>BLBF01000032.1:19458817-19530256 GCA_015471245.1 Laticauda colubrina
GTCCAGGGCAAGGCGGGTGGTGGAGAACGCCTTTGGCATCCTGGCCAACAGGTTCCAGGTACTTCTCACCACCATGCAGCATCGCCCAGAGACTGTGAGGAGGATCGTGGAAGCTTGCTGCATCCTGCACAATCTCATGCACACCCGCTACCCAGTCTTGCAGAAAAGGCTCGTGGACCTCCAGCAAGGCAATGGGGACATGGAGCCTGGGGAATGGAGGCAAGGGCGAAACCTGAAAGACACTGAGGATGTGCAAGGCCCCAACAGAGCCTCACGGGAAGGGAAGAAGCAGCGCAATCTCCTGAAACACTGGTGCAACTCCCCAGCTGGAACAATGGAGTGGCAAGACAGGATGTTAGATGATTAATGGATGCTTCCTTTAGCCTGTCTCATCACACGGATGAGATTGGCCATGTATGTTGGGTGGGCCTACAAAGAACAGGGCATTTAATAAAGAGTTGTGTTTATGTTCAAATGTGTGGATCAATGCTTGCATTGTTATTGATAATAAAGGGCCATAGGTGTGGCACCTGGGAGGGTGGACCATACAGTCCCACTATGCTTGCACTGGAGGTTTATCTATCCCACAGCTATTAGCCATCCCAAAGGTATCCCTGCCCATCCCACTGCTATCTTAACCCATCCCACAAGCATGCAAAGGCTTAAACCATTTCAAAAAGTTTCCACCAAGACTTTATTTAATAAAATAAATGAAGCAAGTGTGTCAAGCAAAGATAATCTTTATTAATAACAAGCTTTAAAGGAAAAATGACCCAAGTCAAGTGTCCAAAGCAAAAATAAAGTCAACAGGTAGCCATCCAGTCTCTGGCACTCTTCTTGGTCACTCGGAGGTGTGGCCAGTCTCAGGGGTAAAGGGTCCAGGTGCTGTGGAGGTGGCTGCTGCTGGAGTACTGGTCTGAAGTGCCACTGGGGTGCTGGGCCCCGAGAGGACAACAGGGGACGGTGTGTTGAGGAAGCTCTCAGACAGCTGGCTCAGCCCCATGATGTTGAGAGCTCCTTCTTCCATGACATGGGGTGTCAGCCCCAGTACCGATGTCAGATGTACTGAGGCCGGGCTTGGCTGTGGGGTGGAGGAAGGAGCAGTGTAGTGGGGCTGTCTGGTCTGCAGTTGGGTGAGGACTGGTGTCGGTGGCATCTGTGGCGTGGGTGGCATCGGTGGCATCAGTGGCACTGGTGGCGTCCGATGAAAATGTGCCTGGACTGGGAAGGGCGGCTGCCTGTGCTGCTGGACCTCCTGGTAGCCGTAGCCTTAGTAGGTGAGGGCCTGTGGAAAGCCTTGGAACGGGAGTGACATCACCTGGGTGGAGGAGCAGACCTGGACTGGGTGGGAGCAGGTTCAGCTGGGTCTGGAGGGTTGTGAAGCAGATCGGTGATCCTGTCCTTCACCACCTGGTACTGGGGTTCCGCCATATCCATGAAGGTCTGGTTCACATAGGTGAGGAAGGGCTTGCGGTTGGAGGATGAGGAGTCAGTGTATACCAGCTGAGAGAGGAGATCTACGCTGCTCCTGATGGTGTCTTTTATCTCCAGCAGGACAGTGTGGCTCTGCCCCTCCTGTCTGGCTCTCTGCCTTTCTGTGGAGGTGGAGCTGGGGGTGGATGCGGGTTGGGCTGTGGTGGAAGTGCCATCTCCTTTCTCCCACTGCGTCAGGGGGTCCTCCACGCGCTCTGCCACGGGTAGTACAGCTGTCGGGGGGTTCTCCATCGTGGCAGGCTCCACAGATACCTGCCTGGACACAGGAGCTGACTCTCTGCCGGAAGAGGACTGGCTCTCAGCAGGCTGCCTGAGAGAGAGGCTTGTGAGAGGGGCTGCTCCTCGGTGGCGGATCTCACCCTCCAGGAAGCTGCACTTGGCCATCACATAGGTCTCTCTGTCCATCAGCTTGACCGCGGCCTGGCCAGATTTCTTGAGGTGCAGCTTCCCGTACCAGGTGTGCATGTGCTTCCACCAGCCAAGGAGCGTGTAGCCTCCGAAGTGTAGCCCAGGCTCTCCGCCTTCTCTCTCCAAGCAGCCTGCTTCCTTTTGGTGTCCCTATAGAGCCTGTGTCCCTTCCGCCATAGATACTCGTTCTCTCTCAGCCACTCCAGCACCTCATCCTCATGTTCCTCTTCTATGTTGTATTGCCTCCTCTCCCGTTCTCGCGTCTGCCTCTTCCTCCCTTTGGCAGGACCATATGGGCCCTCATCAGAGGGGCTTCCAGGTTGTAGGGGCTGCTCCTCCACACCAGCAACAGCAACACCAGCAACACCAGCAGGACCAGGAGCACCAGCAGGACCAGGAGCACCAGCAGGACCAGCAGGACCAGGAGCAGCGCCAGCAGAGTAAGCACCAGCAGAAGCCCCAGCACCAGGAGCAGTGCCAGCAGAGTAAGCACCAGCAGAAGCACCACCGCCAGAAGCAGCATCAGCAGAGTAAGCACCAGCAGAAGCACCACCGCCATAAGCAGCATCAGCAGCTCCTCCAGAAGCAGCATCAGCAGAAGCCCCAGCCCCAGAAGAGCAAGCCCCGGCTGCAGAAGCCCCAGCAGAACCAGAGTGAGGGCCAGGGGGTGGGAGGGTGGCCCTGTCCCTCTTGCCAGGGCTGGCAGCAGATGGCTGAGGCTTTCTCTTCTTCCCCATGGTTGTGGGGTTGCTGGCTGGCTGGCTGGCAGGAAGGCTGGCAGGCAGGCTGGAGATCTGTGTCTGGAAGCAGGTCTTTCCTCTGAATGGTGACCTGCTTGGGAGCTGCTTCCCTTTATATCCGCGGGGCTGACACAATGCATCCTCCCTGCATGCGCAGTGAATGCTAGGCAACCGCTAGGCATCCGCTTCATCCGCTAGGCTTCCGCTGTGCATCCGCTTCATCCGCTCGGCGTCCGCTCTGCATCTGCTCTTCCCGTTCCGCGTCCACTTTGCTGCGCTCCCCCGGAAGCCTTGCGGATGTGCCATCTGCTCCCATCCGCTCCCATCCGCTAGGCTTCCGTGGAGCATCCGCTTTCCATCCGCCCTACGTCCTCCCCCCATCTGTTCCTTTCCGTGTTGTCCGCTCTGGTTATGCAAATTTTTGCCCCTTTTGAGAGCGGATAACAACAGATGGAACATTTTTCTCATCTGCTGTGTCCTTTTTACAAACATTTTGCATCCGTTGGCCAGTGTGACAGGGCCTTTAGTCTTAAGTGCTATTGCTACCATGATAGGAGCCAAGTGTTAAATAGAGTTTTCTGTACTTGAACTGGCAACTCCCGGTCCTGCGGATATTATATTTTTAAAAAAATAAAGACAAAATATGGCAAACTTTATCATAGGCAATCTCTAAAAACCATCTAATCCTAGAGTAGTTATTAGGAAAGTATAACCAAACAGGTATGGCGTTCAGCTATTTACCAAACAGATGTTTCAACAAGTGTTCCAAGAGATCCAAATCCTATTTCGGGGAAGGAGTAACATGCAGTTACTATCTACCTGGTATAGGAAGCCATTCATATATTTTGGATTAATTCCACTGGTGGGATTCAAATTTTTTCACTACTGGTTCTGTGGGCAAGGCCTGATGGGTGCGGCATGGCTAGGTGGGCATGGCAGGGCAAGGATACTGCAAAATCCCATTCTCCTCCCCCCCCCCCACTAACCTGCTTTCCAGCTCCTTCTGTTGTGCAGGGCAACAAAAGAAGACCCAGTCGATGAACTGGGACTTGGGAGGCAGAGGATAGATGGGGGTAGGGCCAATCAGGTGGTATTATGAACTACTCAAAATTTCTGCTACCGGTTTTCCAAACTACTCAAAATTTCCACTACAGGTTCTCCAGAACTGGTCAAAACCTGCTGAATACCATCTCTGGTTAATTCATACTAAAATCCTCAGGTTCAGCTGGTATTTAAATCTGGAGAGTCACAAACTCTGATCCCACTCCCCATTCTAAACTTTAGTTAGCTATCAAAAATCTGCTAAGCAAATTTGGACCAAAATTTTTGTAAATAATGGGTCTTTTCATTTTACATCAGACCAAATGTAACCAGGTGGGAGTCCAGAATTGCAATTCATCAATGATAGTGAATTGGACTATTATGATGTCCTCCAACTTGATGTACCTTTTATGGTGGATACAAATCCCGAGAGAAAATACAGTCAGTTGTCGTGGTGTTTTGAACTTTGAAGCCATACCCTTATCGACTTGCAGAAAATAAATGAACTTCTGGTTTATGGTTTTTGTGATGAGGTAGGATAAATTTTAGAAAGAAAAGTAATGTAACTTTAGGGAGAGAGGTTAAAATGTATTTGTACTTTTAATGCTGTGAATATTGAAAATTACTTATCCCCCACCATTTTTCCTCAACCTTTCTTTTGTTGCTTTTTCTTTGGTTTTGTTTTATCTTCCAGCTTTTCTGGTGACAGGATCCATTATCAACTATTTATTCTATGCAATATTAAAATAACCTACTGCATAGAATAAAACAGCAATAATCGACATATTGAACTAACTTGGCATTGTCTTCATTTTGAGATTTTAGGGGTTGCTCTTCTGTATCACTTGTATATTGACAATAACATTAGATAAGTTAGGGATTGAAACTGGTCTTTCTCACAGCAAAAGAAATGTATGTGTTTTGAACAAAAAATATTTCAAATGCAATAGAGGGTTTCAGAAAACTTGTCTCCACCTGCTGCTTCACAGATTCAAATAAGTATCTGCTTATGTAACAAATATGTAAATATACATCACACACACACACACACACACACACACGTATCACTATTGGAAAATGGGAATTAAGAATGGGTGTGACACTAAGATTTATATTACCCAAGTTATTAGTTAGACAATAGCCCTATCCAAAAGATAAGGCAGTAAATATTGTGAGTCAGCAATTATGGAACTTTCCTTCTTCCCAAGGACTTAGGGCTTTTTCCTTTGAGAAAGTATGAAACTTTGGGGGTTGTTCAGAATTTGGGATTCCTAAGAAAATGATCTCAATCTTATACTTTATTTTTCTTTGACAGACAAAACAGTTGCTTGGCCTTTGATATGTCAATGTACTACTACTGTATTTTGGCAGTTAAAGTTATATGTAGTTCTGTATTTAATCAATTTATTAGCTGCTTCAAATTGTTGAAGCTACTCAAAGCAATGCCACATAAGAGATCAAAAACAGAAATGCAGTAATAAGCAGTGGAAGTTAGAAGTGTAGTATGAGTCTTATAATTGGGCTAAATTTACCATTTGTTTCTAAATATGTATTAATTACACTGTTTATATTTTCTGGTTTCTTAGCTGGCTCAAGCATCATCTATTGGTCTAAAATGGGATGCAAACAAATGAACACCTGAAAATATAAGTTACACACCTATTACAAGACTCTTCATTTTCATCTCAAAGTCTAATTGGCTTCTGAATAAGTTGCTGGGAAATGTAATCCAAAAAACAATGGGTGGGTCCAGAATAAAACACCTCATTTGTAATTTTTAATATAAGTAGGATTAAACACAGTTTCAGTGCTGGTTGGGGGCAACTATATGCAGACTTACAGAGTATGAATTCCTATTTGTAAGTAATAAATACCTAGGATTTCCAAAAAAGTATACAAATGCTAGGGAGTAATATAGCATAATTAAGGCACAGGTTTTCATAATAAAAAATCCTTATTGTTTTTTTACTAAAGCACATCTTTATTTTGCAATTAAACAATTAAGATTCACAAGTAAACTATATATTTTTCAAGTTTGTACCTAGACAACTATTTGTCAATCGAAATTAAATATATCCACAAAATATGTATAACAGCATGTTTCACATAATTGAAGGAATTTGCTCTTAAGACTAAAACAAGGTTTGTTAAATGTTAAATATTTATTTTCTTCTGGGAGCTGCTGGTATTGTATATCATTAGTGTACCTTATTAATGATGAAGACTTTCCTTATACCCCAATGCAGGCAAAATATATAAGGCCTTTTAAACACATACAGTAGCTGCAGTGATGAATGAATTCTTTCCATTGTTCAGTGTTAAACAAATCCAAGTGCATGTTAAACAGAGCACATTTCTTGCTATTTAATATATAGGCTCTTAGTTGAATAATCTTGATTTCTAAAAAAACACGCAAGTTCAAAGACAATCTCTGAGGACAAACTTGCACAATGAACAAAAGATGGACAGTTATCTTGGCTTTATATATAAATGAGATGGTCAAAACCCATTCACTGAGCAGTGTAAACCCAGGTAGACTGGACAACACAAAATCACAAAAAACATGCAAATTCATTCCAGCAAAAAATAAATATGGCCACCCATAGAACAGTGGATATGATCCAGACACTAGATTTTATATTCTTTATTATTTACATACAGAATAGCACCTGTGCCGGAAAAAAAGGAAATAAAGAAATCCTACATTTAAATACAAAATTGTTTTAGAATTTGCTAAGAGAATCGCATCATTAGTTAGCATCCATATTAACATTACACTTTAAACCAGCCTCTAATGTGTGGTAATAATCATACTGGTTAGTTTATTAAACAATAGAATACAATATAACTTAGTGCTAATTGTTTTAGAACCTCCAATTCTATCATAGAATTTACCTACATAAATTGCAACTTTTCCCTCTTAAAATTATTTTTGTGCACTACCTCTTTATAAAGTTATGCAAAACAACTCTTGTTGATTTATAGATTTTAAAACAAATGTAAAAATGCTAAACAGGAATCAAAGCATTCTGTGGGCATGTAAATCCTTCCCACATTTATATTAAAGTTTCAATAATTTTTGTTTCCGTAATTAAGCTGCATTTGAGGTTTTCCTCCAAGGTCTCCCCAAGTCTGAAAATGTCTAAACTAGACATCGAATTGTACATTACTGGATCCAAGGCCATTGTAAATTTTTCATTTATGGCAATTATCAGATACTGAGAAAATTAAATATAAAAAGAACTGATAACTATTTGTGGGAATATTTTAATCTCACTGCTGATTATTACAATTTTGAAACTAAATTTGGAAAAAGGTGTTGCGATTCAGAACTGCATTGTTTTATCATGAAATACACTGTCTTAGCACTATAATGGATACAGAAGCATTAACATTAAGCATTCATCTTGAAGATGGCAGGATTAAGAATTCGGAATTAATCAATTTTAACATGGATGGAAGGAAACTGGAAAGGTAAGCTTTAAAGCATTCACATTAGGAATCACCCCAATAAACTCTCATTAAGTTAAACATCTCTCTAATCATATAATTTGTTTTATCTAAAAAGTTTTTCAGTAGTAAAGCATTACATAAAGTGCTACTATTTTGAACTTTTAAGAAATTTAGATAAAAATGAAATACACTTAAAATGATGTTAAGTAAATAATAAGTAAGCAAATATTGTCAAACTCTTACTTTCCAAAGTATCCACTTTTGTTTCCCAGGGGAATAATTTCCAAAAAATTAGTATAGTGGTCTTCAAAGTTTTGTGTAGGAATTATCATGCCATAGTAACATTTCACTTAAGGCAATATTTTACCATATGCCCAGTGAAATTATTTGCTTAAATATTCCAATGACCCAGTTTGCAGCTGATATGAAGGAATATTTTAAATTAGGGAATGAAACCTTTAAAGCTCCAGATAGGCAATTATCCAAACCAAGATGATTTTTTTCCCTATTGGTTAGCATGCCACTCAGAAGATTGAGAAACAAATATTTTAGCTTTGGTTTGCATTTCTAGCTTAGCCATTATAACTAAATTAAATTAAAACATATATATTAGTTTGTCCCTTCTAGCAATTCCTGTATGTTTTAAATGTCTCTCCATTTTTAAAATAAGCTATTTAAATGTTACATTGTTACGTTATAGATGTTACATTATAGTGAACTAGATGATTTAGGTCTGTAGCCAGTGTTCCTTATTTTGTAGCATGTGACAATGGCACGAACTGAAAAAGTTAATTTTCCATTTTTATGAAAACATGGCAGCTACATATTAAAATTAACCAGTCCACGCACAATCACTACAAACAGATTTGTAACAAAGGCAGAGCATATCAGAAAAATGAAATTATCATCTCCCCAAAATATAAAACACAGACTTCTTAGCTAATAGACTAAGGAAAAAAAATTGCACTTTTACATCTCTTTCTGAATTTAAATTCCATTCTGAATAGTAGGAACCAATGGCACGTGTTGTGGCACAGATCTGTAATAACAGTAAACAGAAATTGTTAGGCAGCCTTTCCCAATCTGGGAATCCACTGGCTGTATGCATTTTAGCTTCCAGAATTCCACATTAATTTGGAAGATGTCCAGACTGGGGAAAGCCATTGCAGTAATTCTTCTGCAATCCAGAAACCTCTCACAAATACAAGAGTATCTTTAGATCCAAGTCACTGTATTTGCAGTTAAGGCATCTCTCTCAAAAGGTATTTCTCAACTCATTTGCTTGGAAGCAAATCCAGCTTGCAAAATATTTTATGTTCAGTTGGATATACTATAAATCACTACCATGGCTATTTTAATTCATCTGAGGATCTGCTTCTATGCCCACAATATTCAGCTATAAGCAAATGGTGAATGGCTACATAGAGGGTGAAATATTTTTGCTGGAACTTTTTCTTCAGTGAAAAGCCTTATTGTAAAATTCATAGGGATTCTGGAAGAAGGAAAATAATTCTTCTGGTCCTCTACTCTTTTATAACAGCGAGAAATTTATTAATAGGGCAAGATGAGTTCTTTCTTGCCACTTTATACACTACCATATGGGTGAAATACACATGCAGACAATATTCTGGTCAATGTGCTTTACATCATGTGATGTAAAGGAGATGTATGGATACATCTAGAAACATGTAGAAATCAAAATAATTTGAGATTGTTGTCAACTATACATTAATTTAAGATTACTACTACCAGATGTCTCCATTCCTTGTAGACAGCTTAGTCACAGTGAAGAGGGACACTTGAATGGAACATATATGGCTTAATAGTGTCTGGGGCAGACATGCTATAAGACTCTCGGGGACCTGAGAATCATCCATTGCCAACTGAAGGCCTGCATAGTTGTAATCTTTGTCCATCAAGCAGAACCCTTCTAAAACTATAAGGGAATTCTGCCTCCACGAGATGGAAAAATTTCTGATATCCCACTTTCTACTACTTATCCTCCCTACACAGCTGCAACTGAAGCAAATCATTGCACCTCCCATATATGTTACCTTGTAATCTATACTTTGCTTCCGAACCCAAATGCCATCTATACTAGTTCTATCAAAAAAAAACCTCTCTCCAGCTCTCTTCACTTGCATTTTGGGCCTTCTGATTAGAGGAGAGCAGCATTTCTAAATAATTAATTGCAGGATATTACTATTACAACACTTGAAGATATTAGAATTAATGTGTATTTTACAAGTAGAAAAGGTTTGTGAAATCTTTATATAAAGCTGTTGATGAAAGCTGCAGCATGATTTTAGGGGGAGGGAAATTAAAACAGTAAAATATTTTGGCCTGCAGAGTACATGGTGGACTTTATTGTTTCTATAATGGCAGATAATGCTGTAATTTAACATCATCCAATTTTTATCCTAAAGTTACTTGTCCAAATGTTTCCATCAACTATACCAAGAACAATTTTCTTCACGTACTACTACTACTCATAATAAAAATATAGGGGCATGGTTATTTTAATGCATCTGGAGAGATCTGCTTCTATCTCACAATATTCAGCTATAAGCAAATGGTGAATGACTCTGTTACTCGGGATGCATATTCCTTTCAGATTTGGAGAGATTTCTCTAAGTGGTGCAATTAGTCAGTTGTATTAGTCAGAAAATGGCTATGGATATTTTATATTTAACTTGGTATAACCCCATCACCCTGAAGCCACACAACTTAAATAGCAAAATAAAACAAAAACCTTTTTAACAAGTCTTCGAGTCCTAGATTTCTGCATGAAATAAATCTTCAAAAGTACCTTAAATAGTTATAATTTTCAACATTTAAAAAAAAAATACATTGGCACAAAACTATTACCCTATTGCTCTTATTTACAATGAAAGCAATTTGAATTAGAAAACAGGAAATGTTACAATTTTTCTCCCCAGTTTTTTTAGCAAATAGTAAGAAAATATTTCTCCATAAAATCCAACATCCATAACACTTATCATTTTATATGACATTATGCCTGAAACACATTTTCATGTTTTATACAGAATGAAACTCATACAAAAATATTTTTCTTTTCAGCTTGATGCAGATCCTCATAACCCAATGCAAAGCAATTAGCAGTATTAATTTTTAGGTCATATAAAATATTAGTAAAATATTAATATCATAGTGGGCAGATGTACTTTGAATATTAATTTCAAAGACATAAAGATACTTTTATTATTCCATTTATCTCATTTAGACATTTAAATTCCTTTAGTTTGTGATCCTACCAAGGAAATATAATTTCAAAATCTATTTGTTGGCATGGATTAGTAAGTCTTAAATCAGCTTGAAGGTAAGACATTAAGATGGTTAACATTTCTGTCTCTATGTTGCATAAACATACCAAATACCAAAACTTTGCTCCAACAATACTGTATCTTGGTGTAGCAATGTTTCTTGTAGATTTAAATTATCTTGGCAACCAACAAATCTGAGTGTATGTATAATATTAATAATACTCATTGCTGAGCCATCCTAGATTTTCCCTTCAACAATCTTACAAAGAGACAATTTATATATTTAATAATCTTACTATTGCACTTATATATTTCCAATAGTAAAATCATTAAGTGGCTTAATTAATGGTATAGGTATAATAATTTAATATATTTTAACTTGTTCCAAATGCAAACCAATCTTGCAAATAACCAGCACAATGGTATAGCAATTAAAAATAGTATCTAAGTCAACACCCACTTTCCAGCTACAAAGCTTCTTTTTAAGCAAACATGACTAGATGTACGTTTATTATTTGTCTGACTAGATGTACGTTTATTATTTGCATTTACCAAAAATGCAAATAATAAACTATAAATAATAAACTAACAGTAGTAAGAACGACCACAGCAGACATTCCATTAAAAGGTTTACATTGCTTACACCAATGTGTAAGACAAGTTTAGATGACTTCAGACTTCGATGCCTGTTCCCACATTGCACTTTATCGTATGAAACTCCTCTCCAATCTCTTATTTCTACAGATAATAACAGTCCATCAAAAGCCTGTGGATCTTTCCGTTATTTCATCTACAATAATCTTGATTCCATCACTCCCTCACTTTCACTGCTGTCAGAAATAGAAGTGCATTTCGCATTTGCTTCAGTTTGTGAAAACACAAGTACATTTCTACAGATTGGAAAAAGCTCTTTTAAGAATGTGGTAGTTTTATAAGATTCAATCTTGCTTGAACCACAAGATGGGTAAAAAAAATCAATTCCTTGATGGTGGTACTGTGGTATGCATGTGCATGTGTATGTGTAGGCAATAAAGAACTATTAAAGAAATATGCTAGATTTGGTTTGTGAAGGAACAATACTGCTTAGCTTACAAACCTATTTAAAACAAATGTAAAATATTTTGTTAACTCCTTCATTTCACATCATGGCATGGGGTTATATAATAACATTTAAACTGACTTGGAATTTCCTCAATGCATCATAGTTGGATCGAGGCATCATGTACCTACAGTACAGAAGTTTCTCCTATCCATGGAAGACACTTAATCTAAGGTGAGGGATTCCTCTGTGGAAGCAGTTATGAGAAATAGATACCTCTATTTCCAGCCCTCTACAAGTTCTAAGAAAGTACAATTGACAGCAGGAAAAGGGGATTTGGAGAAAGTGCCTCCTGATCTATTGACATATCTGTAAGTTTCTCCCACAACAATATAAGAGTGTGTGTGTGTGCATATCTATACATATAGACATACATGCTCATTCACTCTCTTTCTATACATGCACACATACACACAAATGCATTTTACAAACTTCATATTCTCATTCCATATTCTGCATATCTCACTTAAAAAAAAAAACCTGGCAGCAAATCAAAATATTTAACTACAGACAGATTTAAGTTCATAAAGAATTAAATTGTCAACGTAAATAGGGAAGGATTATTCATTGCCTAGTGGGTTTTAACTGCCTGGAAACATTTTTGAATGAAACAAAAAACAAATCTATATACAATCTGTTCAGCTACTAATTTCAATGGTATATGCCAATTCCTGAATAAATTATCACAGAAAGACCTAAAGAGCTTATCGGAAAGCTCTAGGGGACAATGATAAAACTTCAATGAAACATTTTTCTTTAAAAAAAATACAAACATCACTTGAGAGACAGCAAACATGAACTTGGAGAAAAATAACCACGATAGGGAAATCTCACCTTAGATCTTCACATTTCAAGCAGAAAATCAATACAATTAAAATGTTATATCCTAGTCAAGTTACTACTTTTCAATGCGAGGGAAAAACAGAAGAACAAATTCTAAATCAATACATTGACTTTCAATTATAAATTGCTAGTAGTTTACCAGTTGAAAGGAATGTGTCAGAATTTCCATTTCAATTCATAGCAGTAAACGAAGGTTATATACTTAATAGGCTAGAGTGCTTTTGCTACCCACAGTAAAATGTACCCATAGGTACTTATAGAGACAAAAGGAACAGCATTGAGGAACAGTATTTTTGTGACCCCTTACTGTACCATATTCTAAGCACCAAGGATCATATTTCAAAATGAATCTAATTATGATAGCTTCCCCTTGAGGGCCACAAGTCCCTTGCCATTAAGACATACACTGTAAGTCTCAAGGCACTTAAGGGGTTAAGACAAAATACACACATTCATTCCCATGGGTAACGCCATCAATGTTTCAGAACAAACTGGTGCTATAATCTGCTGAGAAACAGAAACAGAACGTAGTAGTACAAAGAATGTTCATATACCAACTAAACAAAATGTTGGTTCAGCGGGCCACTATGCAGCTATTATTGGGTTAGATCATACTGCAACCTTCCATTAGTAATCAGGTTAGGTTCTAGAATGGCACAGGGAAAAATGTGCTGTTTCAGTAGGCAGTGTTAATAATAAAAGAATATTGCTAATATTTCATCAAAAAAAAAGGTAGCAAATAACATGACAACTTTAGCATTGGAAGAAATAGTTTTGCATGTATTGTTGTAAAGAATGAGTGTTCCAAGCTTCTTTTTTTTTCCTTTTTCTTTTTTGTAGCATTTCGAACAAAAGGGCTATATGGCACTGCAACCAAGTCTGGAAAATTATCCAGAACTCATGGAGTTCATTAATTCTGTGGCTTGTTTGAAGCAAAGCATGAATGGAGTCTTTCAACACAGAAAAATCATAGTGTTTTAGAGACTGATTTTCAGTTTTAACTTAAAGTGCAATAGTGCTGAAGTCCTTTTCAGTTCTTCATTATTTTTAGACATCATTTATTTCAAGAAACATTATAGCACAAGTACAGTTTGCGTCTTATGCGTCTTCATCTTCTCTGAAAGTTATCTTTTGCTTCCTATTTGTTCAGTGATGTCTTTAAAGGTCGAACAAGTTCTTCTTTGTTTACTTTCAAAATAGCCTCACAAACAAATCTGTATTGACTCTGGGGGAAAAAAAAGGGCAATCATTTATATAGCAAAATGAAAAATTTTAAAGATTAATAATAAACTTTCAAAATGCCAAATGTTCAAAATATTTAAGTATCTAAAACTCTAACTCTAATTCTACTTAAAAATATTTAAATATCTAAAAAATCTAAAAAGTATGTAAAACCAATGAGAAATGTAAAATTCAGAATCTAAATCCCATATTCCTTTTAAGAAGCAAATATGAACTCTTCCAACTTTGAATGTTATTTTTATATGTTATGCTTAATATCTTATTAATTACTCTTCCTGATTAATAGAATTAAGAACTCTAGTTTAATATATAAAAACTCTACTTATCCTGCTATTTGCTGTATGAATTACTTTCCAAATTAAAATAATAGGCTAATTACAAACAAAATTCAGGGTGTTTGTAACTATATTTTTTGATATTTTCTGGAATATAATTTTCATCTGTGCACAAAAATCAAGTTTAATTATGCCAGCATATAGCATTAGCTCATCATGATTTCATTAGCTAAGTGTTGCCTGATTAACTATACTAGTTTTTCTTTAACATTAGTGTAAAAAGCCACTTCTTGTTCCTTTTGCCATCTATCCTGAAGGTCATTACATTGCAACATTCTATAGCTTTAATGAATAGCACTTTATTCCAAGACCTAACTTTTCAGATTTTAATTTGCATATATTAATTACTGATACACTAATGATATGTCTAAAGCTATTTCATTATCAGTTAGGCAGCAAATAACTTCACGAAACAAACAAATTAAACAAACAAACAAATCAAGTAAAATATGTGATTGTGACAAGGTACTATTTTTAATGGCACAGGGGAATCTAAAAATCTGATTCAATATTGTATTGATTTTAAAATAAGAACAATGAAATATAAGATAATGCCATCTTGTGGATATTGTGTGAAAATGTGCACATTTACAATGGAAAAGTAAATTTAATTCTGATTCTAATTTTATTAGTACCATATAACTGAAACAACAGTGTACTAACTTATTCATATGTATTTACTTACAAGATATAAATGGTATAGTACTGATTTTGTTATGTGTGTCTTTTCCTCTTAAAACTACTAGTCAATAGTATCTAGTAAACCCTTTGAATTAAAGCCTATACTTCTATGATGACATGTTATCCTGAGCCAAATACTATAAACATAAAGGAACACACACCATAAGAAAACTGTGAGTAATACAAGCAGCCAAATAGGATATTTATAACATATTTTTCAATTGTGTGCAGAAAATTAGGTTGTACATTAGTCAACATTTTTGCTTTTAGAAAATTACAGGTAAGCTGCAATGAGATACATGGTGTTTTTAAGATTAAATCCACCAGAGTATAAGAATCTGACAGGCCTTCAAATGTGAAATCTTGCTTAATATGCAAAACAGAGTTGCATGGTAATGAATCCATACAGATAAAAGCAATAGCCCATATTTGCAGCTGGACTTTTCTGTCTTCATATGTCTTTTTAAAATCTGTTCAATTGTTAAAACTGTGATGGCACATGTGAGGGGGCACACAGAGCCCTCTCTCTGGGCATGCAAGCCGTTGCCCCAGCTCAACTTTGCTGCACCTGTGCTTGCGTGCCTCCCGCCAGCCAGCTGGTCTTTGGGTCTCTGCCATGCATGCATGGGGGCAGGGCATATATGGGAGTCACAGGCATGCACGTGTGTGGGGGATTGCATGTGCATATGCAGGGGGTGCAGGGAGGTCGCAGGTTGCATTTTGGGGATGCGCACACATGTGCTTTGGGCACTTTGGCTGAAAAGGTTAGCCATCTTCCAACTGTGTTGGAAGAATGTGGTATGAAGCAAAGAAGCTGCGGCAAGAGAGAGAACTGGCAAAAACTCAAATGGATCATCTTGGGTAAAGAATTTTTTTGTTCACTTCCATCTGTTGTCTTAAGACAGGATCTTTTTACCATATGGGATTGCATAATTAGAAAAAGGCTTTGGACTATTTAATACAAGTCTGATTGTGCAACTGTTTTTAACATGATTTAAAATCATTATTTCAGATGGTCTTTTCTGGAAGAGTTAACT
The DNA here is from genome assembly GCA_015471245.1 of Laticauda colubrina. Classification (NCBI taxonomy): domain Eukaryota; kingdom Metazoa; phylum Chordata; class Lepidosauria; order Squamata; family Elapidae; genus Laticauda; species Laticauda colubrina. Next base: position 19,474,475 of record BLBF01000032.1, read on the forward strand.
CTGTATATAAAACTCAACTGTCCTGCAATGCAGTATAAAACAATATCCATAACCTATACCAATTGGTATTATGAAGATTTGCACAGCTGGATGTTTAGATTGCATTGAACACTTTTATCTACCTATCAAGACTTTCTCAAGGACCTGGGAAAGGCAGATATTGTTTGATGGTATTAAGGATATTGTCACAGCCTGTAGCTTGTTCCAGGTAAAGCTGCCCTGTGCAATTTTCAATGACAATGGTGTTCAGATGGTGCTCCAGTTGTTTTGGAATTGCATCCAAAGCACCTATTACTACTATCTTTGCTTTCTTTTGTCATCATCTTTTTGAAAATCTTTGTATTTTGTGATTTTCTCCCCCAGCTATTTTAATAACTATTGTGATTCACTTAAGAAAAACATTGCAAAAGAAGGTGCGATCATGTGATCCTTCACTTAAAAACTTCAATGCTCAACAACAGATTTTCTCGTCACTGTTATGGTCAAAAGTTGAGGACTACCTATAGACTGGACTATAGCATTCCCTTCCAACAAAAAAATACGGTTCCTGGTATGTCATCGGTAATAGTTTATTGTGTTTAGCAACTTACAGGCGTTTGGATCATCATTGCCCTTTGATCTCTCATTGTTCTTACAATATCCAAGGGATAAACAGGTTGATTACATTCAATAAGACACATTGCTGTTTCCATAGTAATAAGCACTCCAGTTCGTCCAATCCCTGCACTGCAAAGGAGAGAAAGGTTATTATTTTCAAATTTCACACTTTAAAAATGTTTAAAATAGTTCTATAATATATATAAAGGATATACATTCATACATACATACATACATACATACATACATACATACATACATACATATATACATACATACGGTCATAATTGTCCCAAAGGTGCTTTTTCAAAGAAAAACAAGAAAGTCCAGTTGCCTTTTGAAAAAGCACCTTTGGGGCATAAATCAACACAAAAAATAATTTGTCACACATTTTAGTAGATTACTTTGGGAAATTTGTAACTATGAAAACTAAACACTTTTTAAAAGTACAATTGTGTTGAGGGTTCCCTTATTTTAATAATGACATTAATTTCATAGCAGCTAAAATAATCAACCATAGTAACATTCCTATACATGGCTCCTTGTGCACACACACACATCCCTTGGCTTTTCCATTAGATCAAACCTCTTCCAGTCTTTCCCATTGCCTGGCATTCTTATTTGACCACCCTGATATGAAAAAAAAAAAAAAATTCTCAGGATAGGCTTTTTGTTTTGCTCCAAAGAAACTAAACCATCTTCAGCGTCTTTCTTCCCAATCAGAGGTGGGGGAGGGAAGATAGAGGGACATGGAACTGGGGCTTCTGTTTGGTTTGCCTCATTTGTTTGAGTCTTCCTTTAGTGAGAGTTATATTTTAAGGTGGGGGAAAGCAATTGCCTGCAGACTAACAACAGAATGTGTGAGGGGGTGGGTGGGTTTGCTGCTGCTTTTATTCAGGAAAAATCTAACAAAGGGTGGGAAAAGGTCCAAGGAGAAATAAGGATGAGCAGAATGGCACATCTTACTTGGGCTTACTTTGGTTGGAACCTTTCCATTCAATTCCTGGAAAGTTTTACTCTGCAGATGTAGCTGAGATGCATTTTGGCACGTCCTCACTCTGGAACTGCTTGCCATCCTATAAGGCAAGCAGGCTGCAGGGCCGCTAAAAAGGCAGAGATGGGAGACAGGCAGATAAAGGGAATTGGAGACAGTCCCCTGCCTTACTGAGGTTCAGGGCTGGGAGGAAGAATACCTAGTATGACTTGGATTGGGATGGGTACTTGTTTAATGATCCAGGATTCTTGGTTAACAGTAGCAACAGGGAGTAGCACATTGCCATCTATATCACATGATATCTCACTTTATGATCACACTGCTTCGTAACAGAAAGTCTGGTCTCAATTGTGGTCAAAGGTTGAGGACTACTGTATCTAATGCAACACAGAATATTCAAAAGTAACCAAGGAACTTATTATTGACTAATTACCTTATTTAATTGCTTATTTCAATGTCATCCTAACTTTTGTGTTTCTCACATCATTAGTCAGAACATTGCACAATGAACTAACATTATCAGTTAACAGCACTGGAAAAGAGGCCACAGGAATTTCCATAATGACAGAATACCTGCAATGAACAATAACAGGTTCTTCTTTCCCAGCCCTTCTTTTCCGGACAAGACATACAAAATCTAAGAAATCACTGGAATCATCAGGAACTCCATGATCAGGCCATGCTACGTACTGGATCTGAGTGAGTGGACGATCCTCATTTTTCTATTGAGACATAATATTTTCTCTAAAATAAATAAGCATTCAATATTCTCCTAAAACATACTCAACTTTTGAAGTAAATTCTGCATCAGTGGTTTAAGTTATTAGTGTCATGTGGCATATAATGACATGACATGAAATGAAACGCAAAATCATGGAAAGGATAAGGGAGAGATAATAACAATAGTAAATTATAGAATTGTAATACCAACTATATTGTTGAGCTGATTTTAGATAAGAATTTATAAAGCTCCCTTCAGAGATAAAACTGAAAAATTAGGCCTTGGTATTCATAGAACATACAACATTCACACATGAATAACAAAATCACAGTAAAAAATGTATTCAGCCTATGGGAACAGAGATAATCAAGTTCTGGAGCACTTCAGTGTTTCTAGAGTTATCAGCATCTTGAAAATATAGTAACTAGTATATGACTTGGAAAGTAATCAGCTGAAGGTCCATTGGTTGGATCAAGGAGGCAGTGCTGGACAGGAAGTAAGCCATTTTCAGGTCTGGATGGTCAACCAGGATTGCAAGGGTACTCTCAAAAGCTCTGAAGGCAAAATATCTCTGTGCTCAAACAGAAAGGTATGCATGCACCTTTTCACAGATTACTCTGTGAGCGACATTTCCTCTGTCCACAGGTTGAAGGCCTTTTCCATTTGTTTCAGATGGGAAGTGGACAAACAGAACAGGGCCTTATGGATAATGGCTTTCCTCTTTTTTTATGAAACAGAGAACAGAGTCAGTGATTTTGTAATGCTCCAAAGCAGATGCTGTGCTCTTACATCTACATCTACTTTTCAGCAGAGCATTTCCAAAAACCTATCATTCAATTATTGCAGAAAGTACAAGACCATATGAAGTATGTTGCACCTTAAAACTTTCATATATGAAAACTGAAAAAACTGTAAAAATTTAAAAAAAAACAAATTTTGAAAGCCCCCCTCAGATTACAGGTAGTCCTCAACTTATAACCACAATTAGGACCAAAATTTCAGTTGCTAGGTGACAGTTAACAGAGACATCACTTAACTAAAACTGACTTTACATCCATTTTTACTGTGGTTGTAAAGTGAATCACCATAATCACTAAGCAATTCACTCTGGTTGTTAAAGCAAATCTGGGTTCACCAATTTATTTTTGATTGTCTAGAGCCATCTGGGAAGGTTGCAAATTATGAACACATGAGCACAAGATGTGGCAAACCATTGTAAATGTGAGCTATTTGCCAAATATTTAAATTTCCATTTTTTTCAGGGCTATCATAACTCTGAACTGTGATTAAATGAACAGTCATAAGTCAAAGACCACCTTTCTCTGTGAGGTCCTGGTTATAGTTTCTTTATCTTATATCTAAATCTAACTCTTGTACTGCTAATATGAATGTACTTTTCTTGTTACTGCTACCATACTATTAGTAGATGTGTTTAAACATCATTTCTTATTCTTTAAAAAATATTTTTGGAATAAATAGCAAAATAATTAAAATCTAATAATAATTATGATAATGATAATATTGACAATACAATAATAATAATGTATTATTATTCCTTTGTTTGAAATAAAATATTAGCAATAATATGCTAATGTTTTAGAATTCTCTCCATTGTGACAGGGGAAAAAAAGTTAAAATGATATGGAAGAAATGAAGTTATATGGCGACTTGACTTCCAAGAGTAACATTGACTAACAATCGAGAAGTAAACAATACCCCAATCAAGGAATCACCAAACAAACTGACAAACTGACAAACAAACTGACAGTAAGCAACAGGCTAATAAGGAACCAGCGAGACCATCCCACCAACACCGACAGTGCAAACCATTAGTATATAAATGAGAGCCAACTCCATTTCTTTCTCGAAGTGATGATGTTACTTAGTTTGATAATGAAATGTCTACAAGAAAACAACCAAATTCAGAGAATACCAAGGACCCCATGGTTCAACCAGGACCTGCAAATATTTTTTTCCTCAGTTGCATTCAATTAATGTATTTCACAAAATTGGATGAATTAAACTGAATGTCTCACCTCCAAGTTAAATAATGTCATCTCTCTGAAGACATAGGCAGGATTTCCTTCTTCTGAATGACAGGTGACTTGGAAATTCCCATATAAAGAGCTTCCTCCAGGCTCTGGCCAGTATTGATGACATTTTACCTAAAGTCAACAGATGATTATTATTGCTATCATGGTTCATCACATAATCAGCTAAGTTCAGACTGGATTTGGTATTTTCATCCACCTATCGAATCCTTCCCAGAGACCGGGGATAGGTAGTTTGTTGGTGTTAAAAATACCAGGATGTAAGCAGTTCCAAGTAATGCTGTTTTTTGCAATGGACTGGTGGTGATTTTGTTGTTATTGTTATTACTACTACTACATACAAGTAGTCCACAATATTGAACATAACTGAATTTATGTTGATGATGCAGGTCACTTTTAGAAACTAGGAGTATAAAGTAAAAATAAAAAAATATATAGTAATGCAATTTTATATTCCTCAGATGATTAATCCTAGTGGTAGCCGTGTTAGATTTGGTTTAACTGGATAAGATTCTTTCACATTTTATAAGTACATTTAATATAGGAACACATGCTTTTCAACCTGTTGGAAAGTGATTGACATTATTATTAAGTATCCTCATAATACTGATTATTTCTTTTCCTTAGCATTGCTTGCAAGTACAGAGTTGTTGTTATTTTTTTTTGAGAGAGAATCAACTACGTATTGATCTATTGATTGCAACAAGATTTCACCAATTGGTTTGTCACCCAAGCCTGAGCATCTCATGGGCTGAGTGGGACTGGTCCAAAGTCACTCAGACTGCTTTCATGCCTAAGGTGTGGCTAGAACTCACAATCTCCTGGTTTCCAGTCTGGTGCCTTCATCACTACACTAAACTGGTGCTCCATCACAATATAAATTAATTTGATATCACTAATTTGTTCACTCTGCAACATGTTGCTCAAAGCAATTACTAATAAATGGAAGACTCAGCATAAAATATTATTAAATACAGGCTGTATAATCATAGACAACTAGTACTGGTCTTGGCCCCCTCCAAAATCTTCTAAAAATACAATAGCATTTATTGTCTTTGTCCAAGAACTAACTCAATACACTAGAAGTAGGTTAAAGAAAAAAAAGGCATCTTGTCACGTGTAAAAATGATCTTCAATAGGCCAGAACAAAATCTTCTCTGAACATACAAGTTGCAGTAATATATTATAATTCTCACAGATAAAAATCCTTATTTTTTGTTTGATTCCAGAGGAACAACCAAAATATTCAATCAAGACATAAAGCTGTAACTAATGCAATGTCTTAAGATTCCTTTTTGAACTAAATGGCTTGGCTAAATCTTTTAGCCAAGTCCATATATTTTAAACCTGAACATTCAGAAAAAAAGTTTCAAACTAACTCATAACTTGTTAGTTTAAACTTATTCTTAAACCAAGAATTAGTTTTCCATTTTTAAGACTTATTTCATTTATACTTAATTACTTAATTTATAATTTATTTTGACAACCTTCCTGGAAATGTATGGCTTGAGTCCTCTTTTTCTAGTAATGAACGTTTCATAAGAGTGAATAGTACATAGTTCTAAACAGTATACTACAGCAATTTATCTTAACATGGGATCATGGAAAGATAACATTTCATCTTTTCCCCACTTTAATGTAGAGCTATGGCATACCATCATAGCACTATTATAAAATGTGATCTATGTTGCACAATTTTACCTAATTCAATTTGAGAAAATTATTAAAAATGACTGACACCAATATTTAATCAAGTAATAGTTTAATCTCAAATACTGACAGTTTAGAAAGAAAAAATTTTCAGATAAAAGCCATCTAGTAGTTGTAAAAGTTACAGTTGAGGACTTACTCTGCCCCTTTCCACTTGAGTGGTTAACATAACAACCATCGAAGAGCTTTGTTCCCAGGTCATCTGCCAAAAATCTGGGCAAGTGTTGGGCAAAGGACCTTGACAGGCAATGTATTTATTGATTATACTAGAAGAAGGAATTTCCATCTAAAAATAAAGACATTTGCAAAAAACGTTTAGAAATGTTAAAATTTTACATGCTCTTAATTAGATCAAACTTCATTTCAAGAGAAGGCTAGAAAATATATTAAAATATGTACAAGAGTTTCTACATCTATAGTGAATGCAGGAACTTTGACCACTGTGTAACTTATTGAAATAAATTAAACAACTATTTCTATAGTTTTACATATAAAATGTTGAACTACTTTACCTTGGAAACAAAAAATATAAAAAAATATAAATGCCAACTCACATTTATATAATTTGCATTGATGTAATCATCATTACTGTTTAAAATGACCCGTGTAGCATCATCTGAAATAAAGAAAAACATTTAATTTTCCAAATAACAACTAAAGGCAATTTGTTTATTTATACATAAAATAGTACTTACAAGGCGAAATGTCTCTGTATCTATTTTTGGAAATATTTTGAGGTAATTTGGCACATGACATTGTCATCCCAGGCTTCTTCCTATAAAGTTGCTAAATAGCAACAGATTATTAGATAATAAAAACAGAATTTCAGTTATGAGACAGCATGTACAAGTAACATAACAATTCACAATGATATGTTCCTGCCCACCTATATATTATAAAGTAGATTTATTTATTTATTTGTGTTTATTTATTTTGCATTTAAATTGAATTGTAAGTTAAAGGTAAAGGTCCCCTCGCACATACGTGCTAGTTGTTTCCGGCTCTAGGAGGCGGTGCTCATCTCCATTACAAAGCCGAAGAGCCAGCACTGTCCGAAGAATTCTCTGTGGTCATGTGGCCAGCATGACTAAACGCCGAAGGTGCACGGAACGCTGTTACCTTCCCGCCAAAGTGGTCCCTATTTTTCTACTTGCATTTATACATGCTTTCCAACTGCTAGGTTGGCAGAAGCTGGGACAACTAATGGGAGTTCACTCCGTTACGCAGTGCTAGGGATTCAAACCACTGAACTGCCAACCTTTCTGATCAACAAGCTCAGCGTCTTAGCCGCTGAGCCACTGTGGCCCTGCACTGTAAGTTAAAGACCCTTAATTGTATCAAATAAAAACACCAATGGTACAAATTTTTAAAAATACAAAAATAAAAAATGCCATTGGTTTCTGAACACTATAGGACAATGGTGGTAAACCTTTTCGGCACCGAATGCTGAAATGGGAGCATGCGCACGCACTGGAAAATGGAAGAGCAGCTTCCTGGTGCACACATGTGCGTCGGCCACATGGTATTCTGGTTTGCACATGCGAAGACTAGCTGGCTGGCATGTGCATGCGCGCCGGGGAGCTGCTCTTCTGGTTTCTGGTGCTCCCACATATGTGAAAACCACCTGGCTAGTGTGCACGTGCACGCTGGAACCAAGAAAAGCAACAGGTGATGGCTGGCATGCCTGGAGAGATGGCTCTGCGTGCCACTTCCAGCACGTGTGCCATAGGTTCGCCATCATGGCTATAGGAATACCTGTTTTAAGTTGTTTGTAGATGCCAATTAAGGATGAGGCCAACCTAATTTCAGCCAGGAGACCTTTCCAAAGACCAGCACTCTCACTGAGAACTCACCTCCTGACCTCTATCTCTTTCACTTCCTAAAAGTGGGGACCCACTAGCTACTTTTTTTGAAATTATCATATAGTTTGGGTTGATTCTAGTTGGGAAAGGTGGTCCTAAATGTAGCCTGATGTTAAAGGCTTTTAAGGTTTTACAAATTAAAACTAACATTTTAAGTATCACTCAGAAGTTTACTGATCCACAGAACAGCCTTGTGTTAGTGAATTATGGACTGCTATGTTCTGGACTATTTGTGGCTTCTGAATGGATTTTAAAGGCAGCTACAAGTACAATATGTTACAATAGTCCAGATAGATGGCAATACCACCATGAAACACTGTAAGGTCCTCTCACACAAGATAGGCCACTATTGTAGCATTTCTTTCTGTTCCCTCCCATTCATCTGAACAAATGTGGCCTTTTCGCAATGTCAGATATGAAGAAGAAACAAATGAACAAACTGAAAGTGCAGTCCTGCAAAAATAAACTATCCACCTCTGCCTTAAAGCATACAGTTTAGACTAGACCAAGGTAATATCTAATCTACATTTCCATATATTTTGCAATGGATACAGATATTTATATAGCTTTGTATTAACTCTGTACTCAATTTCAATGAAGCAATGCAAATTGTCTGCCAGGTATTCCTTAACCTAAATTGAACCTGTGGCTTTTTAAAAATCCAAAATTCTCAGGTAGAAGGTGCATAAGCAAACATAAACTCTAGAAATACTTTACTTACATCAAACTGAGCCAAGACTGTTCCAGTGATAAGCCCTTCTGCGAGCTGAAACATTGATTCTTTCAGAGCATTGTCATCCTGGTGAATTCCATCAAGTGGGGACTTGTCAGGTATGTACTGGAAATCTGGCTCACTTTCTAGCTTTTCTTCTACTACTTCGTAAACAGCTATAATAAACCAAAAGTAGAAGAATTACTAAGACAAGGGGTCAAATCGTACTGTTTGGAAACAAATATATTTAGGTACTTTTATTGAAAACATGACATTACAGCATGGTATAAAAGATCTGAGTATTGTGAATAAAATTCAGCGTGAGGACACCGATTAATTTTTGTTAGCATTTAAGTGGTCCCTTTTTGCAGACAACTATTAGCATATATTGGTACAGGATCTTGGAAACATGAGCTTCAAAATAACACGAGAATCTATTTTAATACTTTACATGAGAAACCAACTGCCTTTGGATTTTTCCAACTGATAGCCAGTTGGCAGAATACGACTGAACCTTTTGTCTAAACTGGTCAGATAAGAACTGGTGCTTGAGCTCTTTTTCCACCTTTCTTCCCCATTTCCCTTTCTTTGGATATTCCATTTTAGACTGGAAACTGGGAGACAGTGACTAATAAGCACTAAGCTAGAAAGCAGGAGTCTGTGAGTTCAAGTTCCATCTTAGCCATGAAAGCCAGCTGGGGACTTTGGGCCAGTCACTGTCCCTCAGCCCAACTCATCTCACAGGGTTGCTGTTGTGGGGAAACTAGAGGAAGGTGTGTTGGGTATTGTTCCCCGCTTTATTTATAAAAATGATAAAGGTGGGATATCAACAAACACATTTGTATATTGTTCTTGAAATATTTACTATTCTTGGAACTTGAAAAATGCTCCAAATAGGGTCAGCATCTACATCTCAGATCCTGACCTTTCGACAGGTGGGCCTTGATTTTGATCTGTAATCAAGTATCCTAATACTAAGGAACACAGGATCTTTCTCCGGCCTTCCTCACATCAAGAGATTCCATATTAGGATTTACTCATGAGTCACCACTATCAGGGAGCCTTCAGTTACTTCTTGAAACTTCTCTGCAAAGCAATAATAAAGCTTACAAGATATAAACTTTTGACTGACAAAATGATTTACATGATTTAGCCAGATGCCATTACTCTAGTGGCATCTCTAGTCTATATATAGACTCAGTCTTTATCCTCAGCTAAAAAAATACTGGAACAAACTAGACATCACTCAGATTATCAAGACCTATGGGACTCCAGAGTCTTTGAGAGGCTCCTTGCAGCCTTTCCAACTATGAAATCCAAATGACTCGGGCTTGCTCAGACTAACTTGTGAAATTCAGAGTAAGTCATCCCAGAAGGAATTATGGGCTAGGTCCAGTAGAACTTCAAATATTTCAGGTAATTATTCTCTCTATATCCTTATAGTCTTGAAATCTCTTCAGAGGATTCCTTTAAACCTTTATAGTAGATCTCGGAATCACACAGTAGAGAAGCATCACCTACCCAAGATTTGAGCAGGCGAAAAGAAAAGATGTCATTTTACTAGTTTTCATGGTATTATCATTTAATAATTATGCTCCATATGTTTCCTGTCTGAAACAGCATGCATTTGACACTTATGTGCCAGACAGTATTTGTGGAAAACAAGCATATTTTATTAGTACTGGTTAGAACAAAAACAAAACTGGAAAAAAATGTGGAGGAGGAAATTGTGGTTTTTGCTTTTTAATTTGAAACTCTTTCATTTAAACTAATGCTGCTTTTAGCAGTTTGACAAGTTAAAATAGAATACATAATCAAGTTTCTTTGTAATGGCCACAATATAGAAAATTGAATTCAAAACACATACACAAATAATGAATTAAAATTATACTCTCTTGCTTGTTGACCAAGTGCAGCAATTTCAACCTGCTTAGCTTGTTTTATTTCTGGTTATATATTTCTACTAAATGTTCCTATATTGTCACTGAGCAATAAACCAGAATTAAGTATTTCATACTCAGCCAACAAGATGCCACAATGGGTTACACAGAAGCTCATTAAGAAAATTCATCTGGCTTAGAGAAAAAGTTAAAAATGAGATACTTAAATGTAAATGCACTGTTTCTGACTATAAATCACCTTAGGTTCAATGAGGCTTGCTTCCAAAGAAATGAATATAAGATAGCATTCTTAATTTTGGAACACTAACTGCCCAAAGCAAAAGCAGCTATAAAAAGTAAAGGAAGATTTATTTTTAAAAAGTGGAAATTTTGTCAAAACGATGAAAGCACAAAGGTCTGTAACTTTCATTAAGATGAGCAACAATTTATTGATATAAATAATAAAAGAAACAATTATGAAATGATCAGAAGCAGGAAATAGACAAGATAGGCATTTCTGTAAGGATAATAAAATTTGAATAAAATAGAAATAACTATTAGAAACAAATCTATGGTTTGATGCATTCAAAATATTTATCATTTCTAGTAATCTTTTTCAATTAATATCACCAGAAGAGAATTAAAAAATGTAGCAAAATGCTCCAGGAAAGTAAAATTTCTTCTTTAGGAGAAAGTAACTTATGAAAAGATACATCAGACATATGCATAAAATTATTAATGAATAAGCAGGAAAAGTTCTCTCTACAGACATAAAATTGATAGCTTTAGATTTGGGCTGGGGAAGAAGAAAATTTATTAATATCAATTCAAGGAATATAAAGCAGCAAACCATGATGATTAACTATGGATGCCCATGGTTCTTTAAACAAATTAACAGTAAATAGCTAAAAGAAAATCTTGCTTATAAATAAGCGATCTGGGATGATGAAATAAATGTGTGTAAGTTTAGAGAGGGTGAAGTTACTAAATTTGTTCACACTTCTTGTGACGAAGGTTTGAAATCATTTCTTTATATATTTTCTCCTTATTCTCTTTTTCTTTCCTTTATCTTGAACTTTCTTTATCTTGAAGTTTCTCTGTACTCTAAATTTAGTTCATATATGATTTTACTATTATAAATAATATTATTTTAAAAATATATGCACTATGTAGAACTATTACAATTCTGAGTAGTGTTTTTAAACTAAACAATTATTCCAAAGTGATAAGGCATAAAATAAGGAGTCCATGTGGATTTTATTCCCCTTGTTATTGCTGACTATAGGGGATGATGCTCATCTCTGTTTCAAGGCCATTGAGCCAGTGGTCTCCGAAGACATTTCCGTGGTCATGTTGTTCCCATGACATCATGGACACTGTTACCTTCTCACTGTTACCTATTTGTCTACATTTGAACACGAAATGGTATCTATATATCTAGTTGCATTTGTATGCTTTCAAACTGCTAGCTTGGTAAAAGCTGGGCCAAGGACAGATAGCTGTTCACCCTGTCACATGGAACACAGGTCTTGAATCTTGGGTTTTTCACCCAACAAGTCTAAGCCACCCGAATAAAGCATAAAGACGAAAGTAAATTCTTTCTTATATTGTGTATGCTGAATTAATTTGTCATATCTAGAATGTTCAACAATCTCAACATTTGAACTAGGAGATTAGGACAATTATATAATGTTCACAGAATTATTTAACCATTGTGTATCCTAATAGAGGTCAAACACTGACTTGGCTTTTTTTTTCTTAATACAGAAAACATGTTGATAATTTAAATTACATTAAAACTATGGATATATAAGGACAATAGCAGTATAAATCTCACAAATGTTCCAATAAAAGCATTGTATAACAGGAAAAAACAAGCATGTTTTATACAGGTAAAATTACTCACCATTGGGTCGAACTAGGAGCACAAGTTCCCCTGAGTGCCGCTCACAGCTAGCTTTAATAAACATAACAACTTGATCGTGGGTGTGTTCTGATATATCTCTGCCATTAATCAATACAACCTGGTCTCCTTCATTCAAACGAGGGACACAAACATCTGCCTGCAACATGAAACAATGTTTTATTCCAGCAGATATGAGAGGTGCCTTTTCTTTTTAAATTAAGAGCTGAAAAACATAAAATGGAGATACTGAAAAATGAGATATAATGCAAAATCACAGTCTAGTGTACAAATGTGCATACTTGGTTCAATATGCTTTCCCCACTGGAATAGTTTTAGGAAACATTTTGGATGCTTTCATTTTTTTTAATCAATTGCAGATTTGTAGCAGCATGTGAAAAGCCAGCATCATATAATATTTTATATGAAATGGACTTGTTTTCACTAACCATTACTTATCAAAAACAGATTGAACGATACTTATGCAATAACAGAAGCTTTTATTATTTCCCTCAAGACTGTGTTTGGAGAGGAAAAGCAAAAGAGTACACTCAGTATCATTATATTATGTTCTGTACTTCAGAGTTACACATCTAAATACAACTGTTAAATAATCCAGTTTATGTCATATCAAAATAACAGACACAAAAATATTGCTTACTTGTTCATTATTATTTTTTATATTTATATGTTGCCTTTTCAGAAAAAAAAGTTTCTGACATTTCTTGAGATTATCCTAATAAGTTTGAAAATATTTTGTTCTGTTTAAGAATAAAATTGGATACTAAAATAAGGAAAGCTAGGTAGTTAAGATGGATAAATAGATAGGTCCAAGCTACCCGATAAATTGTCTTGTCCTATTAGGACAATCCCATCCTACTCATGTCAGCAGAGAGGACCTACTTTGAGTCCTATTGTTCAAAGAACTCCAACTATTGGGATCCAGAAGAGCCTTCTCTGCCATAGAGCCCGCACTTTGCAACATCCTATCCTGTAAAGTAACATCTGCTCTCACACTCCTATCCTTCCACAAGAGCCTGAAAACCTGGCCCTGTTGGTTGACCTGAGGACCCAAAGGAGAACCACACTGGAGGTGGTAACTACTAGATCAGTCAAACTCGATTTCATTGAGGGTTTGATCAGTCAAACTCAATTTCACATCAGGGTTGTGTTTGACCTCGGAGGGCCAGGGGTGGTGGTGATCGTGGGTGTACCTATGGTGAGTGTAACATGGGACTCTTGTCAGAAGCACCTGTGGTGGTCAAACGCTAAGGTAGCACTTCCCAGTGACCCCCCCACACTCTCATTATAATCGTTCCTTCCTTCCCTCTCTACTTTTTCCTTACCTCTTCATTCTCCTTTCTTCTTCCTTCCCTTCTTTCCTGATTTCTCCTTGCTCTCTTCCCATCTTTTTCTTTGGCTTTCCTATTTTCCTTTCTCCTTTCCTGTCTCTTCTTGCATGCTCAAATGCAAAAGGAGAAATATTTCTCCTTTTGTTTTTAATTCACTTTGATAGCCCTCTGCCAGCGAAAATGGAGCTGGCCCCCCCAATGCCCCATTTTCGGCCTGGATGGCTTCCTGAAGCCCTCTGCCAGTGAAAACAAAGCCCAGGGGGCCGTATACAGCCCCCAAATTCCATTTTCACGGCAGAGGGCTGCAAGAGGCCATCTAGGCTGAAAATGGGGCACAGGGAGGCATGCACACCCTCTCAAGCTCCATTTTCACTAGCAGGTTGGTCCTTTGCTGTTTCCAGGCTGGTCCCACAGTTCAGATCTAAGCACCCTGCAGGCCAGATCCAGTCCGTGGGCCTTTAATTTGACACCCCTATATTAGACTGAAAGCAAACCCCACCTACCCCCTTACCCATTTCCCTACCCACCCATCTTTTGGGTTATCATATTGATGTATTCTAGTTGCATTGCTTTTTCATTATTTATTTTATGGTTCTATTATTTTATTTCTGTTCTGTTTACACTTTCATTTTCTTTCTTTTTTTTATGGTAAACCACTTAGAGTAGCCCCACGACAAGATAGGTAACAAATACATTTAACAATAAAACAATAAAAAAGATAAAATTATACAATAACTTTTCAGAGTTCCCTAACATAATCATTTTAACATATTATTCACATATCACAAACAGAAATTTTGATTATTCACTAGCAAAGCACAGAATAATCTATTTAATACAATTAGGATTTTAACTGAACTACAATAAAAATAATCCTTTTAACTATCCTTATCCCTGATCTTTAAGGCAAATGTTAAGGTTAGCAGCCCCTGACTATCCTGACTTCCACCAATTTGTGTAATTTCATTTTAAAAGAATCTAAATAATTGGGATCATTACATCTAAAAAGATGAAAAGTGCTTATTTTTTTTATCAGTTTAAAGTTTCCTGCATTTAGTTTTGTTGGAAGACCCCCAAATATTGCATTAGAGGGAGAAACATTTTCCATACCATTTTTAATGTTGCATCCTTAGACAATGTTCACTTTACCCACTGTGTTTCCAACACTTTAAGCATTACACAGAATCTTACAGAGCTGGGATATTGGAGCAAGGTGAATGTGAACTTAAATTTCTACAAATGTGGTCCTTGACTTACAAACGCAATTGGGATTGGATTTCTGATAGTTAAAGTTATTATGGTAGTAAATCAAAGCAACGTGACCAGACCAGATTTTATATTTTTTACTGCTTTCATTATGTGACTCATCACGATCTATGGTCATTAAGCAAACACCATATTAGTAAATGAGAACTCCTTCTTCTAAAAGGATATTTTTTTTGCCAGAAACTGGAAAAACCTTTGCAAATCACAATGATGTGATCATGGGATGCTACAACCTGATCCTAACACTGTGCTGATGCCAAATGCTCGAAATATGCTCTTGTGAATGTGGGAAGGGTGTGTGTGGAATAATAGCTTATGACATCCAGAAATGCTTTTTAGCCATAAAGCACCTGTTCTGGTACTATTGTAATTTCAAGCAGTTATTAAACTATTGATTTTTAGTCAATTGACCATCATGATGTATATTGCAAATTGATAAAGTATACAGAAGGGGAAAATTAGAAACCAAATTCAGATAGTCCTCAACTTATGACAACTGAGCCCCAAATTTTTCTTAAGTGAAAAATTTGTTAAATGAGTTTTGCCTCATTTTACAAATGTTTTGCCACACTTATTAAATGAATAGCTGAAGTTGTTAAATTAGTAACATGGTTGTTAAGTGCATCTGGTTTTCCCATTGCCTTTGTTTGTTAGAAGGTCGCAAAAGATGACCACATGACCCCAGGACACTGCAACCATCATAAATATGAACCAGTTGTCAAGCATACGATGCTGCAATGGTTGTAGGTGTGAAAAATGTTCATAAGTCACTTTTTTCACTGCCATTGTAACTTCAACTGGTCACTAAATGAACTGTTGTAATAAGTTGAAGGCCACCTATACCTATTTACTTTTATGAGCAACTTTTACTTTTACATTCCATTTTACGTCTCTTTTTTTATATGCATAAACCTCAAGAAACAATACAGCAAAGTATTGAGCATTAAGCTTAACACAGAAAACTTATTTAATGCATTTTGGAGGTGTTAATGCCATACTCGATTCTAGAGGTACAATTTAAGTAATCTTATGTTCAATAACATTATCATTTCAGAAACCATAATTAATAGTGATATAATTTGTATAAGATTTTTAATCTTTAAAGGTTTGTTTCCTAACTCATCATAGAATTAGAATTATTAGAAGAACTTTATTGTCATTGTACAAGTACAATGAAACTGTGGATGCCCCCCAGCAACTGTTCGCAATACAAACCAAAGCACTTAAAAATGAAGATAAGAAAGACAGAGTACCCACGTCTCCATTTGCAATTTGAGAATATCTACGAATATACACAAAATATACATCCAACACTGACTGTAACGCTTAGCCGAGTATAATACACAAGAGATGGATTGTACTGTAATATGTTATTATACATCTGAATAGGTACTGAGATTTCACATCTTTTCACATCTTAATGAGGAAGTGACTTCGTGTTTATTTGTGGTTCAGATGGCCCAAGGAAAGAAACTATTTGTTAGTCTAGCGGTGTGGGATTTTATTGACCTAAAACGCCATCCAGATGACAGCAGGTCAAAAAGATAATTGCCAGGGTATGAGGGGTCTTCTATAATGGCCTTGATTCTGCTTTGGCAGCGGGACCTGGCTAAGTCTTCCAGGGAGGGCAGAGGGCAACCAATGATCTTTTGAGCTGTGTTTATCACCCTCTGTACAATTTTCCTATCTTCAACTGTGGATCCTGCATACCACACACCCAGACAATATGTCAGAGTGGTCTCCACAGAGGCTTTATAGAAAGTCAGCAACAGCTTCTTATCCAGATTGTTCTTCCTGAGAACCCGCAGAAAGTACAACCGCTGCTGAGCCTTTTTCACTGTGGCCTTGGTGTTAGGGGACCAGAAGATATCAGCTGAAATATGGATGCCAAGGAATCTGATCGTAGGGACAGTTTCCACTTGTTCTCCATTGATGATGAGTGGGGCGTGGTCCTGTCCATGTTTCCTGAAGTCCATAATCAGTTCTTTGGTTTTATGGACATTCAGTGACAGATTGTTCTGTGAACACCAGATAAACAGGTTCTCTACTTCTGCCCTATATGCCGTCTCATCCTCTCCAGAGATGAGACCTATCACGGTCGTGTCGTCCGCAAAATTTATGATGATGTTTGTTGTGGGGCTTGGTGAGCAGTCAAAGGTGTACAAGGTATATAGCAGGGGATTCAAAACACAACCCTGGGGGGAACCAGTACTGAGTGTAATAGTGGAAGAAAGGTGGGGGCGAAGTCTAACAGACTGTGGTCTCTTTGTCAAAAAGTTCTTAATCCAGGAGCACATCGGGTGGGGACCTGCAGATTATACAGTTTGGTTACTAGTATATCTGGGACGATAGTGTTAAACGCAGAGCTGTAGTCCACAAAGAGCATCCTCACATAGCTCTGTTTGTTCTTCAGATGACTCAGCGCTCTAGGAAGTGTGATGGCCACAGCATCCTCTGTAGATCAGTTTGCTCTATAAGCAAACTGATGTTGATCAAAGGAGTAGTAATAATCTCTGGTTAATATATAAGCAGTCCTTGCTTTATAACTGTCCCGATAAGTGACTGTTCAAAATCATGATGGTTCTGAAAAAGTCACTCTATGACCAGTCTATGCACTTACTGCTCCCAGCATCTCCGCAGTCACAAGATCTGAGATTCTGGTACTTCAAAATCAGTGGTCTGTCACAGCATCCCAGGGTCACCTGACTGCCATTTTTATACTTTACAGCTGGCTTCTGATAAGCAGTCAATAGAGACACCAGCAGTAAAATCACAAGTCACGGTCTCTCTTAACAATTGTGGGTAATTTGCTTAAGGCCCGGTCCCACTGGCCGACGGACACAAAACGTATGTATAAAGGACACAGCGGACGAGCAAAATTTCAGGGGTAGCTCCATCCGTTGTCATCCGCTCCAAAAAGTGGTGAAAACTTGCATAAACAGAACGGAAAAGAATGGACGTGGTTAGTATGTAGAGGGGATGTTAAACGGATGTTCATAGGAAGCCTAGCAGATGAAAGCGGATGACACCTCCAAAGGGGTCCCGGGGGAGAATTTTGAAGCGGACGCATAGCGGATGAAGCGGATGCATCACGTACGCCTAAAGGAAAGAAAGGGGATGCCACACGGATGTATATCGGATGCAAACCGTTCACTGTGCATCCTTTCTATTTCCGTGCTACTAACGCTGTGTAGACGTTCCATGTACCTTTTGTTTCCTCCCTCTTTCCGTTTTCAGCAGCGGATGTGAATTGCGAGGATGCCCAGAAGATGCAGAGGATACAGCGGACGTTTAAAGGATGATAAACGGACATAGAACGTTTGTTGCTCGTATGTCGCAGATTCACATCGTACACGGCGGAAAGTTCATCCGTTCACAAAGTTTTGTGTAGCTCAAAACTTCTTGCACGGATGAAATCGCAGTGGACGGATGCTCGACGGACAGAGTGTATGAAACACGTATGCAATGAGTACACAACGGATGGATAGAGTTTTCCAATGGATGGCAAGTTTTTTTTAACGTTTTACATCCTCTTTGCATCCATAAGTGCAGTGGGACAGGGCCTTTAACAACAATGGCAGCAGTGAGATCATAAGTCTCAATCAGTTAAGCAAGCACCATACTTGTTACATAAATACCAGTGTATCTAAATTATATAATGTATCACTTGCATCTTATAATACAATAAAATACTTAAAAAAAACCTAAGAACTAAGAAGTTTTAAAAAAATCTCCTTTGATTAGGTATATAAAGTAAATTCTTACATCCCAAGTTTCCATTTCCAATGTTAAAATGATGCATCAGAATTCGCTGCTATGAAAACAGCTTTAAAGAAATAAAAAAATAAAAAAAAGTACTACATGTTAAGCATATATATCATTGCAAACTTTCTCTAATCAGACTTACAGGTGTTCCTGGGGCCACCCTAGACACTATGACAGGCATCTTCTGGTCATATCCACCCTTTGAGAGAAATATAAATAATGAAACAAATGTAAATAAAGAAACTTGAAGTATTAAAGTAGCCAAAGATATAATAAAATTTTAATACCTTTACATTGAAACCAAATCTTCCATTTTCATCAGGTCTTATTCTGATCAGAACAAGATTGTCATGAGGAATCCCACCATTTGGCTGCAAATGAAAACAAAGTAATTTGGGTAATGAAATGCCTGTAAGAAAACAAGCAAGCTCAGAGAGCACCAAGGACCCCTCAAACAAAGTATTGTTTACTCTAATGTCAAGTTCTATTAAAGAGCCACAACTGAATTTTTAAAAGATGTATAATTTCTTATTACTAAACTAATTTTTAATAATTGGAGCTCAATTGTTTTTCCTGGAGTTATGATCATGTAAGCAGAAAATTATACAGGGAAGATAGAAAGAATATGTAATCTGATTTTAAACATACTAGGCTACACTTGAAAACAATGCAGAAAACATAGATTAAGCCCTTCTGCTTCTCAGAGTCTTTCAGCTTTCTGAAATAGACTTTAGACATGTAGAGAGGAAGGAGAATCTTTTTCTGATAGACAGACATGACAGACATTTTTTTCCTTCTAGGCAAATTTCTTTAGTTTTTGGTAAGGTTTTTGCCATTGCCTCTTTCCTAGGGCTGAGAGAAAGTGGCTGGCCCAAGGTCATCCAGTTAGCTTTGTGCCTAAGGCAGGACTAAAACTCTTTTGGTTTCTAGCCTGATGCCTTCACCACTATATCAAACTGTCTCTCCAATATATAGCTAATACAAATTAACATACAAGTAGCATTTAACAGATTTATAAACTACAATAATTGAAATCAATGTACATAAGCCCTATAGTTATTAATATATTCAAATCAAACAAGTGTGGGAAAAAATCTTACAGTAGATTTTTCAGGAGAGGAGGAAGAATCATCATCATATGTTTCATTTATATGGTTATCCAATTCTATCTGTGAATGTGAATAATGAATTTGGTTCCAACTATTCTTTTTAGATTGTTTAGGTGGCAGTGCAGGTGGTTGGCCATCTATGGGGATCTCTTGACACCTAGATGAGAAAATAATAACATGAGAAAATAAAAAAGACATTTTGAAAGTTTATTTACATGTTAAAAAGAATGCATGTCTAAGACAACTTCAGAATATGGGTGTGAGAAATATACGACCTCAGCAATTGACATAACTAATAGAACAGAAGATGGTACCTAAATGTAACATGATTAGAAGCTGGCCAGGGGAAAAAAGGTTTCCTATTTGCTTCTGCCCACTACAGCCTGCTATATCTTTGAGAAGAATTTCTTAGAAAAAGGCCACAGACCCAAGGACTTATGTAGCCCATAACGCACAGATGTCAAACTCGCAGCATCACTTTGCCATCATGTGACATATTGCAACATTTTTTTTCCTTCATGGAACTGGGGTGGGCGTGGCTTACCTGTGATGTATCCGGCCCAGAGGCCACCAGTTTGACACCCCTGCCATAAGGCATTGTAGCAGGAAGAAATCAGGTAGTTTATACAAAAGCTGTAATTTCTGCATATAATTTATCGAAATCTAGACCAGTCTTTCAGTGAAAACACTAATTTTTGCATATTGTTTATATTCATGATTCCAATTGTAAATTAGGAAAAAATGAAACTTGGAATCAAATATTATTTTGTGCTCATATTGTTTCATACTGTTTTATTTCCCTTCACCTCAGTATCCAAATCTGGTCAGTTTTCCAATCTTACTTAATATGTATATTTTTTCTTAAATGATAATTTTTTCCCTGTACGTTTTTCTTTCAGTTTATGTGCAAGTATATATGTCTATACTTCTGAGCTTCCCAGAACATAGTAATACAATTCTCTTGCAAATGATTACTTTTGCTAAGTGTCAACAGACATATACATAGAGGTGGAGTTCATTATTACATATAGGATAGCTTCATAATACGCTTACTTATAGGAAGTCCCCCCTTAAAAAACAGTATTTTCACCAATACTCCTAAATTAAAAATGTAAAATTAAAAATAGGGTCAACAGAAATAGTTCTCTTTTTAAACAGAATTGTTCTCTATATATTAGACAAGAAATTTTGTTCCAGAAAGTTAATTCTGCTACTTTCTATTAAGCCACATATATTCTAATTCAGGGTTTCCAATGATATTTTCAGTAAAAACCCAGTTTATCATGTGCTTGCATGACAAAGAATGGCTGATTTCATTTCATTAGGAAAAATATCTGGGTTTCCCCTTTGGCATTTTCCAAAGGGGTGGAGGCATGTATGCTGTTTGTGGCAATCTCAGATTAAATGACAGATCAGTGTTTCCAGATATGCTCAGAAGGAATAGGGAAGGAAAACCACAAACGTTTACACCATAAACCAGGTGTGATAGCTTATCCAACCACACCTACATCCAACGTTACTGAAATCCAAATGCACAGTAGAAATCTTTATGCAGTGTCTTGTAAAAAACAATGTTCAAAGTTGGCCTGATAATATACTATTGTTTTGCAATTTAACAAATCTGTACAATATTTCATCTGTAGTTTACAAGTTGCTAGAAATTCTTATATCTAAAGTCTTAATGACAATTCATTTATTCACATTGCAAAACTGACAATTTCAAGACAATTCCCACAACAGCATATTCAAGTACAAATAACCAAGGTTGTCACTGACTTGTTTTGAGACTCATTTAATTTAGCAGGCTTGTGAATTCACTATTTTCATATAGGAATGCAAAGTACAAATGATTTAATATATTGCTACTGATTTACAAACCAGCGTGCAATTTTTCTTCCCAATTTTCATTGTAATCTGATTAAATCATGAGAATACATTTCCTTTACAATACCCAGGATATTATTGTGTTTAAATTCTTTTTCAAATTGATATGGTAAACAACATTTACAACGTATACACAAAACTGAACTAATATACTATGGTTCCAAATGTAATACATTGTAATATATTACCATAATAAAGTGTAAGTATTAAAAATAAACTGAAAATAAACTTCCTAATTTTATTTTTGCCCAGTTAGCTATTAATTTCCTTTGAATGTTTAAAACAATGGATGTTTAAGTGGAATATTTTGAGTGAAAGTACCTTTCTGTATTGTTTCTTTCAACAATGTGCATAATCAAATAAACAAATGTAAACTTCCTGTTCAGCTAAGTGCTATGTCACACAAATCTGATACTATACCTTCCAATGTTACTATATCTCTTAAGCACAAGTAATTATTAGTACAATATATATATATATGGACTCTAATAATTTTTCCAGCAACTACTTTAAAAGAAATTCAATATGTGGTATTCTAACATACTAATATTGAGTCATGATCCATTTTATCCAAGCAAAAAATGAGAAATAATTTCTAATTGTTTAATGCATATTTAATATTCATATGGCTATTTGAGTGTGCGATTTTCCACTGTTTAAAAATATTTACAGAACTATATAGTAGATAAGTATTATCTCCTACTGAACGTGTGTGTGTGCGTGTGTGTGAGAGAGAGAGAGAGAGAGAGAGAAAGATGGTTACTAGATTGCTTATATGAGACCATGTAGATTTATGAGATTTGCTATTACTATGCTACATATTTATATTCTATATGAATCCCTCATGATCCCTCATGTTATTTTGTTTTTACTTACAAAGTATAGTTAAATATAAAAATGAGATCTGCCAACCTTACAGCTATATGGAAGAAATATGGAAGTGCCTACCATCCCTGTCCTATTGTTTCTTTTATTTTTCTTATATGTTTCTATTTCATGTATTCATAACTATGTTTACACGTATATCTATTATCTTGTAAGTGATTGACAAATCAAATAAATCAAATTAAAAAAAATATGGAAAGACTATATGTCATAGCAGTACAAAATGTATTTGCAGGATTACAAAAATCAAACTTACGGTGATGATTCTAGAATTATACTATTGGCCTGTGTAGAAGAAGGCGACCGATGATTTGCAAATACTTCACTGGGTGAAGTATGGACTACATGGTCTACTAAATGTCCAACTGAAGATGGCCGTAAACGGTTTCCCTCTTGAGTATATGTGGAGTTGCGACTGAGCATGGAAAGAATAGTTATTCATTAACCTATTGGTAAAGATTTGTAAGTTCTGTGCTTTTAAATAGTTTTACCACATTTTAAAAAGAATAATCAAATCAGTTTCTATAAATACTACTGCTTGCACTCCTAAATGCATGCTCTCCCATTGGTGTGAAAAGCAGTCAATTAGTAGAAGTAAATCAAATTTTGTAAGAAATATATTAGAAATCAGTAAGACATTTGTCACCACAGTACTGAAGGCTATCTGTTACACTGACTGACATCTATGTAAATAATATATGTGTGGCATACATCAATAGATAAGGAACCAACATGAATCCTAAATAGTGTCCTAATATTACAGCCTTTACTCCTGTGCAAATGTTATTTTCCTTCTGAAGGATTTTTGCAAGATCTTTATTTAAATAAAATAAAATGAAAAAAACCCGGACTCCTTCTTTTTCATGTAGTTTGTTAGAAAAAGAAGAAACTGAAAAATAGCCACCCAAAGAGGACCTCCCTGATTGTGGTTTAGTTTGTACAGGAAGTAAAATTCATTACCTTTATAGACAGATAATAGTATTTGTGCAGAGTTCTGAGTTCAGAAATACAGTCTTCTGCACTGTTTGATTCTGTAAGACTATTTATGTAACTAAATTATTGGAAGTTCCATTTGAACAGAAAGAGAAACCTGGATAGATATGTTAAACTATAGTTCAGTTATATAAATGCCCCGGATAAACTATAGGCTTATATAACTGAA
Organism: Laticauda colubrina; assembly: GCA_015471245.1. NCBI lineage: Eukaryota > Metazoa > Chordata > Lepidosauria > Squamata > Elapidae > Laticauda > Laticauda colubrina. Next base: position 19,498,328 of record BLBF01000032.1, read on the forward strand.
AAAATGTGAAAGCATCTACTTCCTGATTTAAATCAAACATTGTTTGCCATCATATTTAAATCCTAGGTAGCTTAATCTATTGTTTATTTCAACACATCTCACTTTCCTGTTTCCAATTTTCTGCTCCTCACAGCAAGTTAGATGGGATAAGCCTATGTAACCTAAAGTAAGCCCAGATTAGCCACATTGTGCTAAATTATGCTATAATTTTTAAGGAAAGCCACAATGTAATCAAGAAATGAAAAGGACAAACTATGGGTTACTCAAGACAAAAAACAGTGGTTTTAAACTGATTTCATCAAAATAAGTAACATGACTCGAATTATGCAAAATACAATCAAATGTTATGTCTAGAAGCACTCTGTTAAATACAGTGAAATCTAGATACAAGAGATATTATACAACTATAGAAAATTTGTTCAAAAACGGCTTAGATATAGTTAAAATTAGGTCTAATACACATTAAATATATTATAATGTATATTATATTTAATATAATATATATTAATATTAAAGGCAATTTTAACCTCATCCTTAATGATGCTTTATATTGACTTCCTGCACAAATAAAATCTGTCAACTATATGTGAAAAATATTTTTAAATTATTTATAAATAAATCAAGATTCTTTTTTTTTCAACCATGATATACTGTAAAATCTGAAAGGGACAAAGATCAGGTATATCTGGTTTAATCATAATTCTGAATATTATTCTATTAAATTTAACATACTGTTTATATCTCACAGTAAAGGGTACTGAATAAAATTATTATCAGTGGGAAGTTTTCTTTTACCAGAATGAAAGTTGGAAATGCAAGCACTTTTTAAAAAATGTAATATATTATTAGCTAAATCCTGCCTCAGTTACATGTGTGTGCTTCACTGTGACATTATTTTAGCACACCAGGGAAGAACGTTACAACGATTTACTTTTATTAATCACATGAGAAACAGGTAACCTGTTGCAAAGGGATTATTCAATTTTACTTACTGATTAGGGGTTCCAGGTGGAGAGCGGGATGGTAAACTTTGAGTTTCTAACCTGTCATCAGACAATGAATTTCTGCTGACAACCTCCCAGTCCATCCCACTTATCAATTTGCGAGCCAAAGGTTTACTTGGGGATCTAAAACAAATTTATACAAAATTATGTAGAATGATGTATCTGAAACTATTGGAAATTGAAATAAAACAATAAAACTAGCCTTCCTCTTTATAAGTACTGATATGCAGTGCATGTTATTTAGCCATTTCTTCCAAAGATAGACAAATTTTCATGGGACTGTTCACAAGAGGAGAAAAAAGCCAAATGCAATGAGAAGGATAACGAAAGACAGAACAAATTTACTGCTAAGGGCTGAGAACCATATAGAGTGCCACATATTGGGGGGAGGAGGGAGGGGGTGTGGAGGGGAGGAAAGCTGTTTGTGAAAAAAACAGCTTCTTTCTTTTCTTTCTTAACTCTAAATTTGTCTTTCATTGCAATTACTTGCATAATTTACAGTTATATTCAAACCAAACCACTTGCAAAGGAGAAGTCAAAACAACTTTATTATTAATAGCATGGACACAAATATCAAGATTTTTAGAATTATATTTCAAAGTTAAAAGCAGTGCTGAAATTTGTGGGTTTCAAATGCAGTGAACACATGCAACATAAAAAACAAAGACATGTGACACATTTGTGCATTAAAAAATTCCAACTCTGAATAAAATTTAAGAATTTTTACTTAGTTGAACTATAGCTGAATATGACAATTAATTTTTAAAAATCTAGCCATAATGTAGCTGTGAAAGATACAAGTGATTACACATTTTTCAACAACTCATAGAAATTGATTTAAATGTGTGATACACAGATTTATCTAACAATCATTACAACATCAAGTATATTTATTTATGCTAATATTCATTCTTAGTATCCATGTTACTAGCTCAAATGTTATTGTTTTCAAAAAAAAAGTTGTTTCAAAAGTTAAAAAAAAAACAATAAAACTACCATACTGCTATGAGTTAAACCATTCTAAACTGCTTTTAAGGACAACAGGGATAAGCACTGTTTTCTTCAAAACTTGATCTGTTCATCCAAAATAGAAAGAAAAAGAAAAATATAAGGCATCTTGGATAAAAATTTTACTAACTTTTTACAAATTAAATAATCATGTATTTTCTTTCTTGGAATGATGCAACTCTTCAAAAAACTCACCTTAATGATCAAACAGAAAATTGCTTCTGTAACTTGATAAGCCAGGCAAAAACACTGAACTGTCAAACTACATTTAGAGCATTATTAAATGTTTGAAACTCACAGTCCCACCCACTCATGTCTGTTACCAAAACTTCCTGTTCTTTGTGGAAATTTCAAAGAAACATTTGCCACATTGCAACAGTATGTCTCTACTACCACAGCTTTATATAGTTTCCTCTTCTAATATCAATGTCCTTAATGTCCATTTAATAACTAATCAAAGACAATGGCAACATGACTGACAAGACAATGATGATAATGCTCTCTTTTAAGATTTAAGGTTAAGATTTGGATGCAAAGACTACACTCTCCTTTAGTGTAATCAAGACAACATTACTGAACCCTTAATAATGTTTGTGATCTTCCATAAAATAGATACAGTAATCTACTCTTCTGGCTTTTAGACCTTCTTTTCATAAAGTTTGTCTTTGGCATCTGCAACACATCTTTTCCTTTGGAAAATCCATTTAAAAATACATTTCTTTCTTTGTATTCTAGCACAATAGCCTTTTCTGACTTTCTAGGGTAAGTATATAGGGTAATCCTTGACTTACAACCATTCATTTAGTGACTGTTTGAAATTACAACAATATTGAAAAAAGCGACTTCTAGCCAGTCCTTGTACTCATGACTGTTGCGGTCACATGATAAAACTTTGGGTGCTTTGCAACTAGCTTGTATGGTTGCAATATCTTGAGATCACAGGATTGTCATTTGCAACATTTCAAGATAGTTTCCAACAAAGTCAATACGGGAAGCTGGATTTGCTTAATGACCACAGAGTTCATGAAATGACAACAGTGCTTTACTTAACAACAGCAGAAAAAAGTTGTAAAATTGAATGTGTCTCACTTAATGACCACCTTATTTAGCAACAGAAGTTCTGGTCCCAATTGTGGCTCTTTCTAGGGATTATGATTACCAACTAGCTTTTAGAAGCCTTGGGCTGGTTCTAGTTCTTTCTCTCTTCATCTGCTCTGCATGGTCTAGGAACACTCCTCTCTGACCCTAGGAATCCACTTGCCATTTAATTCTTCCTTCATGTTGAGAGAGTCAAAGGTTTTCACTCAGTTCCTTCTATCTGATTTTCTCCTTCTATCTCTCTGTTGCTTTCCTCCTTTTGCTCACTTTCTTCTATGGTAATCTTCATTAACTTGACTAGAATTTTATTTTTTATTGCCTTTCACCTGAAATTGCTTTTCTGTTTTTGCTACTGATAACCATGGAGGGATATTTTACAAAATAGTTAATAGTGTACAACTGTTAGTGTCCAGAGACTGCAAGTTTGAGAAATTGAGGCCCATAATAAGCAAGTCCACATCAGTCCATTCCATTTTTCTTGTGATTGAAGAGATGGGATTTTTGACCTTTTAAATTCAGATTTCAGTTATTATTTTATTGCTAGAAATTATTCAGAAATTATATTGCTAATTTTTGGCAGTGAGTTATTTTTAAAGATTTTTTAAAAATACAGCCTTTATTTATTTTTATAAATAACTCATGGCAGTGAACAGACTCAGTATACCTTCCCACTCCTATTTTCCCCACAGCAACAATCCTGTGAGATTGGTTGAGCTGAAAGAGAGTGACTGGCTTAAGGTCACCCAACCTGCTTTTTATGCCTAAGGTGGGATTAGAACTCACTGTCGCCTGGTTTCTAGATTGTTACTAAACCAATCGGATCTAGATAAACAATGAAAAAATGCTCCACAATATAACTTTTGAACTATATATCTGGACAAGTCTATGGCCCAACGAGAATAGTACCAGGAGATGGAGATATTCTAGAGGGAGTTAACTGAGAAAACAGAGAAAATAGGTTCACTATGTGTAAAGAATAAATGGAATTCTGAATTTTTTCAGATCAGGAATTCCATTGGATCTTACTCAACAATGCTGAAAGCCAATGGAGTCTTGGCTGGCATCAGTTGGCATGTCTCAATGGGAAGTATGGCAACAAACCCAGTCCTGCTCCTTCTTTCATGGGTCTAAATTTTTATGTGTCAAGAGAACTTCTATCCAGGGTTATTATACCCAATCAATTTTAAGAGTATGGAGAAATCTAAATAGGAGGCTATATGTTTATCATACTGCATGCAAATCACTGTAAATTGCTTACCTGGCAAACACCCTGTCCTTGTTTGCCCTTTCTTTGCCATATTGTACAGACTGGACCTCTGTTCTCCCACTGAAAGGAAAGTATAATATTGAGATTGTAAAGAAAAATGTAAGAAGAACTTTACTTGTTTAAAATAAGAAAATAAAAGAATTCCAAAATGAAGAGTAAAATTTATAATTGTCTTGCCAGCAATAAACAAAGAGACCATCTTCCTGTAATCCTACAAATATTTTTAATGTATATTTCATATCTGTATGATTACTTTAACTGTATTGTATTTAGGGATATCTGTCTGTCCTGAATTTATCTAAGTTTTTAAAAGTGTCGGAGAACATCATCGCTACAAATAGGACTTCCGCTCAGGTATTTCTAACTGGGAGATTCTGAGACCTGAACACTGCCTTAATTATATGCTATAATGATAATTATAGCAAGTCTTAGTACTACCTATTTCCCTCCTTGGTGTGATCACACAAAGTAATCAATAAATTTTCCACCTCATTTTAAACTGCAGCCAAACTGAGAGGGGGAAAAAGTCACCAATGTTTGTAGGCTAACATAGTTCAGACTAAACTAGTCCTTTGTTAGGAGTGTGATATCTATGTAGCAACCTCAGCTTTAAAAAAAATTCATTAGACAGAAATATGCTTGGATGCAGTGTGGGTGACTAATCTGTGCATCCAGGACTGAATGTTCCTGGAGTGTCCTTTTTGTAACCCAGTAGTCATGTGTAAGGTAAAACCTGCTGAAAGAGCAGTTTCCTTTTATATTATAGAAATATGAATACTGCAGGATAAGCTAAAGTATACAAATCGGTTTAAAAAATAAAAATAAAGAAAACTTCTAAATCTTCCTGTTGCACCCAACCTCATCTATGTATATAATATATGCTCCCAAAAATGTTGTGATACTTGGCTACTAAAAGATATTGCACTTCTTTGGGCTACCGAATTAAGAACATATGCTATTTCCACAGCATATTTTTTATTTTATTATATTTATATATTTTATGGTAAGTTTTCAACGTTTATTTCATTTTTCTTATATCATCACATGAAATACAGACGCAACTTACCAGTACCGAAACTTTGACCCTAAAGTAAAATAATGTGCAAAAAAGTTCTTCTGAGGTGGCAGTGGTCTGTCCAACCGGAAAAAAGTATGATGTTCTACACAAGCTTTCCATAAATTCTTACATGCTCGGTAATTCACCATGTTGAATCCCAATAAAGTTTCTCTAGATTCATGCTAGAAAGAAAGGATTAATATTTGTTAGTCAGTTCCAAAGGACTCTTATTTAAGTACTACAATGTATGTAAGATGGACATATCACACATATTACATAAATAATATTGCTTCACAACCCCTTCCCCCAATACACATACCTTTTAATTGGTAAAGTTTGGTACAGGCTTAGCTAGAGTGAACCAACATGAGGATTTTGGGTTCATGAGCACCAAAAAAGGTAAATAAAATCCACATTTTTTCCATCCCTGTCAATCTGTATAATTTCTCTGCCATGGGTGATATATTAGCTGCCAGCTGTTGATACTCAGAAGCAATTATCAGCTTCCTATCAGCCTAAGCCAGAGCTTCTGCTTTCCTAAGAGTTAGGAACCAGCTAGCAATAACAGAAACATTGTAAGATTAAAAGTGACAACATTCAATAGACAGGGACCAAAGGTGCTAGAAGATGAAAGGCCAATCTGTCCAGAGGAAAGCTTTGTGACTATAGTCATAGATTGATGATAGCAGATTGTAGCATTTTTTAAATCTTCCTTCCCCCAAAAGGATGTTATCAACAATTTCAGAGAGCTTCTTATCATCAGGCTGCTATAAATTAGACATGTTTGGCCTTTTTCAAACTCCCCGACTCTGCACAAAGAATAATTTCAGGCAGATTTACTATATTAAAAATAATCTTGCCTACCATTAGACAATTACAAAATTAATATACTTTCATATTTTAATCAGGTATGAAACTCTGCAAAGAACATTTTCAAAATAAAATGTAATCTAGTAGAAAATATATTAATTAGAAGTATCAATACTCACCAATTCTTTTCTAAGTTGAATGAAAAACTGCTTGCACTTAAAAGAAATTTTTATGATTTTCAACCTAAATGAAATAAAAATTACAATAAGCTAATAATTTCTTCAGATGTATTTATTGGACAAAGATGGTAACTGAATTCAACATTCACAAAACAAATATACATCATTTCATTTACCTAAATCTTTTCCAACCTAAATTTTATTACTGTAGCACTATACCTCAGAGAAGACTTAACCACCAACAAAACTGCCTTTTCTTGTATTTATTTATTTATTTATTTATTCAATTTATATGTGCTGACCATCTCTTGATTATGTTTGTGAAGTATAAATTATTTCTACATACAAAAACTATGAATGCAGAAAATAATTCAGATATGTATACTGAATTTAGATTTGTGCTGTTAGTAGCTTCACTCATTCATTCACTGTCATATTGATGACATAAATTTTGTAAGGAGAGTTTAGACATTATTCTCTGTAATTTGGTTTAATAGCCAAGATTGGCAGGCCTGCTCTGCCTCCAACAACCTTCTCTGCCCCTCCTGTGGTTATTGAAAGAAAGTGAATTTTCTTTCATTGTACTAAGAATGTCATTGGTAATCAAAGAATGGAAAATGCTGGAGGGAAGATGGTATATTTGCTCTACTGTAGCTCATTAGTATCATTGGAAAATACCATACTTTTACATGAAAAATGGGAACAAAAATCATTTAAACTCAACTTAATCATGAGCAAGGAAATATTTTTTTAAAGTTACATAATCTCAAATATGGTACTATAGGTCTTTATTGGCTCAATAACAAGTAGATAATGAAGTGAACAAACGGAGCAGATATGAGGATGGTATAGTTATCCTAGGCGTGCTTGAACTCTTAATACCATCAATCATGGTATCTTTCTAAACCAGCTGACAGAGTTGGGAATGGGAGGCATTGTTCATCAGTGGTTTTCTTTCCTCCAAGGTCAATTCTAATTGGTGTTGGAGGGGGGATGGTGAAGGGAGAAGTCCAGTTTTAGGCCCTTGGTCTGTTAAGTGCAGCAGGGCTCAACTCTCTCCCTGTTTCTATTTAACATTTACATGAAACTGCTGGGTGAGGTCATTTGTCAGCACACAGTTAAGTATCATTATATCTCTGCCTTTGGCCACCCAAGTGATGCTATCAAGATGCCTTCCCAATGCCTGGAGGCTGTACTGGCTTGGATGGGAAAGAATTAGTTTCAGCTCAACCCTAATGATTCTAACTGGCTGTGGGCTTTAGGATCCCTCATATATGATGATCAGGCATCTTTAACTTTGGTTGAGGCAATGAGGTAACATTCCCCCAGTCAGAGATAGTGTGCAGTCTGGGAGTTCTCCAGGAATCTTGGCTCCTGCTGAAAGAGAAAAAACAGATCTTGTGTGGCCATTTGCACCCTATCAGCCTTCCCAGGAAAACTGGACAGAAAATATAGCCAGATGAACCAGTTCTACCTTATTGTAAGATTACATTAATAGAATCTTGCAAGTCTGAAAGTGAAAATCTCCTTTTTTTTTCTTTATACCATGAGAAGCTAGGGAGAGTGACTTCAGAGCCTCTTTCTAAGCCCATTATACACCTACTGACTACACCCTCTATCTGTTTCTGGGCAGCTTTTCTTCTTCTTGTCTCTCAAGGTTTTTCCTCATATATCATTACTGGTCCTTTTCTAGATCAAAGGACACTGCTCACAACCACTCATACTTTAGTTATTGCAATGTGCTTTGCATGAGTTTATCCTTAAACAACATTTTGAAACTGCAATTGGACAGGAAGGCATTGAATGATTAAAGAGTTGATTAAAAATGTGTCCAACATGTTTTATCCCCTCAAAATTTAATATAAACTCTGCAGCATATAGTATAAAAATATACTATATATTACCATTCTGAGGCATTTTTTTTTTACAATTTTACAATTTTTTACAATTCTTAGTATTAGATGACCAACTTAGATCTTATGTATACTTGAAAATATGTGGATAAAGGGTTTAAAATTTACATTAAATTAGAATCTAAAAGAACATTTTATAAGATGATGTATTGCTGGTATAACACCAGATAAGTTATATAAGATGTATAAAGGCATGTCAAATGAATGTTGGAAGTGTAAAAGTAAAAAGGGACCTTTTTATCATCTATGGTAGACATGTAATAAAGTAAAAAAAGGAGTATGATTCATATTTTAATACAGAAAATTTTGAAAATGAAGATAAAGAAACCAGAAATTTTCCTTTTGGGTCTAAATGGAAAAAGACATGGAGAAAAAAAATGGAATTTTATTACTATATATGTTGATAGCAGCAAGACTCTTGTCTGCACAAAAAGGAAAGGACACATCGATTCCTACCATGGACAAATGGTTGCAAAAGCTGATGGAGTTGGCTGAAATGGCAAAATTGACTATTTTGATTAAAGAAAATAATATAAATACTATTGTTTCCACATGGCAACCCCTTCTGAACTTTGTGCTTGAAGTGGAAAAGAATGAAACTTTGATTTTGGGTTTTACTGATTAGACTGACAGATCCTTGTAGAAATGTCTGGTTTATATTATCATGAAAAAACAAAAAGCTGTGATTTAATGTTAACACCCTATTTTACAGAGAGAGTTGGAAGTCAATGCTTCTTTCTTTCTTTTTTCGAATCCATCCTCATTTTTTTCTAATCTTCCTCCCTTCTCCCAATTATTTTCCTATTTTCTTTCATATTTTGTATCTCATTTTATCTTATAACTCAATAAAAATGTTAATGAGAAGATCTTATGTATACTTAAAAATGAAAGCTATCTCTCAAAGGTTCCAGGCCTGACCTGAGAAAGGACCACAGCAACATAACCAATATATGGTCCTTGTTTAACAACTAATTATCCAGTGACTGTTTAAATGCGAACTACACTAATGAGTCTTAGTTATGATCAGTCCTCACAGTTACAACCACTGCAGTGGTTATTGTTATTGCAACCTGTAATTTTTCCTGCTGGCTTCTGACAAATGAAGTCAAGTGGGAAACTGTCAGGATATTGCAAGTTGAGATCACATGAAGTCTTTGTTTAACTTATTTATGAACATGTACCTTAATGATTGAGTTTCCAGTCCTATTTAGTGTTATTCAGTGAGGAATAGCTGTACATAGGAAATAATAATGCTCTTAAAACATATCCTTACCATGTAAAGGTGTTAATTCGTACCCTGTTCTTATAAATCAGTATACCTCCTGACATTACTCCAATCGTAATTTCATTATTACTTTGATCCTATAAAAAGAACAGGAAAATTATGAATACTTATTAATTTCTTGTGTGAGATATTACAACTTTTATTCATTTGTAAAGAAGCAATAAGTCTTCCTTGATAAGTTTCTAATGTCATTAAGGAAAACATTTTTTCCACTTAATATCACATTCTGGCTTTTCTGCTTTCCCCATACTCTCACTATCAGTCAATGTTCTAAGGTTCTCCTGTATTTTTCCCCAATAAAGAACTATTTTATATATATTTAAACTGATCTTTAGGAATTACCTCACAGAAGAAAATTAGAATCATCACAAACTTTGAAATAATATAATAACCTGCTATGTGATGAAAATACCTGCGTAAGAGGCCCTAGCGTTGCCAATGACATGCTGCTGGGCTGGGGTCGCTGAGAGTGGCTCGGGGTGGCTGTGGCTTTGCACTCTACTGCAGCACCCTCACAACTCACAGGCCTTGCAGGACCTCCACCCTCAAAAACACTCTGGACTTGGGACTCTCTCCATTTAATGACCATGAGTTTGTTCAATGACTGCAATTGGGAATGCTGGGACTGCATCATTGAGCAAGGAAGTCAGGTGATATCTTATTTAACAACCATTTCACTCAGTGACCAAGATTCTGTTCCCAATTGTGGTCATAAGTCGAGAACTACTGGTAATATTATAACTGAACATTCTGATTAAGCACGGCCATTTTTAAATATCCTGAAACAGATATCATCACAACATTATGCTATGTATAATAGGGAATAGTTGCTAGCTTTCTTCCAAAACTTGTTCTTTTTCTGGGCTTAAGAAAAAATCAATATTTAATTGATTAACCAGCAAATATATTAAATTAATTCTTATAAGTAAGTTTATTACATGGTGCAATCATCCATTTCTGATTAAAAATCATGTGAAACACTAACAAACATATTTGATTCTATCACAAACTCTGAATTATAAGATCACATGCATTTCCTGATTCTCTAAGCTCTTTATTACTCTAGGTAAGAATTGCCTCTGTGAAAGAGGGCAAAGTTCATGATACCATGATCTTAAAGGCAGTCATTTATTGTTTGTGATAAGACTTCAGAAGCTGATATTCGCTTCTTATATTACATGACATTGTATTTATACACTTAAATAGAATTGGGGGGAAAGGTGGCAATAGGAAAGGGGAGAAGAACAAATAGTGTCTTGGTGAAAAATTGTTAACTGCTGTAGTTGAGATTGTGAAGTAGGGAGTTACTTTGCATAAACATCTATTCAAACAAAGGCTCAACATATACCCAATTTCGTCTCTTTTATTGGGCTAAAATATATGTGTTAGCAACAGATTGTATGCTTAGCTGGGCACTACTATTAAGAAAATTAATATGATTCTTCCATCTTCTCATCAAGTGCAGAGAAGAGGAACAGAGAAAACAACTCAAAACTCAACACTCAATAGCTATTTCTAGCTACTTACTTGCTACTACAAGCTTTCCTTCTTTAATTCTAAAGAGCTATGAATTTAAATTGTTATAAGGTGCCTTACTGAAAATTAAAAATTGTAATCAATACAATTTTTAAGCACACCACATGAAAACAACATGTTTGACTGCAATTTAGAAGCAGTTACTATTTACCCATATGTACAGGTGGACAAAATTGCAGCCTTTTAAAATACTAACTACTTTACGAGCCAGGTTTGTGGTTAAGAATTTTTATTAAAAACTTTTAGGTGCACGGGTTATGTAAAACAAAACATAGGTGGATTAAATTTTGAATATATGACGTTATACGCTTTAATTCATGCTCATTTACCCTGAATACTTAAATGTATTTAAAATTGATAATTCGTACAAAACAAGTTTACAGATGATATCCATTAAAACAATAGCAATTAATTCAAACCTACCCTTGCATAGTGCAGTTCAACTCCATAGAGTTCTAAGGTTCGGGCAGTACTGAGATAACTGAACTCTGCTTCAGCTGGAGACAAACCTCTGTATGGAGGCAAAAATAAGCAAGCTTTAAATTCTTTTAAAATGCTTGTAAAATCCAAGCCCTTGCCTAAAAACAAAAGTTTCTGCATGAAATATGGAATTGCACAAAGGGAAAACAAAGTTAATATTACATATACTTTTTATTTAATAAATTATTTTTTGATTAAGTAGTTTCATATTGGAAACTCTATAGATGCCAGAAGAATGCACTTTCAGTATTATACAGAAACTGTTGATTGCAAAAGTATATTTTTGCATACCTTATTTAATAGACACTATCAGCAGGAACTCAACATAGCCATTGTACTAAAAAAGGACAAGGGTGTGCTCTTTCACAAGATCTCTTTTTTTAATGGGTCTGCAATTATATGTTTGCTTTAAATGCTTTATTTCTTCATAAGAAGTGAATAGCACATCATGGAAAAAGCTAGCTTGTAATTCAGACAGCTACTGTTGATCTGCACACACCTAATAATTTTGAGGGCACAGAATCAGTTGTGTCATTTTTTAAATTATAACTTAATATTTTTGTCATGCTTACATATGTTGCTGATGTAGTTTGGATATTTCTTTCTCAAAGTCTTGAGGCTGGCCAGGGATGAAAGAGTAATCTGAGAGGTAGCCTGGGAAGTTATCCGTAAGGTTGTAGTCTCCCAGTTCAGCTGAAAGTTAAAATAAGCTATTTATATAACAGCAACCCTGTTTCAACAACTTGTAGAACCAATAGAAGATATGGAAATAAAAACAGTTTATCTCTTTAGATCTTTCCACAAATGAATCAACTTGAATGTAATCCTATAAAGACAAATATACATTAATCATCTCTTGAATATTAGTGCCAGAAAGACCAACCATCTGGTGCAAGTTTGCTTGAAAACAAGTCCTATGAATTCCATATGAATAACCCTCAAAATATTTTTCATTTAATCACAGATATAATTCAATTGAATTATTTTATATACTAGTACCAATATAATATTAAATATCGGATGACAGTATAGGTATTTCTTGACTTAAAACACTTCGTTTAGTGACCGAAGTTACAACAGCACTGAAAAGGTGACTTATTACTGTTTTTTACACTTGCAACATCCCCATGGCCATGTGATCAAAGTTCAGAAGCTTGATTCACATTTATGACACTCATAGTGTCTCAGGTGAGGGGGGTCACATGATCATCTTTTCCCACCTTCTGACAAGCAAAAACAAGCAGATTCACTTAATGACCTTGTTACCATCTTAAGAACTGAAGTGATTCACTTAACAACAGTGGCAAGGAAGGTTGTAAAATGGGACAAATCCACTTAACAACTATCTTGCTTAGCAAATGAAGTTTTGGGCTGAATTATGGTCGTAAATCAAGAACTATCTGTATTTCTATAAGCAACATTGAACAGTATTAACTATTTTTGGGAAAATGTTTATTTATTTATTTATGTGCACTGTCTACCACAGTAATATAGACAAAATTGCATAGGCAGGCGCCCCTGGAACCTTTTCTTTGAACAACACCCAATTTCAAAGAGATAAGCTACAGTTCAATTTATAAAGCTACATGCCTCCCTGGGAGTGGCAATTACTTCAAATAAAACTTCAAAGAAGTGCTGAGCTGCATACAATGTTCCTTGACTTATTTTAAAGTAACTTCTTTCAGACTGTTATCAAAAAATAATGTATGTTTCTGTTGTACTAGTGCAATGATGGTAAACCTTCTGGGCTTTACATGTCAAAAATTCAAAATAAATGCTCTATGCTAACATATAAACACTCCCTCTCCAAACAAATGAGAAACAATTATCTATATTCCACCCTCCATCTAGGCCACCCTGAACAGTATTCTCCATGTGTTAGAGCTGAGCTGGGCCTTAAATAAAGGCCCAGACTTTGATGTCAGTCCTAAAGTCACTGCTGCCACTCAAAAAGCTGCTTCATACCATTCCTCCAGACGCTACTGAGGATCTGTCACATACCACTTACCTTCAAGCAATGTTCTCTTTCTGTTTGCAGACTCCTGTGGCCTACCCAGGGCTGCTCTGAGTTGCACAAAGCCTTTCCTCTTGAAGCAGTTTCAGATAAAGCTCTTCCACAGCTTCTGCAGCCTCCAAAAACTGTGTGAAAGCACACCCTGTTCTAGTGCAAATTCCAGAGGCTATGCGAGAACACATGCCATTCTTTGCTGCCACCAAAACTCACACAAGTATGGGGCATGCTTTACAGATTAATTGTTGTCAGGTGTTGACAGCTGGCGTGTCACCTAAAATGTCATGTTGTATCACCTTTAGCATACATGTCAGTTCACCATCACTGAACTAGTGCAAACTTTTTTTTCCAGGAAGCCCTGTGCTCGCTAGAAATATATTGGTCCAATAACATTCTAATATTCCAGATTTTTAAACTGTGTTTTCTTCTATGTTGAAAGTTTTTATATGTCTAAATAAGTGAATATAGACAGTTAGATAAGATTAGACTCATACTACAAACCTCAAAATAATCATATGTGCTACTATCTAAAGTTGAAGGATGCACTGTTCAACTTTAAACTTTTTTAATATTAAACAGAACACGGTATCCAAAAGCCCTATGACAGAAATAAGAAACTTATGACATATATCAGTGACTGTCAATGGATCTGTACTACATTTGTGTGTGGCAAAAGTATGTGAACCTTTGCTTTTTGTAAATGGAGTGTCCTCCTTGGGCAGCAATAACTGCAACTAAATGTTATCTAATAACTCTTGATCAGTTCTGCACATTGGCTTGGAGGAATTTTAGCCCATTTTTCCTTATAGAACAGCTTCAACTCAGGGATGCTGGAAAGCTTCCACACAGGAACTATCCTCCTTCCACAACTTTTCTATAGGATCAAGATCAGGGCCTTGCCTTGGCCGTTCCAAAACATTAACTTAATTTTAATTAATCATCCCTGGCTGTACTACTTTTGTGTTTTAGGTCATTGTATTGCTGCATGACCTACTTTCTCTTGAGCTTCAGTTCATGGATGTCTAGTTCATAGGTCCATCAATGATGGCAAGTCATCCTAGTCCACAGGAAACAAGCAAGTCCAAGCCAAATTTCACAGAGGGGATAAGGTTCTTATCATAAATTTAGTATTTGCCTTTTCACTCAAACAAAAGAGTTCTATTTTGATCTCATCCATCCATTGAACATTTTTCCAATAGTCTTATGGTATTTCACAAACTGTAAACAGGCAGCAATGTTATTTTTGGAGAGTAGTGATTTTCTCCTTGCAATATTGTCATGCACACCATTACTGTTCAATGTTCTTTAAATGGTGGTCTTAACACTGTCATTTGCCAATGCAAGGCAGGCCTTTAGCTTCTTAAGATTTTGCCCTAGGGGTTTTTGAGACCTCCCAGAGTATTACATGCCTTTCTCTTGGTGTGATCTTGACAAGTTGACCACTCCTGGGGAAGGTAACAAAGGTGTTGAATTGCTACTATTTGTGACAGTGGATTGGTGGAGTCCAAATCTTTAGAAGTAGTTTTATAATATTTTCCAGCCAGCTGAACATCAACAACTGTTTTTCAGAAGTCCACAGAAATCTCTTTTGTTCGAGCCATGATATACTTTCACATACTTGATATACTTTCACATACTTTAATAGTGAATATCCAGAATTGTAATCTTTAAAGAATGCAGGACCTTCCATGTTCATATCTGATAATCATTACAATGACTGATATATATATGACTCTAATTTCTCCTTCAAATTAACTGATAATTCTAAAAATTCACCTAACTTTTGCCATATACAAATAGTAGCTTTGGATCATTTTCCTCAAAGAATAAATGAGCAAGTTCATTTATTTAACTGGATCTAATTTTAAGACTTGAACAAACAGATCATGTTTCAGGCCACTTTTATGCAGAAATATTAAGGGCTCAAAAGAGTTTACAAACTTTAAAGCAACACTTTACGTACACATTATTTCCCAGATGAAGTACATAGAAATCAGATTGACTCTATTATTGGCAGAAGGAGGTAGAAGAGCTCAATTATTAACAAAAAAGACATGGGCAGGACCAACTGTAGAGCAGATTAGATATTGCTCATATGCAATTACCCAGTTAATGTAAAGTGGAAGAAAAAAAACCAAGCAGTTTCCATAATATGACTTTGAGCGCATACCCACCATTTTTAAGGAGAACACTAGGAATCACTTTGAAGCTTTGAACCTCATTGATAAGGGTTCAGAGGCACTAAGGAAAAAACTTAAATAATTTATTAAGAATGAATGTGTAAACAGATTGCCAAAGATCAAGAAAAAGAATAAAGCAAATTGTATGTCAGACCAAAGAGTGAAAATTGCAGAAAGAAAAGAGATAAAGCATCACTGTCCCCCGTCCCTCCAAATAATCATAGGAACAAACAATGAAGAATTTCAAATAGCTATTAAAAAAGACAAAACTGTAAATGAAAATGGAAACAGACATGCAAAAATGCATAAGTCTCCCAAAAAATCCCCAAAATAAGAAATAAGTTCCAACTTCAAAATGGTACACTAAAGGATGCCAATAGACAGTACTTTAACAAGAAAAACAATGCTTAGTCGATGATGGCAAAGAATCAGGAGACTTCGTCCGACCTTTTCTCACTAAAAAGTTTATTACAAGTTACAAGCTTTTGTGAGCTGTAGCTCAATTTACCAGAGGAACAGATAGTAATTGTTTCAAAGAAGATCTAAAAAGATGGAAATACACTGAAACTATGCACAATATAAATTTCAACACCGCAGATGCCATAGAAAATACTCCTACTTACAAGAACATCTAGTACTAGAAGATGAAGTTAGATCAGCACTCTAGCCAGAACTAGTCAGAAGGTTACATTGATGGAATATCTACAAAAATACATGAAACAACAGAAGAAAACTAAATAATGGTTCTAACTAACCGGTGATCGCAAATCTGGAAAAATCCAGTGTCTAACAAACTGGAAGATATCAATCTACATACCAATAGCAAAGAAAAGGATTTAGCAGAACCTGCAAACCACAGTACACGATCCTTAGTTTCACATGCTAACAAAATAAAGCTTAGGATCATCCAATGAAGATTAGAGTCCTGGTATATTCCAGGAAAAGGAATGGGCCAGATGTTCAAGCTGGATTTAGAAAAGGCTGAGGAATATGAGAAATTATTTTTGATGCACGCAGGACATTTGAGAAAGCCAAAGAATACCAAAAAAAATCTGTGTGCACTTAATTGATTTTTTAAAAGTCCTTTAATTGTATTCGTCATGACATGATGTAGAAAAAAAATTAGAAAATGAGTTCCGGTTTGAAGGGCTTTGGCGGCAGGCAGGAATCCGCGATCGTGCACGGTTTCTGCCTGGGCTCGCCACTGGAGTGCCTCGAGCCAGCTGGTTTTGGGGCTAAGCCACCCCGTAGAGGTGGTGAAGATGGGGGAGACCCCAGCAGGGTCGAGGAAAGCCGCATCTTTCCTCCCCAGCTGGCTGAACTCCCTTTCCCAAAGTAAAGAAATAGCCGCCTCAAAGAAGCCCTCATCCGGAAAAGAAAGTGCAGGAGGAAGAAAGTGCTGAAGTGAAAGTTTTTGGCTGACCGGGATAAGAAGCAACAACTAAGGTATCCTGGAACTTAAATTTTTTTAAAAAAGATATATCGCTCCCAAAGAAGATTCGGAAGCAGCGAACGAAAATGAAAAGGGAAAGTTTTCCTTTTTTTTCACTCTCCTTCCTTACGTTGACAGTGAACAGAGATGAATGAGAAATTGGAAAAATGCGCTTTGGCATCAACAGGTAATTAAACTGGAAAATTTAATGCCAAGGGGATAATAAAGATTTCTGAATATAAAAGGAAAAAAAAGAAAAAAGAAAGATTTTTTTTTTTGTTTTCTCTCTGCTGTAAGTGGGAAGGGAGAGGAAAAGAATAAGAGCAGGATTTGGAAGGAGGAGGCAGCCTAGAATTTAAAGAATCTAAAGATGAATTTAAACAAGACTTCTAAAAGATACATTTTAACTGGAATTTTTTAACTAAACAGTAATCCCAGGAAGAGAAAGTGAAAAAAAGAAGTGTTAAAAGAAACAGCTTGTGTGTATTTGGATTGCTTGGTGATTTTGGGACTTCTGGAATTATATTTGAAGGATTAAATTTGAAAGATTAAAAACACTTGGGTGGCTGTTTTTTTTTAAAAAAACCTTCACAATGACATCACTTGTGGATGAACTGAAAATGGAATTTCAAAAACTCAAAGAAGAGGAACAAGAAGGGAAGGGCTCTCTTGATTCCGTTTTTCAATTCTTAGAAATGGCGATCTGTACCTACGAGAAATTGCAAGAAAAGACTGTGCAACAAGAAGATTGGGACAAAGAAGAAGCCATCTTTAATGAACAAATAACTTTACTTGGGGAAGAAAGGGGGAAGAGGGGAAAGAGAATGGAGAATTTGAGACCTAAAAAAACAACCAAAAAAGGGAAAAATAAGGTGAAAAGTGGATATAATGTGAGAAAGCAACAGAAAAAGGGAATACAGAAAAGGGAAATGGAGGTGAAGAGACAAGGGGGTAAAAAGGGCAGAGGGAAGAAGCAAGGGAGGAGGGAAGAGAAGGGAAGCTACAAGGGTGTGAAGCAAGATATAAAGAAACAGGACTTATTTAGAGATAATGGGTAAAATTTAATTGAAAAAGTGATTCTGCAAAGGTACATATGATTGTATTGTTATATTTGTATTTAGAAATAATGTTAGAAAACTGGAAACAACGTATGATTTAGTGAAACATTTGTGAATAAAATAAATGGAATGAATTACATGAGAGAATTAATTTAGAAAGAAATGCGAACATTTTAATGACATGTTTTAAAATGCAAGTGAAGTGGGGGGGGAGTAATTATGGAAAGTTTATAAGCGTTCCTATAGAAGCATTATACCTACTTGAAAAGTAATGTGTTAAATGTTTAAAATTTAAATGAATATTAACATTAATGATAGAATTGAATTGGTATAGATCGTTGTTTTTATTATATTAAATACTTATATTTTTCTTTTCTTTTTCTTTTTAAAATGTAGTGTGTAGCTTTAATGTACTATGCAGAATCCGAATGGAAGTTATGTTCTATATTAAGTGTTACAATTTTAGGGGAAAGATATAAAGGCGTCATACTCCAATCAGTGACCACAGGAGGAATTTTGTTTAATGAGAAAAGATAATAGACAGCTGAAACAGGACAGACGAAGAATATAAGTATAATTATTTGAATTGAGATGAATAAAATAAAATAAAATTAAAAAAGTTAAAAGAGGGGAGAAGCTATACAAAAAATGTAGAATGGTAATAGGATATGGAATGGTGTATAAAAATGAGCATGAACTTGTGCCTGTACGAAGAGATGTAACCCGGGATCAAGCCGCTTTTAAAAAAGATGTTTTATGTTTTTATGTTTTGTGTTGTGTTTGTTTCTAAAAATCAATGAAAATTTTTCAAAATAAAAATTTTTAGAAAATTGAGAATTCCAGACCACCTCCTGGAGGAAACATAAATAACCTGTCATGCTAAAAAAGAAAGGACTAAGATTAAATGTAAATATAAATTAATGCAAACTGTAATTTTCTCTGTGGCACTCTATGTAATTGAAAATTTTACTTTGAAGAAGCAGGATAGAAAAGGACTAATGCTTTTGAACTTTGATATTGAAAAAGACTCTTGAGAATATTGTGGATAGTCAAGAAAATGAACAAATGGATCACCAAAGAAATCAACCAGAATACATTCAAGGCACAATGTTACTGATAATATTATGACAGCAATCATATTCTTACCTTTTGGGGAATAAATCAAACAGAGATTTTTAAAAAAATTGTAAGATTGCAATACAAGCCATTTAAAGAAATACACTTAATAAAATGAAATATATATTTTAATATAAAATCTGTGTTAGATAAACATTGAAAACTAGCATAATTTTAAAAAATCTTAAAGCATATTTAAACTATAGAACCTGCTACTATTAAAATATGGTGATGGTCCACCCATTTAGCTAGTTTCAAAAGCCAAATGGACAAATGAAGGGTTGTACTAGTATGCTCACTAGTCTGGTACTGGTTAGCACTTTGAGTACAGTCAGCATGTCTAAAATGTCACCTGCTAGGGAGCAATATTGGAGAAGGGTTATCACTTTTCTATTACATAGATCTGTAAGTATCATGAATTTGTAGGAAAGGGGCACAATGTAACACGAAAATGTCAGACAAGACCAGTATGTTCTCAATTTTAAACACTTACATATGTACTTACACTGAACAGCATAGGAAGCCAAGAGTACAGCAGTATTATAAGGACAGGGCAATCTGTAAAAAGTAAAAAAAAACAACCTAAAAATCTCAATCATGAATTACAATATTTAAATCCAAACTATTTTATCAATTTATTTAAATTAGGTGAACCTGCTGAACTGTGTGGATAAATTTCCTTACAAAAACTTTGTACATGAGCTGAATCATGATATACTTTCCTATTTTAAAAAATAAAAATATGCCTATCAATTGATATTTAAATGATTAAAAGTATACATTTAACTATTTTGGATATGAATAAACCGGTATGTGCAGGTACTCCTCACTTAATAACCACAATTGGGACTGGCAGCCCAATTGTTAAGCTGTGCAACCACTTAGTGAAATATCACATGACCACATAAAATTTACAAAATCAGTTCCAGTGTGGTTGTTAAGTGAATCACCTGTGGTCATTAAGTGAGTCATCATGGATTTTACTGCTGGTTTCTCCATTGACTTTGCTTGTGGTGCAGCTCACAAATGGCAATTATGTAACTGTGGGAAACTGTGGCAAGGTTGATGTACTGATTGCAAAGTGCCCGAATGGTAATTATGTGGGGACACTGCAATATGACATAAGTTCAAGGACCAGTCATAAAGTTACTTTTTCAGTGCTGTTGTAACTTTAAATGGGCACTAAACAGGGTAGTCATTAATGGCGGACTATCAGTATAGACATATCAAAATGCTGAGGCAGGATTCTAAATAATATTGGTTTGCTATGTTTAAGCTGAATACTGATGCAGCCTTTCAATTGATTCTGTGTTTCTCTTATTACAACCATAAACAAAGGAAATTTGCTTGTTAATATCTATAGCCTGACACCCAGAAAAGCTAGGATTTATAAATTAAGAACCATGGTTTTTATACTGTCACCTGATAAAGACTAGCAAGATCTCCAAGTCTATTTACATATGAAATCAGAGTTTGTGTTTTGTAATTGGCAACTTAGTGAGAGGCAAATATAAATGAGCAGTTTCTCAGAATCCTAACATGTCATTCAAAACAAATATGGTCACTATATGTTTTAATGGAATATACTGTCTACCTGGAAGGAATAGAAATTCTACATTCTCTTGAGAATTGGAAGTGCAAGAATATTAACAGACAGGTAAGAACATTTTAGCATTTAAACAATATTCAGTATATTTCTGAATTCATTATAAAATGTGATGTCCCATCAGTACATATACATTTACAATATTCTAGCACACATTTTAAATTTTTCACATAATGCATGCAATCACTTGATTATAGTATTATGTCATGCTGTTTCATGAATGCTGCCCATCCCTGCCATGAATCACAAGACACTCAAGTTTGTAAAACAAACAAATCTTACCTCCCAGTAAGAATATCTTGTTTAATTTGCAAAAAATACTGGTACCTTTAAGAAAAAGTAAACAAGAACAACAGGTTGAAAAACTTACTATTATTTTTTCATCTAACAAAATTAAAGTGTCATTTGACTTTGGCATCTGCATTTTATGAAATGCCCTTATTTTGTCTAGTAATAATCTCACATTATTTCAGTCCTGAGCCACAAATATTCTCCTTCATTGATATTCGAAAGTTATGAATGGATTAAGACTCCAGATAAATTTGAGATAAGTCTTTGAAATTAAATATAATTAATTTTTTCCACTGATTTAAAAAAAATAAAATAGTAAGATAAAGACTTTAAAAATTGGACAGTAGAGAGACTAGAGGGAACTTAAGATTTCAGTTAAAGGAGATGTATACTCATATTCAATTTAAAATCACAGAATGAATAACAAAATTAACATTGGACATATTGAAGTATATTTTTCAGTAATGGATACAAAAGTTAATTTTAATAGTGTCTGCTTCTAAAGACAGACTGTGTTTAAAATATACTGTGGATGAGGAACAAGTTCTACAAGATTGAGTTAAGAATGACATGATAAAAGATGTTACATTGGTCATTCAAAAGAAACAGGATGATGTCTTGACCTGGATGATTTTCTTATGATGGTTTTACAAAAAAAAGCTCCTTAAAGTTTTGAAGAATTTTGTGAGAAAGACAAAGAAAAATTGAAAGACAAAATCAGGTTCTAGGTTTCTTATTTAAAGGAACCGAATATCAAGATTTTTAGATGTAAAAGGAAGGAATATCAACTTGACTTATTTTATCAAGGTTAAGGTAGATACCGTATGTTATCTCTGGTAGGTCTTTGTGGACTTCTGCTGATATCAGAACTGAAATATGAGTTTTATGTATTTGTTTACAGACAAGAGATGGGATATGGGAAAAAGAAATCATTTGCTGTATATAAGAGAAAGTGATGTTACTAAAATTCTTCATACTTGTGATGAAGATGTGAAGTGACATCTTTATATATTTCCTTTCTTTATTATATTCTTTCTTTTCAATTTCTATTTTCCCTTATTTTTCTTTCTTCTTTCTTTCCTGCACTTTCCAATTTTTCTTTTGTTTTATTTATTGAGTTTGTATTATTTACTGTTATATTTATAATCCTTAATAAAATTACTATTAAAGGGACATTACATTTGAAACAGTATAACTTCTATTTTATACTCCGTGTTTGTCAGAAAAATGGTGGTATCCTGGAAGGCTTTCAGGTATTAAGGGACAATAAAAGCAGATTAAATAAATGCAGTGCTGCAGTTATGCAAATCCTCAATGAAATTAAATTCAGTTGTCTGATTTTTTCCTTACAATATACATTGTAAACAATTTATGTGCTGGAACTCAACTAGGATTAAAGATACTTTGCAAAAAGAAACTGCAGCAATAAATGCTTTCAAAAACTAATCTTTAAAAAATGTTCTTATAGATATCTATCCACATTAAACATACAACTGGTTTTTTTTAAAGTTACCAAATGTGTATGAATTTAGAAAGCATGAATCTGTCCATCTCGTTTACATCAATACATTGAAAACTTCAAATAATTTGAATAAATGTTTATGAATAATTTGAATAAATGTTTATGAATAAGCTGTTCAGGATATTTACTATATACTTATATATTTACACAAGGAATTATGTACTTTTCTACCTGCTAGTACTCAAGAAGATTCAGCATCTCATTGGACTCCCACAGTCCTCTCTTTATATCGGTGGGAAAACATAGCACAGTATACTTTAATATACTCCCCACTCAGCACAAATGGGCTAGCCTGATTTTTGCCAAGAAAGAAGGACTTTCTTCTTTAAATTTCCTGAAAATTTAAATTTCCCATTCCTGGAAATATTCAGGAACCAAGTCATGTAGAATTTAAAGGTAAAAATTAGCACTCTAATGCAGCAACTGCAGCCTCAGTGGCACATTGATAAATGTCCTATTTCTACTCAGCAGACAGGTGGTTATATTTCTGAGCAATAATGTAAGGCAGGGCCCACATGGAATGCACTGCTTTAGTCCAACTAAGAGTGAAGAATGCTTGGCTGACTGTTGAAAATGCCTCCTTGTCTCAAAGACCTGCAACTGGGCCAATCAGTGAAACCTTGGAAAGGCCCTTGTGTCCATAGTTCAACCTTCTGCTCCAGCAGAAACCTGAATTCAAAGAAACCTCAAATCACAGACCAGTTTCTTTTGGGCCAGTGGAACCCTATCTAAAGTAAATAGTGGAACTGAAATCAAGCCAGATCTGACAAACAGGACTGACAGTTTCCAGATGCTGAGTCAGAACTTTGATAGCACCCAGGTTTAATTTGAGATGAATAAATACTATTCATTTTCATCTTTACACCAATAATAAGTCCCTCTGAACTGACACACAACCTACCCAAGGCTTTCATGTAGGTACTAAAAAGCATGGGGGAAAAGAATTATGGATTTCACATTGAACCAAATTGGAACAACTATGGATGCAGAGGGGGAGGAAAAAATAGAACTGACCACTCAGGAATGACTGCAAAAGATCCAGAAAACTGGATTCTTCTAGGACATTCTGAAGCTGAAGCTTTACTATCTTACATAATGCCTTCTATAAAATCAAATATATGTAAAGTTAACACCAACAGCATTATGTTTTACATAATAAAACAAAGAGGTAACTGATTTAAAATAAAAAAGACAGATACCTTGTATATTCTTCTTGAAGCTTACTAGGATCACTTACGAAAAATTTGACTCTGAAGTTCAAATTGTGAGGTGATCCTCCTAAAATGAACCAATACATCTGATTAGAATTTGATGTTTTAGCTTACTTGGGGTTTTATCTTAATTTACTGATGATTTTTATTCAAAGTAGATAAAATATTTTGCTCACTTTTCAACTGTTTCCTAATTGGCTTGTTTGGATCCAGCCACCTCTGAGTGAGAAAAAAGATTTGGCTTATTACATTTTTTCCAAAAACAAGATACATTTTTGCCACATTTCAAAACAAGGAAATATTAAAGACACAGTTTTTGTTTGCAGTGATACTGAAATGAGCACAGAGTTCATAAAATGCATGCATATTCATCCTGGACAGCCAGCTGCAGGTAAACTCTTGGACCTCTTCTGGAAACCCTGAACCAGAACTCACAGATTATATTATATGTAGTCAGTGTGGCTAACAATGCAGGATAAACATACCTTGTTTAAAGCTTACTATCCTTTGGGGGATGGTATGCCAAAAATTTAAATGTCCCCTAACCTATACATCAAAACATTTTAAACCCAAAATTAGTCTATAAAACAACAGTTGAAATCAATGTTAGGCAAGGGGACATTGAAAAATCCAGAGAACAAGATTATTTCAGTTTCTCTTTAAGTATATCATTTTTAATAAAGAATCCCATTTAATCCCAAAGGAAATTATTTTCCTTATTAGTTTTAATTTCCGGATTAGTGAAATATTTTTTTTTATTTATTACATTCATCTGGAAATACCTGTAATGAACACGTCATGTTGGCTTTCCTCTCCACCCCCCAATTTGACAAGAAACCAATTTGAGACAAATTGGATTTAGATGTGCACCCTGGTGATTAGAAAGAACAAAAGGCCACATGCATCCTGTTTAAAATAGTTCTATTTTTTTTAGGAAATTACACTTGCCTAATTTTGCTTCTCAGTACTATGAGCCAGTGGGTGTGTTACTAATTTATGTATGCAATATTTTATGAATGCTTTTCTAGTCAAATGATTTCTAGAACTCATTCACTGCAGACTCAATCATCATAGATGGATTAGACATTCATGGAATGTACAATCACTATGATTTGATTTTTATAAAAATCAACAAACAAAACTGCCATCCTTTGCCAAGTAACTTCATGTTATAACTAACACACACACACACACACACACACACACACAAATGTACTACTTTACCATATGATTCTTGGAAGAATTTGAAAAATTACAAATATTACATTAACAAAAATGAGCAAACATGGTGGAGAAAGTTAAAGGAGGAAAGTTATTTAGATTAAAATAAATTGTGATGAAAATACAGCAGTTTATATCAATATATAAGATGAATATTAAGAATACCAAGAATAATTAGTGGATATTTTTTTATTTTAAAATCAAGCTGGTTAATTAACTTTGTTAAAGCTGTTTGGTAATACAGCAAATCCTTGATTTAATGAATTTCAGTTTAGCAAACTTTGGAGGAAACAGATATTACCTGTCTTTATACTTTTGTGCACTCATAAACTCTCATTTTACATAAAAACAGGCATGTATAAAATTCCATTCAGTTATAATAGATGATCAGCTAAATTGAATATATTCTCCTAAATCTAGTCACATTATTTAATAAACTGTTAGATTTTGGTGTTGTTGTTATGCACATACTTTTGGAGGATGGGATTTTTTTTGTTACAAATTACTCTGTTTCCTTCCTAACAATAAATTAAATCAAGTAAGATAACTGTCAAGACAGAGACAAGAGCAAAATTTAATTATATATGTGTGAAAAGGGAAAGGAAGGGCCCACTTTGAGAGTAACATGTAATAATTAACCTTGATACTTTTCTTACATGTTCTATCTAATGAATTTGCCATGATATTCATGTTATTAATGTGATTTCTCTCATAAGATCATTAATTACTTTGCAAGAGATTAAAATATTTACAATATTCTTATCTAAGTGTTTTCATTTTAATAAAAAGCTGGAGTATGAGCATGCCTCTGGAAGTACCCATAATAATCTCCATATAACAGCAATGTATGAACCATCTGTAAGAATTATCTTAGGCTACAAAACTAGCCAACCAAGTTAATTCATGATATATTTATTTTAATAAACTCAAAAAGAATATTCCTGATGATCTACAGTAATTAACAGCAAACTATAGTTCTGATTTCAGAATAAATTATGGTGTCCTAACTGTTTTCAGGACACTACAACACATAGTTTAAGAAGTGCTATGGGTGCCATGAAAAAAAATAGTGATACATTAAGGTCTGAGAAAGTTTGGGGATATCTGGTACAATATAAGATACAAATGGTAATTTGTGAAAATATTTAAGATTATAAAAATAATTACCTTGAATCTCTTCATTTTTTGCTTTTTCTGATTACATTCTTTCTGTTTATGTGAGGACTTTGTGTATGATTTTGTCATGATTTAGAAAACTCTTTTCATGGTTATTTGCATTTTGGACTAATTTCTATTATCTCAAATATTCATCTACTTTTAATAGCAGGATATTAGTCTATTACTGTGGATTTGTTTATGGATTTACTTATAGGTTCTGATTAGACCATTATTAATAGATATCTGTTTATTGCCTTATTTCTTATTCTGTTTTTGGATGAAATTAAAAGTAATGATACATGATTTTAGTGCAGAAAAAAGTCTGAATGAACTAAAGATTGCACGTTGTTTTCCTGTTGCACTCTGCCATATGTACACACAAAGGGATTTTATGTTTAATAAATATATTACACAGACCTCAGCAGCAAAAATAAAAGTAAAAGGAAGAACTTATGTAATCTGTGTTAAACTCTCAAATTAGAATATACAACCTTTGTATATTGAATTGTACAGATGAAACTCAAAAAATTAGAATATAGTGAAAAAGTTCATTTATTTCAGTAATGCAACTTAAAAGGTGAAACTAATACAGGAGGTAGACTCATTACATGCAAAGCAATATAGTTCAGGCCATGATGTGTCATAATTAAGATGATTATGGCTTACAGCTCATGAAAACCCCAAATCCACAATCTCAGAAAATTAGAGTATTGTGAAAAGGTTCAATATTCGAGGCTCAAAGTGTCCCACTCTAATCAGCTAATTAAGCCATAACACCTGCAAAGGGTTTCTGAGCCTTTAAATGGTCTCTCAGTCTGGTACAGGAGGAATCACAATCATGGGAAAGACTGCTGACCTGACAGATGTGCAGAAAACCATCATCGACACCCTCCATAAGGAGGGAAAGCCTCAAAAGGCAATTGCAAAAGAAGTTGGATGTTCCCAAAGTGCTGTATCAAAGCACATTACTGGAAAGTTAGGTGGAAGGGAAAAGTGGAAGAAAAAGGTGCCCAAGCATCAGGGATGACCGCAGCCTGGAGAGGATTGTCAGGAAAAGGCCATTCAAAAGTGTTGGGAGACTTTCACAAGGAGTGGACTGAGGCTGGAGTCAGTGCATCAAGGCCACCACACACAGACGGATCCTGGACATGGGCTTCCAATATCGTATTCCTCTTGTCAAGCCGCTCCTGAACAACAAACAACATCAGAAGCGTCTTACCTGGGCTAAAGAAAAACAGAACTGGTCTGTTTCTCAGTGGTCCAAAGTCCTCTTTTCTGATGAGAGCAACTTTTGCATCTCACTTGGAAACCAAGGACCCAGAGTCTGGAGGAAGAATGGAGAGGCATACGCTGCAAGATGCTTGAAGTCCAGTGTGAAGTTTCCACAGTCTGTGTTGATTTGGGGAGCCATGTCATCTGCTGGTGTTGGTCCACTGTGCTTCATTAAGTCCAGGGTCAACGTAGCCGTCTACCAGGAGATTTTGGAGCACTGCATGCTTCCTTCCACAGACGAGCTTTATGACGATGCTGACTTCATTTTCCAGCAGGACTTGGCACCTGCCCACACTGTCAAAAGCACCAATACCTGGTTCAATGACCGTGGGATTACTGTGCTTGATTGGCCAACAAACTCGCCTGACCTGAACCCCATAGAGAATCTATGAGGCATTGCCAAGAGAAGGATGAGAGACATGAGACCAAACAATGCAGAAGAGCTGAAGGCCACTACTGAAGCATCCTGGTCTTCCATAACACCTCAGCAGTGCCATAGGCTGGTAGCTTCCATGCCATGCTGCATTGAGGCAGTAATTGCTGCAAAAGGGATCCAAACCAAGTACTGAGTATATATGCATGCTTGTACTTTTCAAGGTCCGATATTGTTCTATGTGCAATCCTTGTTTTATTGATTGCATGTAATATTCTAATTTTATGAGATTGTGGATTGGAGTTTTCATGAGCTGTAAGCCATAATCATCACAATTATGTCAAATCACAGCTTGAACTATCTTGCTTTGCATGTAATGAGTCTATCTCATATGTTAGTTTCACCTTTTAAGCTGCATTACTGGAATAAATGAACTTTTGCACAATATTCTAATTTTTTGAGTTTCACCTGTATATTCAACCTTGTTTTTTCTCAGTCACTGAAATATCTATTGTTTTACCTTTCTCTATCCTGGAGTGTTACCAAATGTCAGAGACAAACTGGTTAGATAGATTAAACATGTGAAAAAAATATCAAGAGATATGTGATCCATTGTCTCTAAAAGAACTGTTGAAAGATCAATGTTTGGATCCTACAAATTTTGATAATTAGTAACCAGCCTCCAATATTTTTCTTAAGTCCCTAGAATAAACAGTGGCAGAAAACACTAGGCATTCTTTGATAGAGCTAATTGAGATTTCTTTCTAATATCAATTCACATCTGTCTTAAGATCTGAAATATTTCTGATAACTGTATAGCCTACGCCAAGAACTAGACAAGATAAGAATTTTCTTTACTTTCATTTGCACCTGTTACCATTTAATTGGGCCAAAGAACGCAGGAATTTACAGAGAGAATAAACTGAAGATATTTATATTATACCAGAAAACAAATGTCCAGATTTATTTTATTTTAAGGTAGAAAAGAAGTGAAACATGACCAATAAATTGCTCATAATTTTTCTACAGAAAGTATATGCGCGGGTGCATGCACGCGCACGCGCACACACACACACACACACGCTGTGTTATGATTAATAAAACAAAATCTCAAATGCCAAGAGAAAAGGGGAAGATATAGTATAGCTTACAGGGTTATCAGTAGAATCATCAGCCACTTGTAAACCAAAATAGTCTCTCTCAGTCAGATCAAGATGTTTGAAAACTACATCCAACAGAACCTGTCCCTGATCATGTTTCTGTAGAAAGAAAGAAAAATAACAAAAATAGTTTTCAGATAAAATGAAAGTTTCAACCAAAACTTAACATTCTGCCAGTAATAATTTGCACTAGCCCCAAATAATATAGAAATTCAGGAAGATATATTTCAAACATTTAGCAAACCAAACATATACCTAAACAGAATACACATTCTTTCAACTCTTTTGCTTGTAAATTTTTTGCAATGGAATTTCAACAAAAATTCAAGAAAAATTATTTTGTATATATTTTCATTTATGTATTAAAAAGCTAAAAGAGGCAAAGATGGGTATCCTTTAAAAAAAGATTAAATTCTTGTCATCCCAGTGACAAGAGGATTTTTATTGCATTTTTCATTGATTCTTCATATTTTCCTGGTCTATTGAAACAATTGTTAAACATTTAATAAGAAGTTAATACTGGCTGAACTATACATCAAATGTCTCAAAAATTGCTTCTCTTGTAAAGTACAATTGAATATAATTGCACGCGTCAAAATGATTACATGTCAATGTCCATTTCAGAGTTAAATGACCTCCACTTCTACTAAATTTCATTGTCGACTTAGAACTTGTACAACATTTTTAACAGTCTGCCCTGCCCATGAGAATATAAACTTGTCTCTTTCTCTTATATCTGACAGGTATGCTGTTTAACCACACCTTTATTTCCTTTGTTCCTTTTAGACTCTGTACTTGTACCTTATTTCATTACATCTTTCACACTTTGACCTGCTGGCCAATTTATGCATAATTTCCTTTCTGTGCATATTAAAATTAAATATCCACCAACTCAGTGGCTCTTGAACTTTTCTGATCCAATTATCCCATTTCTCAGTCTCAAATGATGTTATTACTGTCACAAAAAAGCAGACTCCTGTTTTATAAAGTATCTCAGGAGCAGCAATTCCCAACCGGATCGACTCACAAACAATTTTACAAAGTGCTCCATTACCCCCAAATATGCCCAAATTACTCCTACCGGGAGTAATTGCCCCCAGTTTAAGAACATTGCACTAAATGATAAAGCTTTTCACATGAAAGTACAAGTACACACAGTTTTCTATTCCCACATTTTTAGTTCTGTGATTTGGGGAGAAAATATATTTCCCTTTATGAACTTCAGTCATAGAACCTGCTTATGACCAGCAGCAAAGACCAAGTACTTAACAAATGAGAGAAATAGGTAAGCATTACTGCTTGTTATAACTGGCTTATTTATAACATTTACATTTAATCGCAAAACACACTGGGAATATACTGGAAAATAATACTAACAAAATTAGAATATCAGATTTTGATTTAAAAAAACCAATAGTTTTGCATTATGTTAATGTTGAATCTTGTTGTAATATTTTATTTTATAGTAAATTCAAGTTCATTAGTTTACCACTGAAGAACATACGATTGTGAGTAAATATTATGTTGTGTTATAATCTGCTTTTTGGGGAAACAAAGATATACCTATTTTAATTTTTAAATGTACAAAAATATTAAAATAAAAAATGTATTATTATATATATTTATTTTAACTTCATTTTATTTGGGAGGAATATTGAGACATTTAATTCAGCAACGTTCCATTTTCAAATTTAGCAGGAGAATTCTGTCAACTTTTGGAGAAAATGGATATATGACTGATGTGCTGCAAAAATTATAAAAAAGATCATGGTGAAATCACTTTAGGTTGCAAGGACAGTTCTCCCTATGAATTCATACACCCTGTCAATTTCAACCCACAAAAATGCAAAACTCGTAGACAGGAATGGGAGGAACAGAAGGATAATATTAGCATCGCTTCCACCCAAACAGGAAAGCCCTTGTTGTTTTAATCCAACAAACGCCACAGACAACTCACATCTTCATACTGTATATTCCATAAATACTTCCCAGAGTCTCAAAAGCCACACCTTCTCTTTGCATGCTTCTAAGAAGATGAGCCATGTGTCAGTGTATATGTGCAAGTTCTCAGAACACAGGTGTAATATTCCTTCTGTGCATATTATCAAAAAAGAAAAAAAAACAGCATAATACAACCAAGTAAGTAAAAGAGGGAAAAGACAGAAAACAAGAAAGAAGACTTATTGACTACTAATAGCCCAAGATAGATAGATAGATAGATATATATATATATATATATATATATATATATATATATATATATATTTATTTATTTATTTATTTATTTATTTATTTGTTTGTTTTCTTAGGTTTTCGCGGGTACTTACATGTGTGCTGTTCAGCTTCCTTCGGGTATTATCCCCCCACGTCATTGTAGTTCTGTTAAAGTTGTAGCAACGTTTCAGCAGAATCTCATCTGCCATCATCAGGCTTCTGTATGGATATGGGTCTTACAGCTCCTGGTTTTAAATTTGAGGCTGGTTCATTCTGAATGGCTGGGAGCCTGGACCTGTTTCATTGGACTTGGAGTTTGATTGATTGGTGTTCCTGGTTTCTTCTGTCTGTTTTGTGGCTTTGATTGGCTGGCAACAGTCTGCTCTTGTGTTGGAGCCAAGCTGCACTAAAAGCCTCCAACACAAGAACAGACTGTTGCCAGCCAATCAAAGCCACAAAACAGACAG
>BLBF01000032.1:19530356-19584418 GCA_015471245.1 Laticauda colubrina
CGGGTATTATCCCACGTCATTGTCGTTCTGTTAAAGTTGTAGCAACGTTTCAGCAGAATCTCATCTGCCATCATCAGGCTTCTGTATGGATATGGGTCTTACAGCTCCTGGTTTTAAATTTGAGGCTGGTTCATTCTGAATGGCTGGGAGCCTGGACCTGTTTCATTGGACTTGGAGTTTGATTGATTGGTGTTCCTGGTTTCTTCTGTCTGTTTTGTGGCTTTGATTGGCTGGCAACAGTCTGTTCTTGTGTTGGAGGCTTTTAGTGCAGCTTGGCTCCAACACAAGAGCAGACTGTTGCCAGCCAATCAAAGCCACAAAACAGACAGATGAGATTCTGCTGAAACGTTGCTACAACTTTAACAGAACTACAATGACGTGGGATAATACCCGAAGGAAGCTGAACAGCACACATGTAAGTACCCGCGAAAACCTAAGAAAACAAACAAACAAACAAACAAACAAACAAACAAACATACATACATACATACATACATATATATACATAAGGTATTTTAAACAAGATCAATAAGAATTTGCAAATTGGCAATCTGCAAAGATTCCACTGAAAAAGGTAATCAACATTCACTAATGAAAAACCAGAAAAACAAATTATGAAACATCACCCTGAGGGAGGGAGGGAGGGAGGGAGGGAGTGTGTGTGAGAGAGAGACCCAGCTTTTCTATACCATGTCAATTTAAAGATGCAACTCTAATGAAAAGCTCTTTTGGTGATTTCCCCTTCCCCCATTGAATATATGCATGTAGCACACTTATATATTTTATGCTTAAAATATATTTTATGCTAATAAATTTTATTAGCATAATAAATCTTGACACTGGACTTCAAATGTGAAACTTCACACTGGACTTTAAATAGATTAATAGATTTTATGCTAATGTGCATAAAATCGTAGGTATAGGTATAGGTGTGTGTGTGTGTGTGTGTGTGTGTGTGTGTGTGTGTGTGTGTGTGTCCCCGTCCACATGTCCAGAAATCATATTCTCTCCCCCCCACCAAAAAAAGTAGTGCAAAGAGTAAAAAAAATATAGTTAGTTAATTTTTTTTGGTCCTAGCACATATTCTGCCAACTGCAGGGTCCACTTTATTTTTCCAGATCAACCTAATACCGATTCATTGGTCGCAATTGGAATTGACCAACTTGCTTATCACTTGAGCTTGATGTTGTGGGCTGAGAGACAGTGAATTCTCAAAGTCATCCAAACAGCTTTCATGCTTTCCTGAGAGACCAGAAGACTCCTGGTTTCTAGCTTGGTTCCTCAACCACTAGACCAAATTGACTCTCTTGGAAAATAAGATATATTATTTTGTTTTTGATAAAATAAGTATTTTACTTTTAAAAATGTCCCCATATATCAATCATCCTCTTGCATACAAGTAAAGCAGTGTTAGATACATATATCTTCCTTTCATCAAAAACAAGAAAAAGAAACTTTGTTGAAATAGATTTAAGAGAAGATTATGTTAAAATATAAGAAAGGCCAAATGAAACTTAATGGAAATGTGAAAAAGAGAAAAGATAACTGGTTTGGACAGGCAAGAAAAAGGATAGAAATCCTGCTTGTGTGTTTCAGAAAGGATTAAAATGCATGAGCAGCAGAGATAAGCTCCACACCTCCCAAGTTGCTTGGGAAGGTGATCTTCAAGGTCATCCTCAGCAGGGACATCTTCAGCCATCTGTACCTCCTGCTCATTCATGTTTTCAACAGCTTTTTCTATTCTCAGTGAATGTCCATCACATATTATATGTGAAGGAAAAAATACATAAATAAGATAAACACTGTATGCCTTTTTACAAGTCTGCTCTCTTCCTTGATCTCAGTTTTCTTACTTCTAATTCTTATTTTGAAATTATCACTGTAGCAACAAATTAATATATATTAATACAAATCAATTCAAGTATATTTTTATTTATATGTGACAGTAAGAACAAAAGAAGCCCTTGGTTCCCCAATAATTAATCATATATTATCTGTTATCCATAGAACAAAAAACAATCCATTATCCAGGGGTGGGATTCTATCAGTTTGCACTTATTCGCTAGAACCGGTTGTTAACATTCTGAGCAGTTCGAAGAACCGGTTGTAAGGAGAAATTACTGGCCTAATCCTGTAAGGGAGGCAGGAAGAAAACATTCTGGTGTTGCTTACAGAAACTGCCTCTCCATTAACCCTTATTACATTCTTGGCAGGACTAGATTTTCTGTCTCAGGAACATCTCTGGAGTTTTTTCCCCCTCCTTTGCTGGTACTTTGCTTGTGTGGAGTGATCATTCAAAGTTACAATGGCACTGAAAAAAGTGACTTATGACCATTTTTCACACTTACGACTGTTGCTGCATCCCCACAGTCATGAGAGACCAGGCGAGGAAATGCATGACTCGATGTGAGTGATATTGAGTTGGCCATGCCCAGCCAATAATATGACTACCAAGCCATGCCCACCAACTAAGCCATGCCCACAGAACCGGTTGTTAAAAAATTTGAATCCCACTCCTGCCATTATCACTGATACCTGAGAAAAAGAAATAGCTATTTGCCTATGTCACTTTTGCTAATCTGTTGTTGAACAGATTATAGATTTTATGAATTAGAAACTTCAGTACTGGTTTTTCTTGCATTATTAATCCATTTCATGAAACTACTGTTAACAGGCTAAAATCAAACTATGTTGGTTTTCATTTTGGTTCTTAAACCATCATTCTTTTTCTTCCTAAACAGGATCAGGACAGAAACATCTGATGTTAATTTGCAAAAATATTCTAGAAAATCCCAACAAAAGAGGCAAGGACAAAGGCAAAGCAACTGTTATACCATATTACTGTTTTTGCCATTTTTAGTGGTAGATTATCAGAATAGGAATATGTACCACCAATCTTATATGCTAGCAAGAAGGCCAAAAAAAAAGTCTTTATTAGTTAAAGCAGTTTCCAAATCATGGAAATGTAGTATTTCACTATATTCTGTACTGCTGATACCACTGTGTTATGTTCCTGGTACAACAGCAATAACAATAGTACTTAGACATATATACTGCATCACTGCTTTATAGTCCTAAGTGGTTTATAGAGTCAGCATATTCCCCCCAACAATCTGGGTACTCATTTTACCGTCCTCGGAAGGATGGAAGGCTAACCAGCTCAACCCTGAGCTGGTTAGAATCGAATTCTTGGCAGTGGAATGCAGAGTTAGCCTGCAATACTGCATTCTAACCATTGGGCCACTATCTCTCTTAGCAATAGTGTCAGTATTGAACTCCTGGCAGTGATCAGAGACAGCATGCAAAACTCCATTGTAACCACCATGGTTTAATACTTTAAGAGGAATCTTTATCTTGTTAAAACGTAACAAATGCAACATACATTAAATAAAAATGATGGGAAGACTAGAAACAAAGCCTCGAAAGGAGAAGAGGCTAAAGAAAATAGGCAAGTTTAGCCCTAAAAATGTCAAAATGGGTGAGGAATTTAAGAACATGTTTCAGGTTCTTAAAAGAAAGTCATGTTTTTCGGAAAACACAGTGGCTACAGTCTATCATCCTAGTGAGTAGAACACAAAATAATGGCATTAAATACAGGGAGGCAAATTTTCTTGACTGTCAGGAAAAATTCCAAATGGTAAAGACATTTGGAGTGAAAGTAATTACTGTGAAAGCTCTCCTTTACTGGATATATTTAAACAGAGATTTGATAGAAAGTAGTCAAGGATGCTTTCATTTGGTTTCTTGTACCAAAGTTGAGGTCGAATTTGATGATAAAAATGCTCCTTCCAATTCTATTATTCTATTTTGTATTAAATGTTATAAAATTGTTAAAAATGAAATTAATATTGTATGATAGAAATGCTTCTTAAACACTGTACTTACATTAAGCCTGAATGCTTGTACAGTATTATCTAGAAGAAGAATATTGCAGACCACCTCTGTATGCTGTCTATCTCGTGCCAGCTCAGATGCTCGTACATTGTAGGTTCTGCCAGCAGGCAATCGGAAACGTCCAGTCATTACTGTCTACACAGCGTCTTTAAAAGGAAAAAATAAAGACTTATTATTTCAACCTTCTCAGATCAGAAGCACAAGCATGATTAAGCAAGCAGAAATACACCTTTTTTAGTGTTCAAAGCTTTAGATCTACTGCAAATCAGCTAGAAACAATGGTTCAGATTAACATGTCTCTATAATTCTGGGTGTTGTGCAACATATAAATTTAATAATTATTAATATGTATAAGATCAATTCTTTCATCTTAAGTTGAAATTTTGTGGCAAATGGTACTATTTGCTTTGTGGTAAACAGCAACAAAATCCTAGAAGTTGCACTGATTTTAAATGCAAACTCTTTTGAAACAAAATGGCACATGAAGTACAACGTTGATTAGTGTTTATGGACAAATCAGTGGAATTCTTTTTAACATATTTATCCATGAAAATAATATCATAAAATTTAAGTTATAATTAAATAAGATATTTATATATTAAATGTATTCACTACAAAAATTAATAAATGCCAAAATTCCAAATGTTAAAAACAAAATAAAGATTTTTAAAAGTTTATAATACTCAGGCAGCAATGTAAGATTTATCACAGAAGAAAAAAGTGCCTCATATTTTACTTATATCATAAATTTGTCACTTCACACATTATGATCTTCATAAACTTCAGAATTATCACTCTTCTACAGTCAGAGGATTTAATAGTTAACATATTTTAACCTGTCATAAATATAGTCCAACCATGTCTAAAATTCTCCTTTAGAGAATTTATATAGAGCTTGATTTACGGTAATAAATCCCTTTATTATACCACATTAACTTACTGACATGAAAAATTTATAACTTTATCTGCAAAAAGAATGTCTATTATTACAAATGTAATAATTCTTTTAAATAATTATAATTATTAAATAATTATTTATGTTTCTATACAAACCACAAGTCCCCAAAATTTATATTTCATATATAAAACTACAAAAATATTTACATAATTGAAATTTACACAATTTAAGGCTGAAAAACAGAGAACTCCTTAATATTGTTATTTAAATATGCATTTCAGATTACTGAAGTTATATTGTTCACTCTGTAGCATCCATTCTTATATTATAATGAAAGCTGAAATTTGTTTGTGTCATTTAGGTTTGTAGGTGAAAGAAAAATTGTCTGTCATGCCCTTGGAGTCTGATTCTGAGGGGGAGATTGAGCAGCTAACAGGGAGTGGGAGTATGGCTCTGGTAGAAACAGGGGTCCAGCTGGGCATTCAGAGGAAGACCCAGGGGCATCCCCTCTTCATCCTAGGGCATGCAGGGAGGAATGGAGAAGGGAGCAACATGGCTTACGAGAGAGAAGGCCCTTATCCCTTTCATTAGTTGCAGCTGGGAGAACAGGATATAAGTGGGGTATTTGCACATGGCTCCTGGCTGGAAGCAAAGCATGCATTATCTTGATCGAGCCTTATCTGGGTTTTGGCGTCCTCCCAACTGTGGATTTGAAAGTGTGCAATTTATCATCCTGGCCTGCCGTGTTGATTACTTCAGTGTGGTTGGTGTTGTTTTTTTTTATTTCTAATTATCTTTACTTTGGGTTCGGACTCCATTTCTGCCCAAGGTAGAGTGTTTTTTGAAGAGTTTGTTATCCAAGCACTTCCAGTCAGCAGCCTTAAACACTCAAAGAGCCACAAAAACCCTAACCGGAAGCTGCCTGTTGAATTCTGGAGCCAACTGGAAGTCCTGTTTGCCCACCATGGAATCTCCTTCTAGCGCAGCATTCTTCTTTTTTTTCTCTGCTGACTGAAAGTCCAGTTCCCTCACCATAGTTTCCTCCTAGTGCAGCGTCCTTTTTCCTCTGCTGACCGGAAGTCCAATTCCCCCACCATAGAGTCTCCTCCTAGCATGGCATCCTTTTTCTCGGCCGACTGGAAGTCTGGTTTCCCCACCACAGTGTTTCCTCCTAGTGGCATCCTTTTTCCTCTACCTGTCCTAACCAAAAGCACTATCAATTGTGGAGCCAACTGGTGACAGGGAGCCGCATCAGAGGGATGAAAGAGCCACATGCGGCTCCAGAGCCACGAGTTGCTGACCCCTGACCTAAGGATATCAAAACACACAAGCACTTCCTTAAAGCTATCCACCCCATATTATTTTATTAATGTAATACGTGTCAAATGTTAACACGGTTAAAAAATGAGTTTTGGTGTTTTGAATTCTGCTGTAAATTACCTACATTTTGCTGTATTTCTGAAGATAAGTGAAGCCTAAGATTTAAGGGTAACATTCAACATTGCACAAATGTAGTTTTGTTTACATAGGAATATTTTCCCTTCATCTTCTCTCCTGTATAGCTTCTTTATGCTTGATATTCAACTATTGGGGGGCCCTCAACACTCTAGTTTGGAGAACAAGGTGGAGGTGTATCAACTTGTTCTTATTCCATGAATAAATGCCTTCTCAGCATCTGCAAAATATTAAGCTAATACATTCATCCTAATGCTTGCAAGAGTTGATAGGGAATACACATCTGAATTCCTAAAAATTACCATTCTAATATAGCTTAAGACAAGTTTCAATTCCTTTGTTTTTTCAAACTGAATTCCAGCTGCTTTGTTTCAGCTGCAGACACAGGTTTTCTGACAATTAGAAAGAAAGAACAGATGTATAGTAGGAAGGTTGCAAGCCACTGCTATGCTTTCCAGGGATGTTAGGGGAAAAAAGTATACTATATTAAAATCTGTCTTTGTTGGAATTATGCCTATGAATATTAGAATGGCTGTCTAGAAAAAAAAGTTAGTGCCATAAATTCCAAGAGTGCTGTTTAATGATTGTTCAGCCTGCTAAGTGGCAAATGTGATAAATACTGAAATTATAATTAAGATTACATTCCATAAATGCAGAATATAATCCTTAAATAGCTGTTTCAAATGTTATTTTCTACTATATTTTTGAGAAGTTTAAGAATTAATCTATGATTATGCATTATATCTCCTCTCTTATTTTGCATTATGCATTTAGTTATCTGTTGAATTGTGTTTCTCCATGTACCAGTGGAGTGGACAATGCTGGGGAGATTGGGTTCTTTTCCCATATAGATCCATATATGTTATCCTAAGCCAAGAAGAAAGTACATAATGGCTTGGCAGAAGGAATTAACAAGAGTGTGAAACCAGTTGTATCTAGTGACTTTATAGCATTTAGTCAACATGTTTTGGGGATGCTTGAAAGGCTTACAGCATCGCTGACAAGGGAAAGATGACTGTAAAGGTCTAGTAACATGAAAAGGATGTAACCACTAGAAGGTAAATATTAAGACACAGATATCACCGATTTGAAGTATTTTCTAGAAAAGAGAACTCTGTAGAAATAGCATACTGATATTTACAGGAATCTAAGATCTGCAACACTAGCACAACAAACCAGAGAGCTAACGTAATTTGTTTGCCATCAATCCTCAAAGATATTATATATACTGCTGATACTCTGAATTGTACTGTGAGCAACTTACAGAATATCACTGTTCCTTATCTAGTTCCTCACACTATACATAGTAAAAGTATGCATGTCAAATAGAGGTTCAGTAGTTGCACCGCATCCCTTTTTTGTCTTCAAATTTCTTCAAGTTTATTAATTCAAGAAGTTCCACTTTTCTAAGCATTTTCAAGAAACTATAGGATTTCTTTTTTATTTGCAATGGTCAAATATTACAAATTTATTTTACTTTTCATTTTAATGCAAGTAAACCTCAAAATATAGGAAATATTTTTTGGTATACATAGAAAATGAAATTTCAGTTTTGATTGAAATACATAGAAGAATGTGTTTTGATTTTATATGGCTTAATAGCCATAACAATAAATCTAATGATTTATTATCTGAACTAAGGATGGGTTTGTTTTTTCAGAACAGAATGGGTAAAAAGAAATGAAGCTAATATTTTGAGAAACA
The DNA here is from genome assembly GCA_015471245.1 of Laticauda colubrina. NCBI lineage: Eukaryota > Metazoa > Chordata > Lepidosauria > Squamata > Elapidae > Laticauda > Laticauda colubrina. Next base: position 19,538,308 of record BLBF01000032.1, read on the forward strand.
TATAGGAAAAAGCAATACAGAAGAAAAACAGCACAGCCAAAAAGATTGTTGTATAATCCTTGGATGCACCAAGCCATCAATTTTAATATTCATGAAGATTTTGAATATTCATAATCACAAGCATTATGTACAAAATGTAAAAATTATATTTTTGTGCAATGTTAATTTGCTGCTTCCCTATTGAAAATAAATAGAATACTGTAAGATGATACGACAGAAGTACTTAGCATTCACAAAAAAAGGAAAAGAGTTATTTTGGGAAATGTAATAAAAGGAATTATATGATAAAAGCTACAAGCTGATAGTTTCATCAAATAACTATTTTGAAAACTGAAATATTTTTCAATTGTTACAAAAAGAACCCTAAGGATAACTCTATTATGTTTATAATTCTTCCAATGTTTTTGTTTCTGAAATGTGCTACCAACATTCGAAGATTAATTAAAGTAAATTATAGTTTTTTAAAACCAAGCTAAGATATGAATATATTTCATATTAGAAGTTGAATGCAAGTTATAGGCAGATTACTGTGAACCATGGGATATGTGATGTTTATTTAAAATGGATATATAAAATGATGTGTTCTTCTTTCACGTGACCTCAGTATTAAGTATGACATAATGACAAAACATAAAGTACCTGATATTAACTGTGGTTACTATTAATAAGTTTAAAGGACTATCATTTTCTGAGTAGTTTCAAAATTCACCTATAAGGTGGGAACGTGACTTTTTATTTTATTGAAAAACCAGCATATTTTAATCAAGATACATACAGCATTTAACTAGCTCTTTTGTGTGGCAAACTATTGAAGTAATCTGGAAAGCTTTAATATTTTTTTTCTTGAGGAAAGGAACAAGTACTGCTGATGAGAGTTACTATGCATGCTATCAAGAGTCAGGCACTATTATTAAACTTCATGTCTCCACAGCTATTTATATTTCTGTTTTGAATATGCCTTAGGAAATATTAATTTGTATTAACAGTAACTTGTAAATCTAATCAAGCAGAGAATTCTGAAAGCTAATGGAGACTTAAAGGCATAAATATGGGATTTAACACTTTTTTTAAAGGACTTTCCATTTCTCTCTTCCTCCACTTAAGGCTAAAATAAATTTTGTATAGAATTTTCCATAATCAGAAACAAGTATTTCTGTGATAAGCTGATGAAACACTCACCCCTCTCTTAGAAGAGTGAAGCATTTTAGGTAATATTTAAAAATATCTTTCTTGCTTTTTAGTTATCTACCATCTTGAAATAATAAGTGTCATTTACCCTACTGCTACCTGAAACTGCAACATAAAATTAGAATAATCTATTGAATGCTTCTAGACTTCTACACTTCCTTGAATGATAGCTTTCCTTCCACCTCTGCAGTCCTGAAGAAAAGGATAACTTAGCATCTCAATAATCAGGTACAACAGTAGAAAATAAGAAAACATAAAAGTGATAATTAAATTTAAATTAAATTATCAGTGATAATTAAAATTAAACTTTCTATCATTCAAGCTCTATTGTGCAATTCAGTTGCACCTTCAGATATGTTCAACTAAAAGCTACTGTGGAAGGTTGGCACTCACCCCTCTCTTAGAAGAGTGAAACATTTTAGGTAATATTTTAAAAAGGCAGAATATTATATGTTCCTGGATGAGAAATTGAGAAACATGCTCTTGGAGATAGAAATTCAGAGTCTCAGCTCCCTGCCGCCCCCCCCGCCCCCCCCAAAAGCAGGTACTGAGCTGGGACAACTTGAAAAATGTATATTTGGTAATCCATTACTGCCTGAAGCAAGGTCTGGCTATGAACAAAGGCAGAACAAAGCCATTCAGCCACAATAGGAATTGTCCAACAAACTCCTTCATTGCATCACCCAGCAGGCTTCAATCCAGTCTGGGACTCAAAGTTAGCCATGACCCCTATAACCAATAGAATACATATTCTTAGAATAAATATCTCTCTCAACTCCATGTGGTCAGCTGAACCAGAACCATGTACTTGATGGTTCTCCATTAAGCCTCCATGTTTCCAGTGTCTCTCTTCCCACTTTGAACTGAACCAGATGGATATTTCTCTGCTGCGCATGCAGGGCAAGAAGTCAGGGAGTATGATTTTAAAAAAATAATTGAGACCTTCTAACTTTATGAGATTTTTTTTCCATGGAAAGTTGGAAGGTCTGAGCTTTCGTCTGCCGAAAGAAGTAGCCTCGCGGCAAGGGGAGTGTGTATGTGTGGGTGCGCTCGCCCCGAAGCCGCTTCTACCGGCCAATCGAAGTGGCTGGTGACTGCATTTGGGGAGCTTCCATCGCCTCTAAGAGACTGCCTAAAGGCGAGGGCCACGGGCAGCCACGCCATGCCCTGAAGCAGCTGGGGACTCTGTCTTCAGGGAGCTTTCGTCGGCCGACAGAAGCAGCCTCACAGCGAGGTACGTGCGTATGGGCCTCTCTAGGTGGGGGAGGAAATTAAGTCACCCCTGAAAAGACGGCCTAGCCATTTTTTCAGGGGTCAATAAAAAATAAGGCCTGGCCTTATTTTGTGAGAAACATGGTGTGTGTGTGTGTGTGTTTGTGTGTGTATAAATAAAGGCAACATTATTCACTACATAACATTTTGAGGTCAACAGACTTGTTTCTTTCTATAATTAGATCTTTGATAATAGATGTATGAACAAACGAACAAACAATTCATAACAGACTCAAAACTTAATAGCTGAAAAGAGACTTGGTGTAGTTGATAAGAAGCCAGGCAAAAAAAAAGGGAAATCATGAGTTCTAGTCTCCATTAGACAACCAGATAAATGATTACACCATTAGCTTCTCTCAGTCCAAACTACTGCACTGCACTGTAATTGTAGGGAAAATAGGGAGCAGGAACATTACATCCGAGTTACACCTGACCATGTATGTGTGCGTGCATTTGGAGAAAGCTGCATTTGTGAAAGCAGTGAATCAGTACACAAAACAATCTTTTCTCCCTGCCTCTGCTGCCCTGCCAAGCCAGAAAGGTTGGAGACCACTATATTATGTTATCAATTGTATTGGCAGGTAAAGAAAACAGCAACATGATATTCTAGGAAAGTCATTCTTAATTGCTGACTCATAATGCCTTTTAAGATGGATTTCTGATAAAACCAGTATAAAAATTATTTTTCAATAAAGGTTTCACATTTCTCACTGATTATGAAATAGTTAAGGGCATAGTATGTTCTTTGTGGTGAAGTACTGAATGAATCTGAAGGCAGAATAAACTGAGTAAGCATCTTAAAGATAAACCCTGCATTGTTGTTGGCAAAGAAACATGCTTCTTTGAAAAGCAAAAGAATGACTTAAACAACAGTTAAACAACTTGACATTTTTTAAAGTCATTATTAATATTGTATATTCCATAAAATTAAACTTGTTTTTGATCTCTCTCCCTCCCTCCCTCCCTCCCTCTCTCTCTCTCTCTGTATCATCTGTCTAATTTTTAAAATATCTACCTCACAAATTGGCAAGGACCAGATGACTTCTCTATAGGATGAATATGCCAACTAAAGTGAACAGATACCTTTGTCAAACGACAGTTTCCACATGTATCATATGTTGAATTTGTCAAAAAGTAACAAACAGTGTCTGTAAATTTAGTCCTCCTCAACAAATGAAACAGTAAATGTAATTAATGCTCATAGCCTAGGTCAGTGGTGGCTGACCTTTTTGGGCTTCTGTGCCAAAAATTATGTGCGCGCTTGCACACTGCACTCACATGCCAGCACTCAGAAGGCAATGCGTGCTCCCCCCACACCCGATAGGCATGTAATCCCCACCCACCCACCCGTCACCCCCTTACCTGCACTGCACCTCACAGCTGATTTTCAGCTGGTTTGAGGCCTTTTTTGGCCTCCCAAAGGCTTGAGGAAGGCTTCTGCAGGCCAAAAACTAACCCCGTTTTGTCACTTCCGATATTTTTGGAAAAACAGGAAGTGACAAAACAGGGCTAGTTTTCGGCCTCCAAAGCCTGCAGAAGCCTTCTTCAAGTCTTTGAGATCCGAAAAAGGCCTCAAACCAGCTGAAAATCAGCTGAGGCATACGCATACCCAGTAAGGTAAGTTTGCCTGACACTTGCCACCTGTGTGCCACCTGTGTGCCACCTGTGGCCTGTGTGCCATAGGTTTGTCATCACAGGCCTAGGTACATCCTCCAAGGCTAACTAATATGGAGGAAGTGTTTCTGTTTTGCTGACTACGATTGTGAAAAAATGTTCACAAATAAGTAAAGAATTTTAAGATAAATGACATATTTTTTCATTACAGCCATCAATGTATTACGCTCCCATGGCCATGATGAAAATCAGGCAATAGGTGATATATTACCGTGTTTCTCAGAAATATTACTGTGTTTCTCACAAAATAAGGCCTTATTTTTTTTGACCCCCAAAAAATGGCTAAGCTGTCTTTTTGGGGGTGACTTAATTTCCCCCTGCCTTTCATCCTCAGGCGGGTGGCAACGGCTTGGATGTTGACCTCGGTGTTGGTGGAGCACTTCGTATCAGGAGACCTTCCACCACCGTTGCTTTCCCTTCTCACCGTGCTGCTGCGGTGTTTAGAGTAACGATGCAGTATTTGGTGCAGCCACGCGGCATTTGGCACAGCCATGCGGGGCCAGCCAGGGCTCCTCCCTGCAACCGTATCCCAGCAGAGACACTTGGCTTCAGGCGCTCCTATGGCCGCCTTCCCGGGAATTGTTCGAAGGCAAAGCCCATTCTTTTAAAAACGACACCCTACTACGACAAAGCCTCCCCTGCCCGAGAGGGCAGTCCAACCCCACGTGGGGAGGCGAATCTCCCAGGGCCACAGCACAGGATCGGCCCACCCTGGAGAAGCGCCCAGCCGCCATCCCTGTCTGTCGCCAGGCAGAGCGCAAAGAACTTTGCCTGGGGAGCTCAGCCTAGCTGACAGGCGGGCCCTCCTGCCTGGCGGTGGAGCTCTCGCCAAGGCAGAGAGCGCCTCCCCGCCAGGCCCTCCACTCATCCCGCCAGGGCCGCATCAGAGCCAGGTGGGCTGGGCAGAGCCAGGAAAGCGAGCCACGGGTGTGCGCCTGTCTGCCAAGCGAAAGAGCCAGGCCGACCCAAGCTTGGTTTCTTTCCCAAGTGCCTCCAGCCTGACCCTGAAGGGGCCACCAGGAGAGGCCACCCAAGGCAGTGATAGCGCCCACCCATCCATGGACAGGGAGGCAAGGCGACGGCCCATGCCACGTCCTCCTCCGAGTTGAGTCCCACCGAGTGAGCGCCTCTGCCCGATGCCCGTGCCACTGCAGCATTTGGAGCTGCTGGCGCGTTTGGAGATGCGTGGGGACGGGGATGGGATGGGCAAGGGGTGGAAAGGATGGGTGGCTTCGGGCTCTCTCCGCCGGACCCGCCGCCCAGGGAAGCAGCACTGCCATCACCTCACCTCCCTGTCCACAGATGGGTGGGCACTATCACTGCCTCAGGCAGCCTCTCCCAGTGGCACTTCGGGTTTGGGCTGGAGGGACTTGGGAAGCCAAGCTCAGGTCAGCCTGGCTCTTTCACTTGGCAGGCGGGCACGCACCTGTGGCTCACTTTCCTGGCTCTGCCCAGCCCACCAGGCCTTCTGGCGTGGCCCTGGCGGGATGAGCGGAGGGCCCGGTGGGGAGCCGCTTGCTGCCTTGGAGAGCTCCGCCACCGGGCAGGAGGGACCACCTGTCAGCTGCGCTGGGCGCCCCAGACGAAGCTCTTCGCACTCTGCCCGGAGCCAGGCAGGGATGGCAGCTGGGTGCTTCTCCTGGGATGGGCCGATCCTGCGCTGTGGCCCCAGGAGATTTGCCTGCCCCGTGGGGTTGGGCTGCCCTCTCGGGCAGGGAAGGCTTTGTCATAGTATGGCGTTGTTTTTAAAAGAATGGGCTTTGCATTCGAATAATGCCCAAGAAGGCGGCGACAGGAGTGCTGAAGCTGAGTGTCTCCGCTGGGCTCCGGTTGCAGGGAGGAGCCCTGGCTGGCCATGCGTGGCTGCGCCAAACGCTGCGTAGCTGTGCCAAATGCCACAGCATTGCTCTAAACACCGCGGGCAGCACGGGGAGAAGGGACAGCAACGGTGGCAGAAGGTCTCCCGATACAAAGTGCCCCACTAACGCCAAGGTCAATGCAGGCAGCACCATATCCAGGTGTGCAACAAAAGTACTTCCTAACAGCAAGCCTTCTCCCTGCCATTCCCCCCCCCCCCATTTCGCATGTTTAATATAGGCCTTAATTTGGGGGAAGGGGCTTAATTTCATTTTATGCCTTTAAAACATGCTGGGACTTCCTATTAGGAGAGGCTGTATTGTTGCAGAAACACGGTATTCAGGAATAATAAAGACACAGAGATAAACCATTCAATCGCCCGGATACCTGGAATGTAGTGTCAGCACCACGGGATGGTCTTGCAATGAGTTGCTGAAGCACTTCTCAATTCCATTCTACTAACTGGACTCCATACCCTCTCTACTGATGCTAGCACCATACACTACAAAGATTTTTTTATTGTGCCTATATACTGACTTTCTTCATACCAGAGAAAAGACAATAGTTTGTTTTCTCTTATCTGACTCTTTTCCCACCAGAGTCATCAGATAGTTTAACTTGTTACTTTTGCTGTTTCTGTATCATGTATGTATTAACTCTCCATGCCACTAACTAGAATTACAACAGGGAAATACATAACTTTTTCTTTTAAAGAAATACCTTAAGCCTCATTTATTCTTGATGTCTAAATGAATATTGAAACCTGTCTTTTTGATACATTTGTAGAACTGAGTAAGTTAAATGCTTCAATTCAAAATCACGAATGACCAAGAATTGTGCTAATTGTGCTAAAGAAGTTTCTTTATTGAAGGAGAAGCTTCTTTATTGAAGGAGAAAGCTTAAAAGAAAGCTGAAATTATGAAGGCAAGATAACTCTTTCTCAAAATAAAATTGCTCTGGAAGAAAACAATATGGCATTATCTTAACATACATTATCATCAAATGTTTAGACAAACTACCGTAAATCTTAAGTTTGACTGCTACATTCCAGAGAAGATGATTCAGTTCAGCTGGCCAAGCATCCTAAGCAAAACAGATGTTGAAAATTGAGTTGATAACATTTCAAACATTGTTGGCCTCTTTTATTGAGATCCAAAATGATAAAACACTGCACTACAATTAAAAAAGGGAGAGAAATGAGTTTATTCTGGATCAAAAGAAAAATCAACTCTGAAAAAATTTACTGGTGCTTTCTACAATGTATCCACTGATGGGATTCAAAATTTTTTACGATGGGTTATGTGGGCATGGCTTGGTGGGCATGGCATGGCTTGGTGGGTGTGGCAGGGAAAGGATACTGTAAAATCTCCATTCCCTCCCCACCCCATTAACCTGCTTTCCAGCTCCATTCTCTTGTGCAGGGCAACAAAAGAAGACCCAGCCGATCAGCTAGGATTTGGGAGCCAGAGAATAGATGGGGGGCAGGGCCAGTCAGAGGTGGTATTTGCCAGTTCTCCAAACTACTCAAAACTTCTGCTACCAGTTCTTCAGAACTGATCAGAATCTGCTGAATACCACATCTGAATGTATTTGTATGAAATACCTTTTCACATATGCAATTCTAAAATTTCTTTCAATAGCCACAATTTGAAAAGCTTTGAAAACTTATACTGTATCAAAAATTGTTTTAATATAATAATTATAAAGTCAACAATCTCATTTTTATCATATTGCCTTATTATACAACAACAAACAATACTGCACTGAATGGCTGTTTTAATTTTGTGCTGTTCTTCAAATATTTGTTCTTTATAAAATGACTACTTACTTCCAATAAAATTACTTAATGTTTTCATTATGCTGTACTATTGCCTAACTTCCTTATCATTTGTTGTACTTTGGTAATAACATAGCTTACTTTTATAAGAAATGGTAAAGTAGTCAATAGGAAAACCATTATTAAATCAAAACTCTACAGTGGATCATAAAATAACCCTCCCTCCAATATATTAGGATCCCAGTCAAAAAAGGTTAAAAGAACCCACAAAATCAATCAGAAATGTCTATTTCAACTAAATTTCGCTATTTGAAATTATAATATAGTTTTGTCATTTTGGTATTAGTTCGGATGAAGTAGCACTGTAGTGATAAGGTACTTGCCATATGGTGGGGATGAAGGAGTTTTAGTTTTGTTAGAATGGTTTAATACAAGTCTATGATGATTTTCATTTGATAGTCACTATTGTTATAATGATTTCTTTAGATAATTTGGTGACTGAGACAAAAGCATTAACATACTATTTTATAACAATTGTACATAATCGATTATTTGCATTACATCATATGGCTTACTTTTCATGCAATTAATTTAGCCCATATTCAATGTTTCAAATTAAAGGATACACTTTAGAGGTCTTGGTTTACAGAAAGCACAGTATACTGAAGAATATAGTGCATTAGCAAGCTTTAAAGACTATCCTTAAAACAGATGCACATATTCACACCCAAAACATAAAAACCAATCATCCCTAGGACACATTCAGAAGTGTTAAATTAACCGTACTTCATTTTAAAACACATAACTCACTTCTTACAGGGCAGCATATACAAATATTAGTGCATAATGTACCAAACAGCAAATGAAAAATGCAGCTGCCTTTAAGAGGATTAAGGGCATTAAAAATGAATTAATTCACACCAAGACAAAGAATGCAATGAGATCTCAAATCAACAACTCATGAGATTCCGAGCAGCATTCACATGAACATAAATAATGTAAATACAATAGAAACATGCATTGATTAATAAAAAATACTGGCCAGAAAAAGTATAAATCTTTTTCATAATATTAACTGTTCATAAAACAACATTTTCATACGTTTGAAAAGATTAATAAGAGAATATGTAGGAACATTCACAGCTACAAATTTGGAGCTCCTTTGGTGCCATTAAAAAGAGAAATCTGTTGATAAAAGGAGATGCACACTATATACAATTTATGTAGTTTAATTGCAGTCAAAATTAAGATTTATTTTCCTGTTATTAGGAACACACATTTATTATTTATTATGAACACATAGAGCCATTTTGGCCTAGGGGTTAAAGGACTAGGTTAGAAAGCAGATTGTGAGTTCATGTCATGCTTTAGCCATGACAGCCAGCTGGACAATTTTGGGCCAATTACCTCTCAATCCAACCCACTTCACAAGATTGTGGTTGTGGAATAAATAGAGGAGAAAGGAATATTTGCTGCCATCAGTATTTTGTAATAATAATAAAGGTGAGATGGATGGATGGATGGACATGTATTAATTTTTTCCTTCATTATTTTCAATAATATAAATTTGAGTTTAGTTTTAAAATCTATTCATTTTGAAAAAAGTATGAGTTCTTTCAGAATTTTATTAGCAATATCTAATCATTAAGCTAATTAACATTTCTCTGTAGAACAAATCACACAATATTCCTTTTAACTGAGATCTCTTCAAAAAAATGTTATTCCGAACAGTCTTGTTTATAAACACTCACACTTATGTTACCTAAAACATTTTTTAGAATAACTAATGTTATTAATAGTGAAGGTTATTACTTTAAGGCATCTAGTTTACAAATTTGGCTGCCTTAAAGCCTTTGGCTCTATTCATCTTAATTTGCTTCAAATATAGCAGCCAATATGCCACCTTCATGAAGCTTTATTCTGATCATCAAGTCCATTCTCCACCTGCCATCTAATTTCAACAGCAAAATATTTGGGAAATTTGTCAAGAATCAATGAAGAGTAAGTATATATTCCTTATTTACATTTTGTTTCTTGTCTGATACTTCATGGGACTCCCAAATGGGCAGCATCTAGATATTATAGATTACTGTACCATCTGAAGATTTCTTGGACTAATTAAATTAGCCACAATATCTACAAGTGTTTAATTTCTATTCCTATAAATTTAGAAAGCCATATGTTGTGTTTTATTATAGAAAAGTCACTAATTTAAACAATGTAAGTGGATAGTTTACACTTGAACAAAATTTCAGATGAGAGAAAAATACTTAATTAGTTAAGTATTAATTAGACATTGATTTAAATATTTGAATTCTTCAAGAGATTTTTCTCCTAATCTCTGGCATCTTTAACAAGCGTTACAGTTTTAAACAAAGTTAAAATAGCCAAAGATGATGGGAAAGTGAAGAGCTTTATGTTAATTCAATCAGAATATAGCTGCAAGAGACGTTGGAGGTCTTGTAGTCTAGACCCCTGCTCAAGCAGGAGACCCTATATCATTTCAGATAAGTGGCTGTCTGTCCAGCCTCTTCTTAAAAGCCTCCAGTGATGAAGCACCCACAATGTCTGAAGGCCAGCTCTTCCACTGGTTCATTGTTCTCACTGTTAGGAAGTTTCTCCCTAATTCCAAGTTGCTTCTCTTGATTAGTTTCCATCCATTGTATCTTGTCCTGCCCTCTAGTGCTTTGGAAAATAGATTGACCCCCCCTCCTCTCTGTTGCAGCCTCTCAAATACTGGAATACTATAATCATGTCCCTCCTTGTCCTTCTTTTCTTCTAAATTAGTCAAACCGAAACCCAAATACTGCAGGCATTCTTCATGTTTTAGTCTACACTCCTTTAATCATTTTAGTTGCTCTTCTCTGCACTTTTTCTAAAGTCTCAACATCTTTTGAAGCTTCATTATTTCTGACTGGATGGAGGTGGTGGTGGGTATGGATAAAGCTGAAGAAGCTTCTTGGATGATAAGTTAAATGTCTTCAAAGAAAAACCAGAAAGTCCAATTGCCTCTTGAAAAAGCACCTTTGGGACAAGCATGAACCGAGACTGAGAATCTCCATAGACATTTGAAAGGTTATTTCCCAACTTCATTAGTAGATTTCTAGAAAAGTACTATAATTACACATTTCAAATTCTTTCTCTGGTCCCATTCCAAAAGATCTCAAGGCTAGGCAAACAGTTATAGAAAAATTGTCTTTTTCACCATGTTGTCAATTCTACTGCTTATCTACCCTCATCACCGTCAGTACAACCTTTTCTGAATATTTAAAAGCCCACATCACTATTCACACTTCCCATCTTATATGCTTTAAGAGGCCATAAGAGAAAAGGCACATTGGTTCTACCTGATATGCCTCTTCTCAAAGAGTCAAAGGGAGAATCCAGGCTGGGTTGTCTCAAGCCTCGTAGCTCTACAGACCAAGTTGAAAAACTGAGGACACCCCCCCCCTCGTAACAGTCCCCAGTTCTGAATGAAGTCAAAACAAATTCCGCTATCCATCATCCTCTGAAAGATAGTCCTCCTGATGAAAATCCCTCTCCTGACTCTGACCAGACAGATTTCAGGGTGGGATTGGATTCTCCCTTTGACTCCCTGAGAAGAGGTGTATCAGGTAGGACCAACGCCCCTTCTCCACTGAGCCAAAGGGAGAATCCAGATGGGACACACCATGGCTGTTGGCTGTCCTACAGGTGGGAATTGTTCTGGTCTGAGGTCCCCACCTCTACATGTACACCCTGTAGGACTTGCCTGCCAAAGGCTGCCTCGGCCGAGACAAAGAGTCAATCCAATAATGTCTGATGAATGGGGTCACAGATGACTACATTGCAGCTCAACAAATGTCTAGAACTGATGTCTGCGTTGCCCAGGCCGAAGTAGTTACATGGTGGTAGAGTGCATGGCGATTCTCCTGGCACAGGAAGAACCTGCAACTCATAGGCTTTTGCAATACAGGCTCTGAGCCAGCGACCCAAGGTGGAAGGTATCACCCTGTGTCCCAAAGTTGATGGTTGAAAGGAGATGAACAGGGACTCAGTCTTCCTGAAAGCTTGATGTAAATGCGGAGGGTCCTCCTGACATCCAAGGTATGCCATTTCCTCTCCAGAGCATGTTTAGGCTCTAGGAAAAGTCAGGCAAAATCAACTCCTGTGAACGATGGAATAAGGAGTTCACCTTGGGCAGAAAGGTGGGGTCCAACTGCAGAACCACTCTGTCCACATGAAAAACACAAAGGTCCTTTCAAACAGATAAGGCTCCCAAATCTGAGATACACCTGACCAATGTAATGGCCACGAGGAATGACACTTTGCATGTGAGTAGACACAGGCTGGCTTCACGCAAAGGTTCAAATAGAGAAGTCAGCGCCTATAAGATCTTTGGCAAGTCCCAGGTGGGGTAACTGTCAACCACCAGCAGCTTCAGGTTTATGGCTCCTTGAAGGAAGGCTCTCACCCTGTGGTGTTGGACAAGGGTGTTTGGGTCCTTGAAAGCACTGAGGCCAAAGCGGCCACCTGTCTCTTTAAGGTATTGGGGGAGAGACCTCTGTCCAAACAGTCTTGCAGAAACTCCAATACATCTGCCACCAACACGGAAGCGGGCTCCAATCGGTGGCTGCCATACCAACCACAGATAATCTTCCACGTGGCATCATATATTCTGGTCGTGGAAGATTTAAGTGTCTCCATGCTCTGGTGACTGGCAATGGGGGGGGGGGGGTTCTGAATTTAATATCCAGATGATTAAACCCCCCAAATAGGACAATCCTAGAGAAGACTGCAGGAATTGTCCCAAAGGGATTGGAAACAGCCGCCTATGCAAACAGCAGTCTGAAGCACTGCGTGGCTGCCGTGGCTATCAGAATCAAAGGCAAACAGCTTCATTTGACAGACCAAATGAAGGGACTGACTCCAGCCCCAGCCCTGCCCACACGGGCTCTCAGGGGCATTCTCCGTCCTCAATCCAACCAATGAACAAAAAAAAAAAAAAATCAGTCCACCAGCAAAATCAAAGTCAATTTTAAAATTAAAAAAAATAAAAGGCACGAAAGGAAAAAAGACACAAAAAAGCAAAAACAAAAAGAACGGCTAAACTAGCAAAGCTGGATAGCTGTCAAACCTTTCTCCTAATGCCAATAAAAACTTAGAATCCCGGGAGTAGAAATATTCTTCAACAATTCGAACAATTCAGAGCCCAGTAAGGGTGGTCTGAATGAATTGAGACAGAGAACTAGGGACCATTACCGGGGGGTGGGGTGGGGGTGTTGTCCTTAGTTTTTCAACTCAGTCTATAGAGCTATGAGGCTTGAGACAACCCAGTCTGGATTCTCCCTTCAGCTCAGTGGAGAAATATTAGTTTCAATTTCAATTTATTATGATCAAAGATCAGTCAACATTATAATTTCACACAATACCTGAAAGAAATGGGTAGGTTATCCTATGTAATCTGTATGTCCAGTAACAATTACAATTTGACCCGAAAAACAAATATTTGTTGTGGAATAAAACCTAAATTTTGACCATTTTTCATTGTGGTACCAAAAAAGTAAAGTCTCACTTAAATTAAAGTCAAGTCTAAGTAACTACACAATCAATGAGAAAGGTGCAGCGCAGGTAGGGGGCAGTGTGAGGGGGCACAGTGAGGGGGCACATGGGTGGCTGGCATGATGCAAGAGCAGAAGGGCTGGAGGAGTGTGCATGGTTGGGGGAACTTATCCAACTACTTGCTGGGACAATCCATGTAATTGCTACTAAGCACATACTCCAATCTATTTCAAAAGTTTCTGTGTTAATTCAAATTTGATAAGGCAGATAATAAAATCCTATTTAAACTAATGCTATGGCATGTACCACAAATGTACAGATTATTTTATATCTATTGATTTATTCAATCACACACTGCTGAATTATGAGTGTGGTTATAAAAGCTGTTACGTTCCAGAATTATTTATCATTGCTTTTAAAATAACAAAAAAAAACAACAACAACCCAAAGATAATAGCCATTTATTTTTCTGTAACATCTTTTAGCAATAATCTGGCTTTCCTGAATGTCTATCTGTATCTATTTTAGGAAAGCAGTATACTGAATTACAAAAACTTGAATTTGGTAGATCAGAGATGTCACGATTACAAAGAGGTTGTAGAGTTGTAGAGTTGCCTTGTTTTTAATGGAGTATCATAATCTCAGAAATATCACATACACAGTTGGGAGATGCTTCTGAACAATTCTCCCTTTTTATTATCTTTTAGATGATATGATTCCTTTGATGAAATGATTTAAATCTGGAATGCACATGTTAGTGGTTTCCAGATTGACAACTGAAACACATCTATGTGAGCTATCACTGTGCCTAATCCAAAACTTCAACTCTATAGAACTCAGCAACCAAGTTGGATTCTAGAACAACTCAATGAAAACCCATTGCATTTTGTTTCCAGCTGAAATACAAAAGGCTATTCACAAGATAGATGGGCTGGATTCCATGCTACTTCTCACGCTTCTTTCTAGATGACTACCCTTTGTTTGTGGAGATCGCCTCAGAAAGGTTTCCCAACACTTGCCACAAATTCATCAATGGGAATTCCAGTTCTTTGTGTTGCACGAGTTAAAGATCTTTCAATACAAAAGCTGTAAAAAATAAGCTTTTTAAATCAGGCTTTTAATTATTTTAATTTTTATGTCCAATTATTAACTGCAAGATCTTAGTATCTAATGCTAATATGAGAAATTTATTATATAATTAACTAGCTAAATGACTTATATATCTTATATAGTTTGCATTAACATAAATCTACTGAGAAAATATTCACCTAATAATTAGTTGTTAGCATTTTAAGTTTGAGCTTAACAAGATACAGGAAAACTCACAATGCTTGTATTCTGGAAGAAGGAGATTTTAGTTGTACAAACATGGCTCTACTAGGCAGATGAGTCTAAAAAATAAACTCCACAGGAAGATTGCAGCTACTTTAACTGAGACTGGTTATAATATCAGAATCTTGAAAATATGATTGTGTTGTATTTGGTACTCCTTATACCTGCATGATCTGCTTCTGAAAATTATTCAGACATTCTAGGTTTAGTAAATGTCTTACCCCTTATTGCCTTGGCAACAGAGCTTGCAGAAATGCTTTACTAAACTATACATTAAGATAAAGTAGGATTACATATATTATTAAGCCACAGTGTCGGTTGTTTATTTTTATTTAGTACAGTGTATAAACTCAAGTTTATTCATTATGCTTTATGCTTCAACACCAACAACAAACCACTTCACTGGGGTTTTTTTCATTAGTCTATATTTTAAGCAAAGTGTGATTTAATAAAATGTTTTAATCCAGCTATGATTCACCACTGTGCTCAAACTGAGATAATGAAGAAAACCATCATTTCCTACATAAATATCTCAAGATCTTCAAGTGGACATTTTTATTAATGATTTAAAATAGAAAATCAGACAATCCTGGCAGATACAGATACAATTGAAGCATCTGGTCCTATTGTATTTATTTTCAAAGCATACGGTAGTAATATTCAAGCTGTTTTATTGCAATGGCTAAAAACAAGCAATGAAAAAAATAATCAAATTTAGAGAAACTTTTCTATTAGCAAATATTGATAAAAGAATTTCAGAGCAGAGCACATTTTTAGGTAATTTGTAAAACCCAAATCTGTATTGAGTAAAGTGACTTATCAAATAGGTGAAAGAATCATAATTATGGAAAAGCATCCTTCTTGTGGAAACTGGTCCACAAAGAAAAAAAAACTCCCAGTCTAACCATCTTCTGGAAACTGTTAATGTTGATTAGCTAGGATATGAGTTTGTTTTGTTTATAATCTGGAACAAACAGGATTACCTAACATATCTGTGCAATTGGTTTGAAGGTGGAGAATGAATGAAAATTTTACCTTGGAACTTCTCCAATGCCAATTAAAAAGTCAGGTATTTAGACCACCCAGAACTATATTCTAGTTGAGGGGTAAGAAATCTGGTATTCTGATTATAATTCTCATATTCAGTGACATATAAGAGAAATTGTTCCAGAAATAAATCAGCAAGACTAGATTGTTACCTGTTTCCTAGTCTATTGTCCTTCCTTGCCTATTGTTTTTTTTATTTTATTCTAAAATTTTATTTAATTTTATTTATATTTCATATTTCTTAACCAACCATCTCCCTTGGAGAGGCACTCTGGGCAATGTACAATATAATAGCTATCTTCTTGAAAATACGCAGTTGCCTTACAAAGGGCCAGACTAGGCGCACCTTGTCAGGAGGAAAAAGACAGCTATGATCAGCTGGGGGCAGTGAAATTCAGGGAAGTCAAAAGGGAGAGACGGGAGGGGAGAGAGATGGGGTGGGAGATAGGCAGGTGGTGGGAGTTTGAAGTGAACACAGCAAGACAGGAGAAGCATTATGCAGCTTCTTTCTAAATCTCTTCACTTTGACTTCCCCTGTAGTGAGAGCTACCTTAGGTTGCCTGATTAATTTCTGGAGTTCTCAAAGACTTCTCTCAGCCTCCTGCATTCTGTTGTCAGACTGGGATGATCCAGCCTGGGCAAATTGGTGGGTGTTTGAAATCTTCCCTGCTTGTAGATTATTTTTGGAAGGTGATGTCCGATTGTCTGAAGATCTTTTAAAATCTTTTCCAGATTTAGAGGCATCTACCGTAATATGTTGTCTTCTTTCTGAAGGTCCCAGAGAGTTCTTTTGATCTAGACATTGTGATACTACACATTACACACTTCAGCAAGAAAAAGCAAATCAAACTAAATTCCTTAGGTTTAAGTAAGACAAATTCCTTCCAGATCTTCTCTATAATAATGTTCTAATCAGATTGTACCAAATCAGGTGAACCTGATTTTAATTTTAGATATTTGAGACAGTGATAAATGGAGGGGTACTGATTTCTCACAAAAGAATATAATGATAAGAAGGAATAACCCTGAGGAACAGGAGTAGGAACTGCAACCATGACAACAGGTAAAAGAACTTCCTAGTTCACACAAAATAAAGGGATGAAGGTGGGGAAGCACATTCAGACTGGCAAGATTTGGTTACTTTAATCTTATAATAAAAGTACCGTAATATTAGTATACATGATTTCTATAACTCTATATAGGTTCAGGTGACTGTATTGGTATTAAATCTTAATGCAATTGTCAAATCCAGTCTATGATACAGAATTACTGCCATTCAAAGTATAACATAAGATTACTTATCTGTACCACAACTAAATCCAAATTTGAATTATATTCATTCTACAATTACATACTTTTAGCAGAGCTGCATGTTACATAGTGAACTGCAACTATTGAGAAATAGTTCTATATTTCTCAATATAGAAATAAATTATTTAGTTTATTGCATTTAGAAATGCTATACGATCACCCTTTAAATAAGTAATTCAAAGTTACTTACCCATTTACAAAAAAAAAAAATGAAACAAGAAGAATCCCATAATAAAACAAAACTAAAGAAAAAACTGAGCCATCATACAACAATTTTATGTAACTAACTCATGTATATGAGGATATTATCCCAATCCTAATATCTGAGGATAAAGGCAGATCTTAAACAGCCTCACGGAAGGCCAAGACAGGAAATTCTATAGGTAATGTGGTCATGTGCCATGTAGGGCTTTAAAAGTGACAAATGCCACCTTAAAGACAGACTGGAAGCCAATGTCGCTTGGCATCTTACACAGGGAATTCTGAAGCACCCAAAATTGGACTTGCTGAACCAGTTAAAGCTTCCAAATGTTATTCAATGTAAAGCACATTGCAGTAATCTGGTCAGAATATGAGTAAGGAATGAGAGACAGAAAGCAGAGCTTTCTATTCCAGGAATGAGTGCAACCAGTGCATAAAATGAATCTGTGCAAAGGCTACTCTGGCCATAGTGGCTGTGTCCAACTATGTCCATAAGCGTGCAACTCCACGTCCTAAAGTTACAATTCCTTCACCCTGGCTCATTTTTCATCTTTACATTAATACATGAATAAAAATAACACAGATTATATTGTCACCTTTATTTCTATAAAACAGATATGTGTCTGATAACAGGTTGGTTGAGTTCTCTATATGGGTGTCTATATTAAATGACTCACACAAATATTTTAGCGCAATACAAGAAAAGCTGACGTACCTGAAGGGTTAGGTATATGCATGAATAATAAGAGATAAAACTACCTTTTATAGAACAGACTTAATCCATGTATATGAGCATTTTTAAATGTTCAAGTAACCATTACCAATGCCACAGAAAGCTTTAAAGTAATTCTGAATTGAATTTGAATCCAATAAAATGCATGGAGTGAAAAATTTCTAACCAAATCTAAACATTTATCAAGGTACACATTCCATAGCCAACTTTTAAAGTACAAACAGCTTTTTACAACAAATTTCCTATGTCCCACCAAATTTCCCATGTCACAAGTGCCACCACCTTAAACAAATACATTTTCATGTGTACAGGAGACAAAAAGGTCAGCTGCACTAGCAAAATGTCGCTTAGTCTAAAACAGTCGCATTATTGGTACTACCGGTATTAATATTCTTGAATATCATAGCAATTTATCCTGGTAATTATTTTAATTGGCATTATACAGAATCAACATAGTCAATGAATAAAACTGATTACAGTGTTATTATATAGTGCAGGTAGTAGTAAGTATGAATTGGGAAAATCTCTTATATAGACAGATAGGTGTGTATGTATACAAACCCACATAATACTAGCTGTTATTTGAAAATAAGGCAGCATTTTATTTTATATTAAATGCAAGTACATATTATAAAATGCTTTATGTATTTACAAGTATTGTTCTCCCATTATAAGCTTTCTCTCAATTCATTAAGCAATTTTACTCAAGCCAATTAAACAGAAGTGTAACTAGGATTAAATTGTCAATTTGCTATGACAACAAGCTACTATCATTCGTCTTCATTCATATATCATAATGAGTAGAAAGCTTCTAGTAAAAAAAGAAACAGTGTAACTAAAATCATATTTAATTCAAAACAGCCAAAGATGTAACAATGGCACAAAGATTAGTAGTATTTATATTGCATTGCCCCTCTTGGCAAGTAAGAAAAAGTTGTTCCAAAGGTTTATTACAAATATTTACATTCCATAATTATATACTCAGAAGAATGTCTTATTTAGTGTTGTTTATTTGAAAGTAAACTTTAAGCCATGCAATTAAAATGATTAGCAGAATTGTACCTTAAGTATATGGTATTTAAGGTTAGTACAGGGGTCTTCAAACTTGACAGCTTTAAGACTTGTGGACTTCAACTCCCAGAATTCCTCCTCCAGTCATGCTCGCTCAGGAATTCTGGAAGTTGAAGCCCACAGTCTTAAACTTGCCAAGTTTGAAGACCCTTGGTCTAGTAGAATATACTTCTGTGAGAAACTCTTTAGAATCTACTGATTATTTACGGAGGAACTGAACTAAATCATTAAATTTTGGATTTATTCCTACAAATAAACTTCATGGTGACAGAAAAGTTCACAGAAAGCCAAGGTCCTAGAAAATGCAATGCTTTCTTACCTAATTAAGAATTAATTTAGCTTCCAAATAATACCTACTAGTATGTAGCTGGTAATAATTTTATAAAAGAGAAGTGTGTGAACATTATAAAACTGACTCATGTTATAAAATGTTCTTTATTCTTTTATTTAAAAGACAAAGGAGATTAAAAGAAGAATGAATAACATGCTGAAAAGCTTTTGAAGAGCTAAATGCAGGTAAAATCCTTTTCCGGGAACATAGGATTATACCGAGAATACCGAAAACTTGCAAAAGTTGAATACTGTAGTCACATCTATATGTTTCAGGAAAAACGAAATAAGGATCTTCTGGTACAAACACATCACATTATTAAGTTATCAAAGATATTAAGAGCTCCTGATAAAACTTGCAGACATTGATTTTATTTAAAACAATGATACCCAGTTTTCTTTATTATGCAATATCTGAACATCTTTCCCCCATTTAATAATACAGTGTGCAAGGAGACATGCCACCATGTATTTACATGACAGGATTTATGTTCTAATATCTATGGGTAGTAGGTTGAGCCAACAGTTTCAGACTAGAGTTGGCAGTTATGTAAATACTCAGTAACTTCTTCAATAACTTCTTATTTCAAGCCACCAAGTACAGCACAATGTTAATTTGTGAGAAATAAAGGAAGAAAAGGCTGCAATGGGTTTAAGAAACACGTCTCACACTAGCAAAATCCAATAAATTGTTTTGTTTCACTTCTTTCATGAATGCAATAAAGTTTCTTAACTAGCTGCACTATGTCTGTGACTATTCTGTTAAGCACTAGCACAGAAACACATTTCACTGTGTAAAGCCAGAAGATACATGATTTGCTGCTTAAGGCCCTGTCCCACTGGCCGATAGACGCAAAACGTATGCATAAAGAACACAGCGGATGAGCAAAATTTCAGGGGTAGCTCCATCCGTTGTCATCCACTCCAAAAACTGGCGAAAATTTGCATAAACAGAACGGAAAAGAACGGACGTGGGTAGTATGTAGCGGGGATGTTAAACGGATGTTCATAGGAAGCCTAGTGGATGTATATCGGATGCAAACCATTCACTGCGCATCCTTTCTATTTCCGTGCTACTAACGCTTTGTAGACGTTCCGTGTACCTTTTGCTTCCTCCCTCTTTCCATTTTCAGCTGCAGCAGATGTGAGTTGAGGGGATGCCCAGAGGATGCAGAGAGGATACAGCGGACGTTTAACGGATGATAAACGGACATAGAACGTTTGTTGCTCAGATGTCACGGATTTACATCGTACACAGCGGAAAGTTCATCCGTTCACAAAGTTTTGTGCAGCTCAAAACTTCTTGCGCGGATGAAATCGCAGTGGACGGATGTTTGACGGATAGAGCGTATGAAACATGTATGCAATGAGTACACAACGGATGCATAGCGTTTTCCAATGGATGGCAAGCTTTTTTTAACGTTTTATATCCTCTTTGCATCCGTTGGTGCAGTGGGACATGGGCTTTAATTGAGCCAAGGAGAAGCCCACTCCCTCCAAAGAAAAAATAAAAAAAAAGTTCTTTACCATATCTAGCTTTCCCATTTTTTAATACATTGAATAAATCTAACAATCCTTTGCAAAAACTAATTATGGGTTTCAGTCATTTTGTAAGCCAACTATCCTTATTTAAAATGGGAAGGATTTCAGATGAAGGATTAACCAATATGTCTATCTTCTAATTAAAAGAAATTAATCAGAAGTCTTGCAAAATCTGTGCTTTAGGGGACATATTTTAAAAATCTATTTTGTTTGCTTTTTGCACACACCTCTCCACTCTCATATTATTTTAAGTGAATTTGCCTTTACTCCCTAATTGTATCCTTTTCTCACCAATCTTTATTCTAGTTTTCCATTCTTTTAAATTCTATCTTCCCCATTTCAATTAATTAATTTACTATCCAAGTCTCACCATAAACATAATATGTCAGTGGTGGGATTCAATTTTTTTAACTAGTGGTTCTGTGGGTGGAGCTTGGGTGGATGGAGCAGGAGAAGGATGCTGTAAAATCTCCAGTCAGAGGTAACATTTGCTGGTTCTCCGAACTGCTCAAAATTTCCATTACCGGTTCTCCAGAACTGGTCAGAACCTGCTGAATACCATCTCTGCTAATACGCAGCCGACTAAATTATTGAACTGATAGCCAACAAATTTTACTAGGCATATTGCCTAGGCCAAAAATACTACACTTAGTTGTTTAAAATTTCAGTTCTGTTGGTGCAAGCACACCTTCAACAGCAATAGTGTCTCAAAGCACAGTATCTAGACACTTTTTAAAAATCTCAAAATTTAAAGAGCACAGTTCCAAAATTCCTGTACCTCTTCTGTGAATCTAAACAGATTTTAGCCCCTCAAAGACATTATGGGTAGTCTTCGACTTACAATCATTTTAGTGACCACTCAAATTACATCACTAAAGAAAGTAACTTATGACCAGTCCAGTGTAGGCAATCTCCATAACTGAACATAACCATCAAACCAACTGTAGCTTTAAGAAATGCTATATAATTTTCCATACCTAAAAACTGAATTGTAAACAGATTATATGAAGGGTAGACATTAGCAAAACTTAAATATTGGTTTCTGTCACTTTAAGCAATTGATAATTTTCACCCAAGAATTTGCTACTGTTTCCCTGAAAATAAGACCTACTCCCAAAATAAACCCTAGCATGTTTTCTATACATGCACCCACAAAATTAGTCCTACTTAAGCGTCTGTACAGCTGGCCGGCTGCCCATTCCATCAGGTTGCTCACGGTGCCACCGACATGACATAAGGTGAGGGGAGGTGAGGTGAGGTGGAGCTACCCCACACCAGCTTACCTCATAGCCCCCAAAGCCAGGCTATCCTGCCCTGACAATTGCCTCATGCACCAGCAGCCATGTGCAGGAGTCTAGCCACTTCTTCCAGCACTGCAGAGACACTGGAGTAAGAGGCCAAGAGGCGAGGGGATGGAGCTGCTTCATATACCCCGCATCAGCTTATCTCAGGGGCCTTGCAGCCAAGCAATCCATACCCCAACAAGTGCTTTGCTTCACAGCTGCAGCACCAGCACATTGCTCAGCCTCCTGCTCCAATGCTGTGCTGGAAGAAGTGGGGGGGCAATTTCATCCCCCACCTCATAGCAGTGACACTCAAAATAAAGCATCCCCTGAAAATAAGCCATAGTGCTTATTTCAGAGCCCAAAAGAAAATAACACTGGGTCTTATTTTTGGGAAAACATGATACTGTGCAATTTGCACCAGTTAATTTAAACCAAAAAGTTTGGAAACATGCCAAGATTTCTTCCCATTAAAACCACTCAAATACTTTTGTGCCAAAACCTCTCTGTCTTTATTCATACATTTACCATCGTGCTGCATGGTTATTCTAGTTGTGCATCCTGTCTCCAACTTCTAAACCTGCAATAGTTGGTACTTTTATTATGGGTTTAAACAGACCATCAATATCTTGTCCAAAACGAAAAGGATCTGCCTAACTTCAGAAACAAAGTTAGTTGTATTGCATTGTATTGAAGCTAAATGGCTTCTTCAGCCCTAAGATGAGCTTTTAACTTGGGCAAAATTACTGTGCGCAATATAACAAATATTAATTCTTATGCTTTGATGCATTCTGACCCTTTTATCTGCCAGATATCCATGAACATGTAAAAATACCAGCAAAATGGATACAATTCTTTCACTGCACACACAAGCCAAGACAAGAAAGCAAACTTGGTTCAGTAACATAATGCTTAATAATAAATGTATGAGAATATTTTCATTTGGGTTATAAAATTTTATACCATGCTCTGCAACCCCTTTTTTCCACCGGTTTAACATCTTGCTAGGGAAATTGGCAATTCATGTATAAATGGAAAGGCACTGTGTAAGCAAAGATTTAAAATCATCAGCAAGCATATTAGTAAAACTTTCACAAGAGACAAAGCTACTACATAGCACATACTTGTACCTGCAGAATATGCCACCATTCATCAACACTTGTCCATTCTTTACTCGATACATCTTATTCTGTACGTTATATTCCATGAAAGAAACAGCCTTAGTAAACTATTAGGTATTTGGGGTGATACTATCAGAAAGAATGGCCAAAATGCTTTACTTTTTTTTGTTTTTGGTGGCAGGAGAGTTATGGATGAAAATGGCAACAGGTAGACTTTGGAAGTCATTACTGCATTCCCATATTTAACCGTCCCCTTCCCAAACTGTTTGAAATCTTTTTTTTTTTCCCTTTTTGGACTTTTCTGATTTTTAGAGGGATGGGATTTTTTTAAATGTAAGAACAGGAACATTTACCATTCAGGAGAACTTGCATTCACTTCTCCACCCTTAAGGCCTACCAAAAGCAAGGTCTACTGAGAAATTAACATGGGAATGGGAGGAGACTTTCCACTTTTTCCAGATTGGATTCTGAAGAAAGACTGTGTCATAATTTTGAGGTGTACCTCATATAGTGGTTTCTTGAATGGCTTTGATGTTAAAATATAGACTAGGAATCTGAGGATTGTTCTTTATTGGGGAGGGGGCAACTGAGCCCTTGTACAGTCCTGTGATTAGCATTTGAGCAGATGTGCATGTTAGATATTTTAGCTAATGTTTGTTCCAGCTGATGACAAAAATGTTTTAGTCCTGTTCAATGCATATAATGAAAAAGGTCCTAGAATAAATCCCCACATCTCCAGATGTCAAGAGATTCCACGAGAGTGAAACAAAATGAAATGAAATTTATTAAGCAAAAGCTTGAAATGAAATACGGTAAAAAAAAAGGTGTGTGTGTGTGTGTGTGTTTCATAATACATTTAGCCTGCAGCAACATTTACTTATGTTATTTGTAGAAATCTCCAACTTTCCAGAGCAATTTTTCAGAACAACTTTTGAACTAAAATTGTTTTCCCCTCTTTGGCTTAAAGTATCTCACTGGGAAAAAAAATCACCCATAAGTAGTCTGGAATGAATCCAATGACTGGCCTCTTAAAAGCTATTATTTATTGCAAAATTGCTTGTCAAACAAAATACATATGATAAGCCACATTATGGTTTAATGTGATGTGTGAACTAGTCAATGGGTTGGAGCATTTTACAGATGAAGAACTGCTGGCTGAGCCGCTCTTAGATTGAAATTCAGCAGCTATTAAATACTGTACTGCAGGGCTGTCAAACTCCCAGCTTGTGGGCCAGCTGCATCACATGCTGGCCATACCCACACCCAGCTTAGCAAAGGGGAAAAAAATTCCAATATGTCACATGATGCTGACCTGATGACATGAGTTTATTACCTTTATTGTCAGAGTACAACATATGTACAATGAGATCAGCTGAGCCTCCCTTCATGCACTCCTCCCCCAGCACAACTCACAGTGAGGACAGAAGTCCCAAACGCAGTCCCAATCTTATTACACTATATGACTTTGTTTCACAACACACCGGCCCTGCAAATCTATCATACTATGTTGACATGAAGTTATTTTCCATTAGTGGTGATGTGCTTCTTTCTGCTGATCACCCAGTCCTTGACCAAGTGGTACCTTGTTCCATCATAGTACCCGAACTGCTACGAGTCCTAGGATGCTTCCAGTTCAGGTCATGTATAGCAGACATCCCTGCCGCACTGCTTAAGTGTGTTCTATGGAGGTGCTGGGCCAGCAACCCGGCCCTCCTTAAGCTGCTGTGAACCCTTGATTAGGCCATGAGGTTGTCATGTATAGTGCACAGCATTGTATGCATGATCTTGATACTTAGTGTCACGCCTTGTAGACTATTGTTCACAATAGCATGTATATATATATTAAAAAAAAAATCGGTTTGACACCCTGCTATACTATATCTTCCCCATTCCTGAGTTTACAAAAACAGAAATCACATAATGACACTGAACGTCAACAGAAAAAATTTTTTGAAATTTTTTTTTGAAAACAGAAAAACCCAAACCATTATTAACTATTATCATTAAATGAGATGTAATGAGGAACACTTAGAACATCACAAGAAGTCCTCAACTTATGACCACCATAGAGTCCAAAGTTTCCATTGCTAAGCAAGACAGTGGTTGAGTTTTACCCCATTTTACAATCTTTTTGCCAGTTAAGTGAATCATGCGAATCTGGTTTCCACCCATTGACTTTACTTGTTGGAAGCCAGTTGGGAAGATAACAAATGGGAAGAATCACATGACTCCAGGATAGTGCAGCGATCATAATACATGCCAGTTATCAAGTGTCTGAATTTTGATCACGTGATCATGGGGATGCTGAAATGGCCATAAGTGTGAAAACCTGTCATATTTTTTTCAGTGCCTTTGTAACTTCAAGCAGTCACAAAACGAATGGTTGTAAATTGACAATAAGCTGCATTGTTTTATAACACTGGAAGTCAACCTGGTCCCTACTGCCCGCGAGTGGGCGTTCCAGCTTTCATGGTGGGTGGTAGGGGTTTTGTCCCCTTCTTTATAAATCACCATTACTGTGGAACCAGTGGGCGGTTAGAGAAAATTTTACTACTAACAGGGAAACAAAAGTGGGCGGTAGATATAAAAAGGTTGACTACCCCTGCTTTACAATAAGCTATTAGGTACCTCTTTAACTCACAACATTAGGGGCTCAGTGGCTAAGACGCTGAGCTTGTCAATCAGAAAGGCTGGCAGTTCAGCAGTTTGAATCTCTAGCACCGCGTAACTTAGTGAACTCCCGTTGCTTGTCCCAGCTTCTGCCAACCTAGCAGTTTGAAAGCATGTAAAAAATACAAGTAGGAAAATAGGGACCACTTTGGTGGGAAGGTAACAGCGTTCTGTGTGCCTTTGGCATTTAGTCATGCCAGCCACATGACCATGGAGATGTCTTCGGACAATGCTGGCTCTTTGGCTTTGTAACAGGGATGAGCACTGCCCCCCTAGAGCCAGAAACGACTATCACGTACGTGCGAGGGGAAACTTTACCTCTACTCAAAACAAGGATTTTTCTATAACTGAGTCCAGAAGAGAGTGTGTTTTTTTGGGGGGAGGAAGAACCACAGCAAATGGGCCAACTTCAAATCAACATCAAGTATCTTGATGACACTACGTAGCAAGTGTAGCCAGACACTACACTTCTAAACGCTGACACTCAGTTCTGTTGTACATTTAATTTTTGAAATCATTTTTTCACATTTTAATATTTAATTCAGAAATAATTGTTAACCAATCAGACAATCTATATACTACTTCTTTAAAGCTGTTAAAAGTTACTGAGACATACAGTCTTGGCACATTAAATTTGTTATTCACATTGACCACTGGGATCAATGAGACACGGATTAGTTATTCCAGAAGACCCTACTGCAGCTATGATGTTATAGCAGTTTGGTTAAAAGCAGTATGATTGGTGGCTTTCTATTACTTTACAAGCAGTGATGGTACCAGAATGCACATGGCACAAAAGAAAGAACAGTTGTTAGACTCCAAAGAAAGATTTGCTTGTTCACTAATGTTTATCGTGTGAATAATAGGTGGCACAGTCAGTCATACTGAAAGCTTATAATTAGTCAATTTGAAAATAAAAGGACCCAAGATTAAAAAAAAGGAACCCAAATCAGTAATATTTTGGAAGATATTTGAAGCCGCCTTTAACAAATCATCCATAATTTATGTATTGTACTAATCAGCTCAATATATATGTTTTCTTCTAGACATGCTACTTTTCAATATCACAGTAGTATTTTGCTAATGCCAGATACAATCATTTTTCTAAACCATTTATCATAGCACTCCTAACACTGCAGTAATTCAACTCAGTAATTCAAAATCAAATTTCTCTAAAACCTCCTCCCTATTATAAAGGAAACTTGCCTTCTTTTCAACCTTTGATACAGATTAATTTTAATACCATTGCCTTTTCAATAGCACACTATTAGTGATAGTTGTGACATTAAAACAGTTTCTCTGGATTCTCCTGTAAGTAAAAGGATGGTCAAGCCAAAGGATTTATGCAATCCATAAAGGACTTTTGTGCTGTATCTTTTGTGTTAGTTGTAATCCCAATACAGCAGCAAAAGAATAAAATAAAATGGGATCATTAGAAGGAAGATTTAATTATCCAACAGCATCAACACAACAGACATTACTGAAGACGACTGAATCCTCCATGTTTCTCTTTTTACCATTCCCATTAACTGTATTATTCCCCAATCAGCATATAAAACAGCAGCTTAAAAAGAAAAAAGGGGAACATAATTTCTCTGGGCTGGAAGAAGGAATAGGTGATTTTAATGTTTTTGTAGATGTGATCCTATATATATTTTAATGTTAACTGCATATGCAGTAGAATTGTAAATCAAACAATCAATAAGTTACCTGTTGAAAAAAAGACCTAGATGCATTGCTACCAAGGAAAAATCCAATAAAGAAATAAATTGTGTGTTTGTTAAATGTAATATATTACAGTTAGTCTTCTAGTTATAACCATTCATTTAGTGACCATCCAAAGTTACGGCATTGAAAAAAGTTGAGATATGACTTTATCACACTTATGATCACTGCAGCATCTCCATGATTATATAATCAAAATTCAGGTGGTTGGCAAGTGGTTATGAGGGTTACAGTGTCTTGGGTCATGTGATCACCTTTTGCGACTTTCTAACAAGCAAAGTCAACAGGGAAACCAGATTCATTTAACATCCTGTTGCTAACTTAACAATTGCAGTGATTCACTTACCAACTGTTGCAAGAAAGATCATAAAGTGGGGCAAATCTCAATAATTGTCTTGCTTAGCAGAAATTTTGGGCTCAACTGTGATTGTAAGTTGAGGTCTACCTGCACAGTATGCATCAGAATCATTCTTTAATATACACTAAATATTACAAGATCAAAGTTAAAATTAGATACATTAAAATTGAAATTAGAAATAAAATAATCAGCAACTACAATGTATTTAAAACAATATCTTATGCGGGCCTTCTAGAAAGCTAAAAAAATCCACACAATACAACGCAGAATGAATGAAAAATTCCCTCAATACAACACAGAATGATTTCCAGAAATTCAGAGTGACTACAGAGAAATCTTGACCCCAAGTTACCAGAAAACAAGCCCATAGCATTTCTAGGGAAAACCTAATGGTATGAGGAGGAGCATTACTATTGGATTCAATGTATATAAAATAAAAAAAGAAATCCAGCACTTTATAATTAGCTTTAATTGAATTTAGGTGTGGCAATTCCATTTACTGGCTTGCCATTATAATAGGAAATTGCAGCAAGTTCTGGCTTCCTTGTACATACAAGATACATTTGTGGTGATTACATATTTATCGCAGAAACAGACTGCTAGTTTTCTCTAAGGAGAGGATTCATACCAAATCTCGCATTTTCCAATGCTATTTGTTTTAATGGTTGAGCAAAGAGAAAAGTCCCCTCCTTTTTTTCTTCAGACAGCAAAAAGGAATCATGTCATATATATTCAGAATCTATATACCCAAATGCTACAACAATGCTCAATGAATGCATATTACAAAAAGCAATTTTATTTGTGATTTGAAGTATTTAAATCTACATAAATCAATGAGATGCAGATTAAGATGACAAACATATTAAACACATTCATTTACTCCAAATTTCAATCCAATCCAAAATAACGATATCAACATAACTCAACCATATAATGCAATATTATATACACAATGTTTTTTTTACATTTTCTTCTATGCTTTTCTCTTGAGCTAAATGAGCAAATAACAAGCAACATAGGAAGACACAAAGATATGTCATTTTCTGAAAAAGTAGCCTATAGTTCTAGTTGTGTGATACAGTTCTTTTGCAGTCCAGTTTTAATATAATGCAGGTGACATATCTCCTACTCACAATCAGACTAGCTTAATAATTATACAATAATCAGGGAGGACAGAATGCAACCCAAATAAACCCTGAATAATTTTTGCAATATTTAATCCTTCCAGTATCTTTTTGAAATATATCCAGGTCAACATACCAAATAAAAAGATTGACATATTTAGATTCTTAAAACTAGTAAACTATGAATTGAATCGCACACACTCACACACAAAGTGATGATTCAACTTCTAAGCCTGAATCTCCAAAATTTTCTGGATCTACAGAAATGGGGACTAGAAAAGGGAAAACAGGCTTTTGTTATTCTGTCTAATCCACATAATATTTTGCATCATCACATAATTTGGGTACTGTAGTCCCAAAAGCATAGATGTAAAAAAAGGTATATACAAAATATAAATGCATCCTTTGTCTTTTGAAAAAAAAATATTTGCAGAATAACTCTAAAGAAATGTTTTTTCTCTCAAAACCAATTAAATTGCAAATAAAAGTGCTTGTTATTAACAATATCTAAAAGGTCTAGCATTTATTAAACAAATAGCGTATATACTCGCATATAAGCCGACTCTAAAACTCTTTTTTTTTTTAATCAAATTAGGGGGGTGGCTTATACGCGCATAAATCTGATCCCAGACAAACGAACTGACATGACGCCACTTCTCAGATCACGCAATATCATCGATATTACCATACAGTCATACATACATACAGCACATTTTTTTTACTCTGGGAGCATCCATTTTGCTTTTTCTATCACCGGATCATAACACGCTGTGATTGGTTAGTCATTCACGTGACCGCTTTCGTGTTTGCGATCGTCATGTGCAACTTTGTGTCCAGTTTCTTTGCATTTGTAGTAGTAAAATTCAGAAAAATATACCCATGTCTGATGTTAAAAGAAAAAGAATGTCGTATGCTGCTTCTTTTAAACTCAAAGTAGTGAAGGCCGCAGAGGAAACCAGCAACCCTGAAGCAGCAAGAACCTTTGGAGTGGATGAGAGCAATATTAGAAGATGGAGAAAGGATAGATTGCACCCCCAGTTCAAAACGTACAAAAAGAGGGCCCAAAGCTGGGCAATTCCCTAAAATGGAAAAGCACATTCTTGAGTGGTTTGAGGCTCAAAGGCAGAATGGCTACAGTTTGTCTAGATTGGCTGTGTGCTTACAAGCATTGCAGATGGCCAAATCTGGAAAATACCAAGGTACATCAACCTTCACTGCTTCCCCGGGCTGGTGTACAAGGTTTTTGAAGAGAAATGGGATATCACTAAGACAGAGAACAAAAATAGCCCAAAAGCTACCATCAGAATTTGAGGAAAAGGTGATGAACTTCCAACGTTTTGTGATAAATAAACGAAAGACTGGTGATTTTCCTCTCAGCAGGATTGGCAATATGGACGAGACCCCTATGTGCTTTGACATGCCAAGCACTAAAACACTGAACCAAAAGGGTGAAAAAACAGTTCTTATTAAGACAACAGGGCACCAAAAAAACCATTTTACAGTGGTGCTGAGTTGTACTGCAGATGGGATGAAGCTACCCTCGATGGTAATCTTTAAACGAAAAACCCCTCCAAAGGACAAATTTCCCAGTGGTGTGCTCATCCATCAGCATCCCAAAGGATGGATGGATGAAGAAGGTGTAATCAAATGGATAAATCAAGTGTGGGTGCGCAGAAATGGAGGTCTTCTCAAGAAACACTCCGTGCTAGTCTGGGACCAATTCAGAGCTCACCTAACCGAAAAGGTAAAAAGGAGTCTAAAGGAGTCAAACACCATTCAGGCAGTCATACCAGGAGGGTTGATTGGAATGCTACAACCCCTAGATGTCAGCCTGAACAGACCCTTCAAGACACACATGCGAAACCTGTGGACACAGTGGATGGCAGATGGCAAGGCTGAACTAACAGCCAAAGGAAACTTCAAACGCCCTCCTTTGCCCACAGTTGTGTCTTGGGTGAAGACTGCATGGGATATGATTTTCCAAGAAATGGTACAGAAATCCTTTTTAAAATGTTGCATTAGCAACAAATTAGATGGCACTGAAGATGATGCTGTATGGCAGGAGGATAGCAATG
The DNA here is from genome assembly GCA_015471245.1 of Laticauda colubrina. Taxonomy (NCBI): domain Eukaryota; kingdom Metazoa; phylum Chordata; class Lepidosauria; order Squamata; family Elapidae; genus Laticauda; species Laticauda colubrina. Next base: position 19,569,540 of record BLBF01000032.1, read on the forward strand.
AAACTAAAAATGAAGATAGTGATGAAGTGGCAAAAAATGGAAATGAAGATCAAGATGAAGAAATGTGGGATGAAGATAATGTCAAATATACATTGGAGGACTGGAAACATCTCTTTGGGGAATCTGAGGACAAGGGTGATAGTGAGGATGATTTTGAAGGATTCTGAGACACTGTTTAATTTGTGAAAATAAATAAAAGTAAAGCACAACAATAATGGCTTTTATTCTCATTTATTCTCTTCTGCAAGCTTTTGCTACGATAAGTGCATATATTACCATTATATAACATCAGATTCTTTACATACCGGGTGATTAACTTAATATTGTTTCCTACACAAATGCTTTGATAATGAACCTTCATCAGTGCATTGCATATGGATACTCTTTTGTTATTAGCCCAAACAACACACCATGGTATTTGGGGGTCGGCTTATATGCGAGTTTTTGCAAAATTCCTCATTTTGGGGCAGTTTTTTAAGGGTCGGATTATATGCGAGATCAGCTTATATGTGAATATATACGGTATTTGTCATCATTTAATCTTATAGTGAGGGTAGCCTAAATTCACAAGGTAAAAGCAGTTCATTCCCATGCTTTTTTATTGACTTATCATGTAAATGAAGTTCTCTTCTCTTTGCCTTCCTCTCAGCTTAATCCATATAAACAAGTAATTTGATACTGACACCTCCCATTTCATCCAATCCAATGGTTTTTCCTGTTACTTTTTCCAGCTCTAGTACAGGAGAGAAAACTGAGCAGAATAACAGACCACTACAACCACTTAATTCAGCAGATGTGATAACCCATACTATATAACAGAATCTTGCAAATCTGTTTGCACATGTGAATTAATTTTAATTGAACTGAATGCATCCCTGATTCTTACTAAAAGAGTCTAATTTCTATATGTTTATAGCATCTCTTCAATAAAAACAGAACATGACATTACATTTGTACAACAAATCTTTCCCAAATATTAATTGCCTAATGCACAAAAAAAGAAAAAATGAAATCAAGAAGTTAAAACAAGCAGAATACATTATCAAGTCAAGTTCCACTCCTATAACTGTATCCATGCAATTTTCTTGGCAACTTTATGGAAGTAATCTATTTCTTCTTTTAAGAATTTTTCTAAAATTGTCAATCTTGCCATCAGCTGTGAAATTCTCAGACAGCACTCATCCAGGCATTAACAGTCAACTCTGCCTAGCTTTCAAGACCACCTAAGGACAGCTAGATTGTTGCCACTCACTGAGATAATTCAAAAAACATCATTTAACTAAGTGACTTCCTCCAAAACATACAACTTGGAATATAGTTTCCAATGAAACACCCTAAATTAGTTTTATCATTAAAATGACTGGTACAATGTATATTTTGAATTTATTCTGTAAAATGTATTGAGGAAAAAATCATAAATTAAAAAGAATGAATACAAGTATAAGAATTGTACAGTTATTCAAATTCAAAAGGAAAAATGCAATTCAGGATATCCATTAATTCACATGTAGCAGAAACATTTTAAACCAATGTCTTTTTTTTTTTTTGGGGGGGGGGGGGGTTTCTCTGCAGCTGAAAAAAGCAATTGCATGAGCCCAGGAAAAGACATAGTTGCTTTAAGGTGTTCCCAATGGCTGATTCTTACATGCCCATTGTGTGCATTGAGACACTTTGCACTTTTTGAATCTAGATCTATGCGAAGCTTAGCAAAAATTATGATAGAGTTAATATATAGCAGTTTGACATAGTGCTTGAGGTGCTGGCCTAGAAACAAAGAGACTGAATTCTAATCCTGCCTCAGGCATGAAACTGGGTGATCTTAGGCCAGTCATTTATTCTAATCCCAACACATCTCAAAGGATTGTTGTTGCTGAGGAAAATAAGAGGAGGAAAGAGTATTATGCATGTTTACCACCTTGAGTTTCTTATAAAGTAATAAAGGTAGGATAAAAATCAAACATAAATGTATCTTTATACTGTATAATATGCTCATTATACTAATAAAGCTATATCATACATAAAGGTTAATTTATATTATAAAAGGTGGTACACAACTAAATTGCAGTCAGTAACTTCATGTGCTTTCTATTTGAGAGGAATACAACCTCCACCAACAACATCCAAATATGACCAAAGAGTTTGAGAACTGTAGTCCAAAGCATCTGATGGGTATCATTTATCGACTTCCTGGTATAATACACTGAAGAGATTTTGCAAATGTCTCAAAACACAAATACATTGCTTTCTTAGTTAATACAAAATAAAAAAGATAATAACCTAAAATATTAAAGTAATATATATATATAATTATTTTACTTGGTTTTCAGTTAATACATGCAAACTATAGCTTTGGATTTTCAAAAATCAGAAAGCTGATATTGAAGTTACACTGTTTTACTATTTTAAGTTTCTAAAATTCTAAATATACTACTACTTTTACAAATGACTTTCATACCATTTTCACATGAATATATCACTTTGATATTAGCAATATCTAAATTTAAAATTATAGCCCATATATAATCTTTCTTTTTTCTTTCCAAGTGACAACACAGCATGAAGTAGTACATTCAGCAAGTATGTAAGCTAGGCAGAGAAAGAATCTAGATGGATTGGAATTTTGATAAGCAAGAAACAATCTTCTATACCAAGGGGTGTCAAACTCCTGGCCCATGGGCTGGATGCATCATGTGCTGGCTACACCCACTTCAGTGTAGGGGAAAAAAATCCCAATACATCATGTGATACCGCCATGACACAAGTTTGACGCCCCATTCTACACTACTAATACATAACCATAAATAAGTTAATGTATCAGTAAAATGCTCTAGTTTAATCTTCATGTTTAAAACTCTTCATACTTTAAAGTTTCACACTGAAATCCCTATATAACATGTACAATCACTATTTCTGGCTTAATACATTTTTTTTTCCTATGAGAAAAGGGAAAAAGGCAGTTTTACATGAGGTATTCAGGTAGAGCATCATTTTCCTCTTCCCAAAGGTTTACTTCAGAATTGTAAAACAAAAATGCAAAGGGTCTTCCTAAAATATTTTGATGATTTTACTGTGTTATTTTATTATGCTTTAGCTATGTTGTTGCAGAAGTGGTTGCTCTGAGATTGTGATATTGCCTCATCAAATCCTCACAGATGTAACTCAATACATAGATAAGCATCTCTTGAACAGGTAAAGTAATATAACTAGTTTCATTTTTAGCTCTCAGAGTACCGATAGAAAACATGCTTTAAGGTAAAAGACTAGAGGGCCTTTTCGATTTTTTTTTTAAACATAACATTTCATCTATTTTAATTTCCCTCTGGAAAAATGCATTCCGCTTTTATATTATAAATCATTTCCAAGCCTTTGCTACTTATTTCCCAAATATTTTTTTATCTCTGCAACTAAGTAATTCAGTTGGGGGACCCCAGCATGCCTTCAGTCAACCTATATTTTTTTTTTATTTTGGGGGGGTCGTTTCTTCACTCCCTCTAAAGAATAACGTAATCCCTTGCTGCTGCTGCTGCTGCTTCTCCGGCTAATATAATAGGACGCAACGCAACACGCTTCAGGACAGCCATGGATTTTCGCAACGCATATAATTTTTGAGTATGTCAGTCACTCTGCCATTGCTGTGGCACACCTTCACAACATAAGAAAGAAAAATAACGATAAGAAGAAGTCATGGGGGATCTTTTCGCCGTCTTTTGCCAGCAGACAGATACCAGGTTGTTCACTCCAACCGCCTTTCTTTCTCCCACTGTTTGTGGAGCAATTCGGATCATCGGATAAGGGCTTTCTTTGAAGGGACGTTGTGTTCTTCCGGGAGGGGGAGGGGGAGGGTGTCAGGAAATTCAAAATCATCGGACCTCAAGGCGAGAGAGAGAGTAACATCGATCCGACGACTTTCCAAACACATCGACCAAGCAACCCCAGGCAACCTTCCGCGTTGTTGTCCCACACAGTTGCCTACATGTTAGGGTCAGCTCACAATTCACACTCAAGACCCGAGCAATCCGCAGAGCGCGATTTGGCGGCTTCCTCTCTTTTCACCTTTTTACTTGTCCTGAGAGAACGACGTAATACTATTCGGAGCGGTAGGAACGGGGTGGCGGCGGGGAGTTTCTCCCACGTTAACCTGACAAGTTTCATACATACACACACACACACACACACACATATATATATATATACACACACATACACACACAGAGATATTTCCTTACCTTCATATATAACAAGCCTCGTCCTTCCAGAGAACTGCAACGAAGCAACAAACCAACTCGAAAGCCGAAAGGTTTTTTTTTTTTTTTTTAAAGTGGAAAGCAGGAGAGGAGGGGGGGTATCCCCCCCCAAAAAATAGGGCGAGTTCAAGCCCTCTGCTCAGTTCAATTTAGTTCTTGCGCCCCCACGCAAGAGCAGGCCGAAAGGAAGGGGGGTCTCCCGCAGCCGTTGCTCCCAGCGCCCCACTCTCAACTCAAGGCCCCCCCACATTCCTCCTGCAAGCAGAAAAGGCGAGGAGGAAGAGAGAGAGAGAGAGAGAGAGAGAGAGAGATCGCGGACGGCGATCTAGTCTTCCCGCCTCCCCAGCCACGAGCGAAGAAGGAGGAGGAGGAGGAGGGTTCGGTCGTCGCCTCCCTCCTCCGTCTTCCTCCCCTCCCCAGAGGGGAAAGCACTGTCCCCGTCTTACCCCACCCACCCCCAAGGAGGATTTCTTTCCTCTTCTCTCGCTTCCTTCGCCCGGAGCCGGAGGGTGAGGAAAGGCAGGGGGAAGAGAAGAGGCGGTAGCTATCCAGCAGGGCAATGCCTGTCTGCGCTGAGGAAAGAAGATTTTTTGGGGGGGGGGGCGAGGATTGGCAGCAATCGCTGGTGCTCCCGTCGCCTCCTCCTCCGTCTTCCTCCCCTCCCCAGAGCCAGCCTCCCTCCTTCCTTTTTTTTCTCCTGCCTGCCCTCAGACAGGCAGCAGCATAGCAACCAACATGGCAGCTGCGCAGTCACCCAGTCGCGAGCGGACGGCGGGGGAGGGGGGGGGAGGCTGAACGGACGGGACAGCTCTCGCGAGAGCTCCCGACTTTCTACCTCCTTTTTTTCTTTTCCCCTTCTCTTTTCCCTTTCCCCGCAGGACGCGCCTTCTTCCCCAGGCCTGGTTGCTTCTGACTCTGCGTCTGCCGCGGAGATTGGATGTAGCTTACCTGAAGCCCCACCTTTTCCTTTTCATTGGTTGGCCAGGGCGTCTGTTATTGTCTTAAGGGAAAACCTTTCCCTCGTCGAGGCCCGGGTTATGTTTCGGGCCGCTCAGGATGCTTTTGTGGGGTTGTAGCATTTGGCGAGAACGTTGCAAACAACAACAACAATAATAATGATGATGATGAAAAGAGAGATTGAAGGCGCTTGTATTACAGAGCAGAAGTGACATCTGCTGGTATGTCTGAAGAGGGGGCGACTTTTCGAAAATATATATTTGTGTAGTAGGTCCATGTGTATACATTTCTGCAATGTTTTCCTGTTCGTTTCATTCTTCGATGGTGGTTGGTTGGTTTTTCAAACAGAAGTCTAAAAATTAGGAAAAGCAATTTAAATCTATCCATTAATTCTAAAAAATAAAGCTCCGGTTTCAGTTGAGCGTTGGTGTTTCAAGTCCTCTGTCTTAAAAGTATGTATTTGAATTCAATTTTTTAAAAGCTGTTTTATATGCCCATGATCATTTCCTTTCAGGATTAATGGATAAACAATTTAAAACAGCCATGGAAGATTATTTCAATATACAGTTACCACGGCAAGATTATTACAGGAAAGATCCGACTCTACCCGCTGGCGGGTGAAGTCTGCAAGATTTTTTTTTTGAAATGAATAAATTCTTTAAAGATATTATCTACGTTCATTGATGACTTGAAACCTCTTACAGACTTTTTGCATGAAAATGTAAAAAAATGAACTTGTGATGTATGGTTTTGATGATTAGATAGTTTGGAAGATTACAGAAATAAAAAGTATACAATATGAGGAGAGAGAAGCTGAAACACAACTGAGTCCATAATTTATGTTGCAAAGTGAGACATTTATTAAATGAGTTTTGCCCCATTTTATAACCTTTCGTACCGAATTAGTAACATGGTTGTTAAGTAGATCTGGCTTCCATATTGACTTTGTTTGTCAGAAGTTGATCACATTACCCCAGAACATGGCAACTGTCATAAATATGAACCAATTGTCAAGCATCCAAATTTTGATCCTATGACCATGGAGATGATGGTCATAATTGTGAAAAGTAGTCATAAGTCACTTTTTTCAGTGCTGTTGTAACTTTGAAAGGTCACTAAAAACCTTATATGAGACAAAGACTACCTATATATTTGTATGATTTGTGAAGATTATAAGAAGTCACTTCTTCACATCTGGCCTTCAACTTTTTCTACTGTTTATTATGTGTTTTCTATCTTTTTCTCTTTTATTCCTTTGTTTTATCATATATATATGTGTATGTGTGTGTGTGTGTGTATACACATTAACAGTAGAGAAGTAAACACCTCATGATGCAGTCCTATAGTCCTTAAATTGTTTAGAATTCTGAAGCTTTTTATGTATTAAAACCTGTGTCTTGTTTGAATAGACACTTACAGGATTAGCCCCAGGACACATAAATTAAGTCTTCATTTTTATGTATGCAAAACTGAGCAATGAGGGTATCCACCCAGTACATGCAGCCTTCTCTTGCTTGCACATATACACAAAATTTCATTCTGCTCTTTTGTTACATAGATGAGAGCAAAGGTTCCTTTTGCAGACAAAAATACAGTGTCTTTTTCCATAAAGGGACAACCTTTCTTTTCCTTAATGCCATAATAAACATACCCTTCTTCATACACCTAATAATATACATACATATACACCTCAGTGGGAAAGGCAAAAATAAACTGACTTCATGGTAGCCATTGCTTCAAGGCACTTGTGGTGTCTTGGGATGCCACCCACCTTCACTAATGAATTTTTGTCTACTGCTCTATAATTCCTCAGGTGGAAGATTTGTAGCTCTGAATCAAAAGATAATATGCAGCATATCTGTTTTTCTCTTTTTAAAGGATTTTCTGTTGTGGGGAAAAAGAAGAGGCAGTAAAAGGCTATGATACTGTTAAAAATGGAAGATGAAAATGTTTGGAGCCCTCTCCCTGCCCTATAAAAGTCCTTAGGGAACTAAAGACAATTGCCAATAGAATTCACATCCCAAAGAACCCATAATGCTTGAGGGAGGGTAGTTTCCCCCTGCTAATTACTTCAGTGATAGGTAGAGGCAGCTGGACAAAAAAAAACAAAAACTGTCCAGTATGCAGAAAGAGGTAGATCAAAGAGGGAAGATTGGGCATAAAAACTGTGTGTATTGAAGAATTGCAGGCATAGATGGTGCAGATTGCAGTGGTTTAAGGGGAAAAGACAGGGAGAAAACAGAATGCTGCTAGACAACTTTGATAGAAAAAACAAATACCCGTTGTTTATTTTGTTGGGTTTAAAAGATGACCAGTAGCAGATGGAGCTCTTGAAAAAGTGAAACTATGAACAGGAATTTATAAGAATTTAAAAAAAAAAAAACCCGCTTGGCAGCTGTGTCCTATACCAATTGAAGACCCCAAACCATTTTCAGAATTATTATTTCTTATGCATTATTTAAAAACCTCACCAGTTTTACAGGGTATTTATAGGGAATTAGCTTGAGAATTATTGATGCTTCTTGTGTTAATATCACATTCAAACTGTGGAGTGTGATACATGAGTCATTTAAAAGGTTATGAGTTGTTTAAAAGGTTCCTGGAGGTTGCAAGATATATATATATATCTTTGGTAATTGAAAAATACCTGACATTTTCTTCATAAAAATTTGGAAAATAGAGCAGTCAATCATAGGAAGCTCTGGTGATAATATATGATTTTTCCCAGCACCACAGTTTTATGTTTTTTGAAAACCTATTTATTACTTACATCAGTTCTATACTGCTGACTCTCCAAGGTCTCTTGACAGTTTACAGAAATTACTCATGAAACATAAAAACATTAAAAAATATCCTATCCCTCGCAACATCCAGCATCCAGCATCCAGTAATAACTCCCTTCTTTCTCATCATTAAAAGTTCTGCAAGAGTGTTAGGGAAGGCCAGATCCTTGGAGATATATGTGTTCCAAATACTAGAGCATATCTAGGAAAAAAAACCCAAATTCTAGCCCTTTTTTCTGATTTCACTGGCAAGGATGCTCAGTCAGCATCCTCATTCTGGCTGAATAAACCAGACAAGTAACCTTTAGCAAAAGCAAGCAGTTCTGTGCATACTTCAGCACCAAGATGTAAAGTTTAAAACAAGCATTTCAAGTTGTACCCTGAAACCTATGCACTGCTCACAAAACCAGGCTTCTATGGTGCCAATGGCACTCAAACTTAAACAATTGAGCCACTGCATTTTGTACCCAATACAGCATTTGCAGCAAGTCAAATACATTGCAGGAATTGATGCTGTAGGAAGGGATGTAGCTGCTATCTCTGGACACAAACAATTAATTCTGCATGTATTGATTCATTTAGTACACTTACTAAAAATGAAAGAGAACAACCTTAATCTAATAATTATATACACAAGTACAGAGGTTAAGGTACAGAGTTTAAATGTGTTTTTAGGTTAAATTTGGCCTTGTTCAAATTCACTCAGTAAATCTTCAAAACAAAAAATATGTGAAATTGTGTTAGGTTTTGCAAATGTATATTCACCAGCATTCTACCTGTTTAAATGAAACAGCATTATTTGCCACTGAAAAAGAATAGCTGTCCTGCATAAATAAATTTTAAGTAAGACTGTTAGTGCCCTAGCTGCACCTCCTGTTTGGAAGAGGTGCTTCAGAACACACAGGTGCAAATGCAACTCAAAAGCCCATGTCACACTGCATCAACGGATGCAAAGAGGATGTAAAATGGAGAAAAATGCTTGCCATCCGTTGGAAAATGGGATGCATCTGTTGTGTACTCACTGCGTATGTCTTTCATATGCTCTATCCGTCAAACATTCATCTACTGCTATTTCATCTGCTCAAAAAGTTTTGAGCTGCACAAAACTTTTTGAGTGGATGAACTTTCCACCGTGTATGATCTACATCCGTGACACATACGGGCAACAAACATTCTATGTCCGTTGTCATCCGTTACACATCCGCTGTATCCTCTGGGCATCCTCTGGGCATCCGCGCAACTCACATCCGCTCCAGCGGAAAGTGGAAAGAGGGAGGAAGTGAAAGGTACGCGGAACGTCCACACAGCGTTAGTAGCACAGACATAGAAAGGATGAAAGCGGATGTAGCTCGGATATAAAGCATTAAAACGGACAAAATGTTTGTATATGGGACGTATCTCAGATATTTAGGATGTCTGGAGGATGTCTAGAATATGTGGAAGGACACCTAGCGGAAAACTTGACATTTCCTATAAAAAGGGGGAGGAAATCACCTGGATCTCACTATCAGTCCAGCAGCTGTGGTGTGCAGACCTCTTCAGCCTTGCTCTTGCTCTTTCACATCATCCATTGATGTCCACAATGGATCATCGCACACTCCTTTTGGTAGCCGCCATCATTCAACACCAGAATCAAGCCCTGTTCAGACTGTTTCACCTTTTCTACGCAAGGAGAAGAAGGAGACGTCCAAGAGCTGTCTGGGTCTGAAGATGGATCGGGAGAAGATTGGAGTTTGGACTCTATGACAAGCTGATGGTGGAGCTGAGGAATGAAGACCCTCGTGCATTCCAGCACTTCATGAGGATGCCACCATCCATGTTTGATGAAGTTGTGGAGCGTCTGAGACCCAGGTTGACCAAGGCAAACACCGTCCCAGCCTGGACCCTGGACTGAAGGTGGCACTCACTCTGCGCCACCTGGCCTCAGGGACCACCTACAAAAGCATGCAGTACGGCTGGAGGGTGCCACACAACACCATCAGCATTGTGGTCAGAGAAGTGGTGCAGGCCATCATCGAAGAATACAAGGAGGAGCTCCTCCAGTGCCCCTCCACTGAAGAAGGATGGAAGAAAGTTGCAGAGCAGTGGTATCAGAGGTGGAACTTCCCACACACCGTTGGAGCCATCGATGGCAAGCACGTGGCCTGCAAAGCTCCAGCCAAGTCGGGGTCCACTTATTTCAACTACAAGGGCTTCTTCAGCATCGTCCTCTTCGCCATGGTTGATGCTGACTACAAGCTCATGTACATCGATGCTTCAGGCAACGGCTCATCTTCGGATGCCCAGGTATACAATGCCAGTCACCTCAAGGAGGGGCTGGAACGCAACCTCAATGTGGGTTTTCCAGATCCAGACCCCCTACCCAATGACACACAAGATGTGCCCTACTTCATCGTGGGTGATGACGCCCACGTCATGATGATGAGAGGATCTTCAACTACAGGCTGTCCAGGGCAAGGCGGGTGGTGGAGAACGCCTTTGGCATCCTGGCCAACAGGTTCCAGGTACTTCTCACCACCATGCAGCATCGCCCACAGACTGTGAGAAGCATCGTGGAAGCTTGCTGCATCCTGCACAATCTCATGTGCACCTGCTACCCAGTGTTGCAGAACAGGCTTGTGGACCATCAACAAGGCAATGGGGACATGGAGCCTGGTGAATGGAGGCAAGGACAAAACCTGATAGACACTGTGGATGTTCAAGGCCCCAACAGAGCTTCACGTGAAGGGAAGAAGCAGCGCAACCTCCTGAAACACTGGTGCAACTCCCCAGCTGGAGCAGTGGAGTGGCAAGACAGGATGGTAGATGCTTAATGGATGCTTCCTTCAGCCGGTCTCATAACACTGATGAGATTGTGCCATGTATGTTGAGTGGCCCTACAATGAATAGGGCATTAATAAAGAGTTTTGTTTATTTTGAAATGTGTTGATCAATGATTAAATTGTTATTGATAATAAAGGGCCATATGTGTGGCAGCTGGGAGGGTGGACCATACAGTCCCACTATGCTTGCACTGGAAGTTTATCTTTCCAACAACTATCCTTACCCATCCCAAAGGTATCCCTGCCCATACCACAACTATCCTTACCCATCCCACAGCTATCCATCCCACAGCTATCCTTACCCATCCCACAGCTATCCATCCCACAGCTATCCTTACCAATCCCACAAGCATGCAAAGGCTAACCCTTTTTTCAAAGTTTTCACCAACACTTTATTAAGTAAAAAAAATGAATCAAGTGTGTGAAGCAAAGATAACCTTTATTAATAACAAACTGTATGACTTTATTAAAAAGCAAAATGACCCAAGTAAAGTGTCTTAAGCAAAGATAAAGTGAACAGGTAACAACTCAGTCTCTGGCACTCTTCTCAGTCACTCTGAGGTGTGCCCATGGTCTCAGATGTAAAGGGGCCAGGGACTGTGGAGGTGGCTGTGGCTGGAGTGCTGGTCTGAGGCGCCATTGGGGTGCCTGGCCCTGAGAGTACAACAGGAGATGGTGTGTGCAGGAAGCTGTCAGAGAGCTGACTCAGTCCCTTGAGGTTGAGAGGCCCTTCATCAAGTACCTGGGATGTGAGGCCCAAGACTGATGACAGATGTTCTGACGAAGGGCTTGGCTGTGGGGTGGAGGAAGGAGGAGTGTAGTGGGGCTGTCTGGTTGCAGCTGGGTCAGGTGAGGCGTCTGTGGTGTCTGTGGCATCCGATGAACCTGGGCCTGGACTGGGAAGAGTTGCCTCTGCTGGTAGTGGTAGGCTTGGTAGGTGAGGGGCTGTTGAAATCCGTGGAAGAGCTGTGACATCGCCTGGGGTGGAGGAGCACACCTGGAGTGGGTAGGAGCAGGTTCAGCTGGGCCTGGAGGGTGGTGCAGAAGAGCTGTGATCCTCTCCTTCATCGCCTGGTACTGGGCCTCGGGCATGTCCATGATGGTCTGACTCACGTAGGTGATGAAGGGCTTGCGGTTCGAGGATGGTATGTCAAAGTGAACCAGCTGGATGAGAAGATCTGTGCTGGCTTTGATTGTGTCCCTGATCTCCAAGAGGACAGTGTGGCTCTGTCCCTCCGGTCTGCCTCTCTGCCTGCTTTCTGTGGAGGTGGAGCTGTGGGTGGGTGTGGGTTGGTCTCTGGTGGCTGCTGCTTCTTCCTCCATCCGAGAAAGGGGATCCTCCACATCTTCTAGCATGGGGAGTGCAGCTGTCGGGGGGGTCTCTGTCGTGGGGCCCTCCAAAGACACCTGCCTGGACATGGTAGCTGTCTCCTGGCTGGCTCTCTGTGGGCTGTCTGAGGGAGAGGGTTGACAGAGGGGCTGCTCCTCGGTGGCGGATCTCACCCTCCAGGAAGCTGCACCTGGCCATGACATAGGTCTCCCGGTCAGTGAGCTTGACAGCGGCCTGCCCGGATTTCTTCAGGTGCAGCTTGCCATACCACGTGTGCATGTGCTTCCACCACCCCAGGAGGACATCTGAAGTGTAGCCCAGGCTCTCCGCCTTCTCTTTCCAAGCTGCCTGCTTTCTCTTGGTGTTGCGATAGAGCCTGTGGCCCTTCCTCCACAGGTACTCGTTCTCCCTCAGCCATTCCAGCACCTCCTCCTCATGGTCCTCGGAAATGGAGTACTGTTTTCTCTCTCCCTTCTCCATCCCTTGCCTCTTCCTCCCTCTGGCAGGGCCTTCAGCAGCAGGGCTTTGAGGGCCTTGGGGCTGGTCCACCACACCAGCAGCAGCAGGAGAAGCACCAACAGGAGAAGCACCACCACCAGCAGCAGCACCACCAGCAGAAGCAGCATCAGCAGGAGAAGCACCACCACCAGCAGCAGCACCAGCAGGAGAAGCACCAGCAGCAGCAACACCAGGAGCACCAGCAGCTTCAGAGTCAGCGCCAGGGGGTGGGATGGTGGTTCTGTCCTTCTTGCCAGGGCTGGAAGGAGTAGGCACAGGCTTCCTCTTCTTCCCCATGGTGTTCTCTCAAGATGTCTCTTGCAGCAGGTCTTTCCTCTGAATGGTGACTGCTTGCGAGCTGTATCCTTTTATATCCACGGAGTTGACGTAATTCATCCTCCCCGCATGCGTAGTGAACGCTTTGCATCCGCTAGGCATCCGCTAGGCATCCGCTAGGCATCCGCTAGGCGTCCGTGATGCATCCGCGTCATCCGCTACGCATCCGCTCCTTCCGCTACGCGTCCGCTTCACTATTCTCCCCCGGAAGCCCTGCAGATGTGTCTTCCGCTTCCATCCGCTTTCATCCACTAGGCTTCCTACGAACATCCGCTTTCCATCCCCGCTACATCCTCCCCACGTCCGTTCCTTTCCGTTGTTTTCCGTTCTGTTTATGCAAATTTGGGTCACTTTTGAGAGCAGATAACAACGGATGGAGCCACCCCTGAAATTTTGCTCGTCCGCTGTATCCTTTTTGCATACGTTTTGCATCCGTCGGCCAGTGTGACCTATCCTAAAGCAGTTGTATCTTTTTCAGGATTAGGGTACTGCGGAGAAAACCTCCCTGCAAATGATCCTGAGGGTGTGTGTGTGATTGCATTAAGGAATTGCAGTATTGCATTCTGAAGCATTCCAAAACATTTCACCAGCATAACCTTCTCTCAGATACTGTACTACCTTTCCATGCACTAGAAGATGGAGAAAGCCAGGTCTCTATAAAAAGATTTTCTCCACAAAACAGGCAGTCTGCACAAGCAGTTTAAAAATAAGTAAGATAATGATGAAAGCTACTTTTTAATGAATTACAATTACGTTTGCTGGTTAGAACTTCATTTAGTGCATTCTCTGTTGATCTTGTTTAACCTTACCATGAGTCATCCTTTCGGGCTAGTAGCTGGTATTTCATAAGCTAAAAGATACTATCAATTTTGCCCAACCTTTGCATAATGCATTAATAATATATAGGCTGTTTGGAAGTGTTCATTCCACAATGCCATGAGTTTTAGTTTTCAAGCTAAACTATAAAAATGTAATTATAAGTAAGTGTATTAAAATCAAGTGGATCTTTCTGAATGGAAAGCTGTATGCAAAACAGGAGCAAAGCTGAAAAAAGTGATTCAGAAATAACAGGCATTGCCTTAGTCGTATTGTTGCATATAAATGATTAAAAACTTAGTAAGCCCCTACAATGGCTTTATTAGCTAAGAAATATTTCTGTAGTGTGTTTTTTTTTCCCCTTCTAGCACTACCACATCCTGGCTATACAACTGCACATTTCAAATATCTCCTGGATGACAAGATTCTGGCAGTTTTGATCAGAGATCTTACTTTTCACAGAATATCCTGTGAGGTTTAAGGCTGGTAACTAATCTGCACCTCTCTGTATAACTGCAAAACCAAAGGGAATGTGGAATGTGGAAAAGAATGGTGTGAAGCTGTTTGATAGATTGTCATTTATTGGATCTAGCATATCTATGATATTGGTCAGACTTAGGGTGTTTGTTTAATATCTTGATACTGGATTTTTTGGAAAACATTTGTTTTAAGCATCTTAGATGGTTTAATCTACTTTTCTATTGATATAATAGATAATTAAAATTCAATTATTTAAGGTAAGAATAAATATTGAATAAATATTATACCTCTAGTAATAGTCTAAGGAGGATCCTTACATTAATTTTTCTGACAGTATATATTTTAACAGATTGTTTAAACATTACAAAGATAGTCTTCAAGGTAGACACCTGAGTTGTTTTTTTTAATTCTAGACTGCAAACTTCTGTGTGTAAATGGAAATATTCTTTTACTGGAATCCAAGTGATTTTGGACACAACTACACACATAAACATTCCTGTCCTTTCAACTTTTTTTCTGGAATTAAAGATTTCAAGAGCTATATAAAGATTATATATATATATATATGGATCTTTGGTTATTCGGGTTTTCTCCCGCGTAGAACCCCCACTAG
>BLBF01000032.1:19592892-19609575 GCA_015471245.1 Laticauda colubrina
TAGTATTTCACCTAAAACAGTTAGGGTGAACAATGTTATCCCTAACAACATTAATATATTCTTGACACTTTTTTTTAATTATAGCTTTAGATTGGCCATTCTTTGGTACAGAAGCTAGACTGAGAAAAAAGTTACCTATTTTCGTTGGAAGATCAGCAGGATCGGTATCAGCCTCGCATCTGCCCCGATGAAGATACAAAAAAATTGTTCAGTTTACTTCAGGTTTACCACTAAATGATAATCATACAATGATCAGCCAGCCCTTGATAAACAGTTAGCTGTACTCCTAAGCTTTGCATAATTCAGAGATTTCATCTAGACCTGAGGCCTAAAATTATGCTAAACTACTGAACCTATCCTCAAATCATCCATGATGGGTAGATAGCTCCCTTCACTTGAAATAACACAATTAGCTATCCAATCAACTTTTGTTCTCAACCTAGTCAAATTCAGCCAAATTCAAAAACTTGTCTGGAAACTTCTTCCCGAGAAGAAAAGCATAACATTTCAGTTGACATCGGGATGTAATATATTACATTTAAACATTATTCAGTCATTATTTTATAATTAATTTATTAAACATTACAATTAAAAATATAAGAACTAATACAAATTTAAAATTAAAAGAATAAAAATAAAAAAATAGAAGGGGCAGATGTCCACAGGATGCTACAATATCACACATAATTGTGGGCAAATGCCAAGCACCCAAATTGCAATCATGTGATGGCCACACCTATGAGGACCTGTTGTAAGTTACCTTCATTCAGCATCATTGTAACAAGGACTACCTGGACAGCTTAGCTGGTTGCAAAGCCTAAACTTTGACCTGCAATGAACTCCGAATAGACAGACATTATATGTTCTTATTCATGAATATCTGACATCAGAATAGAGCCAACCTCACAACTAAAGAATACACCAATGCAAGTCCATTAAGGGCACATTTGTTATGTTTCTTGTAAAGCAATTTTACAATTAATAGTAGTTGCAGAACAATGGATATTATAAAAGTTGTATCTTCAATTTAAAAAGACATGTTTAGTAACATCAGATATGCTGCCAATTGCAAGGTTTGGGATGGGGTGGGGTCGTAGCCAAATGTTTTCCTTTTCCTGTATGGCTTCATCTTTCCTGGACACCATTGTCATTTTTTCCCTTTCTGGATCCAGTAGGTGTTATAGTGATAAAGAAAAGGCAAGATACAGTATATTAGAGCTAACTGCTCATTGTCTTTTATTGTTCACCCACTCTCATGTTAAAGAGCTGGAGGACGAAGATCAGGAAGCCCCGTGAATTGGCAACAGTCCTGAGGAACTTTTGAGGAAAACTAGAACTTTAAGCCCATGTCACACTGGCCAACGGATGCAAAAAGGACACAGCGGACAAGCAAAATGTTCCATCCATTGTTATCCGCTCTTAAAAGGGGCAAAAATTTGCATAACCGGAGCGGATAACACGGACACGGGGAGGACGCAGGGCGGATGCAAAGCGGATGCGAAACAGAAGCCCAGTGGATGGGAGCGGATGGGAGCGGTTGGCGCAACTGCAGGGCTTCCGGGGGGCCTCAGCAAAGCGGACGTGGAACGGATACAGCGGATGCAGAACGGACGCCGAACGGATAAAGCAGATGCACAGTGGATAAAGCGGATTCACAGCGGAAGCCTAGTGGATGCACAGCGGAAGCGGAATGGATGCCGAGCGTTAATTGCGCATGCGGGGGGGAAGCATTACGTAAGCCCCCCGGATATAAAGGGAAGCAGCTCGCACGTGGCCAGCATTCCGAGGAAAGACATGCTGCTGGACACTTCAAGTTCCTTACCTGCCCTGCCTGCATGCCTGCCTGCCAGCCTGCCTTCCAGCCAGTCTTGGTGCCTGCCTGCCTGCCTTCCTGCCAGGCTTTCTGCCAGCCTTCCTGCCAGCCTTCCTGCCAGCCTTGGTGCCTGCCAGCCTCCCTGCCAGCCTCCCTGCCAGCCAGCAACCCCACAACCATGGGGAAGAAGCGAAAGCCTCAGCAACCTGCCACCATCCCTGGCAAGAGGGACAGGGCCAACCTCCCGCCCCCTGCCCCTGACTCTGCTTCTGCTGGGGCTTCTGCTGAAGCTGGTGCTGGTGGTGGTGCTTCTGCTGGTGGTGGTGCTTCTGCTGGTGCTGGGGCTTCTGCTGGTGCTTACTCTGTTGAAGCTGCTCCTGGTCCTGCTGGTCCTGCTGGTCCTGCTCGTGCTCCTGGACTTGCTCGTCCTGCTCGTGCTCCTGGTCTTTCTTGTCCTGCTCGTGCTCCTGGTCCTGCTCGTGCCCCTGGACTTGCTGGCCCTGCTGGTGCTTACTCTACTGCTGCTGATCCTGGTCCTGCTGCTGCTGCTGCTGCTGCTGCTGCTGCTGCTGCTGCTGCTGATAATGCTGATTATGATCCTGCTGGTGAGGATGATGATGATGATGATGATGATGATGATTCTGCTGCTGCTGCTGGTGGTGTGGAGGAGCAGCCCCTACTACCTGGGAGCCCCTCTGATGAGGGCCCATCTGGTCCAGCCAAAGGGAGGAAGAGGCGTATGCAGGGATGGGAGAGGAGGCAATACTATATTGAGGAGGCGCACAAGGATGAGGTGCTGGAGTGGCTGAGAGAGAATGACTATCTGTGGCGGAAGGGACATTGGCTGTACAGGGATACCAAGCGGAAGCAGGCTGCTTGGAGAGAGAGGGCAGAGAGTATGGGTTACACTTCGGAGGTGCTCCTCAGCTGGTGGAAGCACATGCACACCTGGTACGGGAAGCTGCACCTGAAGAAATCTGGCCAGGCCACTGTGAAGCTGACAGACAGAGAGACCTACGTCATGGCCAGGTGCAGCTTCCTGGAGGGTGAGGTCCGCCACCGAGGAACACCAGCAGCCCCTCTCACGACCCTCTCTCTCCGGCAGCCTGCTGAGAGTCAGTCCTCTTCCGGCCGAGAGTCAGTCCCTGTCTCCAGGCAGGTTTCTGTGGAGCGTGCCATGGCGGAGAACCCGCAGACAGGTGTGGTAAGCGTGGTGGAGTGCGTAGAGGACTCCCTGGTGCGGTGGGAGAAAGGAGACATCGAGTCCACCACAGTCCTAGCCGCATCCACCCCCCCCCAGCTCCACTTCCGCAGAAAGGCAGAGAGCCGGACAGCTGGAGGGGCAGAGCCACACTGTCCTGCTGGAGATCAGGGACACCAGCATAGATCTCCTCTCTCAGCTGGTCCACACCGACTCCTCATCCTCCAACCGCAAACCCTTCCTCACCTATGTCAACCAGACCCTCATGGAAATGGCGGATCCACAGTACCAGTTGGTGAAGGACCGGATCACCAAGCTGCTTCACAACCCTCCAGATGCAGAGGAACCTGCTCCCACCCAGTCCAGGTCTGCTCCTCCACCCCAGGTGATGTCCCTTCCATTCCAAGGCTTCCCACAGGCCCTCACCTACCAGGGCTATGGCTACCAGGAGGTTCAGCAGCACAGGCAGCAGCCCTTCCCAGTCCAGGCACAGAGTCATCGGGCGACACCGTTGCCACCTGTTTCACTGATGCCACCGATGCCACCCACGACAATGATGCCACCGATGATAGCGATGCCACCCACACCAATGATGCCACCCATGCCAGTCCTCACCCAGCTGCAGAGCAGACAGCCCCACTACACTACTCCTTCCTCCACCCCACAGCCAAGCCCGGCCTCAGTACATCTGTCATCAGTACTGGGGCTGACACCCCATGACATGGAGGAAGGACCTCTCAGCATCACGGGGCTGAGCCAGCTGTCCGAGAGCTTTCTCAACACACCGTCCCCTGTTGTCCTCTCGAGGCCAGGCACTCCAGCACCACCCACCACCACAGTACCTGGACCCTTCACCCCTGAGACTGGGCACACCTCCGAGTGACCAAGAAGAGTGCCAGAGACCGGGTAGCTGGCTACCTGTGGACTTTATTTGGACACTTGACTTAGGTCATTTTTTTTTACAGCTTGTTGTTCAATAAAGTTTATCTTTGATTCACATACTTGCTTCATTTGTTTTTTTTTAAAAAGTCTTGGTGGAAACTTTTAGAATTGGCTTAAGCCTTTGCATGCTTGTGGGATGGGTTAAGATAGCAGTGGGGTGGGCAGGGATACCTGTGGAATGAGCAGGGATACCTTTGGGATGGCTAATAGCTGTGGGATAGATAAACCTCCAGTGCAAGCGTAATGGGACTGTATGGTCTACCCTCCCAGGTGCCACACCTAGGGCCCTTTTTTATCAATAACAATGTAAGCATTGATCCACACATTTGAACACAAACATAACTCTTTATTAAACACCCTGTTCATTGTAGGCCCACCCAACATACATGGCCAAATCTCATCCGTGTGATGAGACAGGCTGAAGAAAGCATCTATCATCCTGTCTGCCACTCCACCGCTCCAGCTGGGGAGTTGCACCAGTGTTTCAGGAGGTTGCGCTGCTTCTTCCCTTCCCATGAGGCTCTGTTGTGGCCTTGCACATCCTGAGTGTCTATCAGGTTTCGCCCTTGCCTCCATTCCCCAGGCTCCATGTCCCCATTGCCTTGGTCCACAAGCCTGTTCTGCAAGACTGGGTAGCGGGTGCGCATGAGATTGTGCAGGATGCAGCAAGCTTCCACGATCCTCCTCACAGTCTTTGGGCGATGCTGCATGGTGGTGAGAAGTACCTGGAACCTGTTGGCCAGGATGCCAAAGGCGTTCTCCACCACCCGCCTTGCCCTGGACAGCCTGTAGTTGAAGATCCTCTCTTCACGGGTGAGGAGTCTGGAGGTGTAAGGCTTCATCAGGTAGGTTCTGAGGGAGAAGGCATCATCCCCCACGATGAAGTAGGGCACATCTTGTGTGTCGGGCAGGGGTTCTGGATCTGGGAAGCCCAGGATGAGGTTGCGTTCCAGCCCCTCCTTGAGGTGACTGGCGTTGTATACCTGGGCATCCGAAGATGAGCCGTTGCCTGAAGCATCGATGTACATGAACTTGTAGTCAGCATCGACCATGGTGAAGAGGACGATGCTGAAGAAGCCCTTGTAGTTGAAATAAGTGGACCCCGACTTGGCTGGAGCTTTACAGGCCACGTGCTTGCCATCGATGGCTCCAACGGTATGTGGGAAGTTCCACCTCTGATACCACTGCTCTGCAACTTTCTTCCATCCTTCTTCAGTGGAGGGGCACTGGAGGAGCTCCTCCTTGTATTCTTCGATGATGGCCTGCACCACTTCTCTGACCACAATGCTGATGGTGTTGTGTGGCACCCTCCAGCCATACTGCATGCTTTTGTAGGTGGTCCCTGAGGCAAGGTGGCACAGAGTGAGTGCCACCTTGAGCCCAGGTTCCAGGCTGGGCCGGCAGTTGGTGTTTGCCTTCGTCAACCTGAGTGTCAGGCGCTGCACAACTTAGTCAAACATGGCTGGAGGCATCCTCATGAAGTTCTGGAACGCCCAAGTGTCTTTGTTCCTGAGCTCCACCATCAGCTTGTTGTACAGTCCGTACTCTACTCTTCTCCCGATCCATTTGCGGACCCAGACACTTCTTGGCCGCCTCTTTTTCTTCCCGTAGTAGAGTTCACAGAGCCTGTAGATGGCTTCGTACTGTTGCAGAAGGATGGTGGCTGCCAAAAGGACTGTGGTATGATCCACGGTGGACATGACTTGATGCTGTGGAAGAGGAAGAGTCAGATGAAGGCTGCAGAGGTCTGCACAGGTGGGCTGCTGGTCTGAAAGTGAGATGCAGACGAGTTGTTCCCCCTTTTTATAGGCAGTATAGGTGTCCCTTTGCATCCTCTAGGCATCCTCTTGGCATCCTCTAGGCATCCTGTAGACATCCTTATTATCTGAGATAGGTCCCCTCTGCGAACGTTTTTTCCGCTTTAAACGCTTTGTTTCCGTGCTGCATCTGTTCTGCATCCGTTCTGCATCTGTTCCACGTCCATTCCGTTTCCTCCCTGCGTCCGGGCAGATGCGAGTTGCGCGGATGCGCAGCGGATGCCTAGCGGATATAGCGGATGCGTAACGGATGCGTAATGGATGCGTAGCGGATGCTTAGCAGATGCAGAACGGACGAACTGGATACATTTTCCGTGCAAAAGTTTTAGGCAGCCCAAAACTTTAGGAGCGGATGAAACGTCAATAAACGGATGCTGGACGGATAGAGCGGAAGCCAAACGGAGGCAGTGAGTACATCGCGTTTTCGAACGGATGGCAAGGTTTTCTGTCCATTTTACATCCTCTTTGCATCCGTTGGTTCAGTGTGACATGGGCTTTAGAAGTTGAAACCAGAGTTAACTGAATTCAGCAGTTCTGTTAATTCAAAATCCAGTTCCAAACATCCCAGCAGACTTTCTTAAATCTTCATTTTCTCAGCTAAAGCAACAGATTCTGCAGTCATAATGATCTGTATAACTAGGCATTTTGTGAAATTGCACAACAAAGCTTACTTATAATAGTAAGCAAAATAATGAGATAGATGCTTATTTCAGTATCACCAGTTGGACTATTCACATAGCTAGTAGGCCATATGTACTATATTAAAGTCCAATAAGACTTAAATATCAGTACCTTGCTTGAGTTTTAAGATTAGCATCAGTTCTAATCAAAGTTCATATCCCAAGATCTGTATCAGAAGTGCAATTAATTTTGTTATAGTGGCAAAATTGACAAAGAAGCAGGGACAGTGATCGAGGAAAAAATATTAAAAGAACAAGTTTTGGTATACCTGTTTTCACGTAAGTTTGCACATAGTGACATCAGGTTAAATATGATTATGATTTATAATAAAATGATAACATAGAAAGGGAGAAAATAAAGAAGCTAGGAAAAGTAAAAATATTTCTCAAGTCTTGTGAAAGCATCACAAATATATTCATGTATTAACTTCAGCTAGAATTATATTTGCTCAGAACTGAAAAAAACAAAAAAATTCTGGCAGAAGGAAAGGTGATTGAGAAAATATTAGAATGTGCAGAGATGAACATTGGCAATCAAAGAAAAAGAAGAAACTGAATGTTATATGGCATGGGATTTATTTTATCAATGGTTGGAAAATAAAACAAAATAAAATAAGTTAAAACTGAATAGATGAACACATGGAGAAATAAGCTAAGTGTTATAAAAATAATAGATGTAAGAGATAGTGGCTAATAAAGAAAATGTGATTATTGTTGTATTGGCAAGAAAAGTATTAATTATAATTGTTAGCACAAAATATATGTACCCAGTTGACACACTGTTTGAATTAAGGATGGATTTATTGTCATATAAAATAAAAAACTAAAAAAATCCACAAATATGTTCATGTCATATTATACAATTAAATTATTCACATTTCAAAATCGAGTAAGCGAACATGCATGACTATCTGTATTCCAAATTTCTAAATATTCTTCCATTTGAACTTCCCTACAATAAAAACCTTGCCTCAATATAGAAAGAGAAAAAGTCCTCACAGGTTTCATCTTTTGATGCATGAGCAGACCTAAGCACTTATATAAAGAATTGCTGAGTGCGGCTTCCGGTTTGGGTCTCTTCAGCAACAGACTGAAATCCAAAATCGAGCACGGTTTTGATCTGTGCTCACAGCTGGAGCGCCCCGATCCTTTGGATTCAGGGCTGAAGCCACCCCGTAGAGGTGGTGAAGAGGGGAGATTGCTAGCCGAGTGGAGGGGAGCCACATATCTCCTCCTTGGCTGGTCTAAATTCCCTTTCCCGAAGGTGGTTGCAGCGGTGGTCAGAAATGGCCACCTCAAAGAAGAACCAGACTGGATGAAATTGTGCAGGAGGAAGACAAAGAGGAAAGCAGGACAGACTGGGCTAAACAGAGAACATCTAATTCAACAGAGAACATCTAAGCAAGGTATTCTGAATTTAAAAGTATTTGGAGGGATACTTCTGAAAGAAGATCTTTAAATGGTGAAGGAGAGAGAAAAGGTGGTTAAAAAACCTTTTTTTACCTTTATATTTACAATTACAAATGGAATGGAAAGAAATTTATATTAATTTATTTTGATACTAATAGGCAACCTTAAGCTGAAATCTAAGTGTCAAAAGGAGAATAAAGATATTTTTCTTGGTCATTTTAAAGCCCTAAAAAGGAGAAGAATGGAGGCAAAAGGGTGGGACTTGGAATAATGGAAAAATGGAGTGCCACCTGGAAAAATAAAGAGGATTAACAGTGAAACTTTGAAAAGACTCCTGAGGATACATTGTAACTGAAATCTTATTAAAAGATTTAATAAAGAAAAGAACCCACGGAAAGGAAAAGTAAAGAAAAGAAACAAAAAGGAACAGTCTGGGAACATTTGGTGATTTTTTTAAAAAGGTTTTGGCATTGGTTTTTTCTTTCTTTTTCTGTTTTTACTTAAAGTCAATTGGGTAGTTGTTCAAAAGTGTTTAAAATGCCATCACTTCTGGAGGAATTGAAGATGAGTCTTAAAAAACAGAAGATGCAGAAAGGGGAGGAAGATCCTTTGGCTTCGTATTTGAATTCTTTGAAATGGAGATCCTGAACTATGAAAAGCAAAAGGAAAAGCTTCCAGAGCAAGAAGAAGGGTGGGACAAAGAAGAAGCCATTTTCAATGATCAAATAATGCAAAGTGTGGTAATAAGGGGAAAAGGGGGGAAAGGAGTAAAAAGTTTGAGATCAAAGGGAACAGCCAAAAAGAAAAATAGTCTGAAAAAGAAGTATAACAGCAAGGAGAAGCAGAAAAGAAAACTACAGAAGGGAAAATTAGACAGAGAAGGGTATAAAAAAGAGGGAGGGAGATAGAAAGGGAAAGAACTTATGAGGGACAAAAACAGGAAATAAAAGGGGGAAACATACTAGGATTAAAGGTATTTGCTCAGCTAGAAAACATAGAGAAAATGGTTAAGTTAAAAGTGAGGATTCTGCAAAGGTACAAAAGATAGTGTTGTGACAGCAGAATACTGTAATGAGTTAGAAACAGACTCCCTCTGATACCTCCAACTCAAACACACCCCAACCAGGCACCCAGATGAAACCTAGCTTCCTAATAGATAATAGCTGTCCTTTCACATGAAGCCAAGCTGCACTGAAAGCCTCCAATACAGGAACACAGTTGCCAGCCAATCAAAGCCAGAAAACAGACAGAAGAAACCAGAAACACCAATCAAACAAACTCCAAGAACAATAAACACAGACCAAGATTCCCAACCAATCAGGATGAAAAAAAAAAACATCCTGAGACAGCAATAGGCTAGCCTCAAATTTAAAACTAACAACTGTGATAACCCACATACGAACTCAGTACAGCAGCCTGATGATGGCAGATGAGATTCTGCCGAAACGTTGCTACAACTTTAAAAGCACTACAATGATGTGGGATAATACCTGAAGGAAGCTGAACAGCACACATGTAAGTACCCGCAAAAACGTAAACACACACACACACACACACATATATGTATATATATATTTGTTTTCTGAGGTTTTCGTGGGTATTTGTATGTGGATCTTTGGTTATTCGGGTTTTTTCCCACGTAAAATTGGAAGTATCTAGGCAACGTTTTGATGAAGTCTCATTCATCGTCTTCAGGCTTGTTTCTTCGGCTCTGTGCTTCTCAGAGTAATGTGAGTTTGCAGCTGCTTCTTCCTTTTAACTGCTAGTGGGGATGTGACTTGATTGGGTGGGGGCTTGGCTGTGTTCTGATTGGCTGGGGGTGTGTTCTCATTGGTTGAGGGTTTGGCTGTGTTCTGATTGGTAGGGAGGTTGGCTGTGTTCTAATTGGCTGGGGGTGTGTTCTGTTTAGGTGGGGGCTTGGTTGTGCTCAGGTTAGTCTTAGTTGCTGGGGGATTTGAGCTGGTGAGCTGTGATCCTGTTGTTTGGCTTCGTGTTCGTGATTGTGCCAAATCTTCATGGTGGGTGTCTGTTCACTTCTTTTATGGGTCAGAGGGGTTTGAAGTGGGTAGTGGTGCAGCTGCGGTACGGCTTCTGGTTCATGGTTGTGTCTCATCTTCTGTGTGGGTGTGAGTCTTTTTTCTACGTGGAAGTGTGGTGATAGCATGAGATAATGATACTTCATCGAAACGTTGCCTAGATACTTCCAATTTTACGCAGGAGAAAACCCGAATAACCAAAGATCCACATACAAATACCCACGAAAACCTCAGAATATATATATAGTTAGTTAGTTAGTTAGTTATTTTTTGCCATGTTTTTAGAATTTTTCTTTTTACATTTCCAATGGGAAGTACCAAGCAGAGTCTGAATGATGAGATCTACATGATATAAAATAGATATTAGAAATTTGAATGTTATAATTGTATAATGCACAAATTCAATGTTTAATGAGATTTCATATGATAATAATAAGATTTAAAGGTGTTGCACTTCGATTGGCAATTATAGGGGGAATTTTGCTTCTTAAGAATGTTGGAAGAGAACATATGTAATATGTTACAGACAAAAGTATAAGTACAATGAATAAAAAGATGTAGAAATTTAGGTAAAAGAAATACAATTGAATCAGGAGAAAATGAGATAACCATAAAAGAAAATTAAGAGAAGTAAAGGGAGAAATAGTGAGAAGTTGGAAAAACAGTAATAAAATATGAAGTTGAATACATAAGATGAATATGCATATGAAATTATGTATGTATGGAAATGTGATAACCTGGAACAATGCTGTACTCAAATAAGATGTTTTATTTGTTTTGTTAAAACTCAACAAAACTTTATTAAAAAAAAAGAATTGCTGAGTGCAAAAAGCCCCATCCATTTAGAGGAAGAAATTCTTCCAAAAGTTATTGGAATCCTAACAATATAATCATGATCATAAAGAGAGCCCTAATGGCACAGTGGTTAAAATGCAGTATGCATTTAAAATGCAGGAAACTCTGCCAACAGCCTGGAGTTTAATCCTGATGGTGCTCAGGATTGACTCAGCCTTCCATCTCCGGTTCCATCCAGGACCCGGATTATTGGGATAATAGGCAAATAATCTACATTGTAAACCTCCCAGAGAGTGCTATAAAGTCCTCTGGAATAGCATATAAACCTAAATGCAAAAGCCAATCATCTGTTTCCCAGTTGAAAACACAAAAGGATAGCTTCTCCATTCTAAGGAGGAGACACATTGCTCTCTTGCCATTATTTCTCAACCTTGGGAACTTTAAAATGTGTGGAATTCAGTTCTCAGAATGGTCATGCTAGCAGGGGAAGTTGAAAGCCACACATTTCAAAGTTCCCAAGGTTGAGAATTGCAGAAGGAGCAGAGGATGCAGCTGCTTGCTCCATAAACATTTTGATGGAAGTCCTTTCCCCCAATATCTCTAACAGTGGTTGTAGGTTGTTGCAGAAGATGGTCAGGAAGAGGGGGAGCCAAATCCTAAATTGTGCAGACGGGTTTTGAGGAACTTCAGTTTTGAGGAACTTCAGTTTTGAAAACCTCAAGGGCTGACCCAGTTTTGAGTTACAGGTAAATTACTGCAGCTCCTCTACATATTCAGAAGTCCAGGAGAAAGAGAAAGGATGAAACTGACAAGAGCCTGTTTCTCCTTGTCTTCTGCAAGGAGCCAGCCAGAGTAGAGTACATGATGCCACGTTATTTGTCCTGGACTGATTTATTGCATCTTAGAAGCTGGGAAGTAAAAGCTGGAGTTTGTACTAGGAACTGTGTTCAGAGAAGATCAGTGTGATCCAGTTTTAAATAAATTGACAGAAAAAGCCACTTCAACTTTCAGAATGAATGAACCAGTGTCATCCAATCAGAGCTGGTTTGAAAAGGATGTGAAAGTCTTGAGTGATGGTGCCCTACTTTTGCTTTGTTTTTAGTTTTTAGTTAATTATTAGTTATTTAGTTAATTTATTATTCTTAATTATTAGTTATTTAGTTAATTTTTAGTTAATTATTAACTTTGCTGCTCATCCCACCACAAGGTTTTAGTGCTATTTCAGTTATATACTACAGTATAGTATTTAGTATATTTCAGCTATGTCTCTTTAAGCTGGCACTCTTGACATAAATGAGATTTTAAAGATACAAACTTACTTTTGGATTGGAACAGATTCTTCACCTGACTCTAGCTGATACCTTATTTAATGCTAGATTGTTGAACCTGAAAACAACACAAATTAAATTAGGAAGTGAAGTGAAGAGGTACAAATTACCAAAGGCGGAACTTCACATTTTGTTCAGTTCTGTAATTTTCCAGTTTGAGAAGGCACAAAAGCTAATGGAGGAATTTCTTGTGAAAAGAGGATGTTTAATCTTTTCCATACCCAACATCAGTTACCTTTTGAGATTACTTTCTTTCTCCCCCTCCACAAGGCAAGAGGTATTAAAAATGAGGCATAAAAGGGGAAGATTAAATATTCTTTTCTCATTTACTGCTTCTTAATTGGAAATGCCAGTTTTATTTTATTTTATGCAGAGCTTATATTTTGTTCCATTAATTTTTTTGGTTACAAGGAACTGCCTCCACAGCTTGATCAGGATGAGTTGTTTCTCACTCAGAGTAGATACTACAACAGCCGGACCAAATGGGTACTGATGTTGGTTTTGTTGCAGCTGTTGACCTTTGTCTCCTCTCTTCTATCATGTCATCAGCAAGGATGCCAACTGGCAGGGGTTCCCTGGGAAAGTACACAAGTTCCTATGAAGACACAATGGCCTAGTCCTCCAACATTGGAGATTATGCCAACATGACTTTACCTCTCAGTTAAAAAAAAAGTAGACCAGAAGGTAGAAAATGAAAAATGAGGCTTAGCAGTCTTGGATTTGATCCTCACCGTTGGGGGGGCAAAGTCTTTGAGGAGGAGAAAGTGGTACAGGCTACATCAGCATGTAGTAACTGGAATATGTATCATAGGAAACTAACAGACTTGTGACTAGAATCTCAGAGCTTCTATCACTGCTGAAACTCCTTGGAGAAAGAGTGAAATTAAGCGATTGGAGCCAAAAGGTGATTAATGCACCAGCTGCAGCCAGTCCTGATTTAGCTGGACTAGTTCTTAGAGATCATTTCCAGTTCTGTAATCCTACATCTCTTTGTCTACCCCCGTATCTAACACAAATATCTCATCCCAACTTTTAGAACCCACCATGGCCTTTTTTAAAAAAGTCCCTTATTGTCCAGTTCAAATGTTTTCTGCCACCTAAAGATGTTTTGCTTTTTCACTTCTCCATGCTATCTCTTATAAAATGGCTTTCTACCATGCCTCCATGATACCACCTATTTTTCCAGATAGTTTTCAAGCTCAGCACAATTCAGCCTAACTGGGAGCGGATATCAGTTATCAAGAATGTGGGCTCAGCTTTGTATGTATGTATGTATGTTCGCACACATGCATATGTAGGAAGAAGGAACCCAAATCCTAGGCTAGATACACAAAACATGCAGTTGATGTGAAAGAATTTAGTAATCTGTTAGAAATCAAGAGGAGAAATACTTGAAAACCTCCCTGGCAGTCTTCCCCCCCCCCCCCCCCAACACCAAGGCTTCCCCAATTAGATAGTAAGTATCACCAGTCAGATTGAATTTCCTAATACCCCCCTAGTTTGTCAAGTTAGGGAATTTTTGGCCCATCAGCTCAGATTTTTTTTCTACCTTCAGCTCAGTTCTAGGAAGCTTTCAATTTCCTAGAAAGGAAGGTGATTGGCTATTCCTACCCAAAATCCAGAAATGCCATTCCTGAAACACAAATGGTAATTATATAACCATGTAGTCTTGCAGGTGGAAAAGAGACAAATGGGAAATTCCCTTCTAAAACCAGGGAAGCTTAATAGTTAGACATAAAAATAAATATTCTGGCTAAAGAGTTGGCCCCAACAATGTTAGTCTTCTGTAAAGCTTTAAAGATCTGTCTATGCTTCTGAAATTGGGAGGACAGGTGTCTTGCTCTGTATATTCTCAAATTAGAGCATGTTTGTTAGTGTTTTAATAGTTTTTATTGTTTTAAAATGTTTTTAATTGTAATATATGTTCGTGAATTGTGAGTTACTCAGACTCATTTGCTGAGATGGGTGGGTATAGAAATCAATCAATCAATCAATCAATCAATCAAATAAATGGAAAATAAGGAAAGCAACAATCATGCATACATAGAATTCCAGTTAAAATCAGCCACCGTAAACTACTTACACATTATTACTTTTGAGCTCCTTGAATAAGATTTCATTAAGGACACATTAACACAGAGAGGATGCTGGAAAAAGAACATTTTGGCTTGTATTTATTTTATTTTATTTATTTATTTGATTTGTCAATTGCTTACAAGA
This sequence comes from Laticauda colubrina, assembly GCA_015471245.1. Taxonomy (NCBI): domain Eukaryota; kingdom Metazoa; phylum Chordata; class Lepidosauria; order Squamata; family Elapidae; genus Laticauda; species Laticauda colubrina. The sequence goes on from BLBF01000032.1 coordinate 19,607,135, forward strand.
TAATATAAACATGAGTAAGAATACAGGAAATAGGTACAAATAAATGGGGTCAATAGGACAGAGATGGGAGGCACGATGGTGCAGTTATGCATGCCCCTTATTTGGAAGTTTAAAGACAGGAATTCATTTTTTCTGCTAACCCTTAATAAGTAGGAGCAAGCCTTTTGGGGTGGGAGGAGACAGGTTTTTGCTTTTTCCAGTCAAGGGCAGCACTTTATCAATGATGTCCTAGAAAATAAGAATTCTCTAAAGAGAACCCACCTTCCTAATTATCATTGATGGAATTATAGGGAAAAATTCTAGGTTTCACTGTTTCCCTTTCTATAATGGCATTACATGGGAAAGTCTGGGGAAAAAGAAGTGCAGTTCTATCTATTCAGGCCATCTAGTCTGAAAATTGGTTCCTTTATCAACTGCTTTAATGAGCACTATGATACCATGCCAGCTTATTATTTAGTGAGTTAATACAAAGTAATTGATTTTGCTGTTGACAATTGCTAGTCTGTTCAGTTCATGCTTGTGTGCTATCCAGAATGCACCACGGGGGGCAGAGTAGCTCCACACTCAAAAGGCTTGATGATGTTCCCAGTGTTATCTAAAGTTTTCCCCACCAATTGCATTCGTATTGTCACTGGAAGTGCCATCTTTTTCCCACTGAAATGGTACCTATTTATCTACTTGCATTTGCATGCTTTCAAACCACTTGGTTGGCAGATGCTGAAGAAAGTGACAAAAGCTCACTCCATCACACGCTACTAGAACTTGAACCACTGTAGACAGACCTTCTCCAGTCATTAAGACACTGAACCACTATGCTTCACAGAAAAGGAATATATCTTTAGACAATCTAGGGCTTCATTGTACTTCTAGCAAATTAAGACATATCTCGTTTTGTGGGTCACAGAGCATCATAGTGCAGCACAGCTGTGGGCTAGGCAAATAATACTTCTACATTGTAAACCTCCCAGAGAGTGCTATAAATTCCTGTGGGATGGCATATAAACCTAAATGCTATAAGCCAATCATCTGTTTCTCAGTTGAAAACACAAAGGGTATAGCTTCTCCATTCTAAGGAGGAGACATAGCTCTCTCGCCATTATTTCTCAACCTTGGGAACTTTAAAATGTGGGGACTTCAGTCCTTAGAATGGTTATGCTGGTGGGGCAACTCTGCAAGTTGAAAGCCACACCTTTTAAAGTTCCCAAGGTTGAGAATTGCAGAAGGAGCAGAGGATGCAGCTTCTTGCTACATAAGTAGTTTGATGGAAACCCTTTCCCCCAATATACTTGCATTTGCATACTTTCAAACCACTTGGTTGGCAGATGCTGAAGAAAGTGACAGGAGCTCATTCCATTACACGGTAGTAGAACTTGAACCACTGTAGACAGACCTTCTCCAGTGTCATTAAGACATTGAACCACTGCACTTCACATGCAATGAATATATCAATAGGCAATTTAGGATTTCATTGTACTCCTAGCAAATGAAGACACATAGGATCTTTTCCCATTTTGTGGGTCTCAGAGCATCATAGTACAGCACAGTTATGGGCTAGCAATATCTTCTTTCTGCCTTGTCCTTATGATGTGGCTTGGCTTCTTCTTGTCTCGAGCCCATGAGTGAGGGCTTAAATTGTCCTTAGCAGTACAGTCCCAAAGTAGTATTTTCTAATTATACCATCTAAGGCAGTATTATAACAGATAAACTCTAGTTTTTCACATCCATTACCTTAAACAAAAATAGTTTTGGTGAATTAAGTCAAAGCCAACTGAGGGATTGGAAACAGGCATGCCAACATTGTTAATTCTACCCTTGCAAAAATCTTACCACTGAAGAAATCTGTTTGGAAGGTTTATTTGCTGATGATTTCACAAAACAAGAACCAAGTACCTTTCAGCTAAAGAAAGAGCTATTTTCTAGGCACACATTACTTCCTGTTTTTAGATGCTTTACTTCCTTAAATATAGTAGCACTTAGCAGTAACACTTAGATTTATATATAACTTTATAGTGCTTCATAGCTCTGAGATGAAGTGGCATCCTGCTTCTAAGTGACAAAGCAGAATGGGCAGCCATACAGACATGGAGATTAAAATCCAGACATAAAGATAAAATGAGGAACTTCACCATTTCAGATATGTAGGTGCAGGTGCCAATGTACAGATCCTATGGACATACAGAAGCCAGGGCTGCTGGGATTTGTTTGGCTTGATGGGTCATAACTTGTGCTGGTTTTTCTTGGTCCAAAAACATTAATTTCAGGTTACTTTAACTTGTGATAGGCCTCTGTAGGAACCTTTGCCAAATAGAATTCTTTGCTAAGCTGAGCTAAGTAGGCTGAGGGCAAATAATTTTCTGTCGCAATCTCTATTCCTACAAACCCTCTGTGTCTATACACACACACACACACACACACACACACACACACACACACACACACAC
>BLBF01000032.1:19609585-19652459 GCA_015471245.1 Laticauda colubrina
CACACACACACACACACACACACACACACACACACACACACACACACGGATGGATTGAAGGTGATCAATTTGTAACTTTTGTCCATTAGGATAATCTATGAGCAGATTGCTCAGCAGCAGTTACCTTTATAATGTTTTATTTTAGCAATGAACAACATTCTTGGCAGCACAGCTAATTCAGAAGAATGGACAGAAGAGGGGTATAAGTGATTTCCCTGAAGTTATAAAGTCAGGCTTTCTTGCAGGAACTTTTGATGCTTCCCAAACTACTTGACCTTTAATTTCCCAAGGGAACAAAAGGGCAGTAAACCTGTGCACTGAATATTTTAAATACTAATGTGCAACATCTGAACCTATATTAAGTTTACTTTTTTAAATTTAACAGTAGGAGATTGTTTTCCTAATTTCCCTTATGCAATGGCACATCATTGTAACCCATTTCTGGCAGTTTTTTAAAAAGTGAATAATCAGTGCATGATGGGAAAGTAAGAACTTTGGCCCTTCTTGTTCTGTTATAAAGAAGCAATGACGTAAGAAGTAAACTAATTGAAGATCCGCTTAGTTCCAAGTCTGACTTGAACCACAAAGGAACTAAACTTAGCACAAGGTACATGCGCAGTAGCTTCTGCAAAAGAGGTTCAACTTTTGCTCATTCCTGTTTTTCTAAATAAAGTAACTTATTTGTGAAACTTTCAATGCTCTTCAGTTACACTAGCTGAATTCTTGATCACATCTATTCTGTGTTGTTTCTAATAACGTGTGATGACTTTGTTTCCTTTAAAAGAATGATAAATAATGAAAAAAGAATATTTTATGTAATTTAGGGCCTTGTTGTATGTTAAAAATGAAGCCAAATGGTGTCTTTTGTAATATCCCAGATTTGTGACACAGGCAAGCAAGTGGGATTTGTGATACTGTCATGCAAGATTTTGAGATTAAATGTATCATTCCCATGCTCCTCTGAATCTCACTCAGGCAGACAAGGTTAGGCTGGTCTGATCATTTTTGCTACTATTTCTCCCAGATGCTGAATTTCCTGAACTTTTTTTTTTTAAAAAAAAAAGCTTCCCCCCCCTCCCAATTTAATATTTGAGGACTACACTTTTTCTACTACCACTGACTGCACTTTTCTCCTGTGACTCCCTATACAAATAGGACAATTGTGCATATAATTCGTAGAATGTTTGGACCCAGGCAAATTCGTAAGGCTTCCATCCATTTATCTTATAAACTATATCTCTTAAGTGGACCATTCAGTTATTACTTTAACATGCTGAATAATCCCTTGTTTCTGTTCCATCATCCAAATATGCTTTAGTTTTAATGTTATTCTCAATTCTTGACTGGTAGATCTCTCATAGTATGTGCCATTTTTTATGTACTTTATCAAAGAGCTGTGGCAGTGCAGTGGCTAGAATGCAGTACTGCAGGCTATTTCTCCTGACTCCCTGCTCCTAGGAGTTTGGCAGTTCGATCCTGACCAGCTCATGGTTGACTCAGCCTTCCATCCTTCTGAGGTCAGTAAAATGAGGACCCAGATTGTTGGGGGAAATATGCTGACTCTGTAAACTGCTTTGAGAGGGCTGTAAAGTCTGCTATTGCTATTAAAAGTAATGTTATGACTTATTGGGAAACACCAAATTCCATGAAAAACAACTCCTTTATGTGATTAACCACAGAGATGTTTCTTTTTCAGTGAATTTTATACTGACTGAGACAGCACTATTTGTAACTTTTCAGATATTTCTAGTCCTAGAATGGTTCTTCATACATTTGATGCTGCCATTGCTTTTTCTATCATACCGATTTTCACTTTCAAAATAGGTTCACAGTCACCCAGTGTGGCTATTGAACTTCCAGTACCTATCTTTAGATCTGTGGCTATTGAGGAAAAGTCTGGCTTCGCCTTTAATCAGTTGCAGTTACTTTCAACTCTTAGACCAAATTGCATGCTAGTGTCACTCTTACATTCAGTGGGGATTCTGCTAGCAAGAATTGTTTGAAGCCAATATCCTTTCTCATGCCTGGATATTTTTTTTTTTAATAATTTTGCACATTTTATCCATAGGGTTATTCTTTCCACACTTGCAACATTGCTGCTCATATGTTGGACACACTATTTCTAGCCATGCATCCTACCTTATAATGTTTGCATTTGCTATGCCCTATTTCCAAGCTTTTTTTGCCTGAGAGTGGGTTTCTGGTTTCTTTTGCTTTTGAGTTGTGTTTCTGACTGAAGTCTTTTACTTGGATGATGGGCAATATTGGAGCATTATCCTTGCTACATCCCATCATTTTCAATGTTGAATGAGTTCCACTGCTTGATATATATATCAGAAGTGTTTTCTAGCTACATGTTTGGCACACTAAGTAAATCTTTTTGCACTATTTTGCTCCTTATGTACAGCGCAATATGATCTTTGATCAAAGATTCAGTCTATGCACCAGCATCATAAGATTTGCTCCTTAGTTAGTTTTTCATATTATAAATTCTTTGACTATCTCAAGCTCCTTTTGTAAGCATGACTGGAAGATAAATCTTTCATATGTTAAATTCTTTCACTTTTTTTCCACAGGACTTTTTTTCTTCCTCCATGAATATAAGGGTGCAGTACAATCCAAGCACATCTGCTCCCGACACTGTCATCAGGAGTGCTATTTTCTATTTATCATCTTCTTAATGGAAGCCTATTGCTCTCAGGTACAACAGAAATCTTAAGTGAAAGCCTCTCTGCTGATTTACCACATTGCATGTAAAACTTTGATTCTGCTGAACAGCCTCAGAGCATCCATTTAAAAATAAATAAACAGAAACCACTATTCAGCTTACCCAAAAGTGGGTGCTATTTTTAAATGAACTTGATGTATTGCTGCAATTTGCCTTCTAGGCATCTGCTGACTCTATATTTTGACTGGGCATCATATTCATTTTTTAAAAACCAAACTTTTTTTCTTGGCTAAACCAGAGTTTCCATCACTGCTAGAGGAATTCAGCTTGACTTCTGATCCCATAGGTTGCTTCTTTATGGTGCAGTGATACATGAGATGAATCAAGTGTCTATTAAGATCACCTTGGATTAAACTCTGATGGAGTTTAACATGTTACAAAGTTTCCAAAAGTAACAGTCATTATGTCTTAGCTTTGACATTTGCCTTGTGCTGTTGTTGCTGAATGGCGTTGTCCTGATTTCTGACTACTTACTTGTAATAAGTGAAGTGATTAGCTTTCTCATTTGGATTTGCTACCTTTCAGCATCTCACCAACCAGCATCAAAAACATGTACATGTTAGCATACAAGTTAGCCTGTCTTCACAAGGATCATTTATTTGCTCCTCCTCTTATTCCCTGCTTGGGCATCTCCTGGCTTAAATGGGAATATATAACAGCACAGATGACCCCAGGGAGAAGGGGCTCCCAATCATGCACCTAGTTGGGCCTATAGAGCTGGAGAATTGTCACTGAGTAGATAATATGGACAACCAGGTTTTTACACCAAGGCAGAAGGAAAGGATTTTGACTGAGAAATATATTGTAGGGTAAATGGCAAATAAGCCACACATACCAAATTCAGCATCTCTTATTTTTTTGAACACTGCGATGAAGAGAAATGAGGCTGCTACAACTAAATATAAGGTTACATTTCAAATCTGTGTTAACATGAAATGGTGAAAAATGTTCCTTCTTTCCCAGATAAAGCAGTGGAGTTCTGCTTTGTTTTCCATCTTTTTGGAAGGCCAGAGATTTACTATTAAAGAAAAGGTGGATTGCAGTTGATGGATATGAAAGGAACACAAGAAGCAAGTGTAACGGAGATATCGAATGATGGATGGGAGAGAAATGGCTGCAGATTGGGCTGGCTAGAAACTGGATGAGAGGAAGGAGGCTTTCCCACCCCTAACACTTTTCAAATACCTCCAACCATACTTACAATCGGTCAGCTGAATTCTCCACAGTAATGGAAGGCAAAACAGAATGGCTTTTATACAATTTGAGGTTGTAGTGATTTGAGTTAGTTCTTACACAGTCAGCAGAAAACAACCTGCCTGTTGCCAGAACAGGAGATGGGTGGAAATTGGTCCTCCCATCTCGCATAAACCCATCGTATAGCTTGAGCAGGCAAAAGAGGAGCAAACATTTGAATATTATCTCGTTAATACCAGCATTGTTAAAACTCCTCCGTAATGGTTTTTTTCACCTTTGTATAAGACATTCTACATATTAGGAATTATTGGGCATTGGTGTGTCTGTTTGACTTGTTCCAAGCTAACAATGTCTGAATAAAGAGGAACTGCACAACGGTGTTGGGGTTCAGGGATTAATGAACATGGCTTAGAAAACAGATTTATTATGATTGGTTGGCACTTTTCAGAGGCAAAGTAGCCAGCTATTGCTGACCTGAGGCAACTCAGCAGAGGCTGACTGGGGCTCCTTTCTTTATTGCCTGACTTCTGACTGGCCTTTAGCCCGGGTGATTTCTGATTGGTGCAGGTTGGCGAGAGCTGATCTGTCACCAGTGGCCAACAAAATATCAGGAAATCTGTTCTCTGACAGTCACTAATTCCTGAAGCCCAATACTGTCTAAGAGATACCATCTGTGAAAGCCAACACCAGCATAAGAGGGGAACTGTTCCTTTTATATCAACACAGCTAATGGTTATTTAAAGTTCTCATGATGGGCTGGGAACAAAATAAGAGCAAGGTCATGGCAGCAATTCATGTTCATAGAAAAGTACAAAAGTAGTCTTGAAAAAAGTATGCAACAGTCATTACAAAAACAACAGCTTTGTCCAGGAAGACAAGAGGGGTGAAGAAGAAACTCAAGATTGTCTTTCTTGGATATAGAAAGAGAAAAGAAGAAACTCTGACAGGCTTTCAAGATTCCATTATTGTAGCCTACATTAGTATTTCTCAACCTTGGCAATTTTAAGAGATGTGGACATCCACTCCCAAAATTCCCCAGCCAGCAGGAAGTTGAAATCCATACATTTTAAAGATGCTAAGGTGGGAAAACACTGGCTTATATCAGTAAAGTCCAAAAATTCTTACAGTATCTATTTCCTGAACTGGCCTATTCCAAATTTTGTCCTCTATTGTACTATGATTAAAGGCAAATGGAGCAAAGCTGGAGTCTATGTTTAGTTTAAAAATAAGTAGATGCATTGTCTTCCTGATAAGAGCCTTACATTGAGTTTTCTCTCTTGTCTTTATTATCTCTTCTATAAGCAAAAATTGAAAATGTAAACTGCCTGGACCAGCCTTTCATTTTTCCAATCCTTCTTTATCTAATTTAAAATGTATCTGTGTTAGCAGACTATATTCTGACTATATTTATCCAGGGAACAGGGTGTGATGAACTTGGGTGCATCTTGTGGGATATTAGGCAAGATTATTATACAAAAAATGCCCAGTGCAATCAGGGAAAACTCACCCTCTCAAACATGTAAAACAAAATGGAATTAATGAACACAGGCTTCCCAAGTGAAAACTGAAGAAAAAGCATTACTGTTTGACAAATACAGTACCACAAAGGATTATTTCTTAGTAACTTGATACTCATGCTTTGCTTATGTGGTCAGACTTAGTTTTTGGGGAGGAAAATAAGGGGGAAAAAATTCTGCTTCTGCCTACCAGCATCCATCGGTATGCATCTGGCTAGAAATCTGTCAATGTGTAAGAGAGTTAAGGTCTGTTTGGAAACTGAAACAGTATTTGCTGTGTGAGCAAGAAGACAGCAAGGAGCCTGGGCATGGCTTAACTCAACTGTTCTGTACTAAAGCTGCTTGGTGCTGTGAAATTAAAACTGAAACTCCTCTCCTCTGCTTGTGTTTTGCATTTGGAACAGATTTCTTTTCAGGTGGGGAGGGGGAGTAGAATTCCTTATCATCAGAGCGTGTTAATAGTAATATACGAAATACTAATGCTCTGATGGTCATTTTGAAAAATCTTTCTTGGTGAGCACCTAGAAGCCAAGAGGAACATATGTGCCAAATTTTAAGTTTGTAGGCTTTACGGTTCTGCAGATTTTGTGGTGATGCAGGAGTGGTATTTCGCTTTTATATATATAGATTCATACACTTGATACCTCAGAGCCAAATTCAATTGTAGACTCGAAGGTTAGAAATATGCTGTCTGTTCAAATTCATTTAATATGAATTACCTATATCACCTTTTAATCTTCCAATTAAAAAAAACTCATTCATTTGAAAAACTTACAAAAATCCTTCAAACTGTATACTAAGATGGGTACTCCTCCCTTCTCCCTAAACAAAGCCTACATTTGCCTTCTTCAGCTGGGCAAAATGCTCAGTCACAGTATAATTAGCGGGCTGGCATTGTATAATGTTTTCTTTTCAGGTGGGTAGCATAGCTGTTAATGTCACTTGGTGAGAGTTGGCACTTTGCTTTTATATACGGTCTGACTGCAAAATCGGAGTGAAATCTAACCTGTCCCTAAAACCAGTGCATGGACAAACACTGAAACCACAAAACTCATATGTCATTAATAGCAGAGCCAGCATCACATTCTTGGTACAGGAAAGTGGAAAACAGACACACCTTTCTTTGTGACAATACTGTAGAGGAATCCCTGCATAAACTTAGGAATGCCTCTAGGAGGCAGTATAGTCAGATAAATCTTGGCACAAAGGGAAGGAAAAAAAATATGCCTTCACCTTTTTATTCTACAATAGGACCTTGACAGATTGCTTAACTTCTGAAGCCAATCAAATGAGGGGAAAGAACAAGCATGAATTTAGCAAAAAAAAAAAAAAAAAAGTAAAAAGGGAGACCTGTCTCCCCATTTCTACTTCTTTTCCTCCTCCTAGTCCAGGTTACCCCACACTCACAGAGGTAACACACAGACATAGAAAACAAACAAGGAGGCTGTGAAAGTTAGCAGAGAAGGCATGGACTGTGAAGGAAAGTTCTGTCATGATCTGGCAAACTTGTGCAATGTTTGCACAATCTAAAGTGCCAGATCATAACTAAAGCTACACCTGCTAAATATGCAACTGGGGTCTTTATTGGAAGCAAAAGTGAAGGAGCTTCAGGAGAATTTCTTCTCTACAGTACATCAGGAGAGGTGAGACATTCACAAACAGGCAGCTGAAACTTTCAGGAAAGACGATGAAGCCAAGAAAACACCCCAGAACAGGAAACCTCTTTTTGGTGAGGTAAAAATGTGGGAGCGTGATCCAAAGAAGCAAGAGAATCAGGAGACACTCAGTGGAGTTCACTATCTGTTATTAGGTTTTCAACTGAGGATGATGTGCTCAGTGATTTTTGACTGTTGCCAGATCAGTTTATAATAAAGCTCCCTTCATCTCTGATTTGATATTGGATGAGAGGACTTTTTACTGGAATATATAACTAAGAAGTGCCTGGGCACAGAGAAGGGAATTCCCATCTTGCAGATGTGCCCACCTGATTTTGAGGGCAGCACGAGCCATGATCCCAAGGCAGAGGCTATGGAGTAGCTAATTATTTCAGAGAACCTAGTGGCTTTCAGAGACACTGCAGCTGAGATACCTGATTTTGACTCCTTTTGAGACTAGGTGCTAGGAATAGGTGGCACGGCTGTTACTGGCCTTCTTGTTGTGCATAGCAGCTTTCCTATCAGAATTACTTAAGGCCAAGTCTAGGTTGGCTGTGGACTTTCCCAAACTGAAGTCCTAGGAGACTAATTTGCCTTCTGTGAGCATGACTTTGGAGGTGGTCCATAGCCACTATAGATCTGATCCAGGTGTGTATGGAGCCAATGCACAGTAGTGATCAGATGTTAATCTGGTTTGTATCTCAGGGCAGTGGTGGCATGATCTGAAATTGGAAGTTATCATTGTCCATTCCCTCCTATGCTTGGATCACCCCCGGGTTAGTTCTAGAATTCTCTGCAGGTTCTAGTTCATCAACATCTGATAAACCTTGCTGTTTCACAGGAAGCATGCAGTGGTTCCTGAGGTTTTGATGCATGGCTTGGCTGAAGTTACAACTGCTATCTGGAATGAAAACGCATCCATAGATCGTTGCTGTGGCCTTTCTCTTTGTCATTTCCACAGGTAAGCGTAAAACTACATTTTAAAGTTTGGCTATAACAACAGAATCTTGCAAATTTGATTGTGCTATACCTCCTCCTCCTCCTCATTATATTCCTTTGAATTGGGGGGCGGGGCAGAATCTATCTGGCAGAAACAATAGCATTTAGACTTATATACCACTTCACAGTGCTTTACAGTCCTCTCTAAACGGTTTACAAAGTCAGCATATTTCCCCCAATAAGCTGGGGCCTCATTTTACCCACCTTGGAAGCATGGAAGGCTGAGTCAACCTTCAGCCTGGTGATATTTGAACTGTCAAATTGCAGGTAGCTGGCAGTCAGCAGAAGTAGCCTGCAGTGCTGCCCTCTAATCACTGCGCCACTGCAGCTCTAAGCTCTTTCCTAATATTTTCTCTTTCTTCTGAACTTTAAAAAAAAGTGTTTGCCCCCTTTTTCCTAGGTAACAGTTCTTGCATACTAGTACCGTCATGGTTATCCTTCTTATTCTCTACACTCTATCCTTGATTCCTTCAGGAGCTCCAGAAGATGAAACAGCTGGACTCTGTTGAAGGAAAACAAGGAATGAATCTGATTGAACACGGGTAAAACACCTTTCTTAAGGATTACCACATGGTGAAAAGAGTGACAGATCATAAATATTTTTGTTTTATTACATCTGCAGGCAGCCATCCAACAGCTTTGTTCAGAGGAAAATCACCTCTCTTGGGAAAGAACAACTCAGAAAACAATTATAGGGCAATTGCAAAGATTATTCTAGACATCTATTGGTTAAAATCACTTGGCTTCACTCTGAGTTACACTTCAGTTTTGCAGGACCCTTAGGGCACAGTCTAGCATAGTTACTTAGGAAGAGTTAGAACTTATTGAACTTGAAAAAACAGACCTCCTTGAGAATGGTTGCCTACATATTACATAGTAGATAAGATAACATGAAACAAGAGATAACATGAAATGCTTCCTTGAAGGAGGAAGTAGTACCACAGCAGTGGTGTGTTTCAAAAAAGTTTACCACTGGTTTGGTGGGCATGGCTTGATGGGCGTGCAGAGACTTTCCGACTCACCACCTGCAATCCTGCACTCTCCCTGTCACTTCAGCAGCTGATGCATAGCAATCTGCTTTGCCGCGCAAAGCAGCTGCGCTTCAAAAGCAGGGAATAAAGGTCAGTATGGGAGCCCAGGCATGCGGGTGGGCCCAACAGCAACTCCAGCAGCTCCTCAGAGAGAACCAGTTTGTGGTGTCCGCTGCTCTTCGATGCTATTGGTATGCCAGAACCGAGTCAAACCGGTAGAATACCACCACTGTACCACAGCATTTAACAAGGTTATGGTTTACTTCCTTCTGAAGAAATCTTTCTTGGATCCAACAATACTGCAATGTATTTATGTAAGACATGATGCTTTTATTGTGAAAATTATCATGTTGACAGCAATGGAAAAAAGCCAGCAGCAAATTTCCACATTTTCAAAGTAGATAGGCAAAGAGAATGGTGATACTTTGAGGCTAGGGAATTGTTCAGGAAATGCTGAGGATGGTCTCATCATTGTGAGGCAGTCTTGGATCCATGACAACAGGAAGTTTCCCAAAATCATGACTGCACACTAGAAAATGGTGATAGCTGGTGGTAAGATAACCATTAGTTAGCCTTTCCTTAACCAATTCCAACAATCTATTGGAAAGGCTTGGATACACAAAGTGCAAATTAGCAGCCATCATGATTAGACCAAATGGACAAAATTGCAGCATATCTTCTGGACATTAATGGTTTAATTGCTTTAGAGATCAGATTTACTGATCAGATTTGAAAAGCAAGTAGCAATGTGTTATTGGCCTGTAGATAAATCCCACTGAAAATAAATTGCACAAAACTACAGCTGTGTTGTTTTTAAACAATGCTCACACATTAGTATCAATAAGAATTGGGTGGGATTTTAAGGATTGGGAAAAATTGGAATAAATTTCGGGAAAGGCAATAAGGATAATTGGGGACTAGAATTCAGAAAGCCCTCTGAAGCAGGGGTGGGATTCAAATGTTTTAATAACCGGTTCTGTGGGCGTAGCTTAGTTGGTGGGCATGGCTTGGTGATCATGTTATTGGCTGGGTGTGGCCAGCTCAATATCACTCACATCGAGGCATGCATCTCCTCTCCTGGCCTCCCATGACTGTGGGGATGCTGCAACAGTCGTAAGTGTGAAAAATGGTCACAAGTCACTTTTTTCAGTGCCATTGTAACTTTGAATGGTCACTCCGCACAAGCAAAGTACCAGCAAAGGAGGAGAAAAAAACTCCAGAGATGTTCCTGAGACAGGAAGTTTAGTCCAGCCAAGAATGTAATAAGGGTTAATGGAGAGGCAGTTTCTGTCAGCAACACCAGAATGTTTCCTTCCTGTCGTCCTTTCAGGATTAGGCCAGTAATTTCTTCTAACAACCGGTTCTCCAAACTGCTTAGAATGTTAACAACTGGTTCTAGTGAATAGGTGCAAACTGGTAGAATCGCACCCCTGCTTTGAAGATATACCATATGGCTGTGATGGTGAACCTATGGCATGTGTGCTGGAAGTGGCACATGAGAGGTCACCCGGAAGAGCCCCACTGCACATATGTGTGCATGCTGCCACTCGACAGCTGATTGTCAGGTATCTGGCGTGCATGCGCAGGGGGCAGGAGTGCACGAGAGATGCAAGCACATTCACATAGATGTGCAGCAAGCGTGCAATTGCGTGCGCATGCGCAGGGAGTGTGGGAGGGCCAGCACGTGTTGCCTTCTGGGTGCTGGCACATGAGCGTGCGTGCATCAGCATGCATGCAATTTTCGGCATGGGAGCCAAAAAAGATTAGTCACCACTAACCTTGGGTGAATGGGTAAGTCTCAATATTGGAAAGGAAAAGACTGTGAAGGGACCATATAATTCATTTTGAATATTTGAAGGAATACCATCCAGAAAAAGGCCAAAGCTGTCTTGTTTTGACTTTGACTTGAATTGTCTTGTCCTACCTTACATTTTACTTTATCCTTATTATTCTAAAATATTTGGGTTCAACTGGAAGCTAGACAGCCATCTCTCTGAAAAGTTTTGCACTGAATTCTTGTATGGAATAGCAAGAATCCCTCTGTCTGAAATTTATGATTCAAACATAATTGTCACTCATTATTATAAATATTCAGATGTAGCCTACATGGAGACAGAGCTCCAAGAATCCAAATGATGTCTACTTTAAACATCTCTACTTTTATGGAAATACTTTACAATTCTTACTGAGGACAAACTCAGCTCCAAGGTTGCCCAGATGAGAAGAAATCCTTCTGTTGTAAGGTTGAGACAGTATTCTTATCCATCACATTTATCTAGGGTTTTAAAATGTCAATACAGAAGTTGTCAATCATTGAATGACCTCCCCTGATATTTAGAACATATTGTGACGTAAAACAACTTTTTTTTAAAAAAATCTTGCATTACTCTTCTGTGGAACCCATTTAGATTAATCTGATTTTTTAAAAGATTATAGAAAGGGAAATTGCCAAAAGGGGTCATATTAAAACAAAGGATAAGAATTACGATAGGAAATAATGGGAGCTCTGTGAACAGCCTTAGGAAATAATAGCTGAGAAAAGATTACTGCCCTGAATAGGCTCCATTGAAATTAGTGGAAGCTCCACAGGGAATAAAGCTTGGAATGGATTCTGAAAGGAAGCAGAAGGGGGCCAAAATATTGAAATGAGTTTGTGTTACCCTTGCTGCCTGATGATTTTAAATTTCCATCCTATTAAAATATTCTGTTAGAAATATCAATGCATCTTTTGTTCTGTTTCTCTTCTTCATAAAAAGCAGCCCAAGAAGCAGTTTGGTATAGTGGTTAAGGCAGTCTAGAAACCAGAAGACCTAGTGTTTTAGTCCTGCCTAAGGCACAAAGCCAGTTGGGTACCTTGGGCCAGCCACTTCCTCTCAGCCCCAGGAAGGAGGCAATGGCAAACTACTTCTGAAAAATGAAAACTGCAGGGACTACTTCAGGCGATCACCTAGCATTGGACATGACTGAATGGAAGACAAAAAAAGACATCTTGGAAAATGGGGACAAAGAACAAGGTGAGGTTGAATTAAATGACCCCTGAAATTGGAAGGATGGCCTCTGGAATGATCTCCCTCTGAGACTGAATGTGGAATGGAAATGATAGTAGCTGGAAAAAGAATGAGAGGTTAATGGGAAATGTAATCATTCAAAGAAGTGTAATAATTCAAGATCCTGAACTAATAATTTTCCTTCCTGTTCCATATTACCATTCATTCTCAGAAGGTCCATCTTCCAATCCTTAGTCCATTTCCCCATGCCCAGGTATATCATTCCAATGACCTACCTGTCATATCCTATCTTGGTTTCCTAAAAGCATTTAAGATGGCTCTACTGATCACTGCAGCATAACAATTCACATCAAGTAAGTAAAAATCTATACATAGGCTTTCTTGTTCCTAGAAGTTCCTGTAAGTCTGGAAAAAACTGTTCCCTGTGTGTGTGTGTGTGTTACCTACTGAATATATGCATATTTTATACATACACACACACATTCTCTCTCTCTTTCACACACACACGATATATTTATGATTTTCTAATACTTTAGCGTTCTATGTATTGAATCCAGAATTCTGTCAACCCCAAGACAGATCACAGCAGGAAATCATCTCCAAAATAAAGAAAAAACCCACTATTATTATTAAGATTGGCTAAAGTAAAGAATCTTCCAAGTCTGATATATTTACTGCCATTTTACCAAACTGTCACTATCTATTTTTAATTGTGATAGATTCTACCATTCTAAACATTATTTTCTAAATAAGCAACCTCCACTTCTTCTCTGAGAAAATCACTATAAATCATAGAAAATCATGACCTTAAATATTAGCTGAGGTAAAGACCTCATGCATTATGAATGGCCAACATTCCACATTTGTGTCAGAAATCTAGCCATATAAAAGCATTAAAACGCAGGTCACCCATATTTAAGGATTCTAAAATATCAGAAAATGTAAAAAAAAAAAAAACAAATTAAAGGATGGGTATTCTATACATTCTATATCTATTCATCAAGAGTAACGCAATCATTTTGTATTCACATAACGACTGTAAATGTCTCCTGTTGCTTTGCCACATTAATTGTTCCAAATGAATGGCTCAACTGCCACTTATATTTAATGCTTCTTGAACTCCTTTTTTTAAATTAATGCCCATTCAGAACAGAAGGCATCTGCAGAGCTAAAAAAAAAAAAAGCAAATTCAAACAGGGATTTTTCTTGACTATTTCTTCAGTTAAGAGCTTCAGAACGTTTTACCTAGGCAATGCTTCCTGCATATCTCTGTCAAGGTGATTTTCTTTACTATTTACATAAGTCAATATTTTTTTTTCTCCTAGATTTCAATAGGGGCTGTATTCAGCCAACACAGAGAGATAACCTATTGATAGGGGTGGGTGGTAATTTTGAAGCCAAGATTCAGAAATTGTTTTTTAAAACCCCTGCTGCTGAATTTTCCTTCCCTGGCTTCTCTTTTCAACCACACTAAACTCTTACTGTGGCCAAGAGAAAGCAACAAACTGCATCCCATTGTGCTGACAGATCAGATGATGAAGGTTCTTTACCTTGCATGGATTCTCAATTATTTGTTAGGGTATTTTTCTTTTTTATGAAAGTAGCAGCACCTGCTAGACCAGAGGTGTCAAACTCAAGGCCCGAGGGCATGATGCAGTTGCAGAGCGCTTAAAAAAGATAAAGGTAAAGGTTCCTCTCGCACATACATGCTAGTCGCTTCTGGCTCTAGGAGGCGGTGCTCATCTCGGTTACAAAGCCAAAGAGGTCATGGTCATGTGGCCAGCATGACTAAATGCCAGGACGCTGTTACCTTCCCACCAAGGTGGTTCCTATTTTTCTACTTGCATTTTTACATGCTTTCGAATTGCTAGGTTGGCAGAATCTGGGACAAGTAACAGGATTTCACTCAGTTTCACGGTACTAGGGATTTGAACCGCCAAACTGACCGACCTTTCTGATCAACAAGCTTAGCATCTTAACTGAGCCACACACACCCCCTCTCTACATACATACATACATAACTTTCTGAAGGCTGCTAAGTGATCAACATTAAACTTTTTTTTCAGTCTGAGGTTATAAATTTGCTTTTCCCTCAAATACCATTACATAACACTTACATAGCAGCTTACATATTATCACCATTTAATATTAAAATGGTTATCACAACCTATGCATATTTTTTTTTCTTATTCACAATATTTACAAAATAAAGATAAAATGTTTTCTTTCAAAAATATATGTGAAAAGAAAAGCCATTGTTTACCTCATGACTTGGTAGGCAACACTTGGATTTTAATATGGATATAAGAGACCTTTACAACCTTTGATGTGAGGTTTACATTTTTTTAAAAAAATTAATCCATGGAAAACCTGTAACCAGATAACACTACCACCAATCTCCCCCCCCCCACCACCACCATACATTAACAGTAATGACATTTTAAGAAAAGTTGCCAGGCTGCAACTTTAAAAAAATACCCATAATTTATTATCTTAAATTTCAACCATGTTTTTCCTGTGCCTGGGGTGTGTTTAAAATATTACTAATGAAGTTTCTTCTGGAAGTATACGATGGATGCTTTAATCTGAACTTTGGGATAATATTACCATTTGAAGCATATATTTGCTCTCCTTCATTACCCAAGAGAGTCCGAAAAGCCTTATTCTGTAACAGAACTTTATTGTAGAATTCCACTCCCCCTCTAGCAAAACTGGGAGAAATGGAAGCTGTCTTTCTGTCTGTCCTATAATCAAATGCCTGGCTTATAGTGTCATATAACAGACAATAGCCTATCAGCCCAAGTGCCACAACTGCCACGTTGTAAATGCTTCGCAATAATACTGGAGCATAATATAAACCCAAGACCTGCTTTACAGTTACTCCAGAAATATAGGACCCAGCCAGACAAATAGGACCAACAGTTGCACATATTAAAGGCCTATTTTGTTGCAAGTCAATGATCTCCCTTGCAATGGCAAACTTCTGAGCCTCTGAAGAAAGTGTCAAGGCATCCTTCAAAGCCAGTCCCTCTGGGCTTGTCCAGTTCACTTTCTTGCCTCTAAGCTGAACGTCTATCTTGGCAATCTGCTGTTCGCCACTCGATCTATCACTGAAATGATATGGGATGCCCACCACACAACCTTTGGCTCTCCATGGTAGACCAGCACTTATGGGGTGCAGCGTGCAAGTCTTAATGGCGTCATAACGATCTGCTGACTTCACTCTGACATCATGGAGGATGTTATAGAACAGGTTTTGCAAATCTTCTGAAAGCCCCAATGGTTTTCCATGGTCCCAGGCCTGATATATTGATTTGAACAACTCCTTTGAGAAGACGTGAAAAGTCAAGTTGGCACCAAACAATCCAGCACATGAAATGGACAAAAAAGCAGTTCTGTGTTTTTCCATCATGGCAACTGCTTTCCAGAGAGAATGAAATGCCATGTTCAACTTCCAGCCAGATTCTGTTCAAGAAAGAATATATCTGCAGAAAAAGAAAAATCTCAATGAGTAGGTGGAATTATTTTAAACTGATAAAGAAATAACACTGTATTCAATAACCAGAACGCAACTGCAGGAATACAGTAACGAAGCACACTTTTTCATGCTGTTACAGCAGCCGCATCTTTTCAACAGCAAAGAGGGCATGTGCATAAGGAAACAGCCTGAAACAGTTTTGGGACTAGAACTTGGGAAAAGACATAGCTAGAAAAAGGCATGGTCTAAAAAAGGTGCTTTATAAGTGCCTAGAAGTACAGCCTTAATCTCCTATTTATACTATAATCTTGTACAGGTAGTCTTCAATTTATGACCACAGTTGGGTCCAGAATTTCTGATGCTAAGCCAGGTGGTTAAGTGTGTTCAACTTTACAATATTTTTGGCCACAATTCTTAAGCAAATCACTGCAATTCTTAAGTGAATCACTTGGTCGATAAGCAAATCCAATTTCTCCCATTGATTTTGCTTGTCAGAAGCCAATCGGGGAGGTCACTGATGGTCATCACATAACCTCAGGATGCTGTAACCATCAAATACACACTGGTTACCAACCATCCAAATTCTGATCCCATGACCATAGGGATGCTCAATGGTTATAGTCATAAGTCAATTTTTTTCAATGCTGTTGTAACTTCAGACACTTGCTAAATGAATGGTTGTAAATCAAGGACTACTTGTATAATGATGATTCAAGACAGCTGTACAAATCAGGCACAAGTGGGTAATCTCTTGCCTGCATTCACAACTGAAATGCATGCAATTTACGAGAGGCAAATTCCCATTCCATGATGAGTAGCAAGCAGTATCTGTTTGTGCCTATGTGTGCCTGTGTGTGTGAAGGCAAATGCTGATTGATTGCAATGAAAACAGAGTTGAAACACTTTGTGTACAAGCTGTTCTCTAGGAACAGCAATAGAAGGCAAGCCAACAGCCAAAAAATAAGCCTAGTTTGTGCTTACAAAAACAAATTACAATTGCAGAAAGCCAAGGGAAGTACTTCCTTTTCTAGATGCATAGTCTATATACTGTATAGATGTGACTATTGTTAAAGGAATTTAATATAACTGGAATCAGCGGAATAGTGAGGAAAAGAATTGGATTCAGATTTCACTTGCCAGTCAGCATTAAGCTATTAATTTCTTATTTTTCAATTTACACCTCACATGGTTGTGTTCATAAGTAATACTCTGAATTGTCAAGTCTCTCTCTCTCTCTCTCTCTCCCCCCACCTCTCTTGTGCATATGCAAATAATTACAATATATTATTTTCATTTTGACCTTTTTGTTAGAGAAGCTTATCTGTCAGACATTATTCTATTGCATTTGTTGAGTTCTTTCTAGGTCAGGCTTACTATTCTTTTCAGCCCTGTGATTCTGGATAATTTAATTTTTTAAATTAAACTGATCATTATGATGAGAAAAAGCAATGTACATAGGGTCACTCCACCAGAGACGAGTCTTTCTGAATGTAGTAAAGTAAATCAATCAATCACAGGATCAATTAGTCAAAGGTCAGAAGAAATACAATTCGTTGGGGGTATTGCTACCACAGCAAGGAAGCTTAATAGCTTTAAAGCACTGAAGCATATATATATCTTTTACAATGCTGCAATGGTGCATAAAGTATGTTAGCCTCAACGCCCGCCCCCCTCTTTTGGAGGGGCTAGTACAACAATTACATCACAACTCTGGTATGTTCCAGATTTCATAGCTAGTCTGTAGTTCTTAAGACTGATTCAAGGATCTCCTTATTTAAATAATCTTTGCATTGAATTGTCGTGGACTTTATCCACATTTCACCTTCTTTGGCTTTGCAAGTCACTACGCCGCTCTTCACTGGGAATCCAAGAGGAAGCATCAATGATAAAGCTTCATCACACATCAAGCTCAACTCAGTATAAAAAAACACTGTACCATCATTAAGAGCCCCCCTTCAGAGCAATTTCCAGTCCATTCGCCCTTCGTGACACATCAAGCTCTTCCCTCTCTAAGTATTCGACTTCATATGCAAAACACAGAAAAAAGCCTTTTCACTTTGGGCTTATCCTGTCGCCACCCAATTGGGTAATTTATCGTTGAATTTGACAATCAAGACGCCTATGCATAATATACCGATTATACTACCAATACTAGGTTTCTACACCAGCGCGCAATTGAACAGAGGAACTGCCCAGAATCCCGCATTTACCGTACCCCTTTCTATAGATCTGGTGCCAGGCAGCATAGGGGGAGGAGGGAGGGGAAACGTGGTAACCATAAAGCAGGTTGAGCTGCCGCAAAAGCCGAGTGCCGCGACGCAGAGAGAGAATGACGTCATCGGATGAGGTCGGAGTTGCTATGGCGACGAGGAAGTCTTCCGAGTGTTTTCGTTCTTGCCCTGAAGCTTAGTTCAGGAGCGGGGAAACGATAAGGCCATTTTTAATGACTCCCTGCAGACTTCAACTCGGAGAATTCCTGAGCCAGCAGGAATTCTGGGAGTTGGAGTCCACAAATCTTAAAGGAGCCATCGTTCACCAGCTCTGCTCTAGCCGGACCTTTGGCTTGCTTCTGTTTTTTTTTTTTTTTCCCCGTTTTTTTTTTCCCCACTCGGAGCTCGTTTTCTGGCTCCTCATGCCGACTCTTCGGAAACTTAAGTGAGTCAGACAGCTATAGTACTAATGGTGTCTGTGGTGCTCTCCCAGCTTGCTTGTTTTCTTGCAGACGTTTCGTTCCTCTAACTAGGTAACATCATCCGTGCTTAGGAAGGAGTGCTGACAGAAAGCACGGATGATGTTACCTAGTTAGGTTAACGAAACGTCTGCCGGAAAACAAGCAAGCACAGAGAGCACCAATGACCCCTCATTTCATCCCTGAGCTACAAATATTCTCCTTTATTGGTACAACTGGTATTTTTCTGGAGAGAGAAAGAATGAGGATGGGAGTAAGAAAGGAAAGAAAACTGCGAATATCATTTAGATCTAAACTTTTCTCTACTGTCACACATCCCTAGAACTGATATATTCTGATATATTCTGATATATTCTTGCACCCCTTACAGAAGTAAATAATTATATGCATACAATTACGTGTTTCTCATATAATAAGGCTGGGTCTTATTTTTTTTTGAGCCCCGAAAAAATGGCTAGGTTGTCTTTTTGGGGGTGACTTAATTCCCCTCCCCCTTGCATCTTCAGGTGGGTGGGCGGCGACGGCTTGGATTTTGACCTGGGCGTTGGTGGGGCACTTTGTATCGGGGTCAACGCAGGCAGCACCATATCCGGGTGTGCAACAAAAGTACTTCCTAACGACAAGCCCCCCCCACACCATTCCCCCCATTTTGCATGTTTTAATATTGGTCTGAATTGGGGGGAGGGGCTTAATTTCATGACTATAAAACATGCTGGGACTTCCTATTGGGGGAGGCTGTATTGTTGGAGAAACAGGGTATGCATGTATAATAATGTTTGCACCTCCTGGAATATAGTCTTTCATGCCCGGTTGGGAACCCCTGATATACGACCACTGGTGTCTTTTAGGGTGAAATCACCTTTTAACACTTCACTGAGAATCCTGTGTTTTGAATCTGTTTCCAATCCCCGGGTTATCTCTAATCTATACCATCTGTAATCATCTGCAAACACACTGTATGTCATATTTAATATAACTTGTGCCTTAGAGGTGAGGGAAGCTAAAAGCAGCTGTTAAGTTGGTAGGGAATGTGGCTTGGGGGAAAAAAATGGCCTGCCTTGCTGACTGTGGACAGCTGTGGAAATGGCCAGATGTCTTGGAGGAGTAAAGGGCTCCTTAGCACAGAGAGGCTATCTCCCTGGGGAGGTTCTGAGAGGACGTTCCCCCCAAGAAAGCTCGGTAGGCTCATCTATTTTGTATCCTCACTAGCTATGAGATTAGTGTTTTAAATCAGGAATAAGAATGATCCAGGGTCCTTGCAGCATTACAGCTTGATCCATGTTATCAAACTTGAGTATCCATGGGTATATATGTTTCTGCATGCTACTCATCTGGGATATAGTCGTGGATTCAGTTATCCACGCTTGCTGTTAAAACACAAGTTCTGCTGTGTTTTAAATATTTTAAAATATTTAAAAGCAAACAGTAAGTTTTAATCAAGGCAAGAGCAGCAAGATAAATGTATCCTTTCTCCTCACTTCCTATCCCCTTTAAAGTATTGTTTTCAAATATATATCAACATGCTTTTGCATATATACATACACATAACTGCACTGCCCAAGTTTATTTCTCTTTGGCTGAGCCAAACAATTGTTTTGCTTTAGTGTGTTATATATAAACTAAGCTTTTGTGGTTTGCAAACTATGTTTTTTTATACTCATTTCATAATTAACACAACAGAAATATACAGTATATCTAACCAATGTCACATTGTTCATACCAATCCCAGAGTCAAGTGGTGCTCCCTTGTGATGGTTGTGTGGTTGATATTTTGCTTTGTTTATAAATATCTATATTTATCGATATTCCCTTATGTGGTTGATATTTTGCTTTGTTTATAAATATCTATTCTCATTGCTGTATAGTATTCTAGTGTGAAAGAGGCTCACTTACCAAACAGAAAAATGAATATGATTTAATTTAAAAATCAATGCATGTATTTATATTAGATCAGGGCAAATTGGTTACTGTTTTGGGACCTGTTGTATTTATAGTTTGAGATTTAAATGGCAGGGGTTTACTTGAGAAGGATTTGGCCCCTTCCTTAACATTTGTTTCTCCCTCTTCCCAAGTCTCTGGTATCATATGCAGCATTTTAACACTAGATAAGGGTCATCTCCTTCCCCTTACTGATCTGACCATTGTTTTTTCAAGCTAGCCATTGGGGATTATTAAGAATGGCAGCCAATCACCACTCCATCCTCTTTCTTATTCTGACTTTTCCACAATTTGTTTTCAAAGGGTGGGTGGGTGGGTGGGGAAACAAAGATTAAAACTTCCACTGCCTACTGGGCAGATGGAGCAGCAATGCCACCCCAGAAGAAAAGGTGGAAATGGGAGGAGGAGGAGGAAAATCATAAAATAAATCAGAAGGTAGGATGAGGCAGGAGTTCCTGCCAATGACAAACTGGCTCTGCCATAGCTCTAGAGGAAATTCTGCAAAACTGCCTTTGTGGTATTTTTTCTGAGACTGAAAGCCAGTTAATAATGAATCAACTCAGCTTTCCAAACTCCGTGGAAATCACATTTTTGGGACTGCCCATAGATTTGAATGGAGAAGAATGGAAAGATTGGTAGCTTAGATGAATTATTTCATTACTTAACAAAATGCAGCATTTAAAACTAAATTCTGTTGTAATATAAGTATACAATGGTTTGTTTGCCTAGGTTTTGGTAGCTTAACTGTTTGGACAAACAGTTATTTTTACAACATTTTTTTTTTTGCTGTTTTGCACAAGAAGTAAGTGGAATTAATATGGAGGACTGTCCCCCCCCCCCCCCCCCCCCCCAGGCAGCTGCGGAGAAAAAACAGACCTGGATTTTAATTTCAGATATTTCTGTGCAAGAGGACAATCGAATCCTCACCATTTATTTTCCTTCACATATAGCCCCAAGTTCTGAACATGTAGGTATTGTGTAACCATTAAATTTACAAATAAATAGAACAAATTTCTTGTAAAAAATGTCTCAGCTAGTAGCAGTGACAGCTTCTGGCTGCAAAAGGCTTTACAGTTTGGGAATGAGTACCTAAAAGTACCATTACAATTTACTTTTCAATTAGCCTGCTAGGTGGTGCTATAGGACATATTCTAAGTAAATTCCAAGCAAGAGGTTTATATGTGGTACCTACATTGGAAGCAAACTAAAAGTAGATAAAAATTAATAAAATAATAAATAATAAAAATTAAAATACATGATTTTAATTTGTTTCAGTTCTGGGAAAAGATGCTTGTGTACAAGTTTTTTTGTTTTGTTTTTTCAACAGTGCCATTTGTTTAGAGTAATGCTTAATTCATCTCTGTATATTTTAACATTTGTTTTCACAGTAGTGATGGGATAAGAAAATTGAATATAGAAGGCTTTCTTTTTTTCCCCATTCTTCCCCTTTCCTAAAAATAGAGATATAAAAACAATTTAAAATTGCAAAAGGTAAAATACAGACTAAACACTACAGGGTCAAAGTGGAGCAGAGATGGCACATTCTCTGTCACTGCACCAACTACCTCTTGCTTGCATCTTCTTTATCAAGGCCCCACACCAACTTCCTGGAAACTAAAACATATGAAGAACGGTTGCAGGAATTGGGTATGGCTAGTCTAGAGAAAAGAAGGACTAGGGGTGACATGATAGCAGTATTCCAGTATTTGAGGGGATGCCACAAATGAGAGAGTCAACTTATTTTCCAAGGCACCAGAGGGCAAGAAAAGAAATAATGGATGGAAACTAATCAAAGAGATAAGCAATCAGGAATTAAGGATTTCTTTACTGTAAGATAACATTAGTATCCTAGGATGTCTTGTCAAGTAAGCTATCTCCTCTTTCAAGCCCTCAGTTTCTATGCATCCTTTACATGCAGTTCAATTCATCCCTTCCACCTTTCTCTCTATTGAAACACAACTACATTTTTCGGTTGCCCCTTTATCAAGTCTTTAAGGGCATTGCTGTATAATTCCAATAGTGATATTAAATCTCCTACTCTGTCACACACACATAAAGGGACATTTGGAGAGTTAAAAAGGGCCCACAGTGGTTGACAATAGCAATATAATGTCTTACATGACTTTCTTAAATGGCACATCTACAATAAATCTGTTGTTCTTTGTATTGCAAAGTTTAGATGGAAAATTGCTCTGACCTAAGCTAGTGAGCTGTTTTCCCCCTATTTCTCAATCCAGAAAGTTTCTGGAGCATGTCCATAGAAATAAAGTGAAAACAGTAAAAAAAACAAAAGTTTACATTAAATAGTGATAATACAGTAAAAAAAAAAAAGCCTAAATGTATACTAGTGATTAAATCAACTGAACATAACAAAAACAAAGCCAATTAACTAAAAGAAAATGCTGCAAAGACTGATTATTAAATTTTTACTTACTTTAATATAGCTAAGCCAAAAAGTTATATTTTTCCTGCTTGTCCCATCAGAGCAAGAAGGAAAATGTCTGACAGGACCAGACAGGATTGGGTTTATGGTGTTGGAAGAAATATCCTTCTGGGTTCAGTTCCAAGTGGGGAAAAAGACACTGGAAATATGGAGGCTGCTTGGAAGGTTTAATGGTAGACAGGACCACATGGCTCAAAGCTCTAAAGAAGGATGATCACATGCTCCAAGGTGAAGGAAAAGAGAAAAAAGGGGCCGGCCAAGATGCTGAGACCCTTATATACCCTCTGTTGGGCTCTACCTTAATCTTTCCTGTTCCTGTGCAAGAAATGCATCCCATTGGCTGTCAAACTCCCAGGGATGGGGGGTCTTAGCTAACTTTGTAGGCTTTCCTGAGTTCCAGGCTTGGTTGAGCCTTGCTGGATGATGATGCATTGAAAGGGCTCTTGGGCAATTGTTATACCTTTACCTGGAAATCTTTGTTATGTAAAGTATTCTGGTCCAGGCCTTAATGGCCCACCCATTAACAAAAGGGGGGGGGTGAGTTTCTGCCTCTCTGAGTTTCTACTTTACTCTTTTTAGGGGAAATATTCTGCCTTTTTAATATTTTAGTATATTTAATTATCTATTGTATCAACGATATCAAGAATAACAGAGAAAAAGCTAAATACAGGTAATCCTCGACTTACAACCATAGTTGAGCCCAACATTTCTGCTGAAGCATTTGTTAAGTGAGTTTTGCCCCATTTTACGACCTTGCTTGCCGCAGTTAAGTTACATTTTTCAGTACTGTTGTAACTTTGAACAGTTACTAAAAACAAGGACTTGTAACAGAAAAGAAAATTCTGAACAGTCATAGACTCAATATCTATATTCAAGAGGAATATCAAAGCATTTCTGTTTTGCCTTGAGTTCTCTGACCATAGAGAACCAAATTTCACAACCTTTTGTTATAAATAAGAAATATCATCAAATTTAAAGGAAATTCTATATGTGAAAAATATTTTTCCTGTCAGGCTTTACATTTCTTAAATCAGGATTTAATTTAAACGTTACTTTAACTTCTACTAAATTGAATTATTTTGAGCAAAGTCCTGAATTTGTGATATCAATAAAATGAAATAGGTTGATCTTATTTGAAATGTTAGGACATTATAAAACATTATAAAGCATAAGATCTCATGCTTCATTTTCACTGGTGTGACCTGTTGTGTTTTAAAATCTCTGTTGAAATAATACAGCCGATATGTGTGAGATAAATGTTGAACCTAGGTGTTGTTATGTGGTTTTCTTGTGTTCTATTCCTCGTCTAATTTTTACCATATATTTTGTGTGGTTTTAATGTTGTTAACAATCCAGAATTGTTTGGTGAAATAGGCATCATATAAATTGAGTGAATGAATGAATGAATGAATGAATCTTGTAAATTGGAAGACCAAATAATCTATTACTGATAATACCTTGGCTTATGACTGCAATATTTTCTAATCCACAATTCCTAAAAATTTGAGATGTGCAACTTTGAGCCAAGGGCTATATACTTCAAAAAAATACTGTAGGAACAGTTGAACAAAACTATGATGGGACCAGGACAAAATTGAATTGAAATCAATAGAGTTATAGTATGACTCTCACTGGATATGAAAGCTGAACTTGGAATAAATAGGATAGAAAAAGAACTTCAGTGCTGGAGAAGACTTTTAAGGATACCACTGACAGCCAGGAATACAAACAAAATGGATCATACAACAAATCAAGCCAGAGCCCTTACGCAAAGCACTAATGACTAGACTGAACACAGTACCTGCAGATCCAGTTCCCTCGCTAAAACCACAATACTTGATTACCTGAAAGAAAAAGGACAGCACATCCAGCACTAAAATGAACAATCGATTACAATCACAATGACTGTGCTGCAAAAATATTTAAAAGGTAAAAATTGAAGATACAGATCATTGTGGAGACAAGCTATCAGTGTAGTTACTCATAGGTGATGCTGAATTTTTGGCACTTAATTAATTTTACAATACTGTACTATCAGGAAAGGACTCTACAGTTCAACCTTGAGGAGCATATGTTCACTTCTGTTGGATCCTGCAACTGGGGTTGGACATCCTTGCTCTAGATATTCTAGTTATTTGCTGATGAAATGCCTGCTTATGCAACTGTGTCCTTGTGTATTTACTACTGACCTCTAGTAATTGAATAGATTTCCAGAGGAAAGGAAAAGAACTACTATATCAAATTTGTTTTCATTTTGTTTTGCCTATAGCTGGATCCTAGCCTTTTTATAATACCACACTAGACATTTGCTGTAAATACAGGCAGATATGGTCAAAGGTAAAATTGGCACTTTTCTAGTCAGGTTACACAATAGCTGTGATTTTTTTTAAAAAGTATTAATCTTAAAAACGCATTCTTACTGATTTGAATCCTAACACAGAGGAATGTTCCATGGCCAGTGGTGCAAGTCAAAGAATTCCAGAAGGAAATTAACTTCTAGGTTACGCAGAACAGGATGGATGGGAATAGGGAAGAGAGAACTGGAGCCAAACATTATGCTTTTTATCTTCCTAGCGCTAGAGAACAGTAACAGTAAAATGAATGTAGGGCTTTCTGATGCGTTCCACATGCTGATAAGATTGAGCTTCTCTTCACCTTCATTCCTAATGCAGGTGCAAGAATTATACATGTCTCTAAATGGATTTTGCCAGAACTTAATATGAATCAGAGCTCAGGTTCAGCACATTCAATGCAGTTTGAGTTTAATGCAGTCAAAGATCATAAACAGTAAACAAACTAAAATGAAATAGAGTGACAATTGAATGCCAACAATATAAATCTAAAGTATTATACAAAATATTGATATTGTGCTTATGGAGGTTGCTGCTGCCATGTAACTCTTGTCAACATTGTGTACGATTGAGCTTAGCTTATTTGAGAGGAGAAAGTTGACATAAAAAGAACAATCCAGACTGTGTAGTAAGAAGAGAGAAGCAAGGGTTCCCCCCACCACACTATTCACCTGTCATGGTAAAAGGGACAGCTGAGAACGCAAGAAGAAATTCAACAGGCCCTGAGACAAATAGGCCACAAGGATGTATTTACATTTTTTTAATATGAAATTGCTGAAGGTACAGTACTGAACTTGGCTTTAACAAAGGATCTTTGATGGGATAGCAAAATAAGTCAACTGATATTGTCAAGTTGTTCTCAAAATGTTCTCAAAAGATGGATAACATATAAATTTATAAACAAATAAATAATCAGTTTCCACCTGGCATGTTCTGTTCATATATTAAAGGGCTCTGAGATTAGGCTAGTCTCAATTCAATGTCTGATACCTAGTAATCTTTTTCTGATTCTGAGTAAATTCTAAAATACTGCACATAAGAAATCTAACAAAGATGCATGATAAAAGATTTTCCATACTGCCTGGGACCATGAAGACTGAAATTGGTCAAAGAGAACAAGAAGAGTGAGTCTCAAGGGAACTAATGGCATCTCAAGCAATAATTGATTATTAACAACCACACTTGTAACATGATTTTCAGCAAAATGATATCTATAGTGGTCTGAAAGCTGGTTTTTGGATGGCCAATTAAATGGTTGAAGCAGCAATATTATGAATTTAGATTGCACTATTTCCAGCCACTTGTAGTTTGAGTAGAGCGGAGGTTTCCAAACTTGGCAACATCAAGACTTGTAGACTTCAACTCTCAGAATGCCTCAGCCAGCTGGGTTGAGGAATTCTGGGAGTTGAAGTCCACAAGTCTTAAAGTTGCCAAGTTTGGGGACCCCTGGAGTAGAGGCTGGTCTGACAACTATGGAACAGTTGAACTGACAAATCATTTCAAGGCTACAGGAATGCATTTCCTGCCTTTTGTGTAGAACAATTTTAATTTCCCTAACATTTTTTTTGACATATGAACCTATTAAATCTGTGCCTGCTTCCAGTAACCCTATATGGCATGGAACATAACTCCCAGACATTTGAAAACTTCTTTTTTTAAAAAAAATGTTTATTAAATTTCATTATAAAACATCTTCATCCTGTTCGTTCTATAGGCTACATCCAAGTCTCCGAATGATTTTATAAAATCCAAAATAGCTCTGAAATATTGAAATATTGAAAGGTGGAGAAATGATAGATTTCCAGTGGAGAAAGCAGGAGAAGCGAAAAAGACTATTTTCCTATGCTTTTCCTTCATAGAAGCCTGAAACAAACATTCTGAAATATCCAGTGTATAGAAAGGAGGGTGAATAAAATTTGAGCTCTGGTTTCTTGAGAAAACATGTCCAGGATCCCTGACTAGGCTATGATTTTTTTTTTCCTTCCACTTTCAGTCTTTGCATGATATGCAACACGAGTCTGTTCTTTGTTAATAAAGCAGATGTCTGCTTTACTGTAATAATGAAATTGAAAGTATGTCTTAATGCCAACAACGTATGTGTAAGCAGCTGCATAGGAAGGGCAAAGACAGAGCTATTAAAAAAAAAACCCAGCTACTTCTTGCTGGTTACAATGCATTTTGAATTCTTGTAACGGAAACCTGCTGGGCCCTCTGATGCTGTACAAAGATTGCAATTTCCGCCTCAAATTTGGCATCACGGGAAATTTAAGACTTCACATTCGACCAGACTGGTCTAAAGAATTGGAAGGGAAGGCTTGGGCATTATTTATCATGTTGATTGCTTTTGTACATTCTTGTTAATTTATTTGCAATTTGGCAAAGTTAAATTTCATGTTGGAGCTGTCTTAAAAGAGGAAGTGTGATTGCTATTTCACCAATTTGCAGATAGCTGATAAAGGGTTACGTTTGTTTGTGTCATAAAGGAACTATTTTAATTTACATAACCCAGGCACAAAACAAGGTTTGAAAAGTAATAGGAGTAAAATGCTCAGTGAAAGAAACTTGGCGGTAAGTTCTGTATTGGGAGCAAACAGCAGCATCCTTGGTGGAGGGCAAAAGGGCAAGATGGCAGTTACAGACTGTCACAATGCCATAACTGCCATCTTGCTGCTTTTAAGTCCCCGTGTATGCAACTGGTGGCAGAATTGCAGTGAAGAGTTTAGTAATGCTTGCTTTGAGGAGATAATTTGACTGAAAGTCTCTATTCACTATATCATTTGGATGACACATTTGTAATATATGTCACAAACCCTTTAAGAGAATAATTCTGCGAAGAAACATACTATCTTGTCTTGCCAAAAAAACAGAGATGGGAGATACAGCTCTTAAAAGACTGCTGGACTACGACACTCAATCTGGCCATGTTGGCGAGGGCTGTTGGTAATTATAGTTGAACCATTCCACGACTGATGTAAAGTGAAACTTGGAGGAATTTTTTTTTGTTTTTGCAATGAACACTTACATTGAATGTGTTTAATTTTATCTTTGGCCTGTATAGATTTTAAACTGTTTTCTTAATACTGTAAAATAATATCATAGGAATCCTCAAAGTGAGAGCCGGTTCGATCTAGTGATTAAGGCATCAAGTTTGAAACTGGGAGATAATGAGTTCTAGTCCCTCATTGGGCATGACGCCAGCAGGGTGACCTTGGATTAGTCACTCTCTTTAAGCACTAGGAAGGAATTAATGGCAAACTACTTCTGAAAATCTTACCAAGAAAACTGCATTGACTTTTTCAGGAAATCTCTGAAAATTGGGACATGACTGAACAGAAGAAAAAACAAACCTAACTCTTTGGGCCAATTAACACATTTCCAATTTTGGGAGCAGGCAATGGTTCTCCCACAAAATTCTGAAATTGTACACCTTGATTTTTCATCTTGATTCGTTGGGCTACCATTTCTGGACTGCAGAAAAGCAAATGATCACTAAATGGCATCCAAGATCTACCATTATCTTTAACTCTTTTCTGTCATCTCGTGGCCATCTGAGCTTTTCAGTCTAGATATACAGTAATACAATTTAAGAAGTTACTTGTAGCCCTCAATTTATAACCCGTAATTAATTGTTCAAAGATACAACAGATTTGGAAAGGGTATGACTCATAAAGCACTTTCAGCCATCATAATTTTGTCTCCTCTCCAAAACATGACTGTATTTTAGGTACTTGGCGATGGGCTCGCATTTATGACTGGTTGCAGTGTCCTATAATTAAACAACCATGATTTACGATGTTTTGTGCCAGTTTCTGGCAAAATGTACAACCTTGTGATTCACTGAATAGCCACTATAAAAGCAGCCATCTCATCATATAGCTGCCTCAGCTTACAACCATCACAACTTAATGACTGAAATTCCCAATTTTGGTCATAAGTCAAGGAGATACCTGCAACTTTTCTGAAAGCAATATGTAACACTGGTTCAGTAGCTCGGATCTCTGGTGATCCTGATTCTTCAGCACCTTCTCATCTCCTGATCACAAGGGCAATGAGGTGTACTTAGATCAGGGGTGTCAAACTCTTGGCCTGCAGGCTGGATTCATCACACGCTGGCCACGCCCACCTTTGGTTTAGCAAAGGGGAAAAAGTCATGATATGTCACATGACAATAATATGACATTGCTGGTTTGACACCCCTGACTTATACAAATCAGGATTCTCTCTGTGTCTTTTCTTTGCCCCTCTCTTGGCTTGTATTCCATATAAGAGATTGCTCATGTTAGGCCTCTTCCTCCTGCCTTTGTTCCTAGAAACACTTATTTTGGCCAAATGCTCCCTGAATCTCCTGGTAAGACATAGCTAACAAGGTGTTAAGCTTTGCTTATACAGGTAGTCTTTGACTTACAACAGTTCACTTAGTGACTGTTCAAAGTTACAACACTGAAAAAAGGGACTTATGACCATTTTTCACACGATCATTGCAGCATCCCCATGGTCACATGATTTATGTTCAGATGCTTAACAACTGGCTCACATTTATGACAGTTGCAGTGTCCTGGGATCATGGGATCATCTTTTTGTAAATTACCGACAAGCTAAATCAATGGGGAAACCTGATTCACTTAACAATCATGTTACTAATTTAACAACTGCAGTGATTCACTTAACAAACGTGGCAAGAAGAATGGTAAAATGGGGCAAAACTCACTTAACCAATTTCTCACTTAGCAACATAAATTTTGAGCTCCATTGTGGCGGCAAGTCCATGTTGTGGTTCACCGGCAGCAGGTGCAGACAGCTGAGGTCTCGGAGAGTGAGGACTCAGATGAGAGGCCTGCATTTGATGCAGGGATGGGGCCAGGACTATCAGAGAGTGGAGTGCTGCCTTTCGAGCTTGTGGAGGCTGGCAGAAGTGATGCAGAGGACCCTGAGAAGCCTGTGTCCAGTGCATGTGTGCACAGGGCTGCTCAAAGAAAAGAGCAGCTGCAGCAGCACAGGCAACTCAGGAGTAAGTGATGGCCCCTCCCATAAGGGATAAAAACCAGCCCTCAGGGGTTGGGTTCTTTGCAAGAAGCAACTCCAAGTTCTTGTGGAAGTCCAGTCTATTCTGGTTTGTTTCTGAGATTTTTGGTTTTGAATATTTCCTTGCAATTTAATCTAGTGTTCTTGGCAGCCTTGCACAACCTTGGCAAGGCTTGTTCTTATCTGGGACAATTAGTTTTTGATAGCGTTTTACTGTGAATGAATGGAATTCACAGAGAAGTATAAACAAGGTTTTGCTTTCATCTCTGTTTGGTATTTGCTTTGAATAAGGCTTGGGTCAGAACAGTCAAGGACTACCTATAATATATTTACCTTATATTAAATTATATTTATATAGTTATAGTTATATTTATGTCAAATTAATAATAAGTATTATATTTCATTTATATTAATATATTATATTTACCTTAATATTTTTTAAAAATCTCATTTGGGTTTAGTAATAAAACTTATTATTACAATAATTGGTCAGGGCAGATTCTTATTTTGAACCAAGCTTTCTCTTATACACATGTACAAGCAACACTTAAATGACTACTGAGGAGGATCGCTAAATTAGAAACGGGCTCAAAATTCATTAAGCACAATTAAAATCCATTCTCATGAAGACAAAGTCAACAATAATTCATAGCTTAATGACGGTCTAGAGGGCTATCATATTGCCAAATGTAGATTGCCAAATGAGCAATTTTGATAAGACTGTAGGTCATTGACACATAATAAAGCTATTGAAAGCATAGGATTGTGTTTTTCATAAAGAAATATCCAATAATGTAGAAATGAAATTCCCATCATAATGACAACAGGCATCAAAGTGTCTGTAGGATTTTCTTTGGCATTTACCAACTCTGTGCTCCATGGGATTTTTATTTGTTAAAGATGATTTTAATTAAAAACAAAATACTATCCTTTATTAAGAACAACACTTCCAAAAAAATGGCAGGCAGGACTTTGTTTAAAAGTGAAAAGACTTGTAGTTGTAGTAAACTGGAGGACATAGAGAGAGTTGATGGGGAAGGCTGAAAGGAGAATGAGTAACAATCTCATCAGGCTGCTTTGTCATATTTATTTATTTATTAAATTTATATAGTTGCCCATCTTGCTTGCATGTAACTCTGAGTGGCATATACATCATTAAAACAAAATAAAACAACCAGTATATTGCGCCCTTTAAAATAATTAAGACCTATTAAAAACTATGCATATTGTATTAGACAGGGAAGAATGCAATCAAACTGATACCAGCGATTTAATGTAGCCTATGCTTCCACAGGCTCCCCTGACCCATTGGCAAAATCATGTTTTGAGAGCCTTCTAGGAGTCTTTAGGGTTGGGGCCATCCTCATCCTTTTGGGAATGATGTTCCAAAGGGTGGGTGCTGTTCTGTCCGGAAAAATGCGAGGTAGACCGGGTTCCAACAACAAAGTCTTTATTATATAGAGCAGTTGAAAACCGGAACATTGGCTCAAGCCACGGCAGCCTTTTTATAGGGATTTGCCTGCCGGCTTGTAGCCAATGACAGGTATTTAGATTTGCCGCCTTTTGAGCAGCTTCGTGGATTGGTTCCTATTGAACCAATCCCCATTTAGGTTTTTTAGCCAATCAGAATCCTGTATTAGGAGTCTACTATTCTATACACAGAACACCCCTCCCCTCTTGGTTTAGTCCTACGTGGTGACGTAGTCGCGCAGGTAGGTGGGGCTTCTTTTAACTCGACTGGACTTGCGCGGTTCATTTCTGCTGGAGACTTCGACCGGTTCGGATGGGGTTGCTGTCTCTCCGGTCCTTCTCCATGGAACTACCTGGAAGGGTGAGTCAGCCATTTTACTGCTGCCTGAGTTTCTTAGGACGGCGGTTTTGCCGCTCCCTCCTGTTTTCTCCGGGCAGGTTGAGCTGGCCTGGCTGGCCCCTTCGAGTGGACTCTTCTCGCAATTTTCTTCTAACTGTAAGTCTCTTTTTTTGCTCTTTTTGTTTGTTATCATATTCTGTGTTTAATTTAAACGGTTCTTTATTATTTTCTCGTATTTCCCCCCCCCCCTTTGGTTTGATTTTCGTCGTTTTTTAATATTTGTGGTTGTGTGTTTGTACTTCTTTCTATGTTTCGGGACCGAAGCTGGTCTATGTGCCGCTTCCATTCCCTGCCATTGTCTATGGTTAGTCGGTAGGACCGGGGGCCTGTAATTTGTGTTATTGTACCTGGAAGCCATAATGGGTCCCCGGTAAATTTTCTTGCATAGATTAGGTCGCCTATTTCAAATGTCCTGAAATGGGTGGAGGAGTCAGGGGGGTTTTCTGGCATATAGTTTGGGTGCAATCTGTCTAATTGCGACCTCAGTTTTCTTCCCATTAGTAATTCCGCCGGGCTTTTGTTTGTTATAGTACCCAGTGTAATATGCTGGAGAGTGAGTAGGCGACTTATTTTATCTTGGACATCCCCAATGTCCATTTTTTCTAACCCTTCTTTGGTAAACTTGACCATTCTCTCTGCCCTTTGCAGCCGGGTGGGCCGGCGCGGTTAGGGCATGTCTAATACCTAGGGAGGCTAGGTATTGCTCAAATCGGATACTCGTTAATTGTGGCCCGTTGTCGGACATTAGGACGTCCGGCAGGCCATGGGTTGCAAAGAGTTTGTCAAGTTGTTTAATAACGGTTTCAGTTGTCGTAGATGGCATAATTTTAACCTCCAGCCAATTTGAGTATGCATCTACGACAATTAGGAAAGTATGTCCCTTAGTAGGACCCGCAAAGTCAATGTGAATTTGTGACCAGGGGCCTCGTGGGGTTTCCCAGTCCCTAATAGGTGCTTTTGGTGGGGAAGGTCTGGTTCTTTGGCTTTTGTTGCAAGAATTTATCCAGTATTCGATGTCCCTGTCTATACCCGGCCACCAGACATAGCTTCTAGCAAGGCTTTTCATTTTAACAATTCCAGGGTGTCCTTCATGAAGCATACCCAGTACCTTAGTTTGTAATTTGGAAGGGATAATTACCCGATCACCCCACAACAAACAACCCTTTTGAATCGAGAGTTCGGTTTGTCTGGTCCGGAAAGGTTTAAAGTTCTCAGTTTTTTGATTTTCCGGCCAGCCTTTACCTAGCCAGTTCAGTACACGGGCAGTCAATGGGTCCCTTGCAGTGGCTCTGGCGACATCATTTGCAGATATGGGTAGATCGGGGCATGTCTCTATCTGCACGGTGGTCATCGTCGGTTCCGGGTCTTCCTCTATATTCGGTAATGGTGCTCTGCTCAATGCGTCTGCATGGGAAATTTGTTTCCCGGGGCGATGTGTCAGAGTATAAGAGTAGGCTGCTAGGAATTCTGACCATCTAGTCATTCGCGGGGACAAAATGTTCGGTGTCGGCTTGTTTCCCGCCAAAATTCCCAGTAGCGGTTTATGGTCCGTTACTATCAAAAATGTTCTTCCATATAGATATTCGTGGAAGCGTTTCACTCCGGCGACGATTGCCAGGGCTTCTCTGTCCAATTGACTATAATTACGCTCGGTTTTAGACAGAGTCTTTGAATAGTATGCGATGGGTGCCTCTCTCCCATCTGGCAATTGGTGGCTCAGGATGGCACCGACTCCAAACGGTGAGGCGTCGCAGGTCACCGTCAATGGAAGTGTGTTACTAAACTGGATAAGAACGGTATTTGATGTTAATAAGTTTTTTATTTTTTGGAAGGCTTTCTTTTCTCTACAACCCCAAGTCCAAATTGTTTTTTTATCCAGTAATCGGTGTAATGGTTCTGCTATTGTCGCTTTGTGGGGTAGGAACACATTATAAAAATTTATTAGTCCTAAAAATGCCTGCAGTTAGTTTTGTTCCTTGGTAGTCCTTCAGGGTTAATTTTTGTCTCTGGAGTTCTTTGAGTTTGATATCTGGGACCAGTTGTTTGATGGTGTCCCATGATACCATTGATAGGAAAGACCCAGAGTCTACCTCCATTTCACAGGGGTTGCCTTCTATTTTTACAATTATTTTTACTTTCTTCCCGCTTTCCGTCTGAGCGCTTCCGATAGTGAAAGTCTGATGTGTTTTCTCTCAGTTAGTGGCTCGCTTGTTCCGCTGCCACTTTCTCTCAGTTTGTTTTGGCTCAGTTTGTGCGGGGGAGTTGCTGTGTCTGTTTGGGCTGTAATTTTTTTTATTCCTGCAGACTTTCTCGATATGCCCTCTTTTCTTGCAAACTCTGCAAATGGCATCGAGAAATCTGCAATCGGCCCGAGGATGGTTTCCTCCACAGCCAGCGCATTCCTGCCAATTCCTTTTTTCGCACCCTTTCTTGTTGGCGTATAGGCGGTGGACTTCGTCGTCTTCCTCCCCGGATTCTGACGTCTCGTCAAAATCCTCGTGGTGAGTGGTGGTGGGAAATTGTTTCTTCCCTCTGGCCAGGCTTGTTTCGTCGTTGTTCGTGTTCATCTGTTTCATTTTGACCGCCGATTTTTTCGCAGCTTCAGCGGCTGTGGCTTCTGCAATGGCTTCGGCTACGGTTATATTGGGTTTATTTAGCAGCTTGCTCTGTACATTAGAGTCTTTTAAATCCAGTATTACTTGATCCCGCATCGCTTCATCCAAATTTAGAAATTCGCACGCTCCCCCTATTTGTCGGAGGGCTGCCACAAAATCAGCGATGGTCTCGCCTTCTTTCTGGTCTCTTCGGTAAAATTTGTGCCGCTTGATAAGGTTTGACACCACCGGTGCGTAGTGAGCCTTTAGTATTCTTTGGAGCTCTGGCCAAGTCAATTGTTTCACATCTCGGGGCTTCGCCAAAGCCTTGGCCATTTTGAAGATTGTGGGCCTGCAGTGTGTCAAGAAAACAGCTCTCTTACGCTGGTCTGAGATCTCTTCCATCTCGTTACTTTCCAAATACATCTGGAAACGGTCTACGTAGGATTCCCAATGCTCTTCATTGGGATTGAAGGGTGTGGGCGGCGCGTTATTTCTAGCCATTGTTCTTCGTCTAGTTTTATTTGTCGCTGCGTGCTCAGTCTCGCGTTTAGGATGATCCCACCCTCGTCGCCAGTGTTCCGTCTGGAAAAACGCGAGGTAGACCGGGTTCCAACAACAAAGTCTTTATTATATACAGCAGTTGAAAACCGGAACATTGGCTCAAGCCGTGGCAGCCTTTTTATAGGGATTTGCCTGCCGGCTTGTAGCCAATGACAGGTATTTAGATTTGCCACCTTTTGAGCAGCTTCGTGGATTGGTTCCTATTGAACCAATCCCCATTTAGGTTTTTAGCCAATCAGAATCCTGTATTAGGAGTCTACTATTCTATATACAGAACAGGTGCCATGGCAGAAAAGGCTGTTCTCCTGGATCCTCCACCAGCCTCCTTGGCTGATGGGCCCTAACATGCTTCTCCTGCTGGACTTGGTGGGAAGGCTGGATAAAATTGGGTCAAGGTGACCCCTAAAATAACTTGGCCCCGATGCCCTGTAGGGTTTTAAAGATCATTGTTAGCACTTTGAATTGGACCAAGAAGCAAACTAGTAATCATTGCAGGTACTGGAGCAGAGATGTAAAACATGCTATTCTTGGGGGCACTTGTAACTACCCATGCTGCTTCATTTTGCACCAGATGAAGCTTCCAGGTACTCTTCAAGAGCAGCCGCATGTACAGTGAATTACAGTAGTCTATCTGGGAGGTGTTTTATGGCATGAGTGTTTAACAATAGAGCTTCCTGGTCCAGAAAGGGTGCAAACGGTGCATAGCATAAGGCTGTGCAAAAGTCCACTTTGATTTGGAGCCATGAATCCAGAAGAACCCCCAGATTATGTATCAGAATTGTCTGGGACAATATCTGCACTAAAGATGGTAAATTCTTACATAAATAAGATCCCAAAACCCAGAGCCTCTATTTTATAACTGGTGAGCTAGCATAGCAACTATTTTGTGAAACTGTAGTGTTCTTCCTTTTTACATATCTGTCAACATATCACTTGGAGCTCTTGGGGGAAAGACAGAATATAAAATTAACTTGTTAGCTGCCTACTACATGTCAGGATCGTGAGAGCAGTTGCAAAGTGCATGTCATATTTTGCTCCATTCCACTCGCAGAGATGCTGCCTTTTATGTCCTCAAGGGACACGGTCTGAAAAACCAGACAGGAATAACAGAATTGTCTATAAATGCAAACCAGAACTATATCTAAAATATGAATGAACTCTGACTGGTTACATGTAGCGCACACATTATTTTTAAATTTTCATTCCTCCTTACTAACACATTCTCATTTCTCCTAAAGGGTTATAGCACGAAGCATGATTAACCATGGCTGGAGCAGGATTTATGATTGTGGCAATAGATTTTCCAAAACCCAAATCGAAAACTACCTTTTAAGAATGACTGACAGCTGTCTGGGACAGAAGCAGTGATTTTTGGTTTCTCATCTCATTTCTGACCTTCCCCCGGCAAAGATTTTATTCCAAAATCACGATGCTTCATTCAAAATATTCAGTGGAATGATCCAATTTAAGGCCCTGTCACCCTGCCCAATGGATGCAAAATGTTAGAAAAAAGGACACAACGGACGAGCAAAATGTCCATCCGTTGTTATCCGCTCTCAAAAGGGGCAAAAATTTGCATAACCGGAGCGGATAACATGGAAAGGAACGGATGCGGGGAGGACGCAGAGCGGATGGAAAGCGGATGCGGAACGGAAGCCCAGCGGATGGAAGCGGATGGGAGCGGATGGCACATCTGCTAGGCTTCCGGGGGACCTCAGCAAAGCGGACGCGGAACGGATACAGCGGATGCAGAGCGGACGTCGAGCGGATGAAGTGGATGCACAGCGGATGCACAGTGGATGCACAGCGGATGAAGCGGATGCAGAGTGGAAGCCTAGTGGATGTACAGCGGAAGCCTAGTGGATGCCTTGCATTAATTGCGCATGCGGGGGGGATGCATTGCATAAGCCCAACGGATATAAAGGGAAGCAGCTCGCACGTGGCCAGCATTCAGAGGAAAGACCTGCTGCCGGATATATCGAGTCCTTGCCTGCCCTGCCTGCATGCCTGCCTGCAAGACTTGCTGCCAGCCTTCCTGCCAGCCTTCCTGCCAGCCTGCTTCCAAGCCTGGCTCCCAGCCTCCTGGCCAGCCTCCCTGCCAGCCTTGCTCTCTGCCTGCCTGCCAGCCTTGCTGCCAGCTTGCCTTCCAGCCTCCCTGCCAGCCAGTCTGCCTGCCAGCCTTGGTGCCTGCCTGCCTGCCTTCCTGCCAGGCTTCCTGCCAGCCTTCCTGCCAGGCTTCCTGCCAGCCTTGGTGCCTGCCAGCCTCCCTGCCAGCCTCCATGCCAGCCAGCAACCCCACAACCATGGAGAAGAAGCGAAAGCCTCAGCAACCTGCCGCCATCCCTGGCAAGAGGGACAGGGCACCCTCCCGCCCCCTGTCACTGACTCTGTTTCTGCTGGGGCTTCTGCTGCTCGGGCTCGCTCTTCTGGTGTTGGAGCTTCTGCTGGCGCTGCTCCTGGTGCTGGTGCTTCTGCTGGTGCTTACTCTGCTGAAGCTGCTCCTGGCGGTGGTGCTTCTGCTGGTGCTTACTCTGCTGAAGCTGCTCCTGGTCCTGCTGGTCCTGCTGGTCCTGCTCGTCCTGCTCATGCTCCTGGACTTGCTCATACTGCTCGTACTGCTCGTGCACCTGGTCTTGCTCGTCCTGCTCGTCCTGCTCGTCCTGCTCGTGCTCCTGGTCCTGCTCGTGCTCCTGGTCTTGCTGGCGCTGCTGGTGCTTACTCTGCTGCTGCTGATTCTGGTGCTGCTGGTGCTGCTGGTGCTGCTGCTACTGCTGCTGATCCTGCTGCTGCTGCTGCTGCTGATGAGGATTATGATCCTGCTGGTGATGATGATGATGATGATGATGATGATGATGATGATGATCCTGCTGGTGCTGCTGCTGCTGGTGGTGTGGAGGATCAGCCCCTACTACCTGGGAGCCCCTCTGATGAGGGCCCATTTGGTCCAACCAAAGGGAGGAAGAGGCATATATGACAATGGGAGAGGAGGCAATACTATATTGAGGAGGAACACGAGGATGAGGTGCTGGAGTAGCTGAGAGAGAATGACTATCTGTGGCGGAAGGGACACCGGCTGTACAGGGACACCAAAAGGAAGCAGGCTGCTTGGAGAGAGAAGGCGGAGAGTATAGGCTACACTTCGGAGGTGCTCCTCGGCTGGTGGAAGCACATGCACACCTGGTACGGGAAGCTGCACCTGAAGAAATCTGGCCAGGCCACGGTTAAGCTGACGGTTAAGCTTGAGGGTGAGATCTGCCACCGAGGAGCACCAGGAGCCCCTCTCACAACCCTCTCTCTCCGGCAGCCTGCTGAGAGCCAGTCCTCTTCCGGCTGAGAGTAAGTCCCTGTCTCCAGGCAGGTTTCTGTGGAGCGGGCCACGGTGGAGAACCCGCGGACAGGTGTTGTAACCGTGGTGGAGCGCATGGAGGACTCCCTGGTGCGGTGGGAGAAAGGAGATGGCGCGTCCACCACAGCCGTACCCGCATCCACTCCCTCCCAGCTCCATCTCTACAGAAAGGCAGACAGCCAGA
The DNA here is from genome assembly GCA_015471245.1 of Laticauda colubrina. Classification (NCBI taxonomy): domain Eukaryota; kingdom Metazoa; phylum Chordata; class Lepidosauria; order Squamata; family Elapidae; genus Laticauda; species Laticauda colubrina. Next base: position 19,648,197 of record BLBF01000032.1, read on the forward strand.
CAGCAGGAGGGGCAGAGCCACACTGTTCTGCTGGAGATCAGGGACACCATCCGGACCAGCATAGATCTCCTCTCTCAGCTGGTCCACACCGACTCCTCATCCTCCAACCGCAAGCCCTTCTTCACCTATGTCAACCAGACCCTCAGGGACATGGAGGAACCCCAGTACCAGGTGGTGAAGGACCAGATCACCGAGCTGCTTCACAACCCTCCAGATCCAGAGGAACCTGCTCCCACCCAGTCCAGGTCTGCTCCTCCACCCCAGATGATGTCCCTCCCATTCCAAGGCTTCCCACAGCCCCTCACCTACCAGAGCTACGGCTACCAGGAGGTCCAGCAGTACAGGCAGCAGCCCTTCCCAGTCCAGGCACAGAGTCATCAGGCGACACCGTTGCCACCGGTTCCACTGATGCCACTGATGCCACCCACGCCAATGATGCCACCGACGACAGCAATGCCACCTATGCCAGTCCTCACCCAGCTGCAGACCAGACAGCCCCACTACACTACTCCTTCCTCCACCCCACAGCCAAGCCCGGCCTCAGTACATCTGTCATCAGTACTGGGGCTGACACCCCATGGCATGGAGGAAGGACCTCTCAGGATCACGGGTCTGAGCCAGCTGTCCGAGAGCTTTCTCAACACACCGTCACCTGTTGTCCTCTCGGGGCCAGCACCCCAGTGGTGCTTCAGACCAGCACTCCTGCAGCACCCACCTCCACAGCACCTGGACCCTTCACCCCTGAGACTGGGCACACCTCCGAGTGACCAAGAGGAGTGCCAGAGACTGGCTGGCTGGCTACCTGTGGACTTTATTTGGACACTTGACTTGGGTCATTTTTCTTTTACAGCTTGTTGTTCAATAAAGTCTGTCTTTGATTCACACACTTGCTTCATTTCTTTTTTTTAATAAAGTCTTGGTGGAAACTTTTAGAAATGGTTTAAGCCTTTGCATGCTTGTGGGATGGGTTAAGATAGCAGTAGGGTGGGCAGGGATACCTGTGGAATGAGCAGGGATACCTTTGGGATGGGTAATAGCTGTGGGGATAGATAAAACTCCAGTGCAAGCATCGTGGGACTGTATGGTCCACCCTCCCAGGTGCCACACCTATGGCCCTTTATTATCAATAACAATGTAATAATCATCCACACATGTCAACACAAACACAACTCTTTATTAAATGCCCTGATCATTGTAGGTCCACCCAACATACATGGCCCAATCTCATCAGTGTGATGAGACAGGCTGAAGGAAGCATCCATTAATCATCTATCATCCTCTCTTGCCACTCCACCGCTCCAGCTGGGGAGTTGCACCAGTGTTTCAGGAGGTTGCGCTGCTTCTTCCCTTCACATGAGGCTCTGTTGGGGCCTGGCACATCCTCAGTGTCTATCAGGTTTTGCCCTTGCCTCCATTCCCCAGGCTCCATGTCCCCATTGCCTTGTTGGAGGTCCATGAGCCTGTTCTGCAAGACTGGGTAGCGGGTGTGCATGAGATTGTGCAGGATGCAGCAAGCTTCCATGATCCTCCTCACGGTCTGTGGGCGATGCTGCATGGTGGTGAGAAGTAACTGGAACCTGTTGGCCAGGATGCCAAAGGCGTTCTCCACCACCCGCCTTGCCCAGGACAGCCTGTAGTTGAAGATCCTCTCTTCACGGGTGAGGCATATGGAGGTGTAGGGCTTCATGAGGTAGGTTCTGAGGGAGAAAGCATCCCCACGATGAAGTAGGGCACATCTTGTGTGTCATTGGGCAGGGGGTCTGGATCTGGGAAGCCCACGATGAGGTTGTGTTCCAGCCCCTCCTTGAGGTCACTGGCGTTGTATACCTGGGCATCTGAACATGAGCCGTTGCCTGAAGCATCGATGTACATGAACTTGTAGTCAGCATCGACCATGGCGAAGAGGACGATGCTGAAGAAGCCCTTGTAGTTGAAATAAGTGGACCCCGACTTGGCTGGAGCTTTGCAGGCCACGTGCTTCCCATCTATGGCTCCAACAGTGTGGGGGAAGTTCCACCTCTGATACCACTGCTCTGCAACTTTCTTCCATCCTTCTTCAGTGGAGGGGCACTGGAGGAGCTCTTCCAGGTATTCTTCGATGATGGCCTGCACCACTTCTCTGACCACAATGCTGATGGTGTTGTGTGGCACCCTCCAGCCATACTGCATGCTCCTGTAGGTGGTCCCTGAGGCCAGGTGGCGCAGAGTGAGTGCCACCTTGAGCCCAGGTTCCAGGCTGGGCCGGAAGTTGGTGTTTGCCTTGGTCAACCTGGGTGTCAGCCGCTGCACAACTTCATCAAACATGGCTGGAGGCATCCTCATGAAGTTCTGGAATGCACGAGTGTCTTTGTTCCTGAGCTCCACCATCAGCTTGTTGTACAGTCCGTACTCTGCTCTTCTCCCGATCCATCTTCGGACCCAGACACTTCTTGGCCGCTTCCTTTTCTTCCCGTAGTGGAGTTCACAGAGCCTGTAGATGGCTTCGCACTGTTGCAGAAGGATGGTGACTGCCAAAAGGACTGTGTTACGATCCACGGTTGACATGACTGGATGCTGTGGAAGATCAAGAGTCAGATGAAGGCTGCAGAGGTCTGCACAGCTGGGCTGCTGGTCTGAAAGTGAGATGCAGGTGAGTTGCTCCCCCTTTTTATAGGCAGTATAGGTTTTCCCCTAGATGTCCCTTTGCATCCTCTAGGCATCCTCTAGACATCCTTAATATCCGAGATAGGTCCCCTCTGCGAACGTTTTTTCCATTTTAAATGCTTTGTTTCCGTTCTGCATCCGTTCTGCGTCCGTTCCACTTCCTCTCTGCGTCCGAGCGGATGTGAGTTGCGCGGATGCGGAACGGATGCCTAGCGGATATAGCGGATGTGTAACGGATGCAGAATGGATGCCTAACGGATGCCTAGCGGATGCCTAGCGGATGCAGAACGGACGAATTGGATACATTTTCCGCTCAAAAGTTTTGAGCAGCTCAAAACTTTCTGAGTGGATGAAACGTCCATAAACGGATGCTGGACGGATAGAGAGGAAGCAAAACGGAGACAGTGAGTACAGAACGGATACATCGCGTTAACCAATGGATGGCAAGCTTTTTTGTCCGTTTTACATCCTCTTTGCATCCGTTGGTGCAGTGTGACAGGGGCTTTACCTCATGCATTCTTATGGTTTGCTTGGTTTAGGATTTCTGCAGTATCTGATGCATTGTGACTATGCAGCCATAGTGCCTGGGTTGTGTTGGTATTGTGGATAAATCAAGCTAGATCGGTTTGTTCACAGTGAAAACAAACAGTGGTTAAAGTTAACATTCAAACTCATATTTTGCTTTTATCTCAGTTTTTCCACTGTTCCATCCTTTTGGTTTTCCATTTCTATCCATTTTATCAGAGGCCTCACAGAAGATGGGAAAAGGGACTCAGAACCTTTTGTCACCCTCCTAGTTCCATGGCAGAATGGGGAACCCACCTTTCTTCAAATGTCGTTATGATTCATGATTAAGCGAGTACCCTTTGATGCCACTGAGATAGCAAAGAGACTAAAGGTAATCCTTGACTTACAACAGTTCATTTAATGGCCATTTGAAATTACAACAGCACTGAAAACAGTGACTTATGATCATTTTTCACACTTATGACTGTTGCAGTAACACCGTAGTCATGTGATCAAAATTCAGAGGCTTGGCAATTGACTCATACTTACGATGGTTGCAGTGTCCTGGGGTCATGTAATCCACCTTTGGGACCTTATGACAAGCAAAATCAATGGGGAAACCAGATCCACTTAACAACCATGTTACTAATTTAAGAACTGCAGTGATTCACTGAACAAAATGGGGCAAAACTTGCTTAACGAATGTCTCATTTAGCAACAGAAATTTTGGGTCAATTATGGTTGCAAGTCAAGGACTACCTGGCATTATCTAGCATATGATGAAAACATGACAGAACAGAAGTAAACATATGTACATAATCAACAGAATTTTATGTTAAACTTCAACGGGGTACGGCAGTGGTCTCAATGTCCAATGCAGGTGATCACCTCTGGCCATTTGCTTCATGCAGATTTTCTAGGGAAACCAGAGAATGCCCATCATGGGCACATCTTGCACAGTAACTTTAATAGTTTGCATACCAGGACCACAATCACAAGAAGGGGAATCTTTTCATCCCCAAGTGTTAAGCCTGGGTTCCCCAACCAGGGTTAGGTAGACAAGCTTAACAGAATGTGCAGCGTTAGTCAGATAGGCACACAGATAAATGAGTG
>BLBF01000032.1:19656802-19675339 GCA_015471245.1 Laticauda colubrina
TTCTATTTCTATTTCTATTTCTATTTCTATTTCTATTTCTATTTCTATTTCTATTTCTATTTCTATTTCTATTTCTATTTCTATTTCTATTTCTGTTCTGTTCTATTCTATTCTATTCTGAAAAAGGTTGTTGACCAGGTCATGTCATCTGAGTCAAGTGTGCTCCATATATCACATTTGCTATTTTTTCCTTTCTGTAAAAAATTATGATCCTCATGAATCATACTTGTATTACAGTATCACATGTATGCATGAGGCTGAAGTGAAACCATGATGATCTTGATCCTGTTTATATACAACATCTTACGAGTACTGATAGAGAATATTTGTAGATCAGGGTTGAAATGAAGAGTCCTTGGTATTCTCTGAGCGTAGTTGGTTTCTTGCAGATGTTTTATTACCCAGTAAGGTAACATCATCAGTACTAGCAGAGAGTGGGGTTTACTTTCATTTTATACTATAATAGCATGCCCTGTCAGTATTGGTAAGTAATTTCATAAAACATGGACAGACAGACTATCTGCAAGAAACAACTAAACTCAGACAGCACCAAGAGACAAGAGCATGTTCTTTCATATTGGCTTGGGGGCTTATCCCAGGACAGGATGTGCTTTAAAAGTTGAGCTTGAATTTGTTCAAGGAATTAAAAAAAGGGAAGAAATGCACATCTCTTCTTGCCCTTTGGCTGGATAAAGTATCTCCTCCAATAGACAGGCTTTTAATGGCAGGCAGCTACCACACCTGACCTTTTTAATACCATTGTTATCATTAGTTCCAGGAGAAAGACAATTATGTGGTCACAAGTGTCCTCCTTCCCATGAGCCGAGAGCATGTCAGATTGCACTTCAGTTTGATGTATAGAAAAATATAATTATTTGGCAAATGTAAATGAGAAGATTTTTGAAACTATATTCATACATTCCTGTACTAAATTTACAAAATCCCTTTCTTTTTTTTCCAATCTTAACTTAAAAATCAAGCTAATAGGCATTCCTAACATTTCATGCATTTGGTGAGCTTGCCAGGTTATGCATTTATTGCCAGTGACTAATCCTCTAAGATCCAAATGAATGCATTCTTAGCAGCAAAGGGAAGATATGACTCTGCATATAGCGATTTATTATGGCATGAGGTCAAGCTAATAATCTGTGTCCCTGGTGGTTTTATGGCATAGCTCTCTCATGCTTTACATGGCTGCAGATTTATCTCCAGAAAAACCTGGAAGGAAAACATTAAATAGTGGAGGTTGGTTACAAAATGGAAGTTAAAGTAAACAACAAAGCAAAACAAAACATCCTCTTCCAATTCAGTTTTAGCAGAGTCACCATGCATACTAATGCAGTCTTCACAACATTTCTATATGGTAGCTAACTGTTGATGAAGCCCTGAAACATAACTTGGAATAAGCACCACATATTATCTAGATCTTGTGTAACTGGGGTACTTGTCATGAATGCTGATGGGAGACAACCCTACTTATTTGTTCCCCCCATTTAGCCCACAAAGTTCACAGACCAGCTTATTTAAATCCTAAGGTTGATGATTCCATAAGAATGTTTTTCTACCCCAAATATATTAAATAGTTAAAAAATGGCTGCTTATTTATGGCTCCCCAAATCAGCTGCTTCTCTATGGCTACTGATGGGGTGAACTGTGACACACATGTATTTTATTTGGTGAGTTGAAATGTTACAAACAAGAGGAAGGCAACCTTTTCCATTTCAAAATTGTGGACAAAAATTGTGGACAAATCCAAAAAGGTGAAGAGATGCCAGAAGATAATCAAGAATGTGTTCGTCAAGGATGTAGCACCTATAATATTCTTGAAGAGATGATTCTGAAGACTGATCCTTGGATCTAATTGTGAGTAGGATGTCATTAGCGATATTTTTATCTCTGGGTTAATTTAAAAAGTAATAATGCACTTTAAAATTTAATGTATATTAATGTCTCCACAAACACGTTCAGAGGGGTGTGGGATATATGACTGCCAAATATTTTGATGTTTGATCCAAGCAGCCCAAAAACTTTCCTCTATTCATTCTTCCCCATCTTTTTTTGTTTTTGGACTTCTAGCTCAACTGAAACAGAAAGCAAAATAGCTAGAAGCCCCCCTGAATCTTGTTCAAACACATTTTTCATTCAAATGGATTTGAAACACAAACACAGGTCTGGATTATACTTTTGATATTGATGCTTTGAAATACATGTCAGAAACTTCTAACAACCAAAGTACTGAGATTACATATGCCATAGAGCTAAAATATGTATCACTAATTCAATAGAAGTATAGATAATATACCACCTATTATAGCAATTCAAAAGCATGTAAATGAGAGAAGATAAATAGATACCACTTCGGTGGAAAAGTAACAGTGCTCTGTGATGTCTAGTTTCTTCCTTCAATAAAACAAACAAGCACACACTCTTATTCAGATACATTCAAATACCAGTGGAGCATTCCTACTGTTATGTAATATTTTTGCAGTGAGAGTTGTATTGACTTATCAATTTGTTTTTGAATGCCATTCAAGATGCTGATTCTTACCTATAAAATCCAACATGGCTCAAGGGCTACAAATCTAAAAGACTGCCTCTTCCATACACCCAACATATATATATATATATATAGTTTCGGCAGAATCTCATCTGCCATCATCAGGCTTCTGTATTGTGTTCATCTGTGAGTCAGAATCTTACAGTTGTTTCAGTTTTAAATTTGGGGCTGGCCTATTGCTGTGCCAGAATGGTTTTTTCTTCATCCTGATTGGTTGGGAGTCTTGGTCTGTGTTTATTGGTCTTGGAGTTTGTTTGATTGGTGTTTCTGGTTTCTTCTGTCTGTTTTGTGGCTTTGATTGGCTGGCAACACTCTGTTCCTGTGTTGGAGGCTTTCAGTGCAGCTTGGCTTCGCGTGAAAGGACGGCTATTATCTATTAGGAAGCTAGGTTTCATCTGGGTGCCTGGTTGGGGTGTGTTAGGAAATTGTTTAGGTTTTCTTTTCCATGGGGCCAAATCACAAATGTGTCATCGATGTATCTTAGCCATAGTTTGGGTTTGTGGGTGGCATTAGACAGGGCTCTGGATTCCATGAGGTCTTTAGCTGGTTGGTATTTATTTTTGATGATTTCAAGAGTTTCTTTTATTGGGACTTGAGTGAATAGTGAAACCACGTCGAAACTTATAAGCAGATCTTCTTGTTCTACGTGTAGATCTTTGATCATTTCTAAGAAGTGGTATGAGTTTTGTACATATGAAGCTGCGGTTTCAGCATGGGGCTGTAGTATTTTTGCTAAGTATTTAGCTAGGTTTTGTAATGGTGCTCCTATGGAGCTGACTATGGGTCTGAGAGGTATGCCTTCTTTGTGTATTTTTGGGAGGCCGCAAAATTTGGGGCATCTAGAAGATTTTTCTCTTGGGATGATCATCTGTTGGATTTCTTTGCTTATGTGGCTGATTATAATTTTCTTCTTGGTTAATTTTTCTAGATATGTGGTTGGGTCTGTGTTTATAGGTTTGTATGTGGAGTCTTGGAGTAGGTTTGTCAATTTTGTTTAATAGTCTTTTCTGTCCATTACTACTGTGGCATTTCCTTTGTCTGCTGGGAGTATTATTATGCTGTTATCATTTTTCAGGGTTTGTAGTGCTATGAATTCATCTTTTTGCAAATTATTTTTTGGTGGTTTCGTTGTGCATAAGATGTGAGTAACCTGGTGTCTTATTCTGTCAGCTTCATCTGTATTTAATTTGGTTAGGCTGGATTCTACTGCACATATGATGGATTCTGTTGGGATTTTTTTGGGTGCTATGGCGTAATTGAATCCTTTGGATAGGACATCTGTTTCTGTTTTGTTGAGTTCTCTGTTGGAAACGTTGTATACTAGTTGTTTCAGGTGTTGTTGTGGGTTATTGGGAATTTTCTTGTCATTTTCTAATTTTTTCAGTTTTTTTGAGAGTTTATCATTTTTGTAAGTATTTTCAGTTTCAGCTCTCCAAGTTGTAAGTTGTTTGATCTTATCCCAAAGTAGAGGGTGGATTTTGCTGCTCAATTCCAGGTGTAGTGCTAGCAAATCTTTATTTAACTGATCTAATTGGAATCTTTTACTGTGAACTTTGTTCCTGAGTAAAGCCAATTCTGTTCTTTTCAGGATACGTTTGGTAGCTGCTGTGTTGTTATGAAATGTTAATTTGAAGCAGGTTGGTGTTACATTGTTGTCTCTGCAGCTGCATAGGAATTTTAGGTCACATAGTATTCCTGTTCTTTTAACTTCCAGCTTCTCATAGCTTTTGATCTGGCTGTTTATTTCCTCTCCGTAGAGGTCAGATATTTGTTTTTTTAAGCTTTCGCGGGTACTTACATGTGTGCTGTTCAGCTTCCTTCGGGTATTATCCCACGTCATTGTAGTTCTGTTAAAGTTGTAGCAACGTTTCAGCAGAATCTCATCTGCCATCATCAGGCTTCTGTATTGAGTTTGTATGTGGGTCAGAGTCTCACAGTCTTTGGTTTTAAATTTGAGGCTAGATTTTTCAATCTCTTTTTTCAATTCAAGACCTGAAAGCATGAATAGAAGAGATGATTCTAGCAGACTGTCAATCATTTGGAAACCTGCACTCTCAAATAGAAAGATCTCCACAACACAAAACAGACAAACACCTGAGCACAAACAGACTCCCCCTGATGCCTCCAACTCAAACACCCCCCCAAGCTAGGTGAAACCTAGCTTGCTAATGAATAGCAGCCGTCCTTTCACACGAAGCCAAGCTGCACTGAAAGCCTCCAACACAAGAACAGAGTGTTGCCAGCCAATCAAAGCCACAAAACAGACAGAAGAAACCAGAAACACCAATCAATCCAACTCCAAGTCCAGTGAACACAGACCCAGGCTCTTAGCCAATCAGAATGGACCAGCCTCGAATTTGAAACCAGGAGCTGTGAGACCCACATTCATACAGAAGCCTGATGATGGCAGATGGGATTCTGCTGAAATGTTGCTACAACTTTAACAGCACTACAATGACATGGGATAATACCCAAAGGAAGCTAAACAGCACACATGTAAGTACCCGCGAAAGCTTAAAAAAACAAATATATATGTATGTATATATAATTTAAATTGAATTGTTAAATTGTCCAGCAGCAAGTTGTCCTGCGGCAAGTTGGCTGTGGCAAGTTGGTCATGGTAAGTTGGCTGTGGTGAATTGGGTGTGGTGAGTTGGTTATGGCGAATTGGCTGCAGAGAATTGGCTGCAGCGGGTTGTCTCATTCTGAAAGAGAGCATATCTGCCATTTCCATGTATTTATTTTGCATTGGGTTGTTTTTTTTTTCATACTGCTTTTAAGAATAAGGTGGTTAAAGCATTTTAGAAAGGAATAAAATTAATGGAGCATATATAAAAGCATCCATCCATGAACCATATTAAACTAAAAACAGACTTGATAATATCTTGTGGCTTCTCTTAATATGTATTGGGGGACAAAGAAAGCACAAACACATGCTAATTTGTGAATGACAATTAATAAACTTGAGTGAGAAGCAACAGTGCTTCCTTCTGATGGCTTCACAAGTTCCATTTCTGGGAACTCAATGGAGATGTAGCTTATCCATTCTCTTTGGACCACCATCTACTCTGAATTCTGCTTATGATTAGGTTGATTTTCTCAGCTTTATAAGGGGATTTCTCATGAAACCTTCTCCACATGCAAGATTTTTTTTTAAGGAACAAGACAAGGTTTCCTAAGTCCTGAGCATTGCGTCAGAAGGAAAATATATTTTATCCTAAATGGATGCTCCACTTTTCCTCCAGAAGCTTAAGTTTGCATACATACCACTTCCTTTTCCATTTTTTAAACAATTTTTTTCTTATACTGTACATTATTTCCTCACACGTTTTATATTTAATCAAAGGAATGGTCAGACATAGAAAAGAGAAGGAATATTTCCTTTCCTTCACTCCCCCTCCCCCATCATTATGAGAAGAGGGAAGCAAAGAAAAACTACCTTATACTTCTTCAACATGTCAAAATGATGGGAATTCAGCTCAATCCAAGTGACCAAGAACAGGAAGGTTAAAAAAAGAAAGAAAGGAACTGCTGGTTCTCCAAATCACATCATTGAGTTTGTTCCTTCTCCACAATGGTGTGAGGAGGGTTGAGGTATCAGTCCTCCTTCTGAATTTCCTGCAGTTGTTTCAGTGCTTTGCATTTGTATTTTACACACATGCCCACACACACACCAGCTTTCATTGGGAAAAACTGGGCATACAAGAGTCTGTTTGTACCAGAAGTGTGTGCCAGACTTCCTGGCTGGTTTCCACCACTCAGCTCAGCTCCTGGGGCCGGGACCAACAGCAGAGGTGCTTCCGTTATTGAGATGCAAAGGGGGTCTGTTTGCCTGCCTGCTCTCTTTCCACATCAGCCCTTGTCCTCATTGCCAGAGAGGCTATTCCCATGAACTGCTGCATATTCATTGCTCTCGTCTGGCAGCACAGTTGTCTTAAAGGAGGAAAAGCCAGCATGGAATGGGTGAACCCCTCTCACATGTACACTGAAAGCTCTCTTCATAATATGGCTTCAGCCAAGCCCAGAGCTTCAGTTCATAGTAACAATTATTCTCTCTGGATCATCAGCTCTCTTATGAATTTTGCTTATATTTGTATCCTCTCATTGAGTGGATTTGGAGTTTTCCTCTGCTAGTACACACTTTATTCAAAGTCTATATATGTATGGGGGTAATTCACACAACATTAATTAGAGCAGCAGCTCACTCCCCAAAGCTATATTGTGCAAGCAGTTTTAAAGTAGCCTCCACACAGCATCTATTCATTATCATAAGACAAAGGTGATGGCCAATAATTTGGATGACTTTAAAAGCAAATTTAAAAAAATCATGGACAGTTCTATGCAAGGGTATTGATTTTTGAAGACTCATTATTACCTCTGGATAATAATTACTTCCCAAATAATTGTTGTAAAGTATGTGGAAAAGAGGTATGCTTCCACCTTTTGCGTGTAGCTCAGAAATGTCTGGCAAGCCATTGTGAAGCACCAAATGCTGGATTAAGATGGGCTTCAGCCTGACCCAACAAGGCATACTAAATTTTTGTGTCTAAAGCCAGGGTTGCAGAATCTTTCCCACGGGCAAAGGCTAGGGGAATGGCAGATATAATTCAACCAATAACTGGAGAGCATGAAGCAGGCTGAGTTTGAAACAGAACATACATGCCAATAATTCCCATTGCTTTAGTAGGGATATGGAGTAGGCAGAAAGGGTGTCTGGCCCAAGTTTATGCAGTCAAGGTTATGTTCAATGGGGGACCTGAATTTGAACCTTTCCAATTTCAGCTTGACATCTTAATTGTGCTATGCTGCTTAAGGTATCGCACCCCAATTCCTTAAGATTGCATTCTGATAAAGGAGTAAATTGTGGAGCAGTTCAGTCTCCCGGATAAAACGTCATCTCTGAAACATCTGATACAATGATTGCCAATCCTTGGAAGCTGTTTCCTAGTTCCTTTGCTTTCAAACACATTTGTGGTTCTTCTGCTCTCTCTCATTTTTGAATACAAAGATATGTGCATCATGTTTGAACACTGATCATGTTCAGTCAGTTTGATGTAGTGGTTACTAGGCTGGAAACTAGGAGGAGGCCATGAGCTCTAGTCTTATGTTAGACATAAGGCCAATTGGGTGATCCTGGGGCGGGGTGGGCTGCTGGGGGTTCACAGGATTTGGAAGAGATCCTAGCTAAGATTCTGTGCAGTTTGGAGAACACCCAAATCCCACTCCTGGCTGGCCCCACTCACCCCTCCCCTCCCCTCCCCAGAGTCTCCATGCAGCCTGTTTTGGATACAGGTAAGTGCAGGGTGCACATGGAGGCTCAGAGAGGGCAAAAAAAAACGGGCTTCCTGGAAGTTCAGGAAGGCCAGAAATGGGCCTGTTTTCAGCCTTCCAGAGGACCTCCGGAGCCTGGGGATGCTGTTTTTGCCTCAAGGAAAGCCTGGGGAGGGCAAAAAAGATCCCCGCCATGGTGCAGGAGGCCAACTAGGCCATGCCCATGCCCACCCAGCAACCAAGCAGAGAACCCTTTGCTAAAATTTTTGAAGCCCACCCTTCCCACTCTCTCCCAGCCCTGGGAAGCAGGCAAAGGCAAACCACTTCCCAAAACTCTTGCCAAGAAAACTGCAGGGATTTCTTCAGACAGACATCAGAAGTCAACAAAAATTTGAAGGCTCAAATAAAAATCATGTCTACTCAAAGCTATTTGCCTTTTGATGTGGATCGATATACATAATTGCATTATCCTCCATGTATACTTGTTACCTGACAGTGTGCTTATGAATTATCTTCCTGAATATAGAATAACATGGAATCCTTTCCATTTTAAAAAGATTATGACTCAGATGGAACCTACATGAAAAATACATGCAGTTGTATTGCACATACATATAACTCTGAGCATTAAATACAGTAATCCTTGAGTTTTAGAAGTAGAGGCAAGAACTTCTGAATATAGGACTGTATTAATGGCATGAGAACAGTAACTGTTTTACTGAAGAAGACATTTTCTGTTTCCAAATAGAAATCCAAGCTATCTAGAAAATACTATTATGGGAAAACTGGTGTTATAATATGGGGCTTAGACAAAAAAGCCAAAAGTATCAACCAGCACAGAATTAGCACATTTTCTGATATATCCTCATATGAGTTCAGTTAATATTTACATCAACATTTATCCATGTTTCTTTTCTTCAAAATAACAAAAGCAAAAGAAAAGTACTTTTTATCATTTGTAAATAACCATTTAATTTAAATATTTCTCAGACAAGCAAAATGGCTGCCATTCCACTCTTTCAGAGTACCCTTTTACTGACAAAACATAACCCGGCACATAGGATGAACAACTCAGATAGGACTGACAACCCACCCCTCACATTCCTTCATCCTTTTTGCTGGCATTGCCTTATAAAGATCTGGTTACACACCAGTTTCTTTTGCGCGCGCACACACACACACACACACACACACACACACAAATTGCATCTCTGAAGACATATTGGGGAATCCAGTGCAAAAGGAAATTCTGCCAAGAAAGGAAATATGGACCTTGATTGACAACACGCTCAGTACTAAGTAAAGCCATGAATGACTGTTTAAAAGTAAGGTCCCCTTGGGAACACTTATAGATAAAACATTTTAGTCACCCAAGTAATTTTAAAATAAAAAATATTGAAATGGCCGACAGTCATAAAAATTGGATATTTTTTTTGCCCCTGCTTTGGAGTAACTTGTTTCTTTTTCCTTCATTCTTTTTTTTTAAAAGTAAACCAATTCTGCATCATTTGCCAAATAATCATGTGGCTGAATCTCAAGAACGCCCAGAATATTTCCCTTTGAGTTCTTTTGGGCAGGAACTGTTTCCTTGAAAAGTCAAGTTGCAGTTAGGTTGTACAATTGGTTCAAGTTGGAATGGGGAAAAAAATGAGAAACACAGGAAGAGACAGTCACAAAATCACACAATGCAGTTTGTGGGAACCAGTTGCTCTGTCTCCTCGCCATTTGGTCTTTTTCTTCTTCTGGTTCTTTTCTGGAACCTGTTGCCTGTTTGGGAACATAGAAGAAACGTCAGTGCTGCTTTTAAGGACTAATAAGAACTAGAACTCTAGTTCTAGAATCAGAACTCTAATTCGAGAACCAGAACTAGACAACTTATTATATATAGCAATGGCAATTAGACTTATACACCACTTCACAGTGCTCTACAGCTCTCTCTAAATTGTTTATAGAGTCAGTAAATTGATCCCAACAATCTGGGTCCTCATTTTACCAACCTCAGAAGGATGGAAAGCTGAGTCAACCTTGAACCAGTCAGAACCGAACTCTTGGCAGTGAGCAGTGGAGTTACCTTGCAATATTGCATTCTAACCACTATGCCACCATGGCTCCTATACATTATAAAGTGTCTCTCAATTGTGATCATAACTTGAGGATTACCTGTTATTTGGTTATAGTAACACATATGTTATCTAATACACACACACATTTCTCTCTCTCCATTAGTATTTTGTATATTACTATTAACATGCTCTGATGCTAAGGAGTTCTACTACCCCTCCCCACCTGAAAAGAAATTTGCTCCAAAGACAAAACACAAGCAGAGGAGAGAAATTTCAGTTTTAATTTCACAGCACCAAGCATACAATAGTATGCTATTTCGTATACAATAGTTGAGCTAAGCCATGCCCAGGCTCCTTGCTGTCTCCTTCTTGCTTACATAGCAAATACTGTTTCAGTTTCCAAACAGCCCTCAACTCTCTCACACACTGACAAGACGCTAGCCAGATGAATACCGATGGATGCTGGTAGGCAGAGGCAGAATTCCCCTCCCTCCTATTTTCCTCTCCCAAAACTAAGCCCGATCACATAGTTTCGTAGCAAAGCATGGGTATGGAGCTAGTAGTATTATATATCCTAAAATATATAATATATTATACATTATTATATTATAGAGTAGAATTAGACACCTGCCCAGAATATCTTAGTTCTTGGTTTTAGCTATAGCTAGAATTAGAATCAGGAGCTAAGAAGTCCTGGGCACAGAACTCACACAATAATTTTGAGGATGGGCAATTTTCATTACAAAAGTGGTGAATGAATCAAACAGACTCTCTCCCTCCTTAAACAGCCTTTTTCCTTCAAAGAAAAAGTTTGAATCACATCATGCTTGTCTGATGATTTAGACTTGATTTTGCATGCGGAGGCAAAATGTACTTTCTTTGCTTTTGTCTTCACAATGGTTTGTCAACTAATGTTTAAAGGACAGCAGGGTGTGTGAACTTTCCAACTGTAGCTTATTCAACAAACTATACTCAAAGTACAGCAGTGGGTGCGTGTGATAAGGGAACCCAGTACAGTTGAGGCTAAAATATGATGCCTCATTTTAATGGTACTAAATAATTCCACTAAGCTAGAAATATAGACATTAGCTACACTGAGAATTGCCATCTACAGAGCCAGACCATTAGGCTCTTGGGCTTTTCATGTTTCTGAGCTTGCTCTCTTCTTGCAGACTTTTCATTTCCAGGCTAGTAATGAAATATCTTCAGGAAGAAAAACAAGGAACACACATGCGCGTGCACACACACACACACACAACCCCCCCCAACTTAACCCTCAGCAACATATATTCCCCAATATGAAGCCCAACCGTCTACCTAAGGCCTGTCAACTCCTTATCACCCATCCCCTCCCACTTGATTGTTTCCTAGTATGGTTTGATTGTTGATTGTACCCTATGACTATCATTAAGTGTTGTACGCTATGAATCTTGATTCTTAATGAATGGACCTTTTCTTTATGTATACTGAGAGTATTTACACCAAGACAAATTCCTTGTGTGTCCAATCACACTTGGCCAATAAAGTGTTCTGTTCTGTTCTGTTCTGTTCTGTTCTGTTCTGTTCTGTTCTGTTCTATTCTATTCTATTCTATTCTATTCTATTCTATTCTATTCTAAGTTGATGAAACCAACTGTAGCCCATAGGAGGTACTGTACTTTCCAGTTTCAGGCAGATGGTTTTTATTACCAGCTTGATTACCCACAGCCTCAAACCAAAAAAACTACAGTACAGTTGTCCTGTTCTCATCTTTACACTAACCCCTGTCCTCCACCTTCAATCTCTGCTAACTTCAGTGGGCAAGCCCTGTTTGAAATTGGTGAGCATAAGAAGCAAGAAAGCACCTCAAAGCTTTTTAAGAGGCATGTAGGGACTTTACTGTATATTATTTTTCTTGAAACAAAAACAAAACTGTACAACAATAAAATGCAACCGCAATACTGATATTTTTTTTAACCACAATTAAGTGTCAGGCTAAACTGAGCAGCATTTATTAAGCTTTCTTGACCTCTAAATCTCTCTTCCCTTGCATTCCTTCACTGCCAACTAGGAACAGATGGAAGAATGTGCAATGACTGAACAACTTGTATTCTGCAGAAATCAAGGCTACACTATCTTATTTTGTGTAGCTAATGTGGCAGTCAGAGAGCCTCTCTATTCTAGGAAAGCTTCATGAGAACACAACTGTAAGGAAAGGGTGTGTAACTTTCCTGGCTCAAACAATTAGCATGTTTCCCCCCCTCCCCCACCCATTTTTCAAAAAATAAGAATGAATACATGCAAAGCATCTAGTGCCAAATGTCCCATTACAGCTAAAAGCCTTTGATTAATGAAGTTTGGAAAGCAGCACAGTGATTCTTTGGGAAAAGGTAACTAGTTTCTCCTATGTCTAATAAGAGCAATGGGCCAGGACATGATTGCTGCAGCATCCTGTCCCATTGGTATTTCAGGGTAGAGATTGCTGCAAAACTGCTTAGCACAATGAAGGGTTATGTTTGCCAGAAGATATCTGAACTTTGCTAGCTGATCATCAGAGGTGGCTTGAGGTCTAGCAAATGAAATTGCTAACTGTCATGACGAGAGAGGCAATTTTGCCTTTACTGCTAAGGTCAGCAATGAACAAGTTTTAAAAAGCCTGGTGAAAAGACTTCTCATGGGGGAAGTGCTTACATTCACCTCTTCTTGCTTCTTAGAAATATCAAATATTTTGAAAATAAATACAAATTCTCCCAGGCTTGGTTTATACCACATTTGTCTGTAATGCTATTTCTTCCTGTTTAGGGTGGGGTGTAGGTTGGGTTTAGTGTGGCCAGAAATATGAACCTTAAGTTCTCATATCCAGTCCAGATGAGAGAAACAGAATTCATATCCTAAAAGTCATGGCTTCAAAATCCTGGCTTAGCACTCCGCCTCAAAACAGTGGTAGGTCAATCAGTTTTCCCAGATTTTTTTTTTTTAACATACACAAAAAGGGACAAGTTTTATTTGGTTTTCAGTAGAAGAGCTTCTTTTAATGTCTGGAAGGACATCAAACCTGTGATGTTTCTCTATTGATTCAACCTATTCAGATACGGACAAAGAGATTTTTGCAGGATCCAGTCTGGATTGGTCACTGGAAGTTTTGTCTTCCAAACTTTCAGGCTTAGGAACCCATTTTCAAGGAACTTCTCTCTGCTAGAGAGATTCCCTGAGGATGGGTTCTAGTATAAGAGTCCAAATGCTTGGAAAACAAAACCTCTAGTCCCGGTGACCAATCCAGATTAGATCGTGCAACATTATCCTGGGACATGTTTATTTATCTTCATTCGAAAGAGGTTTCTGTTCAGAAAAAAAAAGTTTATGAATTATTTAGTTCAACCCTCTTAAACTATTAAGATTTATATATATATATATATATATATATATATATATATATATATATATATATATATTACGAACTATTCTAAAAATATGAGTAAATACATACATACATACATTATAACAAGTATGTTTTGATGTCATTCTTTGAAAGTTGTATTTGTTCAAGATAAATATGGATTAAAAATGATGAGTAAGTGATGAGTAAATGATGGATTAAAAATTTCCTGGTAAGCCAAAAATATATGAACAAATATTTAAATAACTAGGATCTATGGCTGAGACTGAAACTAATGCTTCGTGAATGATTCATAAACTTTTTTTTCTAAAGTAAGCTTGATTCATGATATGTGAGAGGAAGCCAAATCAGTTGCAGACTTGATTTAATAATGGAATGGCTCACCTGATTACTCGAACAAGATCATGGAAGGCTTTGTCAACATTCAATGGAGGATCCTTAGCACTAGTTTCTATATATGGAATCTGGAAAACAAAGTCTCAGTGATATTTACACATATACTATACACATTTAGAGAATAAGAAATATGGGAAAGCAAAATGCAAATGCCATTAAAACAGGATGAAAGATCATTTCATATGTTAAGTTAGGGTATTGTTTGTTTTCTCCCCTAGTTCTGAATTTTTGGGCTGTAGAAAAGTAAAATTATTCAGAGAGATCATCTATATAAAAGTGAATAAAGAAAGAACTATGGACAATTGTTCAAAAGAGTTTTTTTTAATAGTCCTGTAGGTGCTCTTATGGAGCAGAAGTGGTTTTTAATGGCACAGTTGCATTGCAAGCTTTCATAGTGGTCCCATTTTCATGGATTTTTCTCCAAAATTACAATATAAGAATAGCTGTTGAATGAAAACAGTTGATCTATCTACCCATTGCCTTTATATAGCCAGATTTGAGAACTGGAGTAAACTAACTAAATAAATAATCAATAAATCAATCACAGTAAGAAAAGCAGTTTGCTCAGGGGAAGAATAGTAGTGATTAAAATATATTTTTATTGGAACCTGAATTGTAGAATTCTACATATCAATTCCAGATGTCAAACAAGTATAATAACCATTCAGTCATTGAGAAAGACGTGTACCCTATAGCAAACTTTCTTGGAAAGATGCAAAATGGGACTTTTTAATGTTAAAACTAAGCTTTTGATACTTTAAGCTTGGATGTGTGTGTGTATTTAATATTGCAAACTTATGGTATATTTGTGTATGAGCGGGTTGGTGCATTTACAAACACAAACTTAGAAAAGCATATATTTCCAGTAAAACAAAACCCACAGAAAGAAAAGCAACCAGCCATTACTTTTCTGGAACAGAAAAAGGGAAGGCATAGCTGCAGCAGAATTGACCAATGGGTGCCCATTGCTAGCTTCCAGTCCAGACTGAATTTCTTGCCAGCCTCTGACCTATATAGGCAGGATTTTCTTGAACTGCTTTACAGTTAAGCCTGTATCCTCACAAAAAGGTACCAGTTTAAGAATGCAGTGTGCATATGCTCTCAATCATCTTTTTCCAAGTTAAAAAGCCTCATTTTAAACACGATTCTTTCAGTTGGCCATTTATAAGGATACTTTTGTGTACCATATCCAGTTCTGCTCATTTTTTTTTCTTCTCATTGGTTGAGGGGATGAAGAAGGGACAGGCATAACTATATATGGTAAACTAAATGAGGTTTTATGACCCCGCGTATTGGCACTAAGATAGCAAATGCTAAGAGACGGTGCTGTTAAAATGGAGCCTTTCTGTCTGATTGAAACGTTGCCCACCTTCCTCTCCCTTCAAACAGTTCTTTAGAGCCTAATAAATCTCAGACTTTCTTCACAATATCTGCACACTGAAAACTTGCAGTGTTGTCAAGCTAGGCTTCAAATGTGAATGGGAAGTACTTCAATCGCCCAACATTTAGATAGTTGGTTCACATTTTGCTTTTTAACTAATGAACTCAGTGTACAAATGTCTGAGGAGTTTTGGTGTGCTGCTGTGCTTTTCTAATAGACCTGACATACTCAAAATGTCATTTAAACAATGACATTTGATGCATTATTGATTAGTGTTTTTTTAAAAAATATTGCAACTTAATTGGAAAAATGAACAGGATTGTGGCTAAGAACAATGATTCTAGACCCACAATGGAATTTAGCATCATCCCAGGAATCAGAGGATTGATGGATATAGGAAAAGAGCCAAGTAAGAGATTTGATATTAGAAGGATAATCCAACATCAAATCATACTCTTTCTCCACTGGTCTCTTTATGGGGTTGATAGATATGAATCAAACAATCCTCCTACAGAGCATGGAACTGAGGATTTTCTGGATTCTAAACCCACCTCAGGCTAAAGGGAATAGTGGGAAAGGGATGTCAAAGGGGATTATGACCCAGAAGATCCTCAGTAGTTCCTACGACAGACCTACTCCATGGCATGCAACCCCTGAGGAATTTACAATTTTGAAAAGGAAAGAGATACTCTGTCTGCCTTAACTTGGCCACCATCAACATTCTTATCCAAAATCCACTTCATAATTTGTTTTCTAATTCCACTGATGACATCCCTCAACTGAGCAGTTCTGAGAACAATTTTATTCTAAAAAGGTATCATAGGGATAGTCTGAGCCAGGGACCACATTCAGGGATATATGCAGGGTATTGTAAAAAAAAGTCAAGATGGCAGCTGTGACATGTGATTTAAATGATTTGCCAATCTGGTGGTTGCCATCGTGACTATTTTTATTCCACCTTGTGAACACCCTTGGACCATTTCCAGGTCACAGTCACAGAATAGGATGGGAAGAAACCAAGAGGATGTACATTGTGCTTGGCTGCCATTTCTTTCCCTTGGTCCTGGGTGATTTTTCTCAAATGCATTAGATCAACTTTGTTGGCCACTAAAATCATTGGAAAAGATTCTCTGAAAGACAAAAAGAAGAATGAGAAATATCAATACAATCTATCTTTGTGGCGAGTACAGGAATTATAAATTTTAAATCCTTCCATAAAACAATAACCGATGTTCACTCAATATCATCCAGTGTATTAAATAAATATATTTCAACAACATTTCATATCTCTACTTTTCTATAGATGATTTCCAATTGAATCCATGGACTGGTCACACTGAAAAACTTTTTATCTAGAGGCTGGAGGGCACCTACCTATCCTTAACTCGGAGAATTAGTTGATGGAACCTATCCACATGTTCAAAGCTGGCTTTATCTGTGACCGAATAGACTATAAGAAAGCCATCTCCCGTCCTCATGTACTGCTCTCTCATTGCACTGAATTCTTCTTGACCAGCAGTGTCCAGGACTAGTGAGAAGAGAGAGAGAAAAAAAGAAAATGATTGAAAGAAATCACTTGCTTGCCCACTTAAGTCGCTTCTCCAAACCACATCAGACTTATTATATCCAAAGATGTGCCTCTATTAAAATGGTAAATACGTAAAAGGAGATGGGCCTTTTTATAGCTCTGTCCTTGTTGTTCACGTTTGATGGAAGATACATGCAAAGGGCAGCCTAAATACAGTGGTTGATAGGCTAGGGTTCTTTAGTCTCAGCAAATGATAATCAGCTGGATTAGCCCACTGAGACGTGGTGGCGCAGTGGTTAGAATGCAGTACTGCAGGCTACTTCTGCTGACTGCCCGCTGACTGCAATTTGGCAGTTCAAATCTCACCAGGATCAAGACTGACTCAGCCTTCCATCCTTCTGATGTGGATAAAATATGGGCCCAAATTGTTGACAGCAATATGCTGACTTTGTAAACCACTTGGAGAGGACTGTAAAGCACTGTAAAGTGGTATATAAGTCTAAGTGTTATTGCTATATGGTCCCATAACAAAGCAAATAAAAAATGAAGTAATAATCCCATAATAAGGCAAGAGCAAATCATTTCCATTCTGCTGCCTAGTAAATAGTATAGACAGGTCCCTGCAGCCAGGAGCTAAGCTCAACATCAAGGAGGTTTTACATGAGATGAGTAAAATAGTTGTAAACTTTCCAAAAGAGTGTCTTGGGAGCAGGACTCCTCCTTGATTCAGGTATACGTATGCATTAAGTGGATTGATGCAAAGCCCTTGAATTGTTCATCCAGTGTTTTCTCCCATCCCTCCTTCAAATGCTCATCAGAAGTATGAGCATTTCAGATGTGAGCACATATAATTTGGTGATTCAGGCTGCAAGTGGTTTAGGCTTGGTGACTCCAGATGCATTTGGGTTGCTTGTTCAAAAATCCCTACCCAGCAATCTGTTCAGGAGACTGTTCTTATCCTTAATCTGTTTTGTAGTTTCCATGTGGTCAGATAAAAGCCTGCTGTGTAATAATGGCCTTTTTAAGGTTTGTACTTTTCTTCACAGAAAGGGCCTTTCTCTTGTATTATAAGGGAAATTATTTTTCACTACCTAATGGGGGAAACTCAACATCACAGCCATTGTTAGATAATTATTTTAAGGCCATTAAGAAAAGAAAGATCTCTGAAAAGGAGACATAATGTACTGTGTTTTAGTAGCAGAAATATTGGTGGTAGGGTTACTTTTCTTTTCTTTTAGTACAGGTTGGGTATCAGACAGAGGTGGTATTCAGCAGGTTCTGACCAGTTCTGGAGAACCAGTAGTGAAAATTTTGAGTAGTTTGGAGAACTGTCAAATACCACTTCTGATTGGAGATTTTACAGTTTCCTTCCCCTGCCATGCCCACCCCCACAGAACCGGTAGTAAAAAAAAATTGAATCCCACCACTGGTATCAGCAATCTGTGGCTCTGGAGCTGCATGTGGCTCTTTGGGCCCTCTGCTGTGGCTCTCTGTTGAGTGATCCTACTACTGGCTGGCCCCGTCCTTTATCAGGAGTGGGATGCTCCTGATTCTTCCCGGCTCTTATAGAACCGGTAGCTCTGAAGAACAGCAGACACCAAACAGGTTCTGTGTTTGTTACTGTTTGGCCCACCCTCCCACCTAGGCTCTTACCTGTCCTTTATTTCCTGCTTTTTCAACCACAGCTGCTTTGCGTGGCACAGTTGAGGTTGAAAAAGCAGGAAAAAAAAGTCTTTCCAAATGCTGAGCACCTGTGCGCAGTGCTTTTCAGCTGTCTGGGCAGAACAGCTTAAGGTTTTTTTACACACGCAAAATGTAGTAACTGAACTGGTAGTAACACCAGTTGAGTCTCACCCTCCCCTTCCAGTCACTTCTCACCTGGCCTGAGAAGGTAAAAGACAAAAAACAGAAATGAGAGGGAAGGAGGAGGGGACACACACACACACACACACACACACACACACA
>BLBF01000032.1:19685339-19698796 GCA_015471245.1 Laticauda colubrina
AACACAATACAGAAGCCTGATGATGGCAGATGAGATTCTGCCGAAACGTTGCTACAACTTTAAAAGCACAAATGACGTGGGAAAATACCCGAACAAACCTGAATACCATACATGTAAATATCCCTGAAAACTCAAGAAAACACACACGGAGACACACACACACACACACACACATATAATATTTTATATGTAAAATATATAATACTGGGTCTGCATCCATCCCATTCATTGATGGCTTAGAAAGAGCCTTAACAGCCCAAACTTAAGTACGCTTACACAAAATACCCCCATACTAAATATTGTAATAAGCCAACCTTGTCGAGTGTTCAGAACTTCAGCTGTCAACCCTTCTAGGTAACCCAGATAGGAAAGGCAACAAGATGGGTAAAATTTACTTTATTGTAAGAATACATTAAAAGAATCTTGCAAGCATGAAGGAACAAACTCCCATAGCCACTTTTAACTGCCTGGTCAATTAGGGCAGGTCCTTCCTAAATTTTTTCCTTTGACTATTAAGCCGCTCTCTTGTCTGATTGTTTCCTGGGAAGTATCTCTTCTTCTCATCCCTCAAAGTGATTTCCACATACCATTATAGCAATTAAAGTTTCATATGATATACTGATTCCTGCATTGGCTATGCCTTCTCTGTTTATGGCTTTTCTGATGACCTAAATACTGGACACATCCAGAGAACCTATTTATAAGGTGGTTTACTTTAGTCTGTGAGGCAATGGAAGTATGTCAGCCAACATACTGTCTGCTTTACATGACAGTATGTCAAGGCAAGTGGTACGGTCTACAGCAGGGGTGGCAACTGGCAGCCCACAGGCTCCATGCGTCACCCTTCCAGCTCCGCAAAATGAAAAATGTTACAAAACATCATGTGATGGAAATGTGACACGAATTTGACACCTGTGGTCTACAGCAAATGTTTCTCAACCTCAGCAACTTTAAGATGGGGGAACTGGTTGGGGAATTTTGGGAATTGAACTCCCCCCGTCTTAAAATGATTGGGAAATATTGGTGAACAAAATTAAGGAAAATTAAGGTGTAGAAAATTGTGAATTTTCCATTCGATGAAGAGAAGAAAAAAAACTCATCCACCAACTGCATCTCCGAACATGGGCTGGGGGAAAAAAGCAAACATTAATTGCTAGAATGGCAGGTTCAGCCAACTGTTAGACAGCTTACCATTTACTTTACAGCAATTTGTTGATTATTTTTCTACTGGCTGAAAAATCCACCAATTACTGCATCTAAACCAGTGGAGCAGGGGTGTTAAACTCAAGGCCAGTGGGCCAAATCTGGTCTGTGGGGTGCTTGTATCTGGCCCATGGGGCCACCCTGGAAACAGTGAAGCCCACGGTGCCTCTGGTGGCAAAAACGGAGCTTGGGAGGGCTGCACAAGGCCCTTCCAAGCTCCATTTTCAGCTGTAACGGTCTTCTGCAGCCCTCTGCCAGTAAAAACAGCCATGCCTGCTGGGCTCCCCAGCCCCCTCAAGGATTTAGATATAATGAGATACCAACCTATGGCAAATTGTAGAGAGTCTACTTGACAAACACTAACAGAGAATAAGACTGTGTAACAAGTGAATTTGGCAACAATGCCACCAGAAAACCCTAAGAAACCCATGATAGGATTCAGAAGGTGCCATTTTAAATGCATAGAAGTAGAAATAAAGCCTATCTTTATCTAGCAATGAGGGTCAGATGAGCTATTGAGGAGTGCTTAATTTTATGGAGATTTTCATGTACAAAATAATAAATTTATCTGATTTTAAATAAAAAATCTGAAATTTTGGGAGGCACCTTCAAATCATGAAGCTTACACTGAATGATGTCTGGCCTTGCCATGAATTTGTCCCACAGAAAACCCATGGGACAGCAGTACAGATGGCCCTTGCCTGACAACCGTTTATTCAGTAACTGTTCAAAATTACAATGGCACTGAAAAAAAGTGACTTATGACTATTTTTCATCCTTATGACCACCATATGGTCATGTGATCAAAATTCAGATACTTGACTCATATTTGTGAGCAGAACTGAAGTCATGTTGGATGACCCATTGAATTAAATAAGGAAGTGTGTCTCAAACTCAGTAGCTCTGCTAAATAAGAAAGTGTTCCAGTTTGTGCACAAGAGAAAAAAACAAGATAAGGCTAGAACAATGGGGAATTGTAATAAAGTGCTGCGATGTCAGAAACCGTGTAACTGCTCTTGCTAGATAGGGAGCTAGTATGAACCTTCGAAATATATGTGTCAATTTGAAAACAGAAAGAATGTGAGCCAAGCCCTCATACGAGGGGGCGGACAGTTAGGGTATAAAAATAATGCCTGAATTTTGCTCTGGGTTCCTTCAATGCCTGAGGGAACCCATCTCTGCAGACATGTGAATAAAACCTTGTTTTCCTTGGATCAACGAATCTTTTGGTGGTTTTTTGTCTGCTTCCACCTCACATATTTATGTCCATTGCCATGTCCTGGGATCATGCTGAACCCCCTTTTTCAACCTTCTGACAAGCAAAACCAATGGGAAAGCCAGATTCACTTAAGAATTGTGTTACTAACATAACAACTGCAGTGATTCACTTAACAGTGGCAAGAAAGGTTGTAAAATGGGGCAAAATCCACTTAACACATGTCTTGCTTAGCAATATAAATGTTGTGCTCAGTTGTGGTGATACCTGTTGACCATCAAAGTTCCTGTCTCAACTACGGCCATGCTGGCTACAATCTTTTGCAAAGCAACAAGAACTGGGGAAGACTATGTAGGGTCTGCATTTTTTCCAAGTGAAATCTCAGTTCTGTCCCTCAATATGAACACCCTCTATCTAAAAGTCCTAGTACAAACCTGGCAGCAATCATGACTGCTTTCTAGAAGTGTTTCTGTAAGCAACAGGAAGCTTTTCAGAGAACTTTCTTATAATTCTGAGCTTCATTTGATGCTCGCCAGGTATTTTCACCTCAAGGGAAGACAGCGAAACTACAAACCGGGCTCTTCTCAATCTCTGCTGAAAGGGAAACCAGATGAGTCACATTATGTACTCAAAGCACTTGAATTGCACAAAAAGGCAGCCAGAGGCATTTCTTCTTGATGAACACTGAGCTGTAATGTCAGGAGTCTCAAAATTATATACCTCAGCAAATAAAACTCACATCGCTGTCAATTAGGCAGAAGCAGAATGTTGCTGAGCTGCAGCCTTTCAGCAATCCTGAAGCTAAAGGGATGAGCAGAGAGTAGTCTTTCTCCACTTACTCATGATGTGAAGTTCATTGGAAAGATTAACACCATCAGTACATTTCAGGATCCACAGCAAGAAGACAGAATAGATATATAATTGATCTCTGGGAAGGGAAGAACTACAGAAACAAGAGCAAAAATGAAAAAAAACACCACATCCCTCTAAGGCAGTGGTCATCAACCAGTGGGCCGGGGACCACTGGTGGTCCACAAGAAAATTTTGGTGGTCTGCAGAGAAATGTCACCCCCAAAGCACTCCCCCAAAGCAATTAATCCAGGTTGTGTGGGAACACAAGGCTGCACTGCCCATATGGCCCATGGGAACACAAGGCTTGCATTGCTTGCATTGTGAACAACACACAGTAGTGAGGAGAGGGGAGAAAGGGTGGAGGGGGAGGAAAGTTGCCCTATTCACTCCACGTGCCTGGCCTGACCACTGGGCTGCTTCTTTCTGCTTCTTTCTTCTGATGCTTTTGGCTGCATGCAAGGAAAGCAGCAAAAGTCTTTCTTTCTCTCCCCCAAACTCCACCAGAAATGAGTCTTTGGGATCCTGCAAGGCATCCTACTCCAAGAGACTGCACCGGCATGACAAGACTCACAGAGATTCATTTCTGGTGGAGTTTGGGGGAGAGAAGAAAGACTTCTGCTGCTTCTGCTGCTTTCCTTGCATGAAGCCAAAGGTCTTTCCCTACCCGCCGAGAACAGAGCTGGAGAGGGTATCCTGTGATCCCAAATAAAGAATGATCGATTAGTAAGAAAATGGGATGGGATTTTCTCAGGGTCTCTGGTTCGTAGGATTTAAAATTATGAGTCTGATGGTCCTTGAGGTCTAAAAGGTTGGTGGCCCCTGCTCTAAGGGTCCAATATCTTTACATTGATAGTTGGCTCTGAAGAAGTATATAGGTAGTCCTTGACTTACAACTTTGACTTACAGTGGAGCCGAACATTTCTGTTGCTAAGCGAAATTCATTGTTGAATGAATTTACCCCATTTTACAACCTTTCTTTCCATGGTTGTTAAGTGAATCTGACTGCCCCATTGACTTTGCTTGTCAGAAGGTCACAAAAAACGATTGTATGACTCCCCAGGGCACTGCAACCATCACAAATATGAGTCTGTTATGCAAAGCATCTAAATTTTGATCACGTTACTCCAGGGATGCTGCAATGGTTGTCAGTGTGAGAAATGGTCTTAAGTCACTTTTTTTGGTACTGTTGTAATTTTGAATGGTCACTCAATTCAAACTGTTATAAGTCGAGGACTACCTGTACACAGAAACACTTAAACACTGCCTTTTTCCTTTAGCTCCACTGATATTTAAATGTAATGGTGCAGGGTAAGGCAACAGGTTTAATACCTTTCTCTGAGATGCCTGTTGGAATAGAAGTGATTAGCACCAAATATTAATTGCATATCATCACGTGCAGATAGCCATCTGGGAGAAACACAACTCTCCTTTCCACTGGTGTAATTCTTTAGCTTGGTGCAACAATGTTGAACAAATTAATGTTAACTGGGTTGCTTCTGCTATTGCTCTCACTTTTATTTCACTTCGGGACTTCCTATTTTATTCTTATAAAATATCTGTGAGGTTGGTTATGCTGATAAAACAATGACTTCTTTAATTCCACCTGATGGCTTTCTAGTGCCTGTTGAATGGTATGGCTGAAGAGTACAAATTCTGCAGCCTTCAAAGTCTTTGGTGCAGCCTCCAGATACTTTCTAAAAAATTAGCCAACTGTTGCATCCGGTGAAGAAATTTGCTGCTGATCAAAAGCCTCTGTCCCAATAAAGTTGGTTAATCTTGAAGGTGTCACAGATGAACATGGTGTTTCTTCCAGGGTGGGGTCCTTGGTGCTTTCTGAGCTTGGCTGTTTTCTTGCAGACGTTTCATTGCCCAAATTAGTTAACATCATCAGTGCTAATCAACTCTGAACTACAAACATTCTCCTTTACTGGTACTTCCAATCTCCAAATATTGCATCTATCTGTAATGTTTAATGAATTTAAATTTGAAGTTGATTCCAAATAAATGTGTAATATGCCACTCAAATGCCCAATATAGCCACCCACCTATAAAAAATTGTGCATTTGTCTTCTAGTTATTACACAATCCTGATTCCCTAATTAAGCCCCTTTAAATTTCATAAAAAGTATATTTAGGTTGCCATTTCTCCAGCTGCAATAAGTTATATACAAACTGCTCACCATTAGTTGAGAACCCTTGTCTTAAATAGAAGATACTATTCCTTGATGATTTCCTTCAAGGATTATATTTTTAAAGAAGCTATGATCATTGCTTTAATTTTTTTAATGCTCAAGAGAAGAATGCATTCCTTATTGCATAGCACCATAGAAACAATGAATCTGAATTAACTAGTCAGCAGAAAGAAATCAGATATTCCATAAGTTCCGATGCTTGCCCATGTAGATATAATAGAAAAAGGACTCTCATCCCGCCGAAAAGGAAATGATTTATAGTTCTCAAAATGTGTCCCTTCCAATTATCACAATCCCTGGAAATGGGCAAGCCTCTCCTAGAAATCACAGCCTTCTGACAGCCTAATTAATAATGCCTTCAGATTATTAATCAGGTTTCCACAGATCAAACTTCTCAAGGCATTGCAAATCAAAGGGGAAATTTTTTATTTCCTTTGATTGGTGTTATAACTCTCCTTCTATATTTATTTTGGATGAGAAAGAGATAAAGATCAGGTCTGCTGTGGAATCCAAGGGAGTTTACAGCACAGTCTTTAGTCACGAGGATGACCTTGGCCTCACAACTTAAGTGCCATATGTGTAAATCATCAGACCAACCATCAGTCCATGGATCAGTCCCTCTCCCTCACATCACAGGGTTGATATTGTAGGGAAAATAGCAGGAGGAAGAAGTATGTTACATATGTCTGCTGCCTTGACTTATTTATCTGCTAAACAAATAATTTCCTCAACACTGTCCAACTATTTACAAAGTCTGCACTACTATTACGTGTGGTACCTGATGATTCTTCATTTTTGATGAATGTATCTTTTCTTCTATGTACACTGAGAGCATCTGCACCAAGACAAATTCCTTGTGTGTCCAATTACACTCAGCCAATAAAGAATTCTATTTGGCCCAGTGGTTAAGGCATCACGATAGAAAGTGGGAGATGATGAGTTCTAATCACACCTTAGCCAGCTGGCTGATTTTGGGCCAGTCATTCTCTTTCACAGCCCAACCCATCTCACCAGATTGTTGTTGTAGGGAATATAGAGGAGGAAGGTGTGCTGGATATGTTCGCCCCAGTGGTGTGATTCAATTTTTTTTTTTTACTACCGGTTCTATGACAGTGACTTGGTGGGAGTGGCATGGCATGGGGTATGTGTCTTGGTGGGTGTGGTAGAGGAAGCATACTACAAAATCCCCATTTCCTCCCCACCCCGCTAACCTGCTTTCCAGCTCCATTCTCCTGTGCAGGGCAACAAAAGAAGACCCAGTCTATCAGCTGGGACTCAGGAGGCAGAGAATAAAATGGGGGTGGGGCCAGTCAGAGGTGGTATTTACTGATTCTCCAAACTACTCAAAATTTCCACTACCAGTTCTCCAGAACTGGTCAGAACCTGCTGAATACCACCTCTGGTTTGGCTGCCTTGAGTTATTTGTAAAAATAAAAAAGGCGGGATACAGAGAACAATTTTTCTAAAAAAAAAGTTGTCTTGACAATTATCCTTCTGTTCAGCCAGATGAGTCTTTAAATGCCTGAAAGTGTCATGAAACTGCTGCACAAATAAGGGATAGGCATTGTGTGGAAGTCCCTAATAAAAATAACGTCAAGGACTGTAAAATCCTCTTTTTGGAAGGTTGGGATGGGTAGAAATCCTGCTTTGAAATTCTAAAGGCCATGTTTTCCAACAAAAATGCAAATTGGCTATAATTTTTTTAAAAAGCCATGTTAGGATGATGAATATGAGTTAACAACTGGTCTCAAGCTTATGTTAGTGCTGTTTGTGTTGTAATAATTAATTTTTGGTTCTCCATTATTAATACCACATTTTTTTAAATTTTATAGGATAATTTATGTTTATATTGTCAAATTATTTCATTAAAGGTTGAACATTTACATCCCTTATTAGGTTTAGATACAATATTTTTATTCTAAAATTTAATTCTAATAGTGTGCATTATTGTATCATTCATTAACATCCTCCTCTCCTCAAGCAATTCCCATATCAGCCAAGCTTTCTAAGTTTCCAGAAGGCAGCAAAGTTTTGCCACCAGAGATTTGTTTGTCTATAAAGGATGTAGACAGTGTTCTGTATAAAATAGTCTACTCCAAATCCTCGATTGTGACTGGCTAGAAAAGCCAGCATAGGGATTGGTTCACTAGGATCCAAAAGAGCTGCCAAAAGGCAGCAAAACCAAGTAACTGTCATTGGCTACAAGCCGACAGGCAAGCCGTATATAAAGGCTGCCACGGCAAGAGCCAAACTGTTCCATTTTCACTTAACCGTTGAAATAAAGATTTTTACTGTTGGAACCTGGTCTACCTCACATTTTTCCGGACGGAACACTGGCGACGAGGGTGGGATCATCCTAAAACGTGAGACTGTGCATGCGGTGAATTGAAACCCAGGCTTGAAGTGATGGCCGGAAATAATGCACCGCCCGCACCCTTCAACCCCAATGAAGAAGATTGGGAATCCTACGTAGACTGTTTCCAAATGTACTTAGAAAGTAACGAGATGGAAGAGATCTCAGACCAGTGTAAGAGGGCTGTCTTCTTAACGCATTGCGGACCAACGATATTCAAAATGGCCAAGGCATTGGCGAAGCCCAGAGACGTAAAGCAAATGACCTGGCCCGAACTCCAGAGAATGTTGAAGGCTCATTATGCACCAGTGGTGTCAAATCTCATCAAACGGCACGAATTCTACCGAAGGGACCAAAAAGAAGGCGAGATCATCGCTGATTTTGTGGCAGCCCTCCGACAACTGGGGGGAGCATGTGAGTTCTTGAACTTAGATGAAGCCATGCGAGATCGAGTAGTATTGGGTTTAAAAGACTCTAATTTACAAAGTAAATTATTAAATAAACCCAACATAACCGTGGCTGAAGCAATTGCAGAAGCCACAGCTGCAGAAGCCGCGAAAAAGTCAGCGGCCACCATGAAACAAATGAATGCGAACAACGACGAAATGAGCCTAACCAGAGGGAAGAAGCAATTTCTCACCACCACACACCATGAAGATTTTGACGAGACATCAGAATCCGGAGAGGAAGATGATGAGGTCCACCGCCTATACGCCAACAAAAAAAGGCGTGAAAAAAGAAACTGGCGGGAATGCGCCAGTTGCGGAGGAAACAACCCTTGAGCCGATTGCAGATTCCTTGATGCCATCTGCAGAGCTTGTAAGAAAAGGGGACACATCAAGAAGGTCTGTAGGAATCAAAAAAATAACAGCCCTAACAGACGCAGTAACTCTCCCCCACAAGCTGAATCGAAACAAGCCGAGAGAAAGTGGGAGCGCAACAAACGAGCCAGTAACCGAGAAAAGACCCATCAAACTGTCACTATCGGAAGCGCTCAGATGGAAAGTGGAAAAAAAAGTTAAAATCATTGTAAAAATCGAAGGCAGCCCCTGTGAGATGGTGGTCGATTCAGGGTCTTTCTTCTCAATGGTGTCATGGGACACAATCAGACAACTGATCCCAAATATTAAACTAAAAGAGCTCCAGAAACAAAAATTAACTCTGAAGGACTACCAAGGGAATCGAATCCCTGTGGTAGGTCTAGGACATTTCCGAGTCGCTTACAAGCAGCATGTCGAAGTCCTGCCTCTGACAATAGTCAACCAAGACCGACCCAGCCTCCTGGGCATCGAATGGTTTGCACCATTGGGCATCGGAATGACTGGAGTAGACCGAGTGGCCGCAACCGACTGGGAAGAAAACCTGATCCACGTGTTCCAGGATGTTTTTGATGGCTCCCTAGCCAGGTATCGGGGGACCCCAATTTCCTTTAGCTTAGACCCCCAGGTGGCCCCTAGAAGATTAAAGGCCAGACGAGTTCCCTTTGCATTAAAAGCAAAAATAGAGGAACAATTGAATAAATTAATTGACCAAGGGGTTTTGGAACCTGTTGACCATGCTAAATGGGAGACGCCAATAGTAACACCGGTTAAACCTGACAGGTCGGTACGCATCTGCAGAGACTACAAGGCTACCCTGAACCATGCGCTGCAACAAAGCGCATACTCGGTGCCAGTCATACAACATTTGCTACACTCACTCGGGGGAGGAAATTTTTTTGCTAAACTAGATCTAGCACAAGCTTACCAACAGCTTCTAATTGACCCCTTAACGGCCGAGGCACAGACAATTGTGACTCACAAAGGGGCATTCAAGTGTAACAGACTTCAGTTTGGAGTGAGTGTGGCCCCAGACGTTTTCCAAAGCCTCATGGAATGCCTATTAAATGGAATAAAAGGGGTCGTACCATATTTTGACAACGTCCTGATTTCAGCTAAAGATACGACCCAACTAGAAAAAAGACTAAGAAATGTACTAACAAAATTGAGAGAATCCGGTCTGAAAGTTAAAAAAGAAAAATGCTGATTAATGATTGATCGCGTCGAATTTCTGGGCTACTTAATTGACGGAGAGGGTATACACCCAACTGAAAAAAAAGTCAAAGCCATTAAAGATGCACCACAGCCCAAAAACAAAATGGAATTGCA
The DNA here is from genome assembly GCA_015471245.1 of Laticauda colubrina. Taxonomy (NCBI): domain Eukaryota; kingdom Metazoa; phylum Chordata; class Lepidosauria; order Squamata; family Elapidae; genus Laticauda; species Laticauda colubrina. The sequence continues at coordinate 19,695,303 of BLBF01000032.1, forward strand.
GGCATTTTTGGGTCTAATAAATTTCTATAACGTATTCCTCCCCCACAAAGCAACAATAGCAGAACCATTACACCTTTTGCTGGATAAGAAAACGAATTGGACTTAGGGTCATAGAGAGCAAAAAGCATTCCAGAAAATAAAAAATTTATTAACATCAAACACCGTTCTTATCCAGTTGAGTAACACACTTCCATTGATGGTAACCTGCGACGCCTCACCATTTGGAGTCGGTGCCATCCTGAGCCACCAATTGCCAGATGGGAGAGAGGCACCCGTCGCTTATTACTCAAAGACTCTGTCTAAAACAGAACGTAACTATAGTCAACTAGACAGAGAAGCCCTGGCAATCGTCGCCAGAGTGAAACATTTTCACGAATACCTTTATGGAAGAACATTTTTTATTGTAACAGACCATAAACCGTTGCTAGGAATTCTGGCGGGAAACAAGCCTACACTGAACATTTTATCCCCGTGGATGACTAGATGGTCAGAATTCCTTGCAGCATACTCTTACACATTGACACATCGACCCGGGAAGCAAATCTCCCATGCAGACACATTAAGCAGAGCACCGCTGCCGACGACGGAGTAAGACCTGGCGCCTACAATGACAACCCTGCAAATAGAAACATGCCCCGAACTACCAATATCTGCAAATGATGTTGCCAGAGCCACCGCAAAGGACCCAATGACTGCCCGCATATTAAACTGGGTAGGTAAAGGTTGGCTGGAAAACCAAAAAACTGAAAACTTTAAACCTTTCCAGACCAGACAAACCGAACTCTCAATTCAAAAAGGTTGTTTATTGTGGGGTGATCAGGTAGTAATCCCTCCTAAACTACAGACTAGGGTGTTGGGTATGCTTCACGAAGGCCATCCTGGTATCGTAAAAATGAAAAGCCTCGCTAGAAGCTATGTCTGGTGGCCTGGTTTAGATAAAGATATTGAATATTGGGTTGCCACTTGCACTAAATGTCAGAAAACCAGGCCTTCCCCACCACAAGCACCCATAAGGGACTGGGAGACCCCATGAGGCCCCTGGTCTCGGATCCACATTGATTTCACGGGTCCTACTAGGGGGCATACCTTTTTAATTGTCATAGATGCATACTCAAATTGGCTGGAGGTTGTAGTAATGTCATCTATGACAACCAAAGCGGTCATTAAACAACTTAACAAACTTTTTGCAACCCATGGATTGCCGGACGTCCTAGTGTCCGACAACGGGCCACAATTAACCGCCATCCAATTTGAACAATACCTAGCCTCTCTAGGTATACGCCATGCACTGACTGCGCCGGCCCACCCGGCAGCAAATGGTAGGGCGGAGAGAATGGGCAGGTTTACCAAAGAGGGTTTAGAGAAAATGGACCTTGGGGATGTCCAGGATAAAATCAACCGTCTACTCACCCTCCAACATATCACACCCAGCACCGTAACCAACAAAAGCCCAGCGGAGTTATTAATGGGAAGAAAACTTAGGTCACAATTAGACAGGTTGCACCCAAATTACACGTTGGAAAGACCCCCCGACTCCTCCAGCCGTTGCCGAACATTTGAAATCGGCGACCTAGTCTACGCAATTTTTTTTACCGGGGACCCCCTATGGCTTCCAGCCACAATCACACAACTCACAGGCCCCCGGTCCTACCGACTAACCGTAGACGATGGCAGGGAATGGAAGCGGCACATAGACCAGCTTCGTTCCCGAAACATTGAAAGAAATACAAACGCACAACCACAAAAAATAAAAATCGACAAAAACAAAACCAAAGAGGGGGGGGAAATACAAGAAAATAATAAAGAACTTTTAAAAATAAACCCAGAGCATCTAACCAATCAAAAAGAGCAAAAAGTAAACTTATGATTAGATGAGACTTGCGAAAATAATCCAGACGAAGGGTCCAGCCAAGCCAGCTCGACCTGCCCGGAGAAACCAGGAGGGAGCGGCAAAACCACCGGCCTGAGAAACTCAAGCGGTAGCAAAATGGCTGACTCACCCTTCCAGACGGTTCCATGGAGAAGAGCCGGAGAGACTGCAACCCCATCCGAACCAGTTGAAGTCTCCAGCAAAAATGAACCGCGCAAGTCTAGTAGAATCCGAAGAAGCCCCACCTACCTGCGTGACTACGTCACCACGTAGGACTAAACCAAGGGGGAAGGGGTGTTCTGTATAAAATAGTCTACTCCAAATCCTCGATTGTGATTGGCTAGAAAAGCCAGCATAGGGATTGGTTCACTAGGAACCAATCCAAAAGAGCTGCCAAAAGGCGGCAAAACCAAGTAACTGTCATTGGCTACAAGCCGACAGGCAAGCCGTATATAAAGGCCGTGGCAAGAGCCAAACTGTTCCATTTTCACTTAACCATTGAAATAAAGACTTTTACTGTTGGAACCTGGTCTACCTTGCGTTACCTTGCGTTTTTCCAGACGGAACAGACAGTATTATTAATTTCATAACTTTTTTTTACTACCAGTTCTATGACAGTGTTTGACCAACAGTCCAAGCAGATTGCTCACATTCTTCACAAGTTTGTGGATAGAAAACTCTCTCTGCCGCAAATAAGCCTGCTTTGTTTTTTGAAACAACTTAGTTAAACAAAACACATGAAATTAAATTGGGGGAATGTCGAGAGAGGATTGCTTGATTTATCCCAGCCAAATCCCATTGAAGCACAGTTGAGTTTACATTTTTGGACTAAACTGCTGTACTTCAAGCATTCACTGACAAAATTCAATACACGGTGCATACATGCAATCATTTGCTTCTAGTTCAATGCCGCAATATCCTGGGAGTAAAATAAACATTCTCCCTCTCTCACACACTCTAATGTCAAGATGGATCTCTCTCCTTGGAAGGAGTGTGCCTTTGTAAAATTTACAGAAACAACAGTGCAAACAAAGAAGGGATTCCCAGAAGGGATTCAGAAACGAACCACAACATATCTGAAATCATGCTGGGGGTAATTGATTTTTGAAGCTAAATTATGATATGTCAACCTTAATCCATATATGGATTTATAGGAGGAGGAGGAAGACGAAAAACATCAGATAAAGTATCCAAGGATAAAAGCTGTGAACGATCCATTGCAAAACATGGTGCCAACTCTTTTCAAAAGAAAATCCCATAGTGCAAAACCACAGTGAATATTTCCAGTGTACCAACAACACTGAAAAATAAAAGAAATTATTCTTATGATAATTTTTTCTTATAATAATTTTTATGTAGAACCTACATATGCCTTTTTAGCGGATCTGCAGAAATCCACTATATTTTCAACAAATTTGCACTGATATGTCTCATTGCAGTAAATGTCAATTTCAACATACTTGAGATATTTTCATCCTGGGGAAGGTTTCCTTTTTCGAATACATGCTAAATTAATATTTCATATCCCCTTCTCCTCAATCAAAAGCAGTGAAAATTACCTTTATTGGGATGAACATTGTTTTGTTCGTAAAACACACGAGGTAGACCGGGTTCCAACAACAAA
>BLBF01000032.1:19698806-19716926 GCA_015471245.1 Laticauda colubrina
CCAATCAGAATGGTAGATTTGGAGTCATCCACTTTACATACAGAACAAACATCATGTATGAAGTATTGAGATAAAGCAATAAAACAAGCCATGCCAATTCTCAGTAAAGGAGGGTAAATACAAGACAGAACCTCATTTCTTTTCAGTGGCTGAAAGCCTCCATCCTCGACAAAAGCCTATGGATATTCCCCAGCTTATTCCTTCTAGTCTACAGCAGCTTTCCAGGATAGATCTGTACTGACTCTCAAAACAACTAAAGACTTTAACATTTTTTAGAGTTTTATAAATATAAGTAAAGGTTTCCCCTGCTTGGTCATGCCTAACTTCAGAAGGTGGTGCTCATCTCCAAGGGAGCCAGTATTGTCCAAAGACATTTATGTTGTCATGTGGCCAGCATGAGTATACACTGAAGTCAGTGGTGAGATTCAACATTTTTTATTCCTGGTTCTGTGGGTGTGGCTTAGTGGGCATGGTGTGGTTTGGTGGGTGTAGCTTGGTGGGCGTGGCTTGGTGGGCATGGCAGGAAAGGATACTGCAAAATCCCTATTCCCTCCCCACTCCACTAGCCTGCTTTCCAGTTCCATTCTCCTGTGCAGAGCAAAAAAAGAAGACCCAGCCGATCAGCTGAGACTTGAGAGGCAGAAAATAGATGGGGGTGGGGCCAGTCAGAGGTGGAATTTGCCGGTTCTCTGAACTACTCAAAATTTACACTCCAGAACTGATCAGAATTTGCTGAATACCACCTCTGATTGAAGTGCATAGAATGTGGTTATCTTCCTACAAAATGGTACCTGTTTATCTACTCACATTTGCATGCTTTTGAGCTGTTAGATGGGCAAGAGCTGGGGCAAGGAACAGGAACTCACCCTTTGTGCAGCACTTGGGTGTCAAACCTGAGTTGTCAGCTTTCCAGCTGACAAGCTCAGTATCTTTAACAGCTCAGCCATTGCACCCCTTTACAATGATAGGAACTGCAAATAGCACAACACTTCAATTAAAATATCATCCTTGATATTCATCTATATATCCATATCTTCTCCAGAGATTGTTCTACAATAAGGGGAAAGTTAAAACATTAACCAACCACACTATGTAGAAAAGAAAGAAAAACCACAAAAAAAACCTGGAGTATTCCATTAAAACCTTCCTTGACCTAACAGTTGTCTTCCACATTAACAGTACAGGAAGCAATAACATTGATGCAGTAATATAATTCTGTGAGACTTTGTCACAGAGATAATAAACCTCAAGCTCAACAAATCTAAATGAAGAATAATAATCAAACGCAATTTACCAATAGTTAGAATGCAAAAGTTTTCAGCAACCAGAACTTCACTATGAGTTTTCCATGGAAAATGAGATAATTGGAGACGTCTGATAGAAATCACTGACCTATGCACTGTTTTAGGATCTGGGAAGGATTTTGTGAGCTCCCTGTCCCATAACTGAAATGAATCCCCATTTCAATTGCGGTATTGATTCTCTTAAAAACAGGCCAGGCACATTAGTAGGATATCAGCAATGGACAGAAACTGTGCTGTAATTTTGGCATTCTAACCCCAAATGCTAAATTAGAAACAGTTTTGTAAAGGGGAGCAAAAAGAAAGAGTAATAAATAACATTTTGCTTTACAGCTTCCACAGATTGGCAGCCAGATCTGGCTTCTCATCCTCTGCAATATAGAACTTGACTGAGGGAAAATAAACACTCTCTATTTTGGGTGCAAAATAGGTTAGTCTACTCTACACTACTTAATCCTTATTCAGTATTCTTGTGGCACCTCTCTGTGCCTTTAATTTATATTTCAGTAAACAAGATAGTAAGGTATTTATAGTTCAAATGCCTCAGTTGACCTTCTTTCACAAAGGATTAATTCTGGATTGGTGATGATGAGGAACATCATTTTCTCTGTTATTTCTACTTCATGTTTATTTTATGGCAAGTGTAGATCTCTGTGTAATTGCTAATTGATTATCTATATGTACTATGCATTCAAGTATCTTGGGAAAAACATATGGAAACAGAAAGTATGGCTTAAGAATAGAAAACTGTCTTTAATAGAATAGAATAGATAGAATAGAATAGAATTCTTTACTGGCCAAGTGTGATTGGACACACAAGGAATTTGTCTTGGTGCAAATGCTCTCAGTGTACATAAAAGAAAAGATAAATATGAAAAAATAATATGAAAAAGTGACATTTCTGAAATGGAGGGCAGATTTTACCCAATATGACTCATAGTCAGAAAGCCAATAAGTTGTTCATAGTCAGTGGAGTTAAAGATCTCTGAAATACATACTATGTACCAAAAGTACCACTGGCAAAAAAACAGGGAGTGAAGATGAGCTAGAGCCTCTGTTAGAGTCTACCATTGTGGCAGTAAGGGCAACAAAACATAATAATTTCTCTACCCTGATTGTATCCACCAAAATAGTTGCTCAGCAGCCCTGCTTTGTGTGACCTGGTCTCTCCTTGAAGGGAGTAACACTGAGATTCACTTACTGTGACACCCTCTCCTCAAAGATTTATTGCTTGACCCAACTAGTTTGGACAATTTTAATCCAGTCTCCAATCTTCCATTTTTGAGGAGAGCATTTGGCAGCTTTTAAGGACTCTGGATGATATAGATTGATTATCTGGACCTCTTTTAATCAGGATTCAGGATGGATTATGGGACTGGGATGGTAGTGATCAAATTATTGGATGACTTCTGGTAGGAGCAGGATGTATAATCCATGCTTTTTATGACCTCTAAGTGGCCTTTGATAGCATTGATCATACTATCCTTATGGACCAGCTTCAGGAATTGGGTGTGGGTGGCACTATCTTGTCCTGGTTCTCCTTCCTTTGGGTTGGTTCCAGTCAATATTGATAAGGGGAAGATCTGGCCCATAACCCCTATTTTATAAGGTGTTTTGTTCGGAAAACACACGAGGTAGACCGGGTTCCAACAACAAATACTTTTATTGTTAACAGCTAGTAACGGAACACCGGCTGAAGCCGGGGCCAGCCCTTTTATACAGGCTGGCTTGCCTGCTTGCAGCCAATGGCAGCTATTTAGATTTGCCGCCTTTTTGGTATCTCTTTGGATTGGTTCCTAGTGAACCAATCCACTTGTCTTTTCCTTAACCAATCAGAATGGTAGATTTGGAGTCATCCACTTTACATACAGAACATAAGGTGTCCAGGATTCAGTTCTCTTTCCTTTTCTATTTAATACCTACATGAAGCTGCTGGATTACATGATCCAATGATTTTGAATGAGGTAGTTTTGTCAATATGTTGGTGATACTCATCTTTATGTCTCTATTCTCTGCCACTTGTGATGCCATGCCTGGGGGCTGAAGGAGCCTTGATGGGATGCAATGGGCTTTGTCTCAACCCGAGTAAGTATGAGTGGCTTTAAATGAGTGGCTTTAAATATTTGGGCCTTCCAGTGACAAGGTCCTGGATGGTGTGGCAGTGCCCAGGCAGACTTGGTGTGTAATTTGGGGGTACTCCTGGACTCACATCTCCTGCTAGAAGAGGAATCAACAAAGGACTAGATTCCCACTGAGAGCAAGCTCTGTCTGGGAGTTGAGATATACTCAGTTGGAAGTCACTTGGATGAAGTTTGCGTGGTCATTGGGGAAAACATCTCCAATTAGGGAGAGATTAGGGAAAATGAGACCTTTCTAGAGAACACTCCACATTATTGACTGTCTGCACCATGGGGCTCTTTAGTTGAAGACATATGGTAAGCTAATTATTTTTTCACTGATTAAGCCACAGCAAAACTAATCAACTGATTTCAACAGAAGCAAAACACCCTGGAATCTCTGAGTAGAAAGCTATGCAATACCAAGGAACATGCTGTGCAACAAGGAACCTACCCTTTCTCACAAAGAAATTAACACTTTCCTCTGTTTTCTCAAAGAAGAAACATGAAGAATGAAATTCAGGCAATGTATACTGATCCTATGCTTTTGGAGATAAAACTGACAATGCACATGAGAGCTGTGTAAAGTTCTGAAGGAACGTGTCACATCAATAAAAATTTAAACAAATCACTCCCCTGAAGCTGCTTCATGAAATCTTGGAGGCCCTCTGCTTCTAAGACAAAAGTGAAATTATATGGTCTTGTTTCAAGTCCCTCTCAGCCTGCTCTCCAGAGATGGTATCCAGCAGGTTCTGCCCAGTTCTGGAGACATTTTGACTAGTTTGGAGAATCAGCAAATACCATCTCTGACTGGCCCCACCCCCATCTATTCTCTGCCTCGTCCCAGCTGATCAGCTGGGTCTTCTTTCGTTGACCTGCAAAGGAGAACAGAGCTGGAAAGCAGGTTAGTGGGGTGGGGAGGGAATGAGATTTTGCAGTATTCTTCCCCTGGAGAGGGGTGAGAATGGAGATTTTGCAGTATTGCAATTGTGCTTTTCCTAATGGTTAGTCACACAAACTATTGTGTGGTGCAGAGAGAGAACCCCTTTTTCCAATCTTTGTTTTGGCAAATTTTGCTGAAAAGCAGGTAGAGGATAATCATAATTTATTAAAAGTTTAAATTTATGTGCAGCCCAACTTCCAGTGACTCTGGGTTGGTGGTCATAGATTTTTGTCTCACTAAAATGTGACATTTGTGAACTGCTTAGATATCCGAAAGAAGGAGTGGCTTGAGAGAAACTGAATTGTCCAGATTATTACTTAGAGTCAATCTAGAAGTGACATCTCATGCAAGTTTTAGGAAGGGTTGCAGTATATATTACATATAATTGCTGAACAAAGAGAAAAACGAGAGTCAGGCCTTTAATTGTAATATGAAGAAAAAGAGAAACAGCTGTGGGTTCTTTTTTTAAGATCTATTTTTTAAGAAGAATAAAACATTTTTCTAGTTCTTTTTTTAAAGAACAAAAACCAGCATGAACATGAACATATTTGGAAATGCATGTCCTCCCACATACAACCATCTGTGCAAAATTTACAGCAAGCCCCGCTAGTTTTGTGAAGAAAAAAAAATAGATATGACATTGTTGTATTGAATTTCACCTCAACTATGAGGAAAGAATTTTCAGAACCAACTTCTCAGACTTTCAGGAATGAAATTTGGTGGAGAAGTAAGGGTTTTATTATCTTAAGAGCAATGTGGAAGAAAATAATTTCACAGCTGCTGAATACCCGAGGCAGGCAGAGAATTTAAACCATTGTAAAGATATAAATGGTGAACAGTTAAAATTGGGAGTATCAATGCAGCCAGTCTCGAGAATAAATGGCTGCTAATTCCAGAATGAAAAACTATAGTTTTTTGTATGGATCTAATTTAACCAAAAAGGGAGAGGTGCATATACTAATTCTAACTGTTAGCTATTTTTCTGCTCCCATTGTAATGATGTTGCTTTTATTTATGGGAAGGGAGCATGATGGGTTAGCATTTAAACACTCTGAACTTGACAAATGGAAAGCTAGTAACTTATGTTAGAGACCTGATAATGTGCGATGGGTGAACTCCCGTTACTTTCCCCAACTCCTGCCCATCTAGCAGATATAGGAAGGTAACAACAGTGGGAAGGTAAAAACATTCTGTGCACCTCAGCATATAGTCATGCTGGCCACATGACCATGGTTAAGAAATGGAAATGGGCACTGACTCCTAGAGTCAGACACAGTTGAACAGGGGAAATCTTTACCTTTTAAAAAATTTATTGAGTGCCCAAGTACAGAGGCATTGGTGTTTGAATGAGGATAATCATTCTCATGAGTAGAAGGAGCTACTTAAACAGGTAGTTGCATGTCGTCTTGAAAATGCTGTGTGTTGGACTGGGTCCTAAAAGGCAGCTCCAACCAATCAATGCTCTCTGGTATTTTCATAGAAAGCAAGGGACTTTCTGGTCCTTCAAAAGACATGATAATCAACAGGAAAGATGATGAAGAGGAATGAAAAATCAAAGAATGGAGAATCAAGGTCATCCAGGAGTTGGTTACTGTAATGATAAGAATGAAGATCTGAGGGAACAAGGTAGGATCGCTTTCCATTGTGGTCAACCTGTTTCAGTAACTGCAAAAGGTAAACCTGTACAATCTCTTCTGCAGCCATGAACTTTGAATCATTATACTTATTCTGTTAGCCTAATTTAATTCCTGCGACTGTTTTAAAGATAAAATGAATACTTCTAGAAGGGACCCATAGGCAAGCCAACAGAACAAGGCAGAGTTGAAGTCCACACATCTTAAAATTGCCACAGCTGAGAAATGCTGCCTTAAAGAGTAAACAATGCTGCTAGTTACAAAGTGTGCATAATTTTATCACAATTATAATCCTAGACATGTTGCCTGATCTTAAAGTAGATTCTAATCAGTGAATTTTTTTTAAGCAGCAATGTGCGCGGCATACTAAATGCATCACTTGAAGCTCATCATTTTAAAGTCTTGTTCATATGAATTAGGGTCCTGGGAGAAGAGTTTTTCATTGGGATCATAGCAGAAACTAACATAATTAAATCTCAACCTTAATGAAAATTGCTTACTTTTCTAACTGTAGATATCAGCAATTGAAGAGAAGTCAACGGAATTCAAGCGTTACATTTAGCATCACATTTAGTATTTTCTTTTTCCCTCAATCAATATGCTTCACCTTATCTACCTCCCGATCTCTCTCTTTCACACACTGAGTTTTTCTAGAAATGCAAGACAAGTTCATTAATAAAATATTGCATCTTAAAAGCATTATCCATTTTTTTCTCATAAAGAAATTGTCTTAAATAGATATCATTTTGCCACATATTGTTCACATGAGGGCAGCAGCAATCTTAATTCAATCACCTCCAGAGCCATTATTTTCTTCAGAAAGAATGAGGAAAAAGAATGTTACCAGTTTCTAAAATAGAAAAATATTTAGCTGCCATCTTCATCTAATGCAAATTAAATATCCACATCTGTTCTGTTTTAGCAAAGATCAGGCAAGTAACAGAAAAGAGCAAACATGGAAAAATACGCTACTTGGAATGTAATTCAAACATTAGTAATGTATTATTGTATCCAAGATGATTTATATTAACATAAAAATAATTCAATATTATTTAATTATAAATATATAAATTTATAATTTGAGTGTTTTCTTCACCCTCGTTCACTATTTTAATAGGGAAACAGGCCAGAATTCATAATCAGAAAGCCAACTAGAAATTGAGGTAGGTAGATTATTATTATTAATTAAATAATATATGCCCTCTGATTCCCAATGAACCTGGGAATAAACATAAAATAAAAATGTTAACACAGGAATAAAATAGAGTGATGGGCAAAAAAGAAGAGTACATATGACAAGCTTAACAAATAAAAAATGGACAGGAATGAAATGGACCCACATTATCCAAAGAAGGTTTTGTTCTCCCTTCACAAAGGCCTGGGTGAAGATCTTGGTCTTCAAAGTCCTTTAAAACAGGGGTCGCCAACCTTTTGGACCTCAGGGACCACCAAACTCATAATTTTAAATCCCAGGGAGCACTAATATGAATTTTGACTGATGTTGGTGGGAGAGAGAGAGAGAGATCTGATCTAACCTCTCTCCCCCCCATACACACACACACAAACACACAGGGGCAGGGGTGAGATTCAAATTTCTTAACAACTGGTTCTTGGGCATGGCTTAATTTGTGGGTGTGCCTTGGTGGGCATGTGACTAGGTGGGCATGGCTTGCATGTAAATATTATGAATATTTATGTAAATATTGATTTTTTTTAATAAAAAAGAGCAACTTTACCCAAAATCAGGCAAAGCAGGCAGGCAGATTGAGTTGCTCACAGAATCACAGATTCACTTAGAGATCCATGTTTCTGCCATCGGCTATCTGAGTCTGTCACATAAAATTTGTTTGCAAGCAAACTCACAAAATTAACTCACAACACACCATGTATGTAAATATTGATTTTCTTAATAAAAAAGAGCAACTTTACCCAAAATCAGGCAAAGCAGGCAGGCAGATTGAGTTGCTCACAGAATCACAAATTCACTTAGAGATCTGTGTTTCTGCCATGGGCTATCTGAGTTTCCAACTGAATAATACAACCTTCAGTCCTGCAACTGAATAATAGAACCTTCAGTCCTTTTAAGACTCTGCTTAAAAGCAGAGCCAAAGATCTAAAGATTAGCTAGAAAGCAAGAAATCCAATAATTTCCTACTTTCCAGCTAATCTAATATTTCCTACTTTCCATCTATAATAATTTCCTACTTTCCAGCTAATCCTGGCACAGCAGAAACAGCTGATGGCCAGAAACAAAAAAAAAGGAAAAATAGTAACTTAGCAGACAAGTTTGCCAAGTAAGGAGTAAGTGGGTGGCTAGGGTTTCTGCGGACCATGTGGGCAGTGCAGCCTTGTGTTCCCGTGCAGCCTGGATTAATTGCTTTGGGGGATGCTCTGAGGGTGACATTTCTCTATGACCACCAAAATTTTCTCATGCAACACCAATGGGCCGCAACCCACCGGTTGATGACCACTGCTTTAAAACACTAGGTTGAAGTCATTTGGATCTTGCAGGGCATCTCATTCCAGAGGACAGGTGGTGCAACTGAAAAGACATGCTTCCAGGGACCTGATAAATGGCATCATTAAACCAAAGGAACCAGATTGTACAAATTCTGCCAGATCAAACTGGCCAAGTAGCTATTACAGGAGATAGGAGGTCCCACTAGGAACCAGGTTCTATGAGATATAGGATTTTGTAGATGACAGCTTGAATTGTACATGGAAACAAGTAGGCAACCAGTGCAGCTGGCAAAAGAGAAGTGTTATACACCTATTTGTTCCTATATCCCTGCATTCTGGTCCAGATGAACCTTCTGGTGGTTTTCAAGGGCAGCCCCATTTAGAGCACATTGCAGTAGTCAAGCTATTAGGCAACCTGGGCATTAAGTGACTGACTTATTTATGTGGATCTGATTCATCAGAGGAAAGACCAATGCTACTTTTTCCAATTCAGTCCTTTTTATTATATATATAAGGGGTAAAGTTTCCCCTCTCACATACGTGCTAGTTGTTTCTGGCTCTAGGGGCAGTGCTCATCTCTGTTACAAAATCGAAGAGCCAGCATTGTCCGAAAATGTCTCTGTGGTCATGTGGCCAACATGGCTAAACCATGGCCAAAGGCACATGGAACGCTGTTACCTTCCCACCAAAGTGGTCTTTATTTTTCTACTTGCATTTTTCATGCTTTCGAACTGCTAGGCTGGCAGAAGCTGGAACAAGTAACGGGAGCTAACTCCATTACACAGTGCTAGGGATTTGAACCACTGAACTGCTGACCTTTCTGATCGACAAGCTCAGTATCTTAGCCACTGAGCCACCATGTCCCATATATGTGTGTGCGAGTGTGTGTGTGTTTGTGTGTGTGTGTGTGTGTGTATATACACACACATACACATATAATGTGTGTGTATATGTGTATGTATATGTGTGGTGAGTGTGTGGTATTTCTGAGTTTTAATTGCAACCATCCACAAACACACATTACTCTGCCAGGAAAGCATTCTGAGCAACCTAAAAGTACTCACAAAAAGAAAGGGTCATTATAGAAGGGAGCTTCTGATACTCAGTAGAAAAGGAGACAATGCTTATCTAATGATGTCTCCCAACAATTCATGAAAATCTAAATCCACAAAGCGCTTATTTATCATGATGATTTTTCTTCTTGACTTAAGAAAAAAGAAAAGATAATCAGACAAAAACTCTATCAAGGCTATCACCTTAGTGAATAATTAAACCCACTCATTGTGTGGGATATTGAAGCTTTGTAAGATTTTGACTGTTTCCATATAATAGCTAACTCCAAAAAACTATCAGCCCACCACATACTAAAGATGTCAACAAACTGGCTTCAGCTCCGAACAAGGAAAGTAGTTCATGTGAGATCTAAAATACCACCCTTGGATGTTAACTTAAAATAAAATATTTCACTGTTCCAAGTTAGGATTATGCTTATACGGCAAGGAGTAACTTTCCTGTTGGTTTTGCCTGTAAATCATTAAATGCAGGCAGAATCAACATACTTTACTTTATTTCCAAAATAAAAATAAACCAATTTCATGTTTGACCAACATTTTCATCTAGTTTTAAAAAGCACAAAATGAATGAGATAATCATTAGATATATAAACTGACAACTGGACTGTCCTTGTAATTTTCATCTCTTTTATTTTCCTGGTTTTCCCCAACATCTATAATCTGTATTTTGTTGTAATTAATAGTGAGCTATTCAGATTAATAGCCGCTTAACACTGTCCTCATACACAGAAAGATGTCAAAACATAAGTGGGAGAAATCTAAATATTTCAGATGATTAACAGTGCTGTATAAAACATACAGCTAATGTTTGCTCTAAGTAAGGGAGCTTGCAAAAAATCTAGTTGTGCCCCTTTGCAGTTGGAATGTTATTTGAGAACTTCCTACAATATCTTACCAAGGCTTGCACTGAACATGACATATTGTACAACCAGATATAGAGCAATATTTGTTTGGGACAATTTCTCCCATAGACAATTATTTAACCAAACCCAAAAATGCTTACTGTACAGATTGTTTCAGGTATATGTGTGTGTGTGTTTGTGTGTGAGAGAGAAAGAAAGGGGAGGAGAGGGAGAGAGAGGGGGAGGAGGGAGAGGGAGGGATTGTGGATCTAGGGATTGATAAATTCATGCTCCAATGAGGATGATCCCACACAATCAGATACCCAGGGATGTTTTGTGTGATGAGCAAATGGTATATGGATTGCTTTGGCTTCAACAATACCTTATTGTTGTCCAGGAATCCGAAGTGATCTCAGGCAGAGGTGGTATTCAGCAGGTTCTGATGAGTTCTGGAGAACCGGTAGCGGAAATGTGGCAAATACCACCTTTGACTAGAGATTTTACAGTGTCCTTCCCCTGCCATGTCCACCAAGCCACGCCCACAGAAACAGGAGTAAAAAAAATTGAATCCCACCACTGATCTCAGGTTCTATTTGATACGGCATTCTCACGGTTGGGGGCTTGAGCAGTCACACAAATTGCTATAAATAAATAAGTACTCCTGTGAGCTGCAAACTGATTATTAGTAACGTTGCAGAAACAGCTGAAGCATGTGGTTGTTGCCATCAAAAGACAATGTGATCTGAAATTTCCCAGACTGATTTAGGTGAAATTTGGGTACTTCACTTCCTTCCAATGGTTTAGCTTTCCCCCTGTGCCTGCAAAACACTAATTTTTTTAAAGGCATCATTAGACATTTTATTTCTTCTATTTTAAAGACCCTGCTAAAGGTGCTTGGGATACAATTCAAGGCAAAAAAGGGTAAAATAAAAACCTATAAATAAAATTGATTTTTATTGTGCCATTCCTGAGTCACAGTTAAGATAGGAAAGTTGAGCCTTGTGGGAGATGATGTTCAGGAGAATGATCAGATCCACCTATTTTATGGGTAAGAGATCATTAACATCTGGTAGCCTTCCCCAGCTCCAGAAGACATCCAGTATTAAGCCCCTGTCACACTGCACCAAAGGATGGAAAGAGGATGTAAAACGGAGAAAAACACTTGCCATCCGTTGGTTAACGCGATGCTTCCGTTTTGTACTCATTGCATACGTTTTGCTTCCTCTTTATCCGTCCAGCATCTGTCTATTGACGTTTCATCCGCTCAGAGGGTTTTGAGCTGCTCAAAACTTTTGCGCGTCCGTTCTGCATCTGCTAGGCATCCGCTAGGCATCCGTTCTGCATCCGTTATGCATCCGCTATATCCGCTAGGCATCCGCTATGCATCCGCACAACTCGATCCGCTCCAGCAGTAAACGGATGCAGGGAGGAAGCGGAACGGACGCGGAACGGATGCATAACGGATGAAAGCGGATGCAGCTCGTAAAGAAAGCATTTAAAACGGAAAAAAACGTTCGCAGAGGGGACCTATCTTGGATATTAAGGATGCAAAAGGACACATAGGGGAAAACCTATATTGCCTATAAAAAGGGGGAGCAACTCACCTGGATCTCACTTTCAGACCAGCAGCCCAGCTGTGCAGACCTCTGCAGCCTTCATCTGACTCTTGCTCTTCCACAACATCCAGTCATGTCCACCATGGATCGTAACAAAGTCCTTTTGGCAGCCACCATCGTTCTGCAACAGTGTGAAGCCATCTACAGGCTCTGTGAACTCTACTATGGGAAGAAAAGGAGGCGGCCAAGAAGCGTCTGGATCCGAAGATGGATCGGGAGAAGAGCAGAGTTCGGACTGTACAACAAGCTGATGGTGGAGCTCAGGAACGAAGACCCTCGTGCATTCCAGAACTTCATGAGGATGCCTCCAGCCATGTTTGACGAAGTTGTGCAGCGGCTGATGCCCAGGTTGACCAAGCAGAGCACCAACTTCCGGCCCAGCCTGGACCCTGGGCTCAAGGTGGCACTCACTCTGCGCCACCTGGCCTCAGGGACCACCTACAGGAGCATGCAGTACGGCTGGAGGGTGCCACATAACACCATCAGCATTGTGGTCAGAGAAGTGGTGCAGGCCATCATCGAAGAATACATGGAAGAGCTCCTACAGTGCCCCACCACTGAACAAGGCTGGAAGAAAGTTGCAGAGCAGTGGTATCAGAGGTGGAACTTCCCACACACCATTGGAGCCATAGATGGGAAGCACGTGGCCTGCAAAGCTCCAGCCAAGTCAGGGTCCACTTATCACGACTACAAGGGCTTCTTCAGCATCATCCTCTTCGCCATGGTCGATGCTGACTACAAGTTCATGTACATCGATGCTTCAGGAAACAGTTCAGCTTCAGATGCCCAGGTATACAACGCCAGTCACCTCAAGGAGGGGCTGGAACGCAACCTCATCATGGGCTTCCCAGATCCAGACCCCCTGCCCAACGACACGCAAGATGTGCCCTACTTCATTGTGGGGGATGATGCCTTCTCCCTCAGAACCTACCTCATGAAGCCCTACACCTCCAAATGCCTCACCCGTGAAGAGAGGATCTTCAACTACAGGCTGTCCAGGGCAAGGCAGGTGGTGGAGAACGCCTTTGGCATCCTGGCCAACAGGTTCCAGGTACTTCTCACCACCATGCAGCATCGCCCACAGACCGTGAGGAGGATCGTGGAAGCTTGCTGCATCCTGCACAATCTCATGCGCACCCGCTACTCAGTCTTGCAGAACAGGCTCGCGGACCTCCAACAAGGCAATGGGAATATGGAGCCTGGGGAATGGAGGCAAGGGTGAAACCTGATAGATACTGTGGATGTGCAAGGCTCCAACAGAGCTTCACGTCAAGGGAAGAAGCAGCGCAACCTCCTGAAAAACTGGTGCAACTCCCCAGCTGGAGCGGTGGAGTGGCAAGACAGGATGATAGATGTTTAATGGATGCTTCCTTCAGCCTGTCTCATCACACGGATGAGATTGGGCCATGTATGTTGGGTGGGCCTACAATGAACAGGGCATTTAATAAAGAGTTGTGTTTATGTTGACATGTGTGGATCAATGATTAAATTGTTATTGATAATAAAGGGCCATAGGTGTGGCACCTGGGAGGGTGGACCATACAGTCCCATTATGCTTGCACTGGAGGTTTATCTATCCCACAGCTATTACCCATTCCAAAGGTATCCCTGCCCACCCCACTGCTATCCTTACCCTTCCCACAAACATGCAAAGGCTTAAACCATTTCTAAAAGTTTCCACCAAGACTATATTAAAAAAAGAGAAATGAGGCAAGTGTGTGAATCAAAGATAGACTTTATTAACAATAAGGTATAAAAGAAAAATGACCCAACTCAAATAAAGTCCACAGGTAGCCAGCCAGCCAGTCTCTGGCACTCCTCTTGGTCGATCAGTCTCAGGGGTGAAGGGTCCAGGTGCTGTGGAGGTGGCTGGTGCTGGAGTGCTTGTCTGAAGTGTCATTGGGGTGCAGCATCAGCACAGTAAGCACCAGCAGAAGCACCACCGCCAGAAGCATCATCATCAGCTCCTCCAGAAGCAGAAGCAGCAGAAGCTCCAGCCCCAGAAGAGCGAGCCCGTGCTACAGAAGCCCCAGCAGAAGCAGAGTGAGGGCCAGGGGACGGGATGGTAGCCCTGTCCCTCCTGCCAGGGCTGGCAGCAGATGGCTGAGGCTTTCTGTTCTTCCCCATGGTTGTGGGGTTGCTGGCTGGCAGGGAGGCTGGCAGGAACCAAGGCTAGCAGGAAGGCAGGCACCAAGGCTGGCAGCAAGGCTGGCAGGCAGGCAGACAGCAAGGCTGTCAGGCAGGTAGGCACCAAGGCTGTCAGGTAGGCAGGAACCAAGGCTGGCAGGCAGGCAGGCACCAAGGCTGGCAGGAAGACTGGTAGGCAGGCAGGCACCAAGGCTGGCAGGAAGACTGGCAGGCAGGCAGGCACCAAGGCTGGCAGGCAGGCTGGCAGGCAGGCTGGCAGGCCGACTGGCAGGCAGACTGGCTTGCAGGGAGGCTGGAAGGCAGGCTGGCAGCAAGGCTGGCAGGCAGGCAGACAGCAAAGCTGGCAGGGAGGCTGGCAGCAAGGCTGGCAGCAAGGCTTGCAGGCAGGCATGCAGGCAGGGCAGGTAAGGCAGTCAATCCGTCCGGCAGCAGGTCTTTCCTCTGAATGGTGACCTGCTTCCGAGCTGCTTCCCTTTATATCTGCGGGGCTTATGCAATGCATCCTCCCCGCATGTGCAATTAACACTTTGCATCCGTTAGGCTTCTTCTGTGCATCCGCTAAGCTTCTGCTTTGCATCCGCTTTATCCGCTGTGCATCCGTTCTGCATCCGCTGTACCCGTTCCGTGTCCGCTTTGCTGCGCCCCCCCGGAAGCCTAGCGGATGTGCCATCCGCTCCCATCCATTTCCATCCGCTAGGCTTCCGTTCTGCATCCGCTTTCCATCCACTCTGCGTCCTCCCTTGTCCATTCCTTTCCGTGTTATCCACTCTGGTTATGCAAATTTTTGCCCCTTTTGAGAGCGGATAACAACAGATGGAACATTTTTCTCATCTGTTGTGTCCTTTTTACTAACGTTTTGCATCCGTTGGGCAGTGTGACAGGGCCTTTCCAAATGTAACAGATATCATTGAAAGAGAAATCAAGTTGTATGATGCATACATCTATTAAATTTTGCTGAGGTTGGCAATTTGCTACAGGAAAACTAAAGGAGGAGTGGTTGATCCTTTAAAGAAAAACAACTCTAAGTTAATTACCTCCCATCTCCTCCTACTCTCAGAGGATGCTACATCAGCATTTCACACACACACACATACACGCACACACACACACACACACACAAACACATATATGTATATATATATATGTGGATCTTTGGTTATTCGGGTTTTCTCCCACATAAAATTGGAAGTATCTAGGCGACGTTTCGATGAAGTCTTATTCATCATATTCAGGCTTGTTTCTTTGGCTCTTTGCTTCTTGGAGTAATGTGAGCTTGCAGCTGCTTCTTCCTTTTAACTGCTAGTGGGGGTGTGACTTGACGGGGTGGGGGCTTGGCTGTGTTCTGATTGGGTGGGGGTGTGTCCTCATTGGTTGGGGGTTTGGCTGTGTTCTGATTGGTTGTGGGGTTGGCTGTGTTCTGATTGGCTGGGGGTGTGTTCTGTTCAGGTGGGGGCTTGGTTGTGCTCAGGTTAATCTTAGTTGCTGGGGGATTTGAGCTGGTGAGCTGTGATCCTGTTGTTTGGCTTCACGTTCGTGGTTGTGCCACATCTTCATGGTGGGCATCAGTTCACTTCATGTATGGGTCGGAGGGGTTTGAAGTGGGTAGTGATGAAGCTGCGATATGACTTCTGGCCTGTGGTCGTGTCTCATCTTCTGTGTGGGTGTGAGTCTGCTTTCTACAGGGGAGTATGGGGGTAGCATCTTGTGTGGCCCTCGTGGGTGTCATTCTTCATGTTACGTACTTGTTTATTAATGAGGGCAGGTTTCCAAATGGCTGGTAGGCGAGAGATATAATCTCATTTATTCATGCTGTGTGAGAGTTTTTCTATCTCTATGGCTTCTCTGATTATTCTGTTCTTGAAGTGTTCAGTTTTGGCGATAGTTCTGGTATTTCTAAAGTCAATTTCATGTCCTGTGGCTTTGAGATGTTGGACCAGGGAAGAGGTCAGTTTTTTCTTTTTTTTTGATTGAGTTCTTGTGTTCTTCAATGTACTTAACATGAAGAATGACACCAGACCCACATATACATATGCATATGCATATGCATATGCATATACATATTCATATACATAGGTACGTCCATCCGTATGTATGTATGTATATGCTGTTCAGCTTTGTTCGGGTATTTTTCCCACATCATTGTAGTTGTGCTTTTAAAGTTGTAGCAATGTTTCGGCAGAATCTCATCTTCAAAACAGACAGAAAAATAGCAGCCATCCTTAGAAACCGTAAAGTAAATATTGACCTGGAAAACCAAGGCATATACGAAGTCCCCTGTGCATCATGCCCGGCCACATACAGTAAAATGCAGTAAAAAATGCAGTAAAAAAGCTGGAACACACTTCCTCACTTGTCCAAAGCCACAGGTCATAGCATCAACTTCAATGGCATCAAAACCCTAGCCACTATAGAAAACCCCAACCACAGAATCATCAGAGAAGCCATAGAGATTGAAAAAAGACCTGAAAGCATGAATAGAAGAGATAATTCCACCAGACTGTCAATCATTTGGAAGCCTGCACTCACAAACAAAACAATCTCCACACCACAAGCCAGGCAAACACCTGGGCACAAACAGACTCCCCCTGATACCTCCAGCTCAAACACACCCCAACCTGGCACCCAGATGAATCCTAGCTTCCTAACAAATGATAGCTGTCCATTTACTCGGAGCGAAGCTGCACTAAAAGCCTCCAATACAGGAACACAATATTGCCAGCCAATCAAGACACAAAAAAAGCTACAAAACAGACAGAAGATATTAGAAACACCAATCAAGCAGAAAACACCAAACTCCAAGACCAATAAACACAGACCAAGACTCCCAACCAATCAGGATGAAGAAAAAACCATTCTGGCACAGTGTAGGCTAGCCCCAAATTTAAAACTGAAATGGCTGTGAAAGTCTGACTCACAGAAGAACACAATACAGAAGCCTGATGATGGCAGATGAGATTTTCCCAAAATGTTGCTACAACTTTAAAAGCACAACTATGATGACGTGGGAAAATACCCGAACAAAGCTGAACACCATCTCATGAGCTGATACTACTTCTATTTCAAACTGGAATACAATCCCTCACATAGGTCACTACCCATGCTGAATCCAGCATGTAGACCAATAGAAGAATAAGTACCCGCCTAGAGGAACACAAAAATGCAGTAAAAAAGCTGGAACACACCTCCTCACTAGTCCAACACATGAAAACCACAGGTCACAACATCAACTTCAATGGCACTAAAACCCTGGCCACTATAGAAAACCCCAGCCACAGAATCATCAGAGAAGCCATAGAGATTGAAAAAAGACCTGACAGCATGAATAGAAGAGATGATTCCACCAGACTGTCAATGGCACTAAAACCCTGGCCACTATAGAAAACCCCAGCCACAGAATCATCAGAGAAGCCATAGAGATTGAAAAAAGACCTGACAGCATGAGTAGAAGAGATGATTCCACCAGACTGTCAATCATTTGGAAGCCTGCACCCAAATAGAAAGATCTCCATGCCACAAGCCAGGCAAACACCTGGGCAAAAATAGACTCCCTCTGATAGCTCCAACCTAACCCCCCCACCAGGCACCCAGGTGAAACCCAGCTTGCTAATGAATAGCAGCTTGCTAATGAATAGCAGCCGTCCCTTCACACGAAGCCAAGCTGCACTAAAAGCCTCCAACACAAGAACAGACTGTTGCCAGCCAATCAAAGCCACAAAACAGACAGAAGAAACCAGGAACACCAATCAATCAAACTCCAAGTCCAATGAAACAGGTCCAGGCTCTCAACCAATCAGAATGGACCAGCCTCAAATTTAAAACCAGGAGCTGTAAGACCCATATCCATACAGAAGCCTGAAGATGGCAGATGAGATTCTGCTGAAACGTTGCTACAACTTTAACAGAACTACAATGACGTGGGATAATACCCGAAGGAAGCTGAACAGCACATATATATATATATATATATATATATATATATATATATA
>BLBF01000032.1:19717026-19729615 GCA_015471245.1 Laticauda colubrina
CTCTTTAAGAACTTAATGTGTATTTTAAGAATGTACCAAGCAGAATTTGACTGGAAGTTATGTGTTATATTGAATGTTATAATTTTAAGGGCATAAATTGAAATTTAAATAAGAGTTGAATGGATAAAAATTAAAAGATACAAAGGTGTCATTCTCCAATTAGTAACTACAGGGAAAATTTTTGTTTAATGAGAAAAGAAAATATGAAATTGAAACAGGACAGACAAAAGTATGAATATGATGACTAGAAAGGTATTGAAACTTAGAAAAAGATATAACTGAATTTAGAAAGGAATGAGATAATTAAAAGTAAGGTTGAGAAAACTAAGGGAAGGGAAAAATTATTGAGAAAATGCTAAAATAGTAATAAGATATGGAATAGAACACAAAGATGAATATGAAATTGAATTTGTATCTGTATGGAGAAGTGATAACCTGGGACCATGCTATTCTCAAAAAAAAAATAAATACTTGTATTATGTTTTGTGAAAACCCAAATAAAATTTATATATATATAAAAAAAGAAACATGGCAGGACAGTCAAAGAACTTTTAAGGCAGGAAAGGGAACATGGAAAAGTCCAATGTATGTAGCATCAGTAGTGGGATTCAGCCAGTGTGCACCACTTCAAAAGAACCGGTTGTTAACTTTCTGAGCAGTTTGGTGAACTGGTTGTTGGAAGAAATCATTAGGGCAGAGAACCAATTGTTAAATTATTTGAATCCCACCATTGTATGTAGCATGGAGATCAATTGTAACATCCTTAGGGCCAATTGTTTGTACATTTGTGTCCAGGATATGGATAATAAA
This sequence comes from Laticauda colubrina, assembly GCA_015471245.1. Taxonomy (NCBI): domain Eukaryota; kingdom Metazoa; phylum Chordata; class Lepidosauria; order Squamata; family Elapidae; genus Laticauda; species Laticauda colubrina. Next base: position 19,717,837 of record BLBF01000032.1, read on the forward strand.
CAGGAGGAGGGCACTCATGATTGTGTCTTCGCATCACATAAACCTCATGGGATGAGAATGAAGGATATAAAACTTAAGAGATCTCATGTGGCTTTCTACGTAAAGAAGCTATGTGCCTCTAAATCAATTTCTCTTAATGCCACAGTTATGTGGCAAGCATTAGAATAAGATTAAAAGAGGCTAGAAACCAAAGTGATATTAATGTGGGAGTTTACCATAAGCCATTCACCCAGTGAGAAGATGTTGACAATGCCTTTCCAAATCAAATCACCAAGTGCTTAGATAATAGCAGCAAAGTGAGACATTAACTGACCCTGATAACTACTGGAAGGCTACCTCAGCTAGGAATCTGAACAGATTACTCATCTCTCCTGTTTACAATTTCATTTTTCAGAAGGTAGATGAAAGATCAAGGTGATTGGCTATTCTGGAACTGGTAGATGGACAAGGTAACTAGAGGAAGAAGATACTTAAAGAAAAATCAGTCCATATCCTAGACTTCAGGAAGGCAAATTTTAAGTATTCAGGTGAAAGGTGGACAGCACAGGGTAATAGAAAAGACCAGAATGAAATAATATGATCAAGGAATGCAAAATGTAATGGGGAAGGAGGGGAGAGTTATGTTCAAAGAAAATCAGAGATGCTGTTGATCTGTTGCTTGGGGAAATAATAATGGGGAATAGGGCTAAGATGGAATTGCTTAAGATCTGTTTCTCTCTTCTCTCAGATGAAGGCCCCTCCTAATATGTCTGATAGCTTAGAGATGAAAAAGAACCCACCTTGCTATCTTAAATGAATACAGGTTTTCAAAACCAAGTGTTAAGGTAAGGTTCAAGGTTCGTTCTCTGGGCTTGTGGATTGGTTTCCAAACGTTTATCAGGCCAGGTAACATCTTCAACAGAATTTAGGGCAGGGGTCGCCAACCTTTTGGACCTCAGGGACCACCAAACTCATAATTTTAAATCCCGAGGACCAGAGACCCTGGAAAAATCCCCCAAAAAAGTCTGCAGGAAAATTCCCCACTCTGTTTTCCTACCAATCGATCATTCTTTATTTGGGATTGCAGGATACCATCCCCAGTTCTGTTCTTGGGGGTGGGGAGAGAGAGAGAGACTTTTGGCTTCATGCAAGAAAGCAGCAGAAGCAGCAGAAGTCTTTCTTTCTCTCCCCTAAACTTTGCCAGAAATGAGTCTTTGTGAGACTTGTTGCAACAGCACAGCCTCTTGGAGCAGGATGCCTTGCAGGGTCCCAAAGACTCATTTATAGCGGAGTTTGGGGGAGAGAAAGAAAGACTTTTTCTGTTTTCCTTGTGTGCAGCCAAAAGCAGAAGAAGAAAGAAGCAGAAAGAAGCAGGCCAGTGGCCAGGCCAGGCACTTGGGGTGAGTGGAGCAAGTTTTCCCCCTCCATCTTTCCCCCCTCCACGACCTTGTGTTGTTTGCAATGCAAGCGATGCAAACCTTGTGTTCCTGTGGGGCATGTGGGTGGTGCAGCCTATGCATAGCCTATGCAGCTATGTTCCTGCATAGCCTGGATTAGTTAGTTAGTTTACTTTATTGTCATTGCACCTTGTACAATGAAATCAAACACCATCTTCAGTGCACATCATGACCATGAAATTAAACACAAACACACATCCTTCACACTCCACATTAATTGCTTGGGGGGGGGGGCTTTGGGGGTGATGTTTCTCTGCGGACCACCAAAATTTTCTCGTAGACCACCACTGGTCCCTGGCCCACTAGTTGGCAACCACTGGGCCTCCAGGGCTATCATCAGACCCATCACAAGACCTTCACTTGACACACCCACACATTACACCCTTATAAACAGAAGAACACTGACATCCCCTAATGTCAGTGAAGCTGAAGGTGTAACCTAGTCTGGTAACAAAACTTTCAGAAACCAACCACAAGCTCAGAGAACGAACTTTCACCCCATCCTACACTTGAGCTACAGATATTCGCTACTCCTGCAAGTGTTAAGAGCTGGCAGAAGTGATCTCAGTTCCGCTGACTGTAATTGCCAAACTCCTGAAGAATAGATGAATAGATGCTAGAAGACTGGAAGAAATCAAACATGGCCCTAATAGATGAAAAGGGCAAAGTACTGGAATGGACTGTCTTTTTAAGTGGTTAGATAAGGTGACCAAACGTCCTCCTTTAGGGAGGACAGTCCTCCTTTTGTAAATTCTGTCCTCTCTAGAAAAATGTCCTCCTACATGTCTTCCTTTTTGATATTTGAAGACTAATATGTAAATTTCTGTATTTGATTGATGCCAATCCGATCCGTTGTGTGTGATGTGACGTATTTGTATTTGACATGATGATTCGTCAAGGCTTGGTACAGTGCGGTGAGACGCGATTATGAGACACATGAAATCCCACCCTTGCATTGTTAACATTGTTCGGTTGAGTCTGTTAGAAGGAAACTTCTTTTGGTGTGCATGAGCAGATTGGGAGAAAAGGGGCAGTGGCGAAATTCTATCTTGTTACAAATAAATCAAGAAAATAACTTCATGCAATTTTTATTTGTTGGGAAAAACTCTTAAATCTCTCTCTCTCTCTCTCTCTCTCTCTCTCTCTCTTCATTGGAGCCACTGTTGATATCGTAGGTTACTGTTCCTGTATGTGATTCCTGTTTTAAGTGTTAGCAAATTATACAGAATAAAGTCATGACCAGTTGGAAAATACAAAGTGTTGCTTATGGAATCAGAATAACTCCTTTGGGTTCTCAAATATGAGACACTGTTTATTCTAGGAAGAAGTGCGCAGTGTGTAGTACTTCAAATGTTGCAGAAACCTCAGTTGCCAGCTGTCCTAGCCAGCATGACAGACAATCATATGGGATACTAGGAGAATACTGACTTAGTAGTGTGAGGCTACACATTGGAGACTCTGCCCATTGGATTTATCAAGCCTGCATCCGAAGGAGCTGATTAATGTGCAGGTCACACCGGTGTTCATGTCAACATTCAGTCTTCAAACGTGCACATGGGATTTTAAGCTTTATAAGCCATTCCTGTCTGAACATTCTCATCTGAGTTGGTCTTTGACCCATCCCTTACTCAAAGCCCTAAGCATAAATCTTATGCTCTTCTTTATACGTGGGAATATAACAACTTCATCTGCTTTATTAGAATCAATAGATATAAATAAAAGAGCCAGTGTTCATAAGGCTGAGAAACAAAGAAACATCTGAAGAATTTGCTGTTTGGAAAGCCTTCAGATCATGGAATTTCATAATCTCCTACTCATATTGGAGAGATTAAGGTTTAAGAACAGTTGGCAAACTATTTAGTTGCCAGATATTTGAGGGGGTGAGGAGGATCAGCTCTGATGAAGTAGACTTTCTCCATAGATAATTATGTAAAGAAATATGTTTAAGTAGAAGAATTCCATGGTTTCAGCATTATTCATACATCTGTGGAATCCTCTTATCCTATTTATACTGCTCATTTTTCCCCTGGGGAGGAATCCAAATTTCCAGTGCTGATTTCTCAGGAAAAGAGAATATGTTGCATGTAGTGGTGTACCCAGAGGAGACGGGGGTTAGTTGATGGACAGAACATGATGCAAAGCTGACTTATGTTCTACATGTGTTGAAATGTCATGTGTTATGTGTGAAAGGGAGAAGCTTGCAGCATCAATAGGGATACATTACTTTGATGAAAAAGAGTTACATGCAGGTGATCCTAAATCTACTTATCGAAAAAAGTCTTATTCCATTACCCAAGATTTGGGACAATTTTTTTTTAATCACAACAGACTGCGCAAGCATAGATGGACAGTCCATCAGGCTCATTTCTTTACTGCAGCATCATTTGATTTGCACATTATAATTGTTGTGACACATCCATTCCCTGATCTAAGACAATGTATCAAAATAACCAGAGCAAAGCATAGATGGTTCACCCCCAAATTAGTACTGGGGTGACAAGGCAATATGCAACCCAGAAGTACAAAATAAAGTATGCCTCTTCCAAACCTGATTTGCATTCCAAATTTTATTCTCCAGAGTCTTGGCCTCTAGCGACATTATAAGTTAGTCATGTGTCCAGTGTAATGTTCACAGCCTCATTGTTCAGTAGAGTTTTTTTTCTGCCTACACTTAATGCAAACTGTTCCTACTTACCAGTATTATGGAATATTTGACCCCCCACTGACCCCAGGCAGGGGGCACAGTTGTGCAAGACATAATTTAATGTACACAAAGGATTGCTTTCCGATTTGATTTTGAAAATGAGCATCGAGACAATAAACAAAGCAAATCTGCTACAAACACATTTTCATTCTTCCCTCTTGCCAGTTTTTCTAAACAGCATTCAACAGAGGTCCCAATTCTGCACACATGGGTCTTTGCGCCCTGCAAAAAGCTTACTGATTTCAAGACCGTACAGACAAGTACAGTTTCAGGGTCAGGACCTTATAGTTGTTGTTTGTGCTGTCTAGGACACAGCTTGTTTATTTTGGACATTAAGGGAGAGTCCCATTATGCCGAATTAAAGTTCTATTTTACTAAGAGACAGATGGGTGAGCAAGACTTCTTAAAAAATATGACTCACTTACTTTAAAAAAAAGATTTCAATATCCACATAAAACTTCTCCTGAAGCCCAAAGCTCAAGTACTAATAATCACTGCAACTATGATCCCAGAGATCTATTTATCATTTTAGACTTCAGGAAAGATCATAGTTAAAATAGGGACCTTTGGAAAGAGACTGAATCGCTTATGCTAGCTGACTTCTATTTTTGGTGGGCAGAACCAAGGGAGATAAGGTGAAAAATAATCCCCTTCTACAGCCAAGAAAAAATAAAGAGGAGGAGGAGGAGGAGGAGGAGGAGGAGGAGGAGGAGGAGGAGGAGGAGGAGGAGGAGGAGGAGGAAGAAGAAGAGATAAAATATTCCTTCTCTAAGGAAATACCCATAATACTGACATGAAATTGAGATGTACTTGTAAGTAATTTCTAGGACAATATATTACATACTTGATAATGATACATTTTGGTAAGTCCTATTGTAGGCCTCTTTGGTTTTGGCTTAGCATGATCCCAGCCACTGCAATTTGGAAAAGCATATTACAACTTAAGCACTATCACTGAATCCAGCTAAAAATATGTAGCAGATCATAATTAAACAGGGTTTATACAGTAACAGAATTCAATTGCAGCTCAAAAAATCCCTCATTTTTGAATGGGAGGGGATTCAGATTCAGTTCAGATTCAGCCTTATCAATTCAGCCATGCCTTGACTATTCTGGCTTAACAGATTAACAGAGTTGGAAGGGACCTTGTAAGTCATCTAGTCCAACCCCCCATCCAAGCAGGACACCCTACACCAGGGGTCCCCAAACTTGGCAACTTTAAGACTTGTGGACTTCAACTCCCAGAATTCTCTAGCCAGCTAAGTCTTAAAGTTAGACTTTAAGTCTCTAAAACTTAAAGTCTCAAGTTTGGAGACTTTTGCCCTATACCATTTCTGACAAATGGTAGTCCAGTCTCCTCTTGAAAGCCTCCACAACTGAAGCTCCCACAACTTCCGAAGGCGAGCTGTTCCATTGGTTGATTGTTCTCACTATCAGAAAATTTCTCCTTATTTTTAGGTTGCATCTCTCAACTGCCAATGAAATTTGAAACTGAAACTCAGTGGACTTGGAGAAAATAACTAGCCCAAATTTGACTCTGGATGAATATAGACTTGAACCTTGAGTGTCCCTGATCCAAGTCTCCCACCTCAATTGCTACCTAAAACATACTAGTTTTCATGCTGGATTGGATTTAGGCATAAATGTATATACAAGAACATGCATGCTACCTCCAGCGAACAACTCTAGATTGTTACAATAGGGTAAAAAAAATCACATACCACAATAAATAGTTAAACATTAAAATCAACAAAGTTAACACCAGCAGCATGACTTCTCAGTTTAGTAAATAATTTTTCATGGATTGGCTGCTAAACTGCACTTCCAGTCCCAACAGCCCTTTAAAAGAAGGTGCTTTCTGAATTTTGAATTTTGATTTGGTCTCCCTTCACCTCTCCCAAGGGAGGAATTCTCATCCCACCTTCTTGGTTTCTGTGGAATAAAGGGGCAGACTCTTCCTGGGTCAGATGGCCCCAAAGATAACAATAATCATGTCTGAATGAAACATGGATTTCTTTAACAAGGGCACCAGCTTCAAATTTCTTGCATCTCAACCAAGTAATGCATAGAACAGGAGTTATGATTTAAATGTGCAATTCAGGAAAGTCAAAGCTTAATTTAGAACAATGATTCTTAAACTGTTTGACTCAATTACTCCTGACCTTGGTCTCAAATAATATTACCACTCCCAGTCTCAAAATCCAGAGTGTTGTTTTATTCAAGCATAGCAGCAGTTCCATAGTGGATCCTCAACTCACAGACAAACAATTAAACATTAGTCCATTAGCCCTAGGACAGGCTCAAATTATCCCTTTGGGAGTAACTGGTCTGCTAGAGAACAGAACTAAAATTCTGCCCATTTACATATACATAATGAATAGAAAGGAATAACTGTAGAATTATTATTATAATAAATTACAGAATCATTAAATCACAGAATAATTAAATCAAATAATTGTATATAAAAGGTCTTATAGGCAGTCTTACTATGATATTTCGGAAGCCATTCTCTCTGAATCTATTTATGGAGTCTTGGGAATCCAAATCTTTGGGAATCCAAAGTTCTTCTCTTATATTCTTTAATACACCCTTAATCTGTTATTGCAATGACGGCAGTAGTTTATACTTCTGGTGCCCCACAAATACTAGATTTGCACATTTTATTAAACCATGGGTTTTTGATCATTGGTTATTAATAAAACCAGTTTGTGAGTCTGAAACACAGTAGGACACAAACCTGGTTTATAGATTGCAATGCCTGGGTTTACAGAAGAAGCTACAACTAGAATAAAGCAAGCCATGCTACAGTATGGGACTTGTGTACTCCATCATCTATTGGAATAATATTCAATATTTTACACTGTGGAAGCGGATAACTCAAAACACACAACAATAACACCGATAATTTTCCTTCTTGCAATTCCTTTTGCTTACTAAGATTCACATTAAGATGTATTTGGAATGAGTTAATGGAGAAGCATGAAAAATATTCTGAAATCTTCTCTCTTCATAATACAAATACAGAATTCATCTCCCTTTCCCCGTTCCCACTACTTTGTACACCAAGAGCCAAGAGAGAAAGAACATTTCCAACGTTCTTTTCGCATTATGTCAACCCAGATTCAGTGACAGTTTGCAAGCGGAACACATCTGCTGAGAATTTGGAGGGTGTAAATCCCTGCATAATTCATTACATGGTGTATGGCAACTGCACGGTTCTTTTTTTATTTTTTTAACCACACTTTCCAGTTGCAGCACCCTTCACACTGTCCTGCACTGATATCACAACAAGTCTGAAATACAAATTAACAGCCTGGATGACAACTTCCACGCTCTGGATGAAAACGCCCCCACAGGTGACGAAAGCGCACAGATTTGACGGAACGCGACGTTCTCCCTTGTGAAATGAAAGTTGTTGTGGTGCTGCAAAGTTGTCACATGCAATGCAAACTCCCCCCACCCACCCCCACCCCCAGTGTTGCAAGAAAGCTATGTGGCAAAGGTATCACATGTTCACGTTCAAGACCCAAGTTGCATGCAACCTCCGGAGAAGCAAAAGTTCATCCCGAGACGAGAAGATTTGCTTTCATTCCTTAAAACGTTCAGCTAGGCTGGTTACGCTACGTTCACAACTGGTCCACACGAATCATGCCGGTACCTTCAGGAATAACAGATAACGTGGGATAATCGCGGAAGGATGAGGGCTCCGCTATGTCAGAGGATCTTCAGAGGATTGACTTCGCCTCATTGATATATCATTAAACCACAGAAGTAGCTAAATATCTGGCTTTTCAATTGTCTGCTGTCAGCATTAACTTTTTCCTTCAGTTTACAGCAAGAAATCGAATGGCTTGACCTTCTACCACCACCAACCTCTTCCCTGCAGAGATCCTAATCCCGTCACTTGACTAAATTTGTCAGGATGTGATCAGTTTATTCTCGTCAGGCTGCCACTTGCTAAGCGTTATTTTTGTTTCTTCCTAAGTCTACCCTTCTCCCTTCCACACCTGAGCAGGTTCAGATTTTCAGTCTCCTCCCCAAGTTCAAAACCACGATCGATTAAAGCGACCGTTCCCGAATTCGAATTTGTTTTATGCCAGGAAGCGCCGTTTCGAAAGGCGGATTTTTGCAACGTTACATCCAGCGCGCTCCCCTCCGAGGCTTTGTCCTCTGAAGCGCTCTGGTAGTGGGCTCTCTCCCCCTTCTCTCTCTCTTCTCTCTCTCTCTCTCTCTTTTTTTTAAACATTTAAACACCTTTTCTCGAAAAAGTGCAGCTCGATTGATTTTGCCCAGCGCCCGTGGCCGAAATGGGTTGCCTCGAGAATACTGCCGAAGGCATCACGCTTACGGGAGACGAAGCGCAGGAACGATTTGTTCGCGTGAAAAGAGGGAGGAAAGGGGAGAGGCGGGGAGGGGTAGAGGGAGAGAAACGGGGGAGAGGGAGAGAGAAAGAGAGGGGGAGAGGGAGAGAGAGGGAGAGAGGGGGGAAAGGGGAGGGGAAGAGAGGCGGGGAGGGGAAGAGGGAGAGAAACGGGAGAGGGAGAGAGGGAGGAAAGGGGAGAGGAAGAGAGGCGGAGAGGGGGGAGAGGGAGAGGAAGAGAGAGGTGGAGAGGGGGGAAAGGGGAGGGGAAGAAAGGCGGGGAGGGGAAAAGGGAGAGAAACGGGAGAGGGAGAGAGGGGGGGAGAGAGGGAGACGGGGGGGGGGGGGGGAGGAGGATCGACTCGCAAGCCCGAAGACTATTACCGAAAGAAGTTGCGGAAGAGTTGCGAAATGTAGGTTTTCTTAGATTTCCCAATCATAGAAGGTCGCAGCAGAATTGGAAAAAAAAAAACAGAAACAAAGTGTGCGCGGGGAGAAGCAGAACCGCAGTTTACACGGGCAGGGCGGACGCGAGCGAAGTTCCTTCGTGCCACAGCGCGGGTTACTCACCGTCGCTTTGGCCGAGCTTGCTTGCCGGTCCCACGGACGAGCCCCCGCCTAGCTCCAGCGGGCGCCTCTTTCTTCTAAATCGCACCCATCCCTTCGGAGCAGCCCAGAAAAGATGCCCATTTTCTCTCCCCCGCGGTCGCCGCTCACTCCTCCCTTTTCTTCCCCCTCTCCCTCCCTCCCTCCCTCCCTCCCTCCTCCTCCTCCTCCTCCTCTCCTTCAGGTCCAATCAGCCTTGCTCGCTTCTCTTAAAGCCGCAGCATCCTCGGCCGAGCTCGAAGCACTCTGCAAATTGTAGCCCAAGGCTGTTCATCCATAATACCGACTCCCCCGCCGCCCCAAGAACGGGGTACGGGAGGTGGAGAGGGGGATAGATTGGTTTTCTTTTCCAGCGGGCTTACCGGAAAGGAGGGAGGCGACGGTGCTTTGGTCCTGAGTGAATTGCGTGAGAACGAAAGGCTCCCTCTCTCCCTCCCCTGGGACCCTCAAGCGTGCAGACCGTCCTCTCTTGCAGAAAATGGTTCAGTCCTGCCCGATTTTAAGATGGATTTCACCAACTTTGAAGCTTTGGAGACGATTTGGATTCTTTGTTCGAAGGAGCCCCCTCTTTGGTGGTTCGTAGGTGGGCTGGGCGAAGGCGTTTGTCAAACAGGCTTTGTAACGAGGGGCGGCTGCTTTGCTTCTCAGGTGATGCACCACCTTTGCGTGTGTAAGATGCGGTGGCCGCCTGGCCATTTTATCTTCAAGGCCAGGAAGAAGGCTAAAGAGTAACATGGCAGCCTGTTGCCAAATATTCACAGCTAGGCTCGGTTGAAGTTGGCGTTATTGTTCCAAAATAATCAGGCCTTATTTCAGGCTGAGAATCTTGCATGAACTAACCTCTCCTTCATTTATTTTGTACAGGTGGTCTTCAGTTTATGACTACCACTGAGCCCAACATTGACGTTACTAAGTGAGAAATGTGTTCAGCAGGCTTTGCTCCCATTTTAGGACTTTTCTTGCCACATTTGTTAAGTGAATCACTTCAGTGGTTAAGTTACAAACACGGTTGTTCAGTGAACCTGGTTTTCCCCGTTGATGTTGCCTGTCAGAAGGTTGTAAAAGGTGATCACATGACCCCAGGATACAGCTACTGTCATAAATGGTTTCAAACATCAATGTAAATCATGTGACTATGGGGATGCTGCAACAGTCATCAGTATGAAAAATCATAAGTTACTTTTTTCCATGCTGTTGTAACTTCAAATGGTCACTAAGTGAACTGTTGTAAGTTCAACGGCTACCTGTATTATCAAAAGAAGAGTGTCACAACTGTTGAAGTTGAAGTCTAGGTGCTTTTCTCCTTACCAGGAAACAAAATATTTTTTTTTCCAATTTGTTACTATGAGGTTACTAATGAGGAAGAAGCAATGGGGTTATAATAAAATTTTATTTGGTTTACGGCACTGGGATTATCCATTTAATGTCCCTTTAAGCACCTAACTTAAATGATACCCGAACCATGATCTTATGAAATGACCTTAGATATGTCAAAAATATATTATTCACCTAATTCCCCATCATGTGAGAATAACACTAATGGCCCAACTATGGGGTTAATTATCATAGCTACTCACCATAAACTTATAAACAAGTGGAAGCATTCAATTTCTTAAAAAAACACACACCTCGATATGAGAACATTAGGAAATCTTTGAAACATAGACTAGACTGGGAAACTGAAAAAAAAAACCTCTGAAAGATGGTGATAACAATTACACTATTTGCCAAGAAATCCATCTTAATATAATCTGTGAAAGAACTGACCTTGACCTGAGGCCTAATCTTATATTATTAGATGGGAAGACATCATGCTAAATCGATTACACGGTATGTTTGGCTTGGGTCTATATATTGTGTTTTAAAATAATGGTATGATACTGGATGGTTTAGTATGATATCTGAACACAGCTGATTGTGGCTTATTAAACATATTCTGGTCAACGTAATGTCAGTGCTTATTAATGCTTCCAGATAGAATTTCTAGGCTTTCTCTGGTTGTTATGGTCAATGTAAGAGAAATATATATATATATTTTTTAAAAACCTCTTGATGTCAGGTGCAGAGAATCAGGACTATATGTTAAGTCCCAGTTAGGAAGATTTATTGCTTAAGCCTGTACAATCTATTCAAGTAATAGTCGGTACTAAATTGGCTGACTATTAAATTGGATAAGAATCAACAGAATTGATTCTAGAACTACGCCGCCTTTGGTTTGATCTAAGTATAGTACATAAAATTATATATTTCAATGTCCTACCTGTCAATGAATACTTTAGCTTCAACCAAAACAATACAAGAGCACACAATAGATACAAAGTCAAGGTTAATCGCACTAAACTTGATTGCAGGAAATACAACTTCTGCAACAGAGTGGCCAATGTCTGGAATACTCTACCTGACTCTGTGGTTTCTTCCCCAAACCCCAAAAACTTTAACCTTAGGCTGTCTACTATTGACCTCACCCCTTTAAGAGGTCTGTAGGGGGCGTGCATAAGCGCACCAAAGTGCCTACCGTCCCTTTCCAATTGTTTCTTTTATTTTCTTATTCGTATCCATTTCATGTATTCATAACCATGTTTATACTTATACCTGTTATCTTATAATCGCTTGACAAAAGAAAATAAATAAATAAATAAATAAATAAATAAATAAATAAATAAATAAATAAAT
>BLBF01000032.1:19759051-19792453 GCA_015471245.1 Laticauda colubrina
GCGCTCATCCCGAGGAACTTCGTCTCCTGTTGTTTCTTTCTCCTTCACTCCCTATCATGAGACGCCCATCTGATGCGGGATAGCAGATACCGCAGATATGATCATGTGGGCATCTTCAGGTGATGATGAGGCCTCTGTCCGTTGACCTTGGCATATTTTGATAACGGGTTGCAGTTGCGCAGAGAAAAGAAAGCTAAGCGAGAAATAGAAACCTAACTCTCTTTTATGCTCCCCCCTCCCATTTATACAACAGATGAATGTAACACCTCCAGCTCACTTCCCCAACTTTCCTACCTCCCCTTCTCCCCCCCCCCGTTACTTATGGCAGTTGAAAGATGCAAAGGAAGAGCAGAAGATCTTGAAGGCTGACACAGACAATACTGCTACCCTTCAAAAAAAACTTGACTATGTATCAGAATGGTCAAACAAATGGCAACTTCAAATCTTGAGAAATAAATGCTCTGTCTTACATATTGGCAAAAAAAACCAGGCTCAAATCAATACCTTGTTGATGATCTAAATTATGTCAAGGATCTTGGAGTACTCATTTCAAATTACCTAAGTGGGCTAGAGCCCAATGTAACTACCTAGCCAAAAAGGCATTCAGGGTTGTTAACCTAATCTTATGTAGCTTTTTCTCTGGTAATATTACACGAATAACTGGAGCATACAAAACATTTGCTAGACCAATACTCGAATACAGCTCATCAGTCTGGAACCCACATTACATATCTGATATTAACACAGTTGAGAAAGTCCAGAAATATTTCACAAGAAGAGTTCTCCTCTCCTCTCCTTCTACTTGTTGCAGAATGCCTTATGCCACCAGACTTGAAATTCTAGACCTAGAAAACCTAGAACTATGCCACCTTCGGTCCGATCTAAGTATAGTATATAAAATCATACATTGCAATGTCCTACCTGTTAATGAATACTTCAGCTTCAACCATAACAAGACAAGAGCAAACAATAGATACAAAGTCAAGGTTAATCGCACCAAACTTGACTGCAGAAAATATGACTTCAGCAATAGAATGGTCAATGTCTGGAGTACTCTACCTGACTGTGTTTTTTTCCCCAAACCCCAAAAACTTTAACCTTAGATTGTCTACTATTGACCTCACCCCTTTCCTAAGAGGTCTTTAGGGGGTGTACATAAGCGCACCAATGTGCCTACCAACCCTGTCCTATTGTTTCATTTATATATATTTTTTATTTTCTTATATGTATCTATGTATTCATAACTATGTTTTTACCTATACCTATTATCTTGAAAGCAATTGACAAATAAAAATAAAATAAATAAAAAATAAACATAAATCTTTTGTCTTATAGATAGGATGGCTCAGTCTTTCTGAGTCTATTAACAAAGGTGAGGGCTGCTTTCCAAGAGCATCTTTCTCCTTTTCTCATTCTGCCTTTTTAATATTTCCTAGAATATTTCATTCTTCTAGGTGAGGGGTTGGTGCTAACTTTATACAATTGGTCTCTACATTAAGTGGGTGGTATCTATCTATTTATTTGATTAGATTTATATTTTATTTTTTCTCTAGTTCAAGATAGCAGTCCAGTCACCATTACATTCTGTGTTCAGCTCCATCAAAGACCAATATTACAGCCTTGTGTTTTCCTCCACCAATGAATTAAAAAGCCAATTTCAGAGCCAGGGTCAGTTCAATGCATCTTCTTCATATTTATATAATTTTTGTTTATTATGTAATTGTAAATTACTAATACATTTCATGGAAACCACCCATCACTTTCATTCTTGAACACATAGATTTTACTGATACTGATATTTAAAATGTAAATTTCTCTGATGGAAGTCCTCATGCCTTTTGTCCAGTAATGTATTAGGTTGCTTTGGATTTTTGATCTCAGGAATGGATGGTAGGGAGACACCAATTCCTGCAGGCTTTGAAGAATAATCTAATTCAAGGCATATTTTCTTTCATATTCCTCTTGTCTGGGGATAGGAATCAATGTTGGAAGAATGTGAACTTCCCCGCACAGGAATGCACACCTTGAGGAATTTTGATGTGCTAAATTCTGACACTTTGCTTGACAGATAGTCTCAACTGTGATGCTGAGGCTCCTATTGGACAGTTTTGTTGGAGACACCTGTGTTCATATTATACCTGGCTTATAACTAACTCAGATTTGCTGCAGTACTGGATGCAAATGAAAAGACAGCATCTGTTAAGCTCAAATAATCAGGACCACATGTTGAGCTCCGTTTAAGAAGATTTATTGCTCAAGAATATACACAAGAATCTAGTCAACTAAAAGTCCTAAATTGGTGTCAGAGTCAATGGTGCTTTTGAATTGTGGTCCTGGAGAAGACTCTTGAGAGTGGCTTGGACTTGAAGGAGATCAAAACAGTCAATTCTAAAGGAAATAATCTCTGGCTGTTCTTTGGAAGGACAGATATGGAAGCTGAAGTTCAAATACTTTAGCTACCAAATGAGAAGAATGGATTCATTGGAAAAGAGCCTGATGTTGGGAAAAATTAAGGGCAAAAGGAGAAGAGGATGGCAAAGGATGAGATAATTAGACAGTGTCAGTGATGCAATAAACATGAATTTGGGCAAAATCTAAGGAATAATAGAGGATGGGGGGAAGGGATCTGGCACGCTATGGTCCATGGGGTTGTGAAGAATTGGATATGACTATGAACAATAGTCAATGGAATTCAAGGGGGTGGGCTGGACTTGGAATATTTGTGGTCACACAGCAATTCTAAATTGCTGTGAATGCTCTCTTGACTTCATCCCTAGGACTTGCCTTTGCTTCTCCTACAGTTTGACTAAATCTTACTTACTATGGATAAACTTTAATAGTGCATTTGAAACTTAATAACCATTCTGATCTTTTCAGAGCTGGAAAACTCAATTCAGAATACAGGGAGCCTTTGACATATGATGAGTCACTTAGTGACTGTTCAAAATGATAGCAGATAATCCCACCATACTTATGACCTGAATTTGAAATTATGATAGCTGTACCTCCTGGTCACATGGATCACATTTTGAGTACTTGGCAACCAACTCACCTTTATGACTGTTTGCACTTTCCCACAATCATATGTCCACAATTTTTTACTCACCCCCCCCCCCCCCATTATCAGAATTGATTTTTGGTTTCCAAAAAAAACATCAATTGGGTATAATGAGTCACTTAATAATTGCATTGTTTGCTTAACAACCACTGCAAAAAATGCCATAAAGTGGACTTCCGGTTTGCAGGGATTCGACGGCAGCAGGAATCCGCGATCGTGCATGGTTTCTGCTTGCGTTCGCTGCTGGAGTGCCCTGAGCCAGCCGGCTTTGGGGTTAAAGCCACCCCGTAGAGGTGGCTGAAGATAGGGGAGACCCGGCAAGGTTTGAGAGGAGCCGCATCTCCTCTCCCCAGCTGGCTTAACTCCCTTTTCCAAAGACAGTAAGGGCCGCGGTCAGAAATGGCCGCCACAAAGAAGCACTCATCCAGAAAAGAATGTGCAGGAGGAAGCTAAGAGGTGAAAGTTTTGGCTGACCCAAATAAGAAGCAACATTCAAGATTTCCTGGAATTTAATTTTTTTTTTTAAAAAAAGATACATAGCTTCCAAAGAAGATCTAGAGGCAGAGAATGAAAGTGAAAAGGGAAAGTTTGTTTGTTTTTTCACTCTCCTTCCTTACGGTGACAGCAGATGAATGAGAAACCGGAAAAACCCGCTTTGGCATCAGCAGGTAATTAAACTGGAAAATTAAAGTCAAGGGGACAATAAAGATTTCTGATCACTGAAAACCCTTTTTTTTTCTTTGCTGTAAGTGGGAAGGGAGAGGAAAAGAATAAGAGTAAGATTTGGTTGGAGGAGACTGCTTGGAATCTAAAAGATTAAAACTAAATTGTAACAAGACTTCCAAAAGATACATTTTAATTGCAACTTTGTAACTGAACTGCAACCCCAGGAAGAGAAAGTGAAAAAAGTGTTAAAACAAAACAGCTTGTGTGTATTTGGACTAATTAGTGACTTTGGGACTCTTGGAGACTATATTTGAAGGATTAAAAACATTTGGGTGGTTGTTTAAAAAATTTCTACAATGGCATCACTTGTGGATGAACTGAAAATGTAATTCAAAAAATATAAAGAAGAGGAACAAGAAGGGAAGGGCTCTTTTGGCTCCGTTTTTCATTTTTTAGAAATGGCGATTTCTACTTATGAGAAACGACAAGAACAAGAAGACTGGGACAAAGAAGAAGCCATCTTTAATGAACAAGTAACTTTATCTGGGGAAGAAAGGGGAAAGGGGGGAAAGAGAATGGAGAACTTAAGACCCAAAAAAAACCAACCAGAAAAGGGAAAAATAAGGTGAAAAGTAGATATAATGTTAGAAAGCAACAGAAAAGAGGAATGCAGAAGAGGGAAATGAAGATGAAGAGACAAGGGGGTAAAAAGGGTAGAGTGGAGAAGCAAGGGAGGAAGGAAGGAAGGGAAGAGAAGCTACAAAGGTTTGAAACAAGATGTAAAGAAACAGGACTTATTTAGAGATAATGGGTAAAAATATAACTGAAAAAGAAATTCTGCAAAAGTACATAAGACTGTATTGTTGTATTTGTATTAGAAATAATATTAGAAAATTTGAAACAACATATGATGATAAAATGGGATAAAATATTCAACGTAATTTAATGAAAATCTTTTCCTTTTTGAACAAAATAAATGAAATGAAATATAAGAGAACTGAATTAAGAAGCAATGGGAACATTTTAAGTACATAATGTCTTAAAATATAAGTGAAATGGGGGGGAAGTAACTACGCAAAATTTATAAGTGTTCCCATAGAAGCATGATACCTATTTGAAAAGGAATGTATAAAATGTTTAAGATTTAAATGAATATTACAACAATAGAAAAGAGGAATATAGAAGAGGGAAATGAAGATGAAGAGACAAGGGGGTAAAAAAGGTAGAGTGGAAAAGGAAGGGAAGAAGGAAGGGAAGAGAAGCTATAAAGGTTTGAAATAAGCTGTAAAGAAGCAGGACTTATTTAGAGATAATGGGTAAAAATATAACTGAAAAAGAGATTCTGTAAAAATACATAAGACTGTATTGTATTTGTATGAGAAATAATGTTAGAAAATTTGGAACAACATATGATTATAAAATGGGATAAAATATTCAATGTAATTTAGTGAAAATCTCTTCTTTTTTGAACAAAATAAATGAAATGAAATGTGAGAGAATTGATTTAAGAAGGAATGGGAACATTTTATTACACAATGTCTTAAAATATAAGTGAAATGGGAGGGAAGTAACTATGCAAAATTTATAAGTCTTCCCATAGAAGCATGATACTTATTTGAAAAGGAATGTATAAAATGTTTAAGATTTAAATACTAATTTTAACGATAGAGTTCAATTGGTATGGATTGTTGTTTTAATTATATTATATATTTACAATTTTTTCTTTTTTAAAAATATGGTGTGTAGCTTCAGAATGTACTAAGCAGAATCCGAATGAAAGTTATGTATTATTTCAAGTGTTAAATTTAGGGGAAAGATATAAAGGCGCCATACTCCAATCAGTTATTACAGGATAAATTTTGTGTTAATGAGAAAAGATAATAAACAGCTGAAACAGGACAGACAAAGGATATAACTATAATGATTTAAATTGAGATGAAATAAATAAAATAGAATTAAGAAAGTGAAAAGAGGGGAGAAGCTATACAGAAAATGTAGAATGGTATAAGATATGGAATAGTATATAAAGGTGAACATGAACTTGAATTTATGTCTGTACGAAGAGATGTAACCTGGGATCAAGCTGCTTTCAAAAAGAGGTTTTATGTTTTTATGTTATGTGTTTTTTTGTATATGTTTGTTTTTTAAAAATCAATAAAATTTTGGGGAAAAAATGCCATAAAGTCAGGTCTAGTTACATGGTGATTCACTTAACAACCATAATGACTTATGAATGTAATTCCTGGCTCAATTACAATCATAACTCAAGGATTACCAGGACATGTTTTTGTAACACAGAAGTGTTTTTGTAACACAGAAGGGAAATAAAATCAGCAAAATGGTGAATGAAGTGTCATGATGCCCAAATTGTCACTTTTGTATGTGCATCAACACATATTCCAATGGGGGCAAGCCTTGTATTTCGATGCTTTCTCTGTCATCTTTCTGAGCTTTTGGAGATCTTCCATCCCTGTCCAGGGACATCAATATATTGGCATTCATTTTTAGTTTTTAGACCCATGAAGAAAAAGGCAATTAGTGTCCTAGTATTTCTCCACTTATGTTTGATCACGTTTACTTAAGATGCCTGAAGCCTTTTACCATCAAGATGGAAGAAGTGAGTTGAAGCCTTAATTTAATTACTGCAAGATAGGGCTGATTAAACCTAAATACCCCCAATGGACAAATCTCATGGGACCAACCTCATTGAAGTGCAATCCAATTAGCTTTAGCCAGATTGCAAGAGACTGTATATTGTCTTGATGAGAAAAAATAGCTCCACATAATCTACTTTCCCCCCTCCTACGAATGCTTCTTTCTTTAGAAAAATTCACATATGTGCTCTTGATAATTAGGTAGCATTTGGGCCTTCTTAACTATTCCATTTGAGAACAAAAGATATTTTAAGATTTGATTGTATATTGCTAAAGAATGCTTTAAATATATGCAACAAGAATCTTATTATAGTGATGTATTCTCATTGTGTTCTTTTCCATTGCTTATCTTATTGTTCTGATTACTTCTGTTTTGTTTACATTCTTTTCATTTCTTCCTTTTTATTGTTGTAAGTTACCAGGGTGAGATAGGTGGAAAATAATTAAATAAAATAAAATAAAATAAAATAAAACAAATGAAAGAAGTTAAATGGTGAGCAGCTACAGTGAATCTTGAATTCTCTTACCGAGAAGACAACCCACTACAAACAGTGGCACTGATGTCTATGGAGACATGCGTAATATTACTTCATAAAAATAGTTGTAAAACAGTACTTTAAAACCATGAATCCTCTCTGCCATTTCTGGAGTGAGTAAATGAGGACATCCTGTGGAATACCAGAGCAATGACAGGACAGCTGTTGGAAATCATTTTGCCAGCATCTTGTATGAAAAAAGGCAGAGAGTTTAAAGTAAGGAGAGATTGGCTCTTCTATTGCAGTGAGAAAAAAATCACAGCAGTGACTTTATTACACTAATTTAGATGAAGAGTTCTTCATACTTCAAGTTACACTGTCCTAGTACCAATGTAGTCCTAGTATATTGTGAAAATATACCTCTTTTGAATTGTATGGTGCAATGTTAAAATGTTAAGTTCAATGGCTGGTTCTTATTTTTGATCAAAACACAATATCTTTGTGAGAATAGGGTGGAATGTGCAGAGTTCACTGACACAATGCTTAGAGACATGCTCAAATGCAGTTCTGAGTTCGATACCTGTAAATAAACTTGTGCCACTGATTACACTCGGGCTGCCCTAATGATAATCCTGGAATTAATCTGTAATTTTGGAGCCAATGTGATGTAAAGTGAAAGTCATTGGATTAGAAGTGAGAAGATCCAGCTTCAAGTTTACCCTCCCCAGTGATGGGATGCAAAGATTTTTACCATCGGTTCAGTGGGCATGGCTTGGTGGGCACAGAGGCATTTGCGCCGGTGCAGAGGCATTCCAACTCACCTCCTGCAAGCCTGCACTCTCCCTGTCACTTCACAGCTGCCACACGGCACTCTGCTGAGCCGTGCAAAGCAGCTGCACTTCAAAAGAAGAGGATAAATATGAGTATAGGAGCCCGGGCAGGTAGGCTCAACAGCATAGCGGCAGAGAGAACTGGTTCAGTCTCCACTGCTCATCGGTGCTACCAGCTCGGCAGAACCAGGCCGAACCGGTAGAATACCACCACTGACCTTCACGCATGGAAACATACTGGATGATGTTGGGCCAATCAGTTTAACAAATTCATAGGTTGTTTTTCAAAAGACAGGCAGTGCTTCTCTGTCTAAAGTTATGATGGGAGAGCAAAGTGACATATGGTTTCTGCTCAAACAACACTGCATTAGGGATTCTGTCTCTGATTGTTTTTTCCCAGGCACTAGGTCAAGACTTACATTTTTCCCTCAGGCTTTGCCATGAATTGATAGGCATAGCTGGGTATTATCAGTGTGCTGATGATATTAAAAGTGTGAATTCAGTGCTGCTGACTCTTCAGTGTGCCTCATAACTTAGCTAAGAGACAGTAGGGTTTAGATAAAGAGTCAAGGCCCAGATCTGTGTTTCTTTTTTATCTATGAGTTTGCTTATCAGAATCTTTATCGTAATAAAAAATAACCAGAGATCAATCCCCTCTGCCTTTGTTTTTAGGGCACACAACTCTGATAAGGGGATATAATTAGCGAGGTATAAGGCTTTGTTGAACCCTATCATGTTCCCACCCCCTGGAAATTAAAGTCCTTTTTATTAAAGCTATGAAAACTGCTACATTAATTATGGCTCTGGTGAGACTCCTACTGCCAGAAAAGCTCACAGGTACAGGTGGTCCTTGACTTATTTCTGTTTGAAGTTACAACAGACTCCGTATTTATGACAACAGTTTGAAGTGCCAAGGGTTGGCCCCCCTCTGTGGTCACATGATCACATTTTGGATACTTGGCACCCAGCCCACATTTATGGCCCTTTGCAACATACTACAATTGTCTTTTTACCAGAAGTGTTTACTGCAACATTTACTTAATGACCATGGTGTTCATTTAATGATTGTGGTGTTTTCTTAATGACCATTACAAAAAAGTTTGTTGTTCATGTTCACTTGGTGACCCACTTAATGATGCCACAATTTATGACCATAATTGTGGGCTAAATTATGGTTATAAGTCGAGGACTATCTGTATACACATAGGACAATTCAGCCTTCAGCAGATAATAGCTTACCTGAAACCTATGGATTACTCTTGCTAGTAGCTTCCTGTTGATATTAAAGGGTAGTAGAGTGGAAGTATAAAGGATATAAAGAAGCCAGTAAGGTATTCGAGGAAAATTGTAATGCACTAGTGAATGATCCATTTGCTTTTTAAAACACACCAATTTCACTGAAGAAATTGTTGTCAGGGTTTCTGTACAAAGCAATATACAGTAATCAAATCTGTTGTTTGTGTACACAGTGAATCATCAGAATTGTTTTGCAACTTTTTGTCTCCATTTTACAGCCAATTCTTTCCGCACTCCTATTCTCAGAAAGGAATTGAAAACATTGCTATGGCAGATGGGTCCAGAGCACCACTGATGAAATAAATGAGCAGTAATAAGTCTTTTTCTTTTCAAGGGAGCAGTTTGCACTAAAAGTTGCCATCTCCAGTTATCTGCATCAGCAGCCAGGGGACTGGCAAGAGAGAGATGTTGAATGAGCCTCAGGAGATTTGATAAACACCCATTCATTCCTCTCCAGCTGAAATAATAGCCTTCTAGCATTGACAGCATCATTATCCTTTCATGGAACATGTAAAGGGGAAAATGCTTCTTTCAACCCATAGAAAGTAAAAAATCCATTCTTCAGTGGAAGCTGCAGAATACAGACAGGGAAGGAAATACTGTGCATGCACAGAGGGTTTGCAACTGACATTCTCCTACAATCCTACAATCTCCCTGTGTGTTAAACAGCTAACGTGTGGCAATCCGCTGTGCTGCACAAAGCAGCTGATCTTGAAAACCAGGAAATAAAGGTCAGAATAGAGCCAGGGTGGGCGGGCAGTCCCAACAGCTGATCTTCGGAGCAAACCAGTTCACTCACAGATAATCCTTGGAGCTACCAGTTTGGTCCTGTTCAGCCGAACTGGTAGAATCCCATCCCTGATCTTAGCTATTCATAGCCCTGCATTCTTCTGGACAGACAGCTCTGATGTTATTGGTGAGATTTCTTGAGATCTACTCTCCCATCTTAGAGCTACTCTCCCATTTCAGGCGTCACAGCCCCAAATGTTCCTACCACCACTAGGATGCCTTTGGCCTTTACTTTCCTCATCCTCTCGAGTATCTCTTTCAGGCTCACTCCAGTAGCACTAATTTTCAGGGAACCTGTTATATATCTCTGATTATTGCTACCAACTCATCATTTTTCTACAGCTGCAGAATCCACTTTTCAGATTTACAAATGCCCTCTTGCACAATGAAATGCAGCATCAGGGTCCAACTGAGCATTTTACATGTCTGCATTTATTGTCTCTTGCAACCTGTATTAGTGGAAGGCAATTTAGGCAACGGTGTGGGGTGCTACTTGTTGGACATGGTCATAGCACAGTAGGTATTTTCTCAGGTACTGGTGTAATGCACATTTGGTGCAGTACTGTATCATTGCTGACATGGTCAAGAAGAGAAACATCTAATGATCAACAAATAGCGTGTAAAGAGGGCTTAATAGCGTGTAAAGAGGGCTCAGCGCATTGGGTGGTTTGACATATAAAGCTACTGGATAACCAACTGGGCATTAATTATTGGGTGTTAATACTACTAATTGCCCACAATTTATTGTTCCAGTACTAGGTTCTTTTGTTCTTATCTCCTTTGTGTGTTTATTTATAGAGTGTCCCTGAATAACTTTTAATTCATTAAGATCAGCATCCTCTGTGACAGTCCACTATAAATATGAACAATTTCCCATGTTTCTTCTTTGAACTCTACTATGTGGGAGAGACAAAATCTATTTGGAGAAATGGGGTGGCTGCTGTTTAAAAGATGTATTGATGTGATCTGGGGAAATTCATCTTCTTTCTCTTACAAAGTCTCTTCCATGCTACCAATATAAGGAATGCAAATAAAATAAATGAACAATATATCCCAGGCACAAAATGTATTTTGCTTTAAACTAGGTCCAACTGAAAGTGTTGTGAATATTTTCTTTCCAATTTTCATTGCATAATCCATCCTATACTGAATGGAATAGTGTAACTAAGGCCAGACAGGATGGTGGAAGAAGCAAAATATTACCAAATCAAATTCATCTTCTGATGATCTCACAGATGCATTCATGTAATTGATCCTGGCAATGGTACCAAAGTGGTTTAGTTATGCCTTCTATTGTTATTGTTTGATTTTTCCAGCCTAGCTTACAGCCTAGTCACAATCCTTTATAGCCTTCTGAATATAGCTAAAGTTGACCAGAGACAGTCACCCATATCAGCTATACAGCCTTGCTACCAGCCTTGTTGCCGGCCTTGCTGGCAGCCTCCCTGCCAGCCAGTCTGCCTGCCTGCCTTCCTGCTTCTGCATGGTTGTGGGGTTGCTGGCTGGTAGGGAGGCTGGCAGGAACCAAGGCTGGCAGGAAGGCTGGCAGGGAGGCTGGCACCAAGGCTGGCAGGAAGGCTGGCAGGGAGGCAGGCACCAAGGCTGGCAGGAAGGCAGGCAGACTGGCAGGCAGGCAGGCACCAAGGCTGGCAGGCAGACATGAACCAAGGCTGGCAGGAAGGCTGGCAGGCAGACATGAACCAAGGCTGGCAGCAAGGCTGGCAGGCAGACATGCAGGCAGGGCAGGCAAGGCAGTTGATGTGTCCGGCAGCAGGTCTTTCCTCTGAATGGCGACCTGCTTCTGAGCTGCTTCCGTTATATCCACGGGGCTGATGCAATGCATCCTCCCTGCATGCGCAGTGAACGCCAGGCATCCATTAGGCTTCCGCTGTGCATCCGCTAGGCTTCTGCTCTGCATCCGCTTCATCCGTTCGGCGTCCGCTCTGCATCCGCTCTTTCCGTTCCGCATCCGCTTCGCTGAGGCCCCCCGGAAGCCCTGCGGATGTGCCACCCACTCCCATCTGCTCCCATCGGCTTCCATCCGCTAGGCTTCCGTTCCGCCTCCGCCCTGCGTCCTCCCCGCGTCCGTGTTATCCGCTCCGGTTATGCAAATTTTCGCCCCTTTTGAGAGCGGATAACAACGGATGGAACATTTTGCTTGTCCGCTGTGTCCTTTTTGCATCTGTTGGCCAGTGTGACATGGGCTTAAAGAAGAGACTGGATAGCCATTTGTCTGAAAGGGTCTCCTGTTTGGGTCTCCTGTTTGAGAACAAGGTTGGTCTAGAAGACCTCCAATGTCCCTTCCAACTCTCCTATTCTGTTAGATCCAATTATTAGCCCTTGTAAAGTTTTGTGACATATATAGTTATCTTACACCAAATGGTAGGAAGGACATTTTTAATTTAAATTCCCATTTTCATACGCTACCTGTAAGATGTATGTCCTTCATTCTTCGCTCTTAATTTCAGTGATTTTGTAGGAGAGAAATAGGCAATAGAATGTTCAGTTGCTGTAAGAAAAGTTGGATTTGCAAAACGAGTCAGCAATTTAATGTTTTGTTCAGGATTGTAAAAAATTCAGACAAATCATGCTGGTTCCAGTTGCTTTGAGCAACACTAGAACTAATTTGGTGTAAAAGGTTTTGAAGTTTAAATGTGTTCTTGCTGACTGAACTGATTGAACAAGTTCCTTGCTTCATCATAACTTGGTTAAAATACGGTTTGAATATCAACTTCAAAGTGGACCACACTTTGTGATTTTTATTGAGCCTGTCTTTTGTGCTCAAAGCAAAAATCCACAATATCCTAATCTTTAATACCAAAAAATGGCCAATGGCATGCTTGAATTCTCAGCATTAATTTTTGTGTTTTAGGATAGCCACTGGTACCATCCATACTCTTCCCAAGACAATAATGTCATACTCTTTCTTCTTGGTAGGCTGAGGAGAGTCATTTACAAGGGTTGATTTTTTTTGTAAGGCTCTGAATTGTATATCATTTACCAGCCTCCAATTTCAGTCCTAGAATCGAATTATTGTATCTCCTTTGTGAAAGAATTTAGCATCTGAAAGATGGCCAAATTCACTATGATTCATCAACTATCTAAACAGCAATAATTCCAATTATCATTTAGCTAACATTTGATAGGAATATAAATTCAGCTTATCTTCTCTATCTGATACCTTCATATCCTTCATCATATCTTCTGACAATATACAGTGCAGTATCAAAGCATATCAGCTTGAGCAGGGGATCAAACCAGAAGGCCTCTAAGGTCCCTTCCAACTCCGTTATTCTATGTTCTATGCCCTTCTTCCCACTCCCTGTCACTCTTATCAGCTATCTTCAAGGGAATGGAAAGTGGGTGGATAGGAGAAAACACTACTTTTTACCTAAGTCCAGCTCAGTACAACTTAAGGCTGCTTCAATGTTGGGTTGTGATGAAATAAAGAGGACATGTAAGAAAAACAACACACTCAGCTTCAAATGGGGAAGACCAATTGATTCAATAGACTGTCATAAATATGTGTTGTAAACCATTACAATGCTAATGCAAACAGGAGCCTTGGTGTGTGTGTGGGTGCATATGCAGGCATGCTACTTTATCATATGTTGATGCAAATGTATTCTTTGTTAGGTTGCAGGGTAGTTTGGAATGTATCGTGTTAATTTCTTTACTTTGAGCATCTCTAATGTGAGTAATATGCAACAATGAATGTACACCAATGTGAAATGGGAACCATTGGTGCCTTTTTTTCATATTTGTTAGGGCACACATCAGAGCCCTTGTTGCCATATTTTGGCATTTATTATAAAAAGAGTGAGAGGGAGAAATTTATAAAAATGATACAGGGTGAGATGAGATGAATGTACATATGAATATTGGCTCTTAACAGGCTTTGAAATAGAAATATATAGGCAGGGGAATGTCTTGTCTTGTAGAAGTAACTTGGTTTATTGGGAAATAAATTCCATTACAGTGAATGACTTGAAGAGGATGTCAGAAGGAGGATCCTTGAAGAGACATTAAGTTCTTTCCCACATTCCTAAATGTGTGAATGATGTTTAGCTCAACTTTTTGTGAAATCATTAGACTTCTAAACACACCAAACAACAAAGAGGCTGTAACTCAGGTACGGGGGGTAGGAGTGCTTGTATATCTCTGCCTAAAAAATTTATGAGGCTTAGCCTTTTCAGAATGGAGAGAGGAGGTAAATGTGCCCAACAGGTACAATGTAGATAGTGAAATAGGCAAAACATGGGCTACAAAAAATATGGTAACTGATGCTGATGTACATTGTGCCACCTCCATTTCTCCCGAGGTTTCAGTCTTCTCAGAGATACATAATTGTTTTCATTTTTAATAGTGTAATGATAAAAAAGTCTCATAGCAAATTGTCATGGGTTCTACCTGCTGATTGTACTCTATTTAATAAAACAGTGATGGCTAACCAACTCCTGTGCATATGTATGAGACTCTCATGTGTGTCCCGCCCCATGCACATGTGTGACAGAGACCTGAAGAACAGCTGGCTGGCAGGAGGCGCGTGTGCACATGCATGGCAAGACAACAGCTCTTGTGCCCAGAAATAGGGCTCTGTGTGCCACCTCTGGAACGCATGACATAGATTCACTATCACAGTACTAAAATAAGAAGGCAGGACACTGAAGCTGAGGAAGATCTGAATCAGGTTAAATCTCCATAGGGATGGTGGGTAAAGAAGACAACACTTCCACCCCTGGTAAGATGATCCACTGAAGCCCACTATTTTGTTTTCTAGGTGGGTTTGTTCTACGGAGTGTTTAGATAGGGACGCATTCTGAAATGCGTCCCCAATCCATTACAAATTATCTGCTTGGGAGAAGAGTACATAATATGTTTATTGAAGGAAGAATTGTGGTTCCTTTTCTGTGCCATCCCTCCATTCCATATAGAGATTTTGGTGCAGAACTGTAGATGTACCTCCTTACCTGTGAAAATTTGTTAATTGTGATCAAAAGGCTTACAGATTTTTATTGGAGAGAACTTTCAAAATGAGGATGCCCTCCAAACATCCTCCTCCTCCTTCTCCTCCTCCTCCTCCATAAAGGGGTAATTGTCTCTCCAAGAACTCTAAAAATATACCTAGGTAGCAGAATGACAGAGTTGGAAAGGACATTGGAAGTCTTCTAATCCAAGACCCTGCTTAAGCAGGAGACTCATATAAGATGGAGGAAACCTCAAATCGGTCAGTATGGACCATGTTCAGCGGGAAAGAATACAATCAATATTACTGATAATACAACAGGAAGAACAAGCATAGCCAAACATTCCATTCTATTTGTTTGGGTCTGAAGAGAGATCAGTTTCCTCTCCTGTTATAATGTTACTTTACTTGGCAGGGCAAAGATGGGTGTTGACCTTAACAATTATAGCTATGCTGAACGTTCCCTTACCTTGTGTAAATGTAATCATCAGTATAGTTTCCCCCCTACATCCAGGTGTAAACTAAGGGTAACATTTTGTATATTTGCTAAAGTGAATGCTAGCACATGAAAGCTATAGAAATCATAACATAAAAGCTATGGAAATCATAGCATGAATGAGCTACACTAGACTGGGGCTCCAGTCTTGTGTAGCTAAGCTAATACTACTCCTCTAGAACATTGTTGTTATTATTATTGTCTTGTTTTCTCTTGGGGCGCTCATCAGTTTTCCATATTGTGATATTGCTGATTTAATGAACATTATTTATTTTTTCCAACTCTGAAGAATATTAAACTAATTATACTTTCTTAAAAACAAAAATGAAGTATTATTTTATTTTAGGCAGTGGATATACCAGCACCCTTCATTTTGACATATATTACAAAGATGATTCAAACTCTGCATAATAGGTCCAACTTTGACAGAGGGTGAGGGGTATCTAACTGAAAAACCCTGATGCCTATCATCTAAGGAATTCAGAAGGCTGGGATCAGGATACAATCTCCTGACATGGGCATCAAAATGTCATCTTTACAATGAAACAAAATATGTCAGTATCTTTCTGTGTTCTGAGCTGCCTCTACAAATCTATTTGCTATATCTCAAATTTATTAGAATGAATAAATGTGATTTCTGTGTGATCATTGGCACTGGAATGCAGGTTGGATCCAAACAGACTTTCTTGGTTTTAAACAGTTGAAACAATATATCTAAAAAGCATTCCAGAGGACTTCAATTGGAGAGGAACTAACCATATAATAGTACCTTTTCAGATACCATGAAGCCATTCTTTGAAATCTGTTTAAAAAGTACATTCTGCAAATTGCTAGATAAGAGCACAGTTAAGGTATAAAAATAGATAACTAATTGGCCTTTTACTGCTTCTGAACAAGGAAACTTTATGTGGTTCTATTCTGAAATGCATCACATTAAGTATTTTGTAGTCTTGCGGAAATGGGTATATTATTATTAGTGTGTTATGTTTGTCATCTTTTAATTTTTATGAAAGGCTCATTTTAAGTGAAGAACAGCTTGTTGTAAATGTAAAAAAGTATGTTAGAGAAATTTGATAAGTAGGTTATGATCCTAAGTACAAGGCAGTCATTTCAGAAGCTTGAAACTTAGGTGTGGGGAATGTGGCAGTGAAGCTTTGGAAAAAAATATTTCTAAATTGGCCAGAAATTTTGAGAACTTATACAAAAATAAGTTGTAAAAAACAGGGAAAAAATATTAATAGGAGGCCCCAGTGGATCTAAGAAACAGGAGCAACAGATACTGTTGTTGCAGCTGTTGTTGTTACCTGCTCACAACAATGTGAAGTCATAGCTGTTGTTTCTTTAGCTGGTGTTGGCCTTCATACACATTGAGTTCTTCCCAAGAACCTAGGGAATCTTAATGTATCAGTATAGTGACAGATGAAAATTTTGTCAACGCACAGATTTTCTAAGTGCTGCCCAAGATTTTTTGATATGGCACCCACACTGGGTGTCATATCAAAACCACTAGGACCATCATGGCCATTTATGCCATAATCTTTCATATCTCGATATTTTGTGAGCTTTTCCAATTTTATACCTTCTATTTCCTAGTATTGCCAAATTAATTATCCACACATTTTTTTCTTTTTATTATGGTTTGTTGCACTGTCAGCTAGATATTAAGACTGGACTGGCATTTTTATCCACTTATCAAGTCTTTCTCAATGAGCTGGGATAGACAGATGTTATTGTTGAGTGGTGTTAAAGGTATGTAACTTGTTCCAAGCAAAGCTGCCTTTTGTAATTGACTGATGGTGATTTTGTCAATGCTGATGGTATTTAACCAGTGTTCCATATATTTTGAGTTTGCATCCAAAGTAGCTATTACCATTGATACTATCTTTGCTTTGTTTTATGATAATAGGCATTATCATCATTCCAAAAGAATTTGGGGAAGAAAATTCTTCATTAATTGCTTGTTCATTTAATCACTTAAAGAATACAATAGGCTTTTTTTTTTAATGTTTTTTTTTAATGTTTTTAAAATGAACCTGGAAAACATTGTCCAAAAATATGTTTTTCCTCTGAATAAAGTTAACTTGAAGAAATTTAAAATCATTGGCTTTTGACACTCTGTTTATATAAAATAGAATCTGAGAGCAACTTTTGTTTTATACTGGACATGGATCAGGCTTTGGTCAGCCTTGATTTTATCAATTTGCAAGCTCCCTGTTGCTTAAGGTAGCTAAAAATGTATAGTGGCCCTGATTTATAGCATAGATTAATTATTTCACCTGGCAGTACATCTGGAATTCCATCCCATTGACATTAACGCTGTCAGGACAAGTTGGAGGGGAGAATGGTTTTTTTAATTCAATTGAAAGCAATGCTTGCAATGGCATCTTCTAATTTTGCCAATCTTTTACAATGGAGTGGCAAATTACAATCAAAATGGAAAATTTGTAGCAACGTTATGATAACAAACAGTTCCATAGGATATCTTTTTTATTGTTGTAGTACCGGGCTAATCTTGACTGACCTCAATAAATGAAAAAGGTTGGACTTGATCAGAATTTAGATGTGAGATTACCAAGAAATCCTGGGCTATAGAATAAAAGTGGAAGTTGCAGAAGGTAAGAGAAAATAATTGCTTGTTTTCTTGTTATGAAACTGCACAGATATGTCTCAAAGCCATGAAAAATGAAGCTTAATTTGGAAAAAGTTGCTTACACTGGGAAGGACCCAATGAGACATCACATGCACACAGCTTATCCTCAGAGAAAATTCTAAGCAGAGAGGAACAGAATAAATAAAATTTAAGATGGGTAGATTGGGCTATTTCTATAGGAAACTGAAGTCTCTTACTGAAGGGAAGCTTTTTAACACCTCATGTCCTGAACATTTTCTCACAAGGGGTTTTGGCGCCTGCCTTTCTTTCTGATGATGTCCAAAAAACAATAAAAGAGATTTCCTCAGGGATACTGTTTGACGTGGAGCCTTTCAGATGGAGATACTGACAGATGGAAACTGCCTGGAACAAAGGCTTTATCATGCTTAATCCTAATCAGATATAAGTAACAGTGTTCAAGATGCACAAATCTGTCCATATTCAGCTCTGTTGACATGAATAGTAAGCTTGTAAAGAAGAAAAGATTTCGTCCTCCCAACTAAAATGAGAAAAAAAATTATTTTCTAGTAAACCTGTCAGACATCCAAATAAATTTAAATGCTCTATTAAAATAGACACCTTTCAAGTGACATTTGTGTATTTTAATGGCCAATTGCCCACTTTTTTGAACAAACCTTTACCAATCTAAATATGATAAAGCAAAATCCCACTCTCTGCTCTTTCACTAGATATAAATTCATCAGATATTTTTTAAAAAAGATCTTGAGGCTCTGGAAGAGTGTAGAGAAGAACAATTAAGATGATTAAAGGGCTGGAGACTAAAACTATGAAGACTGCTTGTGGGAGGTAGGTATGTCTAATCTTGTGAAAAGAAGGATTAAGGGGACATGATAGCAGTATTCCAATATCTGAGGAGCTGCCACAAAGAAGGGGGGTCAACTTCTTTTCCAAAACACCAGAAGGTGAGAGAAGAAGCAAACTAACCAAGAAGAGAAGCAACCCCGAATGAAGGAGAAATTTCCTAACAGTGAAAACAATCAACCTGTGGAATAGCTTGCCCTTAGAAGTTGTGGATGCTCCATCACTGGAGGCTTTTAAGAAGAAACTGTACATCTATTTGTCTGAAATGGGGTGTCCTGCTTGAGCAGGAGGTTGGACTAGAAGACCTCCAAGATCCCTTCCAATTCTGATGAAGATGATCATGAGATGTTTCTGCAGGAACTGCTGCTTTGGAGAGGATCTGCTTTTTGTTTTTGTTTTGGCTTCATTAAATAGCTTTCAGGACTAAGGACTCTACATTTCAACTGTGTGGATTGCTGATCTACTATGGCCCTATGATTAGGAGGCAGCTGTGCCATTCCCCTGGTTATTTTACAGTTTCTAGATGTAAAATGGAAGAAATATCAGCATTGTATTAAGCAGCAAAATATTTCAGGCAAGCCCTGGTTCTTCTTGCTCCCCCAAATCTTCTTATGCTCTAGTAAGCACCTGGCTGGATCTGACCTTTTATTCTTTTATGATTTTGCATAATATTGCTGATGAGAATTATAAGAATCAAAATCCTCCATATCAGTTGTTGTTGTATTCCATTCTACACTATCTAATAAAAAAGCCAAGGAAAACCTACTGATGTGAATGTCCAGATATGTGTGAATACACACACACATACCTGAATATATATAGATATATATATGTGCTGTTCAGCTTCCTTCGGGTATTATTCCACGTCATTGTAGTGCTTTCAAAGTTGTAGCAACATTTCAGCAGAATCTCATCTGCCATCATCAGGCTTCTGTATGGATGTGAGACACACATCCATACAGAAGCCTCATGATGGCAGATGAGATTCTGCTGAAACGTTGCTACAACTTTGAAAGCACTACAATGACGTGGGATAATACCCGAAGGAAGCTGAACAGCACACATATAAGTACCCGTGAAAGGTTAAAAAAACATATATATATCTATATATATCTATATATATATCTATATATATATCTATATATATATATCTATATATATATCTATATATATATCTATATATATCTATATATATCTACATATCTATATCTATATCTCTATCTCTATCTATCTATATATATTTATTTGTTTTTTTAAGCTTTCACGGGTACTTACATGTGTGCTGTTTAGCGACGTGGGATAATACCCGAAGGAAGCTAAACAGCACACACACACACACACACACACACACACACACACACACATATACACACACATATATGCTGTTCAGCTTCCTTCGGGTATTATCCCACGTCATTGTAGTGCTTTTAAAGTTGTAGCAACGTTTCAGTGGAATCTCATCTGCCATCATCAGGCTTCTGTATTGAGTTTGTATGTGGGTCAGGTAATCACAGTCATTGGTTTTAAATTTGAGGCTAGCCTACTGCTGTGCCGGATGTTTTTTTCTACATCCTGATTGGTTGGGAGTCTTGGTCTGTGTTTATTGGAGTTTGTTTGATTGGCGTTTCTTGTTTCTTCTGTCTGTTTGGTGGCTTTGATTGGCTGGCAACACTGTGTTCCTGTATTGGAGGCTTTCAGTGCAGCTTGGCTTCGTGTGAAAGGACAGCTATTATCTATTAGGAAGCTAGGTTTCATCTGGGTGCCTGGTTGGGGTGTGTTTGAGCTGGAGGTATTAGAGGGAATCTGTTTGTGCCCAGGTGTTTGCCTGGCTTGTGGTGTGGAGATCTTTCTATTTGAGAGTGCAGGCTTCCAAATGATTGACAGTCTGGTGGAATCATCTCTTCTATTCATGCTGTCAGGTCTTTTTTCAATCTCTATGGCTTCTCTGATGATTCTGTGGTTGGGGTTTTCTATAGTGGCTAGGGTTTTGGTGCCATTGAAGTTGATGTGACCTGTGATTTTCATGTGTTGGACTAGTGAGGAGGTGTATTCCAGCTTTTTTACTGCATTTATGTGTTCATCCAGGCGGGTACTTATTCTTCTATTGGTCTGTCCAATGTATGTGGCTGGGCATGATGTACAGGAAACTTCGTATATGCCTTGGTTTTCCAGGTCAATGTTGTCTTTGGGGTTTCTAAGGATGGCTGCTATTTTATTGTCTGTTTTGAAGGCAGTCTTAATGTGATGCCTGTGTAGTATCTTACTGATTTTGTCTGTCGTACCTCTTATGTAGGGCAGAACAGCTGTTCCATAGGTCTGTTGATCTTCTTGGTCTCTCTTATGTCTTAGTGTGTTTTTGTAGATCAAGCTAGTGATTTTGTTTTTGTGGAAGCCGTTGGCTATCAGTACTTTAGTTAGGATGCATAGTTCAATAAACACAGACCAAGACTCCCAACCAATCAGGATGTAGAAAAAAACATCCTGGCACAGCAGTAGGCTAGCCTCAAATTTAAAACCAACGACTGTGATAGCCTGACCCACATACAAATTCAATACAGAAACCTGATAATGGCAGATGAGATTCTGCTGAAATGTTGCTACAACTTTAAAAGCACAACAATGACGTTGGATAATACCTGAAGGAAGCTGAACAGCACACATGTAAGTACCCACAAAAACTTTATATATATATATAAATATATATATTGGCTGTCAATACTTCAGTCAGGGTGCATAGTTCAGTCTTTATATGTGTCTTGTCTGCCAGGCATTTGGTTCTGGTAATTAGTGTTTTCGCTACGGAATTTATCTGTGCTGGGTGGTGGTGGGATTGGGCGTTGAGGTAGCGGTTGGTGTGTGTTTTCTTTTGGTATATGGTGTGTCCCAGTGTGCCTTCACACGGAGCCAAGCTGCACTAAAAGCCTCCAACACAAGATCAGAGTGTTGCCAGCCAATCAAGGCCACAAAACAGACAGAGGAAGCCAGGAACACCAATCAATCAAACTCCAAGTCCAATGAAACAGGTCCAGGCTCCCAACCAATCAGAATGGACCAGCCTCAAATTTAAAACCAGGAGCTGTAAGACCCATATCCATACAGAAGCCTGAAGATGGCAGATGAGATTCTGCTGAAACGTTGCTACAACTTTAACAGAACTACAATGACGTGGGATAATACCCGAAGGAAGCTGAACAGCACACATGTAAGTACCTGCGAAAACCTAAGAAAACAAATATATATATATATATATATATATATATATATATATATATATATATGTGTGTGTGTGTGTGTGTGTGTGTGTGTGTGTGTGTGTGTGTGTGTCTTTGTCCTTGTGCATATCCATGTGCAATCTATAAAAATAAAAAAAAGTCTCAGGTTTCAATGGATAAAACATTGAAATAAAATAAATAAAAATAAAATTTAAAATAAAAATGTTTTTAGAGTACTGTCTTTCATTTTACTTAGTTTGCTTGTTCTGTACAACTGAACAATTTTTACATTTGAAAGAGCTACTAAACTGTATATAAAATAATGTAAATTGTTATAACTAAGCCTGAATATGGACCTTTAATAATACATTGTATTGGGTTTATGGTTTCAGTTACAAAAATATTTCAGATAACTGTTCCTCTTTCTGAAAAGAAAACCAAAAATCTCTCTACATGGTAAAATTATTCCAATCAGTTTTAAACTAGAAACAGTTTTTGGCTTTAAAATGCTAATATATGTACCATACATGACTTTTGCTCTGCTCTGGTCACTCTAATATGGCAGGTTACAGTTTAGACTTATGTTTGCTCATAAAAATGAGAAGATGATGAATAGACAGGGGTGGGATCCTACCAGTTTGCACCTATTTGCTAGAATCAGTTGTTAAGATTCTAAGCAATCCAGAGAACCGGTTGTGTGAAGAAATTACTGGCCTAATCCTGTAAGGAAGGCAGGAAGGAAACATTCTGGTGTTGCTTACAGAAACTGCCTCTCCATTAACCCTTATTACATTCCTGGCAGGACTAGACTTCCTGTCTCAGGAACATCTCTGGAGTTTTTTTCCCCTCCTTTGCTGGTACTTTGCTTGTGTGGAGTGACCATTCAAAGTTACAAAGGCACTGAAAAAAGTGACTTATGACCATTTTTCACACTTATGACTGTTTCAGCTTCCCCACAGTCATGAGAAGGCCATGCAAGGAGATGCGTGCCTCAATGTGAGTGATATTGAGTTGGTCACACGCAGCCAATAACATGACCACCAAGCCACACCCACAAACTAAGCCACGCCCACAGAACCAGTTGCTAAAAATTTGAATCCCACCCCTGTGAATAGGCATAAATTTACAAAAAGAATCTTGCTTCTTTCTTTTCACTTCCTTGCCTAATCTAACCTGACTTGAGTCCAGGGAGCTAAGATATAAAAAAAATAGAAATAAATCTGTAAAATATTTAAAATATTGGAACAAACAAGTAATTAACAAAATCTATTTCTGAAAAGTTCTACAATAGTGCAATCTGCAACATCAGCAGGATTTGTCTTTATATGCGGAGACTGATCAAGTCAATAAAGTGAGATTTGTTTTAAGATAGGATTATATATTCTTCTCCTTCAAATATAATTTAAGAAAGTTTTAAGTATTCCAACAACAAAGGGTATTTCTATAGATGAAATAATAAAACCCTCAGAGGATTTGATCAGACATCTAAGGTTTTTAGCTGCTTTCTATAGTCCATTATAATAAATATTTAAGCCTCCATAGTTCATTTCACTTCATCTGACATTTAAATATTTGTTTAAACACCCAATTTAAGCTTCTTGAGATTTCATTTGATCCAATTTTTATATCACAAGAGAAGGTATAATTTCAGAGACTTGCACATTCAAGATTCTCCCACATGATGGCACAAAAGACAAATGAGTACAATTCAAGGTGCGGTTGTTCGGCTGGAAAAGTGGAAGAATTTGATAAAACCACTCTGGAGTGACTTGCATATCTACACACAAATATGCACACACAAAGGTGAAGGCACACCTCCATTTTACCCAAGTCAGTAGAAATTCAAGAAAAATGCAGTGCAAGACATACCAAAGGGAGGTGGAATAGCAGGCTTTTAAAATGTACAAAATTTGTAGGGCTTTCTCTAATGTACCATTGAGATGAACAAGGAACCATTTAGAATCCAAACCATTTGTAATGAAAAGCCAAGAAAAGCTTTGCAATTATAAGGACGAGAAACTTGATTTTCGTTTAAAAAGTGATTGTGTTCTCAGGACAGCTATGGTGTAGCTTTGAAATGCTTTAGATAAAAGTCTACATAAGAAACACAATAAGATGGGTCTCCTGTCAAATAATTTGTAGCTTTTGGTAGTCAGAGCTTCACATTATTTCTTTGGATGTGAGCCAAGGGCTACAACTGGCGGGCATTAACGATGTTAACTGGCATTAACGATGTTAATTACATGGATAAGGCTGTTTTTCATGACCCCAGAGAAGTTTTGGTCGGTTCTTGACCAGAAAGCCAACTACTACCATGTCCACACACTTGCTTCTATAGGAATTTTTCTTATTCTTGTAATGTCTTATTAAAATGCCTCAAATGGACCAATGAATGTTAACAATATTTTTTAGCTCCAGGCAGACAATCCATTGTATCCTTGGGCATTTTAATTTGTGGCAAACTTTTTAACTGTTAGGACTTTGGATTTTTTCCAGAGATATTCAAAGCCACTATCAAGTATTATAGTGAAGAACAACACAAGAGAGTTTCTTAGCTCATCTGTCATGAGGCTAAGACAAATGACTAAAATATTAAAGTTATTATCTTTTGCACTGAAGTAGGGTTTCTTTCTCAGAATTTCTTGCCTTGCTCTTAAGTCATTTTCCCTCGCAAAATTGATGTGAAAGGGCTTTTCCCCCCACCAACAATTGACCTTCGATGATGGCTCTTGAGAATTTTTTTTCTTGAGACACATTCACTAATAAATGCCTAAAAGAGCACATTTCTACAGTTCAATCAGTTCATATGTTGAGATCTACAAGGCCTTTTAAATTTTGTTGGAGACAGTGGGACTTGGGAGAGTGGAGGAAAAGATTTCTTGGGCAATGGGCCACAGGACCCACCCATGGGATACCTTGCCTAAGAAAGCTTGCTGTAGTGTTTAGAAGGGCATATGTGACAATATTTTCCCTTCTAGGCAAATATGCTCTTGTATACTCAAGCATTTTAATCTGTGGCAGACTTTCTAATTGTTAAGAAAGTGGTTGGCTCTTTTGTGATGTAATTGCTTGTATATTACCCTGAAATCCCAACATAATCAAGGGCAACTTAGAGATGTTTTCAGAAATTAAATTAACTTCTCCTTGTAAGAAAGGAATCTTTTTTAAAAAAGCAATTCAGTCAGCTTTCTTTAGTTTGCCCAGTTACTCTTTGTTATGGTAACCTTGTAAAAATGTATAGTTTAAAGAAATGTTCAGGCACAATGAGTCAATCCAAAGTGTATCATGCAAAAAATAGGTGATCTGTAGCTCTAAATCTTCCTTTGGCTCCCGAATTCTTTGTGACTCCCCAGGCCCCTTCCATTTCCAGCTGCTGCCATTTGAAGTAAAAGAAAAGTCTATAATTCCACCCTCTGGAAAACCCCTAATTTTAATGTAGTTTGGGGAAAAAAAACTACAATTAAAACCCATAAAATTCTACAAATAAAAAAATAGATAAAAACATGCGGGCCCTACCTGTGCATGTGAAATGGTCAGCCTAGTTCTCATCTAAATCGACCTTGGCTCCTAGCCCAACCCTCCAGAGCAGCTCCTGGCCATCATCTTGGCAAACCTTTGGGGCAGTTGAGAAGGGGAATATCTCATCTTCATCTTACCATTCCTACTTTGAGGTGGTGGGAACTTATGGAGAAGCAACACGAATCAACAATACTACAATTGTAGAGCAGTTTCATCAGGATTTTCATTTGTAGCTCATTTCTGAAATGTTTAGACAATTAACAGAAGAATGATGGTATTCAGCAATGGCAGGAGAGCCTTCCATTTTTACCAGCTGACATATCCTTCTTTTAAAAGAAGACTCTGTGGAAATGATCATAGATCAGGCATCTAGAGGCAAGAGCCTCTTAAGGAAACAAGACCTTTTGCCATTTGCACCTTCTCATGTAGCACACACTAGCCCATTGTGTATCTGCACTAATCAGCCAAGGCTGATGACTTTTGTCTCTTCTGTGGCCCAGGCTGCATAACAGCTAGCTCCCAAGCTATGAGGCAGAGGGGATTTCCATTGGCAAAATATCTCACCTTGCCTTATTTCCCAGTTCTTATCTGTAAAAGTCAGGTTTCTACAATATTTCAATATGAATAGAATAAATGAATAAGATCTTATAAAACTAAATTACAAGAGCAGCTCCACTTCCTTGAAGTCAAAGTGTTCTGATGCCTAGTCATAATTTTATCATTCATTGTCCTGAACTCCAATATACACACACACATGGAGAGGAACAGCTGCAAGGGGTTTTACTTAGGACAGTGATGGCTAATCTTTTCCACATTGCATTCCAAAAGTGAACTCACATGCATGCTTGCATGCACTTGCATGCCTGCACCCATGATGCAATGCATGTGTGACTCCCCTGCCCCTTGCGCATGCACAGAACTCTATGCATGCGCATGTGCCCCTGGCATTGCATGCCTTTGCACATGCACACACAACCCCCACATTGCACACAGCATGCCTCTGTGCATGCGCACACATCTCCTGTGTGTGTCTCCCCCTGCGCATGCATGGCAAATACCTGACAATCAGTTGGCTGGCAGGGGGTGCACACGCATGCACAGTGGGACTCTTCTGGGTGACCTCTCACGTGCC
Source organism: Laticauda colubrina (assembly GCA_015471245.1). Lineage (NCBI taxonomy): Eukaryota > Metazoa > Chordata > Lepidosauria > Squamata > Elapidae > Laticauda > Laticauda colubrina. Next base: position 19,785,618 of record BLBF01000032.1, read on the forward strand.
ATAGATTTGCCATCACAGACCTAGAATTTGGCACACACTGGAGGCAGGAGGCAAAACATGTCTACAATCACACACAGAAAGAGCCACAAAGTCCCAGTCCCTTGAGAATTTGCCTGTAAAGTTGATCCAAACAGTCAGGGCCCAAAGCAGGGGAGCAGAAGCATAGTCAGGTCATAGAATAAACTAGAAGTCAAAAAATTTGGACAGAAAGTGTCAGTCCTTGTTCCAGAGAGCAGGATTTTCACAGGGAACAGGTTCAGAAAGCAAGCATACTGATTCTGGCAAGCAAAGCAATTATTTTCAACTGAGAATTACAGGGCAGTGATGAATTTTAAATGGAGCCTGTGTCAAAAGCTCAAGGTCAGTAACGCCCTCACTGTGCAAAAGATTTGCAGTTTTCCTATGTGTTCTAGGACTGGAAGTCAGTCTTGAATCCAGTCCTTCTTTTGTTACCTCAAATGTTCCTCAGCCATATCAGAGCTTCAGGTGCCTGATTGACAAACTTCACTTGAGGCTGGTATTAGCAATGGGACTCCTGAGCAGCTTCCTCCACCTCAGACTCTTCTACACTGACCATCCTGTATCAAGCCTTTTAAACTGAGTGATTTTTTTTTTCCTGTGCTGAAAAGAAGCAGTGAGGCCACAACACAGGTGTTAGTGTCAATAGAAAGCAGGACTCTGGCAAAATATGATTGGTGCCATCAAAATGGGTGGCTCATTGAGAATACTGAAAATTACAGGGGTTGAAATGATGCGCAAATCATCTTCAAACCCTCAAAAGGGCTTTGAGGATTTGGGGTTTATGTCAATGGCTGAGTGGAACTGTCCTGAATGGCAAACATCATATTCAAATGTACTGAGAAGCAAGACCTATTCAAATAAATTAAACCATGTCTTCTGTAAGAGAAAGCCTTTTATATATGAGATAGCAAAGTTTTATTTTATTTTTTCTGTTTAAGATGTTTGCAAAAATTATAAAAAAGCTTAAGCATAGCAAACTTTCCTTCCTCTTTATGGAAATACTTGAGTTTGGTGAAATAACTTCTGCACAATGTTATGTGAAATTATAATATGTTTCACTTTTCAATGATAATTTGCTATTCATTATCATTATTCATTGTCTCACATGGCATTATCTGGAAGTCATTTCCTTTATCAATAGCAGCCATGGAAACATATTGCAAATAGTTGATTTAATCTCAAGATAGTTTGGTGCATCAGACCTTTTTCTGGCTAACAAGATAAAATAGTGTAAAATATTATTCCCAGAAGTAGAATTATTACAACAAAACTCGAGCCATTATGAAAGAATTATGAAAGAATTCTAGTAACTGCTATGTCTCAAATATGAGTACTATTTATACAGATCAGTGCTCAGATTCTAAGAATCTCTAGGATTCTTTGGGGGTAATGTTCAGGTACCCTTTGCTTTGGTGCTTGATCTAGTATTGGGTGGTTTAGTTTCAATGAGTGAGAACTTTCACATTTTGTGTGTGAAACTTGGGACCCAGACTTGACTCTTTGAAAGATCATGAAGTTTTCTTGACAAGGTTTTCAGAAGTGATTTGCCATAGCCTTCTTCCTAGGATCATTGAAAGTGACTGACCCAACGGTACCCAACTGGCATTGTGTCTAAGGATTGGAATGCACACACTCCTAATTTCTAGCCTGGTGCCTTTAATCACTGCACCAAACTGGCTCCCTACTTTTACTTTAGAGATGATTAAAGAGTAGAGAGTTAGCAACCCTTGACAGAACAAATTATGTACCTCCATAATTAATGAAGCTCCCAAAACATTGCAACTCATCATCAGTACATTTCTGCAGAAGATGTTGTTGAACTACTAAGGAAAATCCTGATTAATTTTGTGTATTATAGACTAGGAGTCTCCAATCTTTTGGACCTCAGGGATCACCAAACTCATAATTTATATCCTAGGGACCACTAACCGGTTCTGTGGGCATGGCCTAATTTATGGGTGTGGCTTGGTGGTCATATGACTGGCTGGACATGGCTGGTATGCAAATATTATAAATATTTATATAAATATTGAATTTTTTATAAAAAAGAGCAACCTTTACCCAAAATCAGGCAAAGCAGGCAGGCAGATTGAGTTGCTCACAGAATCACAGATTCATTCAGAGATCTATCGATCTGCCATCAGCTAGGTCAGTCTGTCACATAAAATTTGCTTGCAAGCAAACTCATAAAATTAATTCACAATACACCATGTACATAAATATTGAATTTTTTTTATAAAAAAGAGCAACTTTTACCCAAAATCAGGCAAAGCAGGTAGGGAGATTGAGTTGCTCACAGAATCATTCAGTGATCTATCTGTCTGCCATTGGCTAGCTCAGTCTGTTACATAAAATTTGCTTGCTGTGAGTCTGCACTGAATAATAAAACCTTCAGTCCTAAGGGAGGTTTGGCTGTTCTTAAAAGCATAGCTGAAGATCTAAAGACTAACTAGAAAGCAAGAAATCCAACCATATAAATCTCCCTGCACAGCAGAATAGCTAATGGTCAGAAAAAGAAAAAATAGCAATTTAGCAGACAAATTTGCCGGTAAGGAGTGAATGGGCAGGGAGGGTTCCCGTGGGCCATGTGGGTGGCGCAACCTTGTATTTTGTGCACCCTGGATTAATTGCTTTGGGGGGGTGCTCTGGGGTGAGATTTCTCTGTGGCCCACCAAAATTTTCTTGCGGCCCACTGGTTGGCGACCACTGTTATAGATCTCATATTGGAGAATGATGATTATTTGCTATTCCATTTTAGGTAGTGAAAAGTCTTGGACCAATCTTCTAGAAATATTGCAGAAAGGAAAGAGATTCATAGTTTGGATGATAAGTTAGTTCATATGAACATGTATATTGATTCATTTCTCAAGACTTGCATTTATTCAAAGAGGTGATCTACCAGGAAGATCCTTTACATGATGGGCAGGATACCAGCTTCAGTAACCTACCAGCAAATGAATGTAATTGACTATATGCCAAGTAGTGAACTGATCTTTTTTTTTTTTTTTGAAGCAACTTCATACAAAATGATAACATAGGAGTAAGCATAAGTGAGACTTGAATGACAATCAGAAGATTTAAAACTCCAACAGTGTTAAACTCTCTGTCTTAAAAATTTTGTTTGGTAGCCCTTTCATAAAAATGCTTCACTTCATCTAGAAAATGCAACGAAAGGAAGTTGATCAGTTTTTTCTTTTAGCTTCTGCTTGATTTCATTTCCCAAATCTCGTTTACTTTGTAAAAAGCTCTAGGGGCTGAATGCTTAGTACTGCTATGAGTATTTTAAATACCTTCTAAATTCTTTTGCTGCTTAATTTCACTTTTAAAAATGACTGAAATATACTCACGTTGCATTAGGTTTGACAGTTGGAGGTGATAAATTCATGGCTCATATAACTCCATTGAAGCTAGTAATGATGTTTCACTTGGTATGTATTTGGCCTGAAATGTTGACTAGTTGTGTTCAAATGTTGTTGGGTTTCTGTCTATGGGTGATTCTGACATTATTGACTCTGCAATTGTCAGATATAATGACACAAATGAGGTTTATTTACTTTCCTATATGCTATAATGTTCTGTTGGCTTCTCAAACAGCAAAAGCAATGGTGATGTCTAATGACACTTGATATGCACAAAGCAATTAAAAAAACATCTGAAATGTCTCCCTGAAGTGAGCAGCGGAAAGAAGACAAATGATCTAGTTTAATTTTTTTTCCTAGGGAAAATGAGTATTATACAAATTAAGATAAACAGAATTGCAAATAAACTACAATGAATAATTTATCCCATTAACAGTGGCTTTTCTTACAACTCATGGAATATTCGCAAAGTAAAGGGAGATTTCCTTGGGTGTATCCATCATTCAAACCTGGCACTTTTGTTTAGATTGGTTTCACTTAATTGTCTTTGAATAGGCTTAATTATAACTTGAGAAGTTGAATGGGAACATACACAAGATTCAGCAAACTCCTAGAAAATCAACTCACTAATGACATATTGTTCCAAATGATGGGTGTTTAATCTGAATGGATGATATAGTATTTTGAATACCATGCATTTGTCATCAGTCTTTTTGATTATGTTTATTACCAGCTTTTAACAGAAGAGAGGCAATCTAAAAATGTGGCAAAATATTAGCAGTTGGGCATCTCTCAAATCATTTCTCATAACACAATACTATTCTATACCTCTGTGTTGGAAGCATTGAAACATTTCTATGCTGATCAGCCCCATTGTCCTGGGGATGCACAGTTGGGGGAGCTCCTTTCATGTGTCTGTTAAGTTGCCTACCAAAATGGTACCCATCTATCTACTTAGAGTCACCCACTTTTGAACAGCTGTATCAGCAAGAGCTGGAATAAGTAATGGGAGCTTATCCCGCCATGAAAGAGAGAGAGAGCATCTGGGTCTCAAACATGAGCCAAATCATCAACCCAGAATCCCAACCATGTAAGCCACTATGTTACTTCTCATTACACAGAAATAACCATTCTATTGGATGCATGGTACAAGGGTACGAAGCTGCTTTGGGATAGAACAATCTAGAAAAAAAATGAACAGCCTGTGGATTTTTGTCTTCTCGTGTGTGCTACTTCACTGGCTGATATCTACCTTGTTATATCCTAAGTGAAGCCATATAAAGGATTTATTTCATTACATTGACTTCTATATGTTTTGGATTTAAGATGTGATAGAATGTGCATCTGGAGGAACAGCAGAGGACAATTTTGGCAACACAGAGTTTTCCCAGAGAGAGGCCCAGATTAAGATACTGTGCAATCCTGAACTGGATGGGGAGTGAGAAAGAGCTGCAGAAGACCCTAGAATTTCTTAGGACATGGTAGGTTAAAAACTTATTTCTTTAATTTGGCAAGATTCTGTCCATTAGGTGTAAATGAATAAGGGATTGGACTCAACTGGATTTTGCTGTATCATCTCTGGATTTGGGTTTAATAAACCTCTATAATTTCTGAGCAGTGGCATTCTTGTAGCTGCAATCCTGAATTTCTAGAGGACATTATGGTGATGGTTTCTGATACATGTACTTATTATTAAAATGGCAATATTTCAAGAGCTGACTACCTGTAATCAAACTACCTACATAGCTGACAGGAAGTGAAAGATCAGATAACTGTGAGGACAATGCACATAAGACTTTAAGTGTATGATTACTATTATAATCTCTCTTCTTCCCATTCATTCTTATGCAATGATATCAATGTTAAATTCTTGATATGGGATATTGCAGGACATTTGAGACCACAGCAGTAGAATAGAGATGGACTCCCCAGCCATAATAGGATTTCTTCTTCAAGATCATGTCAACAATCCCATTACAAATCTATACTAACAATGTTGAGACTGACATGATAATTTGGTTCTCATAAATTGGCTGAAAAGATTGACAAAAAGGGCTCTGCCTACTTCAAAACTGGATCAGAGTGGGAACACATACAGTTACTTTAAAGTACATGCATCCTTTTTTAGGCTTCGATGCAAGCTTGATAAAAGACATTGTTGTTTTAATGATTCAAATTAAAATAAAGCTGGATAAATTTGGTTACATTTAAAGACAGAATTGCCTTAATAAGGTGCTCCTGGGCACTTTTTCCTAATCATTCTGAAGTTAGAGAAACATTCTCTAAGTTAGAGAAAAATTTTATTTGGAGGGATCTGTACCAAAAACAAAAAGAAATAAAACTGCAAAATTATCAGAAAGGAATTGTAGTGGAGAATATCCAGAAAAAAAGGTACTTATGATGTAATGATTGAGAAAGAAAATAGAACTAGGTAATTTATTGAGAGTGCAATAGGTAGTAAGAATTCAAGATATATCATTTTATGAAGAATATACCACAGCAGAGATTTCTAATCTTGGAAACTTTAAGAATGTGGATCTCAACTCCCAGAATTCCCTAGCCATCATCGCTGACCAGGAAATTCTGGGAGTTGAAGTCCACATGTCTTAAAATTGCCAAGATTGGGAACCCCTGTACTTTAGAAGGACCAAAGACAAAAATAAGTGGGAATTGTTAGAGAAGTCCAATACCATCACTTCTAATTCAGTAATCAGGCTGTATTAAGTGTTGTACCTTATGATTCTTGACAAATGTATCTTTTCTTTTTATGTACACTGAGAGCATATGCACCAAGACAAATTCCTTGTGTGTCCAATCACACTTAGCCATCAGAGAATTCTATGCTGTTCTATAAAGGAAAATGCAAAAAGAAAGGTGTATCTTTTCAGAATACTAGGGGAGAAACAAAATAAGAAAATCTCAGTTAAAATTAATACTGAAAGTCAGGAAAAAGTACCACCACTGTAACTGGTGTGGTTAAGAGGCAATGTCAAGAAAACTATTTATGAGAAGTAGAAAAGGTATTTTCTACTTTTGGTAGAAAAATGTAAAATGAGGTATCTTTTTCCCAAGTAGTAATAAGAAAAGCCATGTGGGAACAAATATCCATCTGGTTCAGTTCCAAGCTGTGAGAAAGGCATTGAAGAAAAAAATGGAGGCTGGGGGCTGATTGGAAAGAGGGTTCATTTATTGATGAATAGGACCACATGTTTGTAGTTCTGGTGTAGCTGACAAAGTTGAGAGTGAGGGTTTTTATACCTTTTTGGGGCTTTGCACTTGAATGTCCTATTCACGTGCAAGAACATGTGTTCTATTGACTGTTGTCAGACTCCCATGGGGCCATGTAGAGGTGATGGAGAGGTCATATTCTATTCTATTCTATTCTATTCTATTCTATTCTATTCTATTCTATTCTATTCTATTCTATTCTATTCTATTCTATTCTATTCTATTCTA
>BLBF01000032.1:19792463-19832118 GCA_015471245.1 Laticauda colubrina
TATTCTATTCTATTCTATTCTATTCTATTCTATTCTATTCTATTCTAAAGCTGGCTCTATAGGTTGTCTGAGTTCCCAGGTTTGGTTGAAATTTGCTAGGGATGGTGCCACTGAAAGGGTGTTGGGCAATTCCTATTGTGGCTGAGAGCTAATCCTACCTTTGTTCAAATTTTGCTGCAGGGAATTTCAAAATATCCTGTCTTGAATGGATGTCTGCCTTCAGTATTTGCTTTGCCTGTGAATAGAGCTACCTAGACACTTGGCTTCTTTCAATAAGCTCTTTATCACTGAACTGCAGACATCTGCTGATGGTTATTAAGAAAGATGGGGACTGCTTTCTGTCTCTAAGAGCATGTTTCTCAATTTCTCCCTTTTAGATAATATTCTGCCTTTTTCAATATTCCTCAAAATATTTCATTCTTCTAGGAGGGAGGTGGGTGCTAACTTTCTACAACTACAACTGTATTTGAAATGAAGAATTAACAGGCAGATGATAAGAGTCTCAAAGAGGTAACAAGGAATAATAAAGAGATTGTGGAGGAGATTAATGAATTCTTTGTGCCCATATTTACTGTAGGAGACATATTTAGAGTCTGCTTTATTAGGAAGTCTCTACTGATGACAAGAAATTATTATAATGCTTAGTGCAAATTGAAAACAAACAAATTGTCTCCATGGTCTCTATAAAAAATTATTAGCAGAGGAATGTAAAGTGGCTAATGTTTTTTTTAAGGATTCCTGGGATTTTGGTAATTTTGGGTACAAATAAATTTTGATTAGTTGAATTTCGTATCTGTTCCAAATAAATTACTTAAGCGGCATTAAAAATAGCATGATCAGGCCTATAAAAAGAACAAATTTCAATAAAAATGAATCTATGGATTTTGATGTGTGGGAGGATGAGCTGGTATTTGCTTGTTTATCTGGACTTTCAAAATAACATTACAAAAAATCAAATGTTCCCGACAAGTAAAAGATGAGAAATCCTATTATGAATTAGCATCTAATTAAAAAAAATAGTGTAGTGGAAGTATTTTTTTTTCAGTGGAGGGATGTAAAGGGATAGATTTTTTTAAAATTTTGTTTGTAAATTATTTGGAATTCTGATGAACATAGAAACATCCATTTCTTTGAGTGTATAGAACAAAGAATAGTGAAAAAAAATCTAAAAAGCTCTCTGTAGATCCATCAAGATTATTAATATAAATAACTGCCACAAAAATCTCCCAGCATTATTCCTCTATCCAGGGAATCCTGGAGCTTTCTGACAGACACTGTGGTTATAAAATAGAACAGAATGAAGGAAAATAATCAGTAGCCCAAGACTGGCTATTAACGGCAAACATTAATGAGGGACTCCTACATACCTTCCTTTCTATAGAATGTAACTCAGCAATAAGCCACAGTTTTCTATACACTGTTTTATGCAGTCATTTTGCAGCTAACATTTCTAGGATTTGATGCCAGTAATCTTTGAATCTGAAATATTATCTAACAGAAGTACTGTATATTCAATAAATTAAAACAGAAAACTACAAATTGATCCTTCCTTCCTCCCTCCCTCCTCCCTCCCTCCCTTCCCAAACAATGGTCAGCAATCTATTATGGCCATCATGAATTTTAAAATTAATATTTTCTTGATGTAATTTAATTGAAACTTTGAAGAAATGAGTAAAAATTAATGCAAGTTAAAATTAAAAAAAGAAAAAGAAGAAAAAGCAACAAAAAAGAAATCTAAATCATAACAAGAAAAAAGGCAGTAGAAAAATAGAATGTGTGTGTATGTGTGTGTGTATAAAGAAGTGGATTCTATTCTTTACAGCTGTTATACATGTAATTATAAGCTTATCTCTTTTTCTAAAGTTACATTGTAAAGGCCCAGTCACACTGGCCGATGGATGCAAAACATTTGTAAAAAGGACACAGCGGACGAGAAAAATGTTCCATCCGTTGTTATCCGCTCTCAAAAGGGGCAAAAATTTGCATAACCAGAGTGAATAAAACGGAAAGGAACGGACGAGGGGTGGACGCAGGGCGGATGGAAAGCAGATGCTCCATGGAAGCCTAGCGGATGGAAGTGAATGAGAGTGGATGGCACATCCGCAAGGCTTCCGGGGCACCGCAGCAAAGCAGACGCGGAACGGAAAGAGCGGATGCAGAGCGGATGCCGAGCGGATGAAGTGGATGCACAGCGGAAGCCTAGCGGATGCCTAGCGGAAGCCTAGCGGATGCAAAGCGTTCATTGCGCATGCAGGGAAGATGCATTGTGTCAGCCCCACAGATATAAAGGGAAGCAGCTCGCAAGCAGATCACCATTAAGAGGAAAGACCTGCTTCCAGACACATCGACTGCCTTGCCAGCCTGCCTGCCTTGCTGCCTGCCAGCCTTGCTGCCAGCCTTGCTGCCTGCCTTCCTGCCAGCCTGCCTGCCAGCCTGCCTGCCAGCTTGCCTGCCAGCCTTGCTGCCAGCCTCCCTGCCAGCCTTGCTGTCTGCCTGCCTGCCAGCCTTGCTGCCAGCCTGCCTGCCAGCCTGCCTTCCAGCCTCCCTGCCAGCCTTGCTGTCTGCCTGCCTGCCTGCCTACCTAACAGCCTTGCTGCTTGCCTGCCTGCCAGCCTTGCTGCCTGCCTTCCTGCCAGCCTTCCTGCCAGCCTCCCTGCCAGCCTTGGTGCCTGCCTGCCAGCCAGCCTCCCTGCCAGCCTTGGTGCCTGCCTGCCAGCCAGCCTCCCTGCCAGCCTTGCTGCCTGCCTGCCTGCCTGCCTGCAAGCCTTGGTGCCTGCCTTCCTGCCAGCCTTGGTGCCTGCCTTCCTGCCAGCCTGCCTGCCTTTCTGCCTGCCATCCTTGCTGCCAGCCAGCAACCCCACAACCATGGGGAGGAAGAGAAAGCCTCAGCCATCTGCTGCCAGCCCTGGCAAGAGGGACAGGGCCACCCTCCCACCCCCTGGCCCTCACTCTGCTTCTGCTGGGGCTTCTGTAGCACGGGCTCGCTCTTCTGGGGCTGGGGCTTCTGCTGCTCCTGCTTCTGGAGGAGCTGCTGCTTATGGTGGTGGTGCTTTGCTGGTGCTTACTCTGCTGATGCTGCTTCTGGCGGTGGTGCTTCTGCTGGTTCTTACTCTGGTGAAGCTGCTCCTTGTCCTGCTGGTCCTGCTCGTGCTCCTGGTCTTGCTCGTCCTGCTGGTCCTGCTCGTGCTCCTGGTCCTGCTGGTGTTCCTGGTCCTGCTGGTGCTGCTGCTGCTGCTGTTGCTGATGATGATCCTGCTGCTGCTGCTGCTGCTGATCCTGCTGCTGCTGCTGCTGGTGGTGGTGTGGAGGAGCAGCCCCTACAACCTGGAAGCCCCTCTGATGAGGGCTCATGTGGTCCTGCCAAAGGGAGGAAGAGGCAGACGTGAGAATGGGAGAGGAGGCAATACTCCATCGAGGAGAAACATGAGGATGAGGTGCTGGAGTGGCTGAGAGAGAATGAATATCTTTGGTGGAAGGGACACAGGCTCTATAGGGACACCAAAAGGAAGCAGGCTGCTTGGGGAGAGAAGGCAGAGAGCCTGGGCTACACTTCGGAGGTGCTCCTCAGCTGGTGGAAGGGAAGCTGCACCTCAAGAAATCTGGCCAAGCCACGGTCAAGCTGACGGACAGAGAGACCTACGTCATGGCCAAGTGCAGCTTCCTGGAGGATGAGATCCGCCACCGAGGAGCAGCCCCTCTCACAACCCTCTCTCTCAGGCAACCTTCTGAGAGCCAGTCCTCTTCCGGCCGAGAGTCAGCTCCTGTCTCCAGGCAGGTTTCTATGGAGCATCCCACAGCGGAGAGCCCGCCGAGAGCTGTTCTAACTGTGGCAGAACGCATGGAGGACTCCCTGGCACAGTGGGAGAAAGGAGACGGCACTTCCACCACAGTCCAACCTGCATCCACCCCCAGCTCCACCTCCACAGAAAGGCAGAGAGCCAGACAGGAGGGACAGAGCCACACTGTACTGCTGGAGATCAGGGACACCATCCGGAGCAGCATAGATATCCTCTCTCAGTTGGTACACACCAATGCCCCATCCTCCAATCGCAAGCCCTTCCTCACCTATGTCAACCAGAACCTCGAGGACATGGCGGAACCCCAGTACCAGGTGGTGAAGGACAGGATCACCGAGCTGCTTCACAACCCTCCAGATCCAGATGAACCTGCTCCCACCCAGTCCAGGTCTGCTCCTCCACCCCAGGTGATGTCCCTCCCATTCCAAGGCTTTCCACAGGCCCTCACCTACCAGGGCTATGGCTACCAGGAGGTCCAGCTGCACAGGCAGCAGCCCTTCCCAGTCCAGGCACAGAGTCATCGGACACCACCGTTGCCACCGGTTCCACTGATGCCACCGATGCCACCCACGCCACTGATGCCACCCACACCACCGATGCCACCCACACCACCAATGCCACCGACGCCAGCCCTCACCCAGCTGCAGACCAGACAGCCCCACTTCACTGCTCCTTCCTCTACCCCACAGCCAAGCCTGTCCTCAGTACATCTGTCGTCGGTATTGGAACTGACACCCCATGGCATGGAGGAAGGACCTCTCAGGATCATGGGTCTGAGCCAGCTGTCCGAGAGCTTTCTCAACACACCGTCACCTGTTGTCCTCTTGGGCCAGGCACCCCAGTGGGGCTTCAGACCAGCACTCCAGCAGCAGCCACCTCCACAGCACCTGGACCCTTCACCCCTGAGACTGGGCACACCTCTGAGTGACAGAGAAGAGTGCCAGAGACTGGGTGGCTACCTGTAGACTTTATTTGGACACTTGACTTGGGTCATTTTTCTTTTACAGCTTGTTATTAATAAAGATTATCTTTGCTTCACACACTTGCTTCATTTATTTTTGTAAATAAAGTCTTGGTGGAAACTTTTAGAAATGGTTTAGCCTTTGCATGCTTGTGGGATGGGTAAGGATAGCAGTGGGATGGGCAGTGATACCTTTGGGATGGGTAAGGATAACTGTGGGATGGGCAGGGATACCTTTGGTATGGGTTAAGATAGCTGTGGGATGGGTTGAGATAGCAGTGGGATGGGTTAAGATAGCTGTGGGATGGGTAAAGATAGCTGTGGGATAGATAAACCTCCAGTGCAAGCATAGTGGGACTGTATGGTCCACCCTCCCAGGTGCCACACCTATGGCTCTTCATTATCAATAACAATGTAAGCATTCATCCACACATGTCAACATAAACACAACTCTTTATTAAATGCCCTGTTCATTGTAGGCCCATCCAACATACATGGCCCAATCTCATCAGTGTGATGAGACAGGCTGAAGGAAGCATCCATTAAACATCTATCATCCTGTCTTACCACTCCACTGCTCCAGCTGGGGAGTTACACCAGTGTTTCAGGAGGTTGTGCTGCTTCTTCCCTTCACGTGAAGCTCTGTTGGGGCCTTGCACATCCTCAGTGTCTATCAGGTTTTGCCCTTGCCTCCATTCCCCAGGCTCCATATTCCCATTGCCTTGTTGGAGGTCCACGAGCCTGTTCTGCAAGACTGGGTAGCGGGTGCGCATGAGATTGTGCAGGATGCAGCAAGCTTTCACGATCCTCCTCACAGTCTGTGGGCGATGCTGCATGGTGGTGAGAAGTACCTGGAACCTGTTGGCCAGGATGCCAAAGGCGTTCTCCACCACCCGCCTTGCCCTGGACAGCCTGTAGTTGAAGATCCTCTCTTCACGGGTGAGGCACCTGGAAGTGTATGGCTTCATGAGGTAGGTTCTGAGGGAGAAGGCGTCATCCCCCATGATGAAGTAGGGCACATCTTGCGTGTCGTTGGGCAGGGGGTCTGGATCTGGGAAGCCCATGATGAGGTTGCGTATCAGCCCCTCCTTGAGGTCACTGGCGTTGTATACCTGGGCATCTGAAGATGACCCGTTGCCTGAAGCATCGATGTACATGAACTTGTAGTCAGCATCGACCATGGCGAAGAGGATGATGCTGAAGAAGCCCTTGTAATTGAAATAAGTGGACCCCGACTTGGCTGGCACTTTGCAGGCCACGTGCTTGCCATCTATAGCTCCAACAGTGTGGGGGAAGTTCCACTTCTGATACCACTGCTCTGCAACTTTCTTCCATCCTTCTTCAGTGGACGGACACTGGAGGAGCTCCTCCTTGTATTCTTCGATCATGGCCTGCACCACTTCTCTGACCACAATGCTGATGGTGTTGTGTGGCACCCTCCAGCCGTACTGCATGCTCCTGTAGGTGGTCCCTGAGGCCAGGTGGTGCAGAGTGAGTGCCACCTTGAGCCCAGGTTCCAGGCTGGGCGGGAAGTTGGTGTTTTTCTTGCTCAACCTGGGTGTCAGCCGCTGCACAACTTCGTCAAACATGGCTGGAGGCATCCTCATGAAGTTCTGGAATGCACGAGTGTTTTCGTTCCTCAGCTCCACCATCAGCTTGTTGTACAGTCCGTACTCTGCTCTTCTCCCGATCCATCTTCGGACCCAGATGCTTCTTGGCTGCCTCCTTTTCTTCCCGTAGTAGAATTGAAAGAGGCTGTAGATGGCTTCGCATTGTTGCAGAACGATGGTGGCTACCAAAAGGAGTGTGTTACGATCCATGGTGGACATTAGTGGAGGCTTTGGAAGAGCAAGAGGCAGATGAAGGCTGCAGAGGTCTGCACAGCTGGGCTGCTGTTCTGAAAGTGAGATCCAGGTGAGTTGCTCCCCCTTTTTATAGGCAATATAGGTTTTCCACTATGTGTCTTTTTGCATCCTCTAGACATCCTCTAGACATCCTTAATATCCGAGATAGGTCCCCTCTGTGAACGTTTTTTCCATTTTTATGCTTTCTTTGCGAGCTGCATTCGCTTTCATCCTTTCTCCACTCGTGCTGCTAATGCTGCGCATCCGTTCCGCGTCCGTTCCACTTCCTCCCTGTGTCCGTTTACCGCTGGAGCGGATTTGAGTTGCACGGATGCGCAGCGGATGCCTAGCGGATGTAGCGGATGCATAACGGATGATGACGGATGCAGAACTGATGTCCCCCGTATGCGTAGCGAATGCAGAATGGACGCGTTGGATACATTTTCTGCTCAAAAAGTTTTGAGCAGCTCAAAACTTTTTGAGCGGATGAAATGTCAGTAGACAGATGTTGGAAGGATAGAGAGGATGAAAAACGGACACAGTGGGTACAGAACGGATGCATCGTATTAACCAATGGATGGCAAGTGTTTTTCTCCGTTTTACATCCTCTTTCCATCCGTTGGTGCAGTGTGACATGGGCTTAACTCTCTTCTTTCTCCTTTTTTATGACCCTGTAATTCCTTAATTCGAGATGGAGTTGATGCAACTGGATTGAACTGAGCATTTACTGGCCAGATGCCCTTCTTGATGCCTACATAGAGTTCACAGCAGATATTTTCCCTTTGCACCCTAATAGAGAAACATCTGCCATACCTAGATTAAGCTCTCAACCTTCCAAGTGGGAGGTGAGTGTCTTCACCACTGCTCTGACTCTCTTCTTTCTATAATTTTAAATAATGTTTATGAAGACTAGGCAGATCTGGGTATTGGTACCATGTTGCCAACTCTATGATTAAACAAGCAAACATCATAAATATTAATAATGTCAATTTGTCATAATCCATAAACAAAGTTATGGCATTTCTTGAATTCTAGTTGAGGTCAATAAACCTGACCAAATGAAAGTCAAGGATTTTTAGTTTTGGGAGCCATCATTTACCATAAAAGGGAACCAAATATTACTCTAAGGGCTTTTCTGAACTACTGCATCTAAACAGTCTTCAACCATTCTTGAGTCAGGCAGAAAAATTATACCAGCAGGAAATTAGTTTTCTTATTGCTTGTGCCTATCCTGCCTTTATTGCTTCTATTCAGGCTTGTCAAGTACACCATTTCCCTACAAGATAATGGAAGACTAAAGATTTTATATGCTTTGAGATTGTTGGTGGACTGAGCTAGAATGAGGCTAACAATTCTCCTTCAACAACCTGTACAGCTAAAGATGACTTTCATCTGTCTTACACATTGGCTAGGAAGTAGATGAAGGCAAAGTCATGGAGACAAGGGAGAAAGTAAAAGTTCCCCAGGCATGATTTGGAGTGAATGGGGGTTATGATCTAATTCTCATGACTGCTATGGTAAATTAAGCATTGAATGCCAGTTGTTGCCTCCAGCTGAATCATTCCAGCCTCTTATATCTTGATGATGATTTTTAATAATGCATGATCTCCATATGTCCTCTTGTTCATAGTAATTTATTTTTTTCTGAGGAATAAAGTGTTTGGAAATTACAAAAAAATCAGTAGCAAACCTATGTCTGGAATTGGGCAGCTCATCTGCATGATTATGTTAAATCACACTCTAAAGAGAACCCCTCCTCCCCCCAAAGAAACATTTGCAAATGCAGTGGCATATAAAATGAGCTTCTGCATTATAAATTGTCTAAAAAGTAGGGGTATGATTCTAGATCCATTATTTTTTTTCCTCTTTCTCTCTCTTTGAACTGTCTGGATAAGAGATTAAACAATTCAAAGTTACCACAATGCAAATTGGCCAGTGTAAATTCATTTTGACCTTACATGCTTGTGTTCCATCAGACCTGGAGGGTTTAGCAAGTGACTTATTGCCAACAAAGGAGAACATTCTCCAAAACAGTATTGCTCTTAGTCCATGTTGGTATTCCCATGTGAAATCATTTCAAGGTTTTCCCTTTTCAGTCATGTTTGACAATAAGGGATGATGCTTATAAACATTTCTTAGTGGAGGGAGCCAGGGTTGCCCAAACACTCTTTCCGTGGTCATTTGGCCAACACATCCACACCCCAAGGTACATGGAATGCTGCTATCTTTTCACTCACATTTCCATGCTTTTGAACTGCTAGGTGGGCAGGCACTGAGGCAAGTAATGGGAACTCCATCACAAGGCATTCAGGTCTCGAACCCAGCTTTCTAACTGACAAGCCTAGTGTATTTATCTTCTGAGCCATTGTGCTCCCTGTGAAAGTAAAAAAGAAAGAAACAAAGAAACAAAGAAATCTAGCAGTTGCCTAACAAACACTGCAATTCTCAAGGTTTTTTTAGATGGCAGAAGATGTTATCCTTTGGGATGCACTATTACATGTGCCTTTCTAAGCAGATAAGGAGTGTTTCAGGTAGATTTTCACACAGTTGTTTTGATTGGGGGAAAGTGATAGCAGTTAAAAAAAACAACCTTTAACTTTCTTTTAGAATTTGTCTGAATGAATGAAAGTAGTCTGAACAAAGCTGCCCTTAGCCATGGCAATTTTCAGATTGATGGCTCCCCCCCCCCCCCCCCCGTCCCAAAGCCTTCTTATAGCTGTAATGACTTTAAATTCCAACCTCAGCAACCATTAACTACATCATTTTGGAACAATTTGGGCAATTTAAAAGTTGCCTCAATTATTTCTTTTATTTATAAGACATTTTTAGTATGGAATTTAATCAAACAAATTAAATGTCAAGCTCCCTAGTGCCTCTACATTAAGATATTAATTCTCTAGCAAGTTGTCCTGAAGTTGGGATTTTTTTTTTTTAAAAAAAGGACAGCAGTACCACATAGTGGGAGGTCCAAAAAGTGCTTTCAAGTTCATAAAATCTTTATCAGTTTAGATCTGGAATTTGAGTGAACGATCCTCAATTAACTAATAGTGGGTTTGTGTTTAATGCCAGGAATGAAAAATACCTTTAAAAAAATGTTAAATTTGAACCAAAACTCTAAGTTGTAAAAATAGCAATAGCACTTAGACTTATATACCACTTCACAGTGCTTTTACATCCTTCTCTAAATGGTTCACAGAGTAAGCATATTGCCCCCAACAAGCTGGGTCCTCATTCTTGGACCACACTCCTTCTCACTCCAGACACTTTAACTCACACAGGGAAAGTGATACTTGCAGCGTCCATGCGGAATCCTTGGAGAAGTTTTTAAAGGACCTCTGTCAGACTGTGCTCCTTCTCACTCCAGACACTTTAACTCACATGGGGAAAGCAATACTTGTGGTTTCCATGGGGAATCCTTGGAGGAGTTTTTAATGGACCTGCTTCCAAAATGCATTTCTTTTACATTGCAAAAGTGCTCCAAGGCTTGAATCACCCCCTCCCCCTCTGTCAGACCACACTCTTTCTCACTCCAGGCACTTTACTCACATGGGAAAAGCGATACTTGCAGTATCCATGCTTTTCTTCCCTTCCTCCAGGGAGAAAGAGGACATGGGGACTGGAAAGCTAGGAGAGCAATCTCAAGTAGCGACCTGGCGACTGGGTTGGGGGCATGGCCAGCTAGGGGTCACCACTTGTTCACCAACCCATGCCAAATAACCGCTACTAGTTCACCCAAATAGGTGCGAACCAGTTGAATACCACCTCTGGGTATGGGAAAGAGATATTGTATCAGTGGTTTGACATTTAGTGTGAAGGGCAGCATGCGTTCAGGGACTTCATTATATTTCTGTTTACACTTTAGTGTTCTCTTTGTCAGAACTTGAAGTGCAAATGTTCTCTCTTCAACATGGGTGTACTGTTACTTATATAGTAATGGCTAGTGATAGACCTTGTAAGTACAGCTTTAAAACCAACAGAACTATGTCAGTAACGAAACACTTCTAGGTTCCAGCATTCAGTATAGTGAATTCTATGGAAATCCAGGTAGTAGGATCCAAAGCAATTTTTTTCTTGTCAAAATAATGTATCCCCCTCAGTACTCAAAGCACCCAGACTTCGTCTTTCTTGGAAAGTACAACTTAAAGTGGAATAAAGCTCTTTTCAAAGACATTTCTACAATGTAGAAAAGTTTAATCCAGTTTTCTATTCAGAACATCTCTCCTGGGACATTACATACCAACAGATGCAATTTGCAAAATTGAGGACTTTACCTTCTTATCAGTCAGTGCATTAATTCTCAAGATGACACTGACAAATTTGCATTTTAAAATGTTATTCAGAGTGAGAGACCTTTGGCTATTTATGTCCTCTTTGAAGACAAAATAGCACCTGTGAAAAATGTTCTTCATTATTGTGCTGATTATACAAAGTCACAGGTTTTACCCAGTGAAATCAACACATTAGGTCAACATTTCATTCCCAGAGAATGGTGAGGAAACAGGATGAATTCCAATAGACTCATGTTTACTTTTCCCAATTAGATTCCCTTTAGATCAGGGGTGTCAATGCGTGCAGGCTGGATGTGTCACAAGCTGGCCATGCCCATTCTCAGTTTAATGAAAGGGGAAAAAGGAGATAAAGTTGCAATACCTCAAGTGATGACAATGTGACACCACGAGTTTGACACCCCTGCTTTAGATGAATTGGGGCTACAGTTGCCAACATTTACAACCAATAGATATCTGAAAGTGCAAGGCTAGGTATATCATGTCCAATCTTAGCTCAACTAAGGTCTTACCTACAGCTAGCTCACAGATATATTTTCTATTTTTACTTTCCTCATTCAGGATAATTCAAAACAGAAATAATACCTAGTGAGTTAAAATGTTCCTGTTTCATATAGAAAATAGCAACACATTTCATGGCTATCTTGATTTAAAAGACATTTCCTAGGAGGTACACAAAACTACCTAACTTTGCAAACATGAGACTAGATGCAAATGAATTTATTGCCAATAGTAAGCATATCATTGTTTTATCTGTTATCTATCTAAGAAAAGCAGGGATTGCTGATGCAATCAAGAACACAGCTACAGTATTGTGCTTCCTGCTGTTCAAACATGGTCAATCTATTATGATGCTTTTCTGCCTGCCTGCAAGTGGCAAATTAATAGGAATGATAAGCATATGAGCCAATGAACACCTTGGGCATGTTGGTGCAAAAAAGACATCCCTACAGGATGTCTTAAAAATTTGGGCATCTCTGTGAGACTGGAGATAGCACAAGCTTTTGAAAAGCAAATAGATTTTCTAGTATCATGAAAAGACAGGCATATTGCAGTCATCTCAACAGCCAGTGCTGAGATTTTCTGATGGCACAGTGAAATGATTGTCCATATGTTGAATCTGATTCATACAAACTAAATCTAAAAGGAAAGAGTTGTGCACGAGCAATTTCATTATTCTACTCTAAGACAAATAGTATAGTATAGTATACTATAGTATAGTATAGTATAGTATAGTATAGTATAGCATAGAATAACATAGCATAGCATAGCATAGCATAGCGTAGCGTAGCATAGTGTAGCATGTCTGTATTTGTATAAAACTCTATTAGTGCCTCCTAACCTATTGATTTCCAGGAGTGTACATCAGTGGTATTCAGCAGGTTCTGACCAGTTCTGGAGAATTGGTAGAGGAAATTTTGAATAGTTCAAAAAACCAGCAAATACCACCTCTGACTGGAGATGTTACTGTATCCTTCCCCTGCCATGCCCACCAAGCCATGCCCACAGAACCGGTAATTAAAAAAATTGAATCCCACCACTGGATCTCCCACAATCCCTAACTAGCATAATCATTGCTGTTCTAGAATAGAACAATAGAAGTTTAATTTCAATATATCTGAGGTCAATAATGTGGGAAAACTTTATATGGAATGTTATGTGTGTCAGATGCTCAAATGGACTACAATATTGTTTAAATGATGTTTATTAGAGTTTACAAATTGCTGTAGTTGTGTAGTAGGAGAATGGCAGCCACTTTTTCCTTACAGAAATGGCCACAGAACCAGGCTTCAGATATATTACACTGTGCCCATTATTATTCAGTTACGGACTTTTTGAAGATTCTTGGTAGAACCACCAAAATAATCAAAGATCAATGCAAATACAGACACTGCTCCTCGTTTAAAAAAGGTTTTAATTCCCTTAGTGAAACAAAGGCAAGAAGGAATCCTTCCTTCTCAACTAGTTGTGTACAACTTAATTTGGTTACCAAATGAGTTGGCTAATTTGTTAAATTTTTGCCTCTGGTATCATTACCCTCAGCCTCTTATTTACATAAATGCTTTTGTACTGCTAATGATGTTGACTAATGAGGTGACGAATGGAAGAAAACCTCACATTTTCAATAAATATTTATCCAAAGAAGTAGCTTTGCTGCAGTCATGATTGTAATCTTTATTGGTATTTGCCAACCTTGAGAATGTGAAATGTTACTGCTGACTGGAAGGGGGAAAAAGATAAAGAAGTAGTTAGTGTTAGGAATATGAGTCACCTAACAGCTATTTGGGTTAGAAATATATAAACTAGGATAAACATTTTAAAACTGTATCTTTAAGAAAATGCAAAACTGTAATTAGGTGTAGTTTCTCAAAGGGCCATAAGATGGAGCCAGAAACTTGGGTTGTTTAGTCTGAGTCTCAGAAGAGAGTGTGAGTGTTTCTCTGTTTCCTTCTGTTGGAAAGTATTGCTGTTGCTCCATTTTTCCTGCTATTTCTGGATTTAATGTAAGTCTAATACTGAACTGTTTTTGACGCTGGACTTTGATATTTGGATTATCCCTGGATTGAAAACTGAGTGATTTAACTTGTGAATGACTTTGGATTGCTTATTTTGGATTTGCTTAACGTTTCTGGAAGTAAAAATCTACATTTACTGTCCAGTGTATCTGTGTGCTCTGTGTGTATTATTCCAACACTACTCTCTATACGTCTCCCTGTATGCGCTCATTCTCCTAACGGGGAATTACCTCAACAGTTAGTAAAATATAAACCAAGATCTACAGCAGTAAAGCTAACTGAAGAGTAAAATCTCATTTCAATTGTGAACTTGGTATTGAAAATAAAACCTTATATTTATTAAAAAGCAGAGTTTAGTTCAAAACATAAAGTTCAGCTTTATCTAAGTCATATCTGACAACCTATAGTACATTCTTGCCCATAGTTATAATCTAAGACAAATAATGATGGGCAATGTTGTATCATTATTTTAAGATAAAAGTAAACATTATTTTGAGTTTGATATACATATTTAGAGAATTGAGCAGATGTCATGGAAGTTCTCACACAACAGTTACCACAGGGAGAATTTCACCTTTCCCTGTTTGGCATGACCAATCACAAACAAGTCAATCCACTTGTTTGGAGTTGTTCATGGATGTTCTTAAGGACCCTGATTTATCCACATTGTTCTTCTGGACATCTGGCACTTTTCAAAGAAAGTATCAAGCTAGACCTACATACCATGTTTAGTTTTAAAGAGTTCCTGTGAACCCCAGGAGCTGAATATAGAAATTATGCTTGGGTTGGACTTTGCTCTGCAGCACGTCAGCTTTTCAATGTTTTCTTTTAAGAATTGAAAAACAATGTAATCTGGTTGGATACTTGGCCATAAAAGCACCCATCAGTTTTGTTGTGCTCATAACATGGGCATGTCATGAACTTCAATGTGCTTAAGGATTATTGAAATTATATACATTATATTGTAAATGATACGAGTCACTAAAGTTGTGCACATGGATAATTGTAAGAAGTCTTGCTGGGTTTTCAGATAGGCAAAAAGAAGAGAGATAAAGCCATATATCACTGATATTCTAAGATGTGCTAGAATCTGTTGTCTGACCCTGGATTCCTACGGTAGTTTCTTTTCAACCAAAATCATATATGCAAGCTGAGGATACTTTGGAAACCTTATAAACAATATTTATTAGTAGTAAGTAATAACAACATATATTATGGTTTGAGCAATAGCACTTAGGATTATATACCACTTCACTATGCTTTACAGCCTTTTCTAAGTGGTTTACGGAGTCAGCATATTGTCCCCAACAAGGTGGGTCCTCAGTTTAGTGGTTTTGTCAGTGAGCCTGGGAACCACAAATGAAGATGGAGTGATCAAGTGGTTGATTTGATTGTGCTGTTGTGGAGTAGGAGATAGGGTTTTGTAGGTTTTTATGTTGTGAATTTTAAATGTTGTAAGCTTCCAAGAGTTACCTGAATGGGCCAGTTGTATATATTTGTTAAATTTATAAATTTGTTTGAATACATAAATAAAAGATAAAATTAGCAATAATCATTCCCAAGTGTGAAGTTCACAGGCTGCATCAGGGTAGCAGGCTTCAGTTACTTCTGCTTTTTTCTGCCAAGCAACTCATTCAGAACAAATGTTAAAGTCAGATTCCCAATTCATAATAATAACATTTCCAAATTGTCACAGTACTGTTAATTCCCCAGTGGATCATTTTATGCTCATTGTGCACAGCATCATCTGCCTCAAAGTCTTGTGCACAGGTTTTCATTTGTCTCAGCAGTTGCAATATCTTGAAACAAGTCATCATTCCCCATTAAGGAATTCTCTTTTTTCAATTAAAAAAATGCAATGAGCTCTGTTAATAGTTGTGGAAGCTTAAAAAAGAGCCCTCAAGTTTTGCTTGTTTTTTCCCCAAGCATATTAGAGTATGCCTGTTAAAAATGTTTAAGAAGTGGGGTTTTTTGCAAGTTTTTGGGACAAGTTTTACATGTTGATGTGATATCAGATTTCATTGCTTACATCCATGGTTGAAGAGACCCAGTTAAAGAAGGGTCCAAAATAAAGTTGGCTTTGACATCATTAATGCAAGTTACCATAATCAATCAGAGTTTTGGAAATTTTTGAACAATGCTTAAATATAATGCTATTTTAAAATGTGAATATCGTGCCACTTGGACATTATGAACAACTGTAGTTTAATAGCCAAATGTTGGATTAAGCTGGTTGAACAGTTGAGAAAGAAAGGAGGAAAGAATTGGACTAATTGACTCCTTAGTGTGTGTCTGATGGTTGGAGTCCTATGTCTAGGACAAGGAGATGCAAATGCAAATCCAGTGTTCTTGTGAAAACACACTGAATGATTTGTAGCAAGTCAATGTTTCACAATCCAACCTACCAGAGGTGGTATTCAGCAGGTTCTGACTAGTTCTGGAGAATGGTAGCGGAAATTTTGAGTAGTTTGGAGAACTGGCAAATACCACCTCTGACTGGAGTTTTTATAGTATCCTTCCCCTGCCACACCCACCAAGCCACACCCACAGAATCGCTAGTAAAAAAATTTGAATCCCAGTACTGCCACCTACCTTTCCAAGTTCTCTCTAGGACCATGATGGTGAACCTAAGGCACGTATGCCACAGGTGGCACGCAGAACCATTTGTATGGGCTTGCAAGCCCCAGCCAAACTTACCTGCACTGTGCATGCACATGCCTCCCAGTTGATTTTTGGCCCTTTTGAGGACATTTTCTGTCTGGCTCATTTTCGCCCTCCTGGAGGCTTGAGGAAAGCCTCTGCAGCCTTGGGAGGCCAAAAGAACAGGCCTTCCAGAAATACCGGAAGTGCCAAAATGGGCCCGTTTTCAGCCTCCCAAGGCTTTCGAGGCTTCCCTTTAGCCTCCAGAAGGGTGAAAACAGCTTCCCCTGGCCTCCAGAGGCCCTCCAGAGGCTGAAAATGGGCAATTCTAGTAATTCCAGAAGGCACGTTTTTCGGCCTCCTGAGGCTGCAAAGGCTTCCCTAGAGCCTCTGGGAGAGCGAAAAAGGCCTCAAATGGGCCAAAAATCTGCTGGGAGGTGCACACATGTGCAGTGCAGGTAAGGAGGTGTTGCGTGTGCATGCGCAGGGGGATGGGGTGCATTGCATTATGGGTGCCGCCACGCGCATGCTTTCGGCACACCACAACAAAAAGGTTTGCCATCACTTGTCCAGGCTATCAACCTAACGGCTACATTTTGTACCAAGAGCAAATTTGGAGTGCTTTTCAAGAATGTGACCAACACTTGGACTTTCCACCATCAAGTCTGACTAGTAGGAAAACTGGCACACTGCACTGAATTATGACAAGATGTTTCTTAGCACAGCCGTTGCTTCTGAATCCAGTGGGAGCTGGTAAAAACTTTATTATTACTACTGTCAGTGGTACCTGTGCACCCTGTAAAGAAAACATTATGCATGTTTTGGGTTATCTGTGTTATTGTCTCCTTCCAGCCCTCTAATACTGAATATGATTCTAGAAGCACTCCACCTTGGTAGCTATAAATTACTTACTACTGTTGCTCCAAGTGATCCTTCTGATATGCTGTTCCATTATAAACCCTGTCTAGTCTGAAGCTTATGTCCTGGCCATAAAAGTTTTCCATGAAATGAATGTTGGCATAAAAACATCTTATCCCTGAAGTGAATCATGTTCAGAAAACTAGATAACAGCTTACAGTAGTATTTATGGCCCTTTTTCATCACAAGAAACCAGGCTTCTCCCCAAGCAAAGTATCAGGATTGCATTATCCATAATTGAAAGTAACATCATGTTAACCCAGAAGTCAAAAGTCAAAAGTTCTCCTATGGGAAAGAATACATTTAATCCTTTCCCCCAAAATAGTCTTCAATAGTGGAGGACAGCTTGGCCAGATTTGATTCTACAATGTTTTCCAGGAAACTATGGATTTTGTAGAGCCTTGTCTGATTAACTATCACCCAGATTTATTACCTTTAACTGGCACTGCTGGAAAAAAACTGATTAAATGTAGCCCATCTAACAGCTGAGAGGCAACAATGAGGGCCTTTATAGTGCAATGGGAGGGAAATACCCACTTCACTGTTTTACCCCATTACCCATTAGCTTTTAGATGGGTGATTTAAAAATATACATGCAAAACCCATGTGTAAAAAGGAGTAAAGTAAAGCTAAGAATTAACAAGTATTCACCATCCTGTCTATTTTTAAAACAATGCTTTAAAGCTTTGCTGAAAAACCACTAAAACTGTGGTGTTTTTTTTTTTGAACTAACAAGTGTAAGTATGGGTTGTTTAGTGATGTGAAAGTGTCCTTCATACTGCAATGTACAACCTCATTTCCCATGACTATCATCTATTAAATCACTCTTATTGCCACAATGTAATTCTATATATGAACCATTACTTTTATTCAATCTGTTTGACTCCTCATTTTATTTCAGTGGTGCTTTGTGTGTCTCTTCTGCTGCTTAAACTTCTAGAGTTTCTTGGAAAACCAAGGAGTTCTCCAGGATTGATGCATAGGGAAGGGCCATATAAGGGCAACAGAGTCCAGGCCTCCATTCTCTACCTATTCCAAGTTGTGACTAAGATCTCAGTTGACCTGCCCACCTGATCCTCAGGAAAATTCCAAATTTCTCTGGAGCTCACCAAGGTTTATAAGTTGCTTGTGGTGGATCAAATAATAAGGCCTGTCTTTCTAGGGGAGATTTGATGAGATGACTGACAGGATAATCAGTCGAGAAGAAGAGAACCATCCAGGAGAGTCAAGGGAGAGGAAGAAGGGACAAAGCCAACAAATCTAATTCTTTCTCCCTTCCACCCTGCTTGCTTGTTAACATTGAAAAGAAAAGATAATATGCCACATTGCTGTGGTTACTAAAGATTTCACATCCCAGTGACAATCTCTCAATTTTTGCCAGCAAAATAATATATTATTAAATTGGACACATTAATCAATGATGACAGCTGCGTGTCAGAAACTGCTTTTCATTGAAACCTGTTTTTATGCAATGATGAAGAAATTAGCAATGTTTTGTAGTGACAGCTGGTGTTTATCTGCCTTTGATCACCTTAGACACACATACTCCATTTTTGATATATTTAAGGTTGAAATTATAATGACTGATCCATGACAGGTTGAGGTATCTTCATTTAGATGCTTTCTTGACAACTTTATAATGTCTGCATGTAATAAGTTGTCATCAGCTTCCTGAACAATTCATAGGAAGTTCATCTGCTCCTTACTCAAAAAAGTAAAGACTCTGAAAAATTTAGCATTTCAAAATTTATTGAGCAGGAACGAGAGCAAGACAAAGTGAAAGCAGTATCTGAGCTCCCTCAGGCAATGCAGTTAGAATAATAGGAATTAGAGACCTCTCCCTTCAACCAGTGGATTTCAACCAATCCACAAGTGTTGAGATGTTATTTATTTATTTATTTGTTTGTTTGTTTGTTTGTCACACATGAACAAGATAATAAGTAAAAGTATGAACATAAACAAGAACAAAGGAAGTAAATACAGATAAATGGGGATAGTAAGACAGGGACGGTAGGCATACTGGTGCGCTTATGCATGCCCCCTTTAAGAACCTCTTAGGAATGGGGTGAGATCCATGGTAGACAGTTTGAGGTTGAAACTATGAGGGGTTGAGGCTGTAACAATGGAGTTGGGTAGGACATTCCAAGCATTGACTACTCTGTTGCTGAAGTCATATTTTCTGCAATCGAGTTTGTATCAATTTACCTTGAGTTTGTATTGGTTGTTTGCCCATGTATTATTGTTATTGAAGCTGAAGAAGTCATTGACAGGAAAGATGTTATAGCAGACAATTTTGTGAACTATGCGTAGATCTGACTGCAGGTGGCACAGTTCTAGATTGCCCAGGCCCAAAATTTTGAGCCTGGAGGCATAGGGAATTCTATTGTGAGTGGAGGAGTGTGACGGTTGCCCTGGGATCATGATAAGTGAGTGTTCTCAGGGTTACCTTCTGCTGCCTTTCAGAATGAAATAATCCACATGGCCTCCCCCTCCCTTCACTTTCCTCAAAAGGTGAGAAAAACTCAGACTCTCAGGTGCCAGGATAAAGTTTATAAAATGAAAAGTTACAAGCAAGGAAGAAAGCAATAAACTAAACAGTACATATAAATACTACATCCCCCCCTTCCCTCCAGATGAATGGCAGAATCACAAAAAGGGATCTGACAGGAAATAACCCTCTGCTGACCAGAATCAAGAAAAAATAGCACCTGATGGACATGGAGACTTGACAGATGTTGTCATGCTCCTATTGGAGACTGACTCAGAGGGAGAGGAAGAATAGCTGACAGGGAGTGGAAGTGTGGCTCCGGAGGTTGTGGAGGAGGCTGGGGAAGGGCAGAGGCTGACTGGGCAGTCAGAGGCCTATCCCCTCTCCATCCTAGGGCACACAGGGAGGAGAGGATAAGGGAGAGACATGAATGGCATGGTCTATGGGGGAGAAGAGCCTGGATCCTCTTCATAGGCTGCAGCTGTGAGAACATGCGTATGGGCCAGTGCTGGAAAAAAAGTGTGGAAAAATCTTTAGTCTGTCATTCCTCTCTGAATTTGGCGTTCTTCCCAGTGTGTGTTCCTATATCTGTGAACATCTTCAAGCCCTTATCTTGCCTGGTTCCCTTAATTGCTTCAGTGTGGTTTGTGTTGCTTTTACTCTTTATTAATTTATAGGCATTTCCTCCTTGTTGTAACTGCTTGTGGGAGAGTTTTTTTTGTCTCCAGTCAAGGATATTTGGAGCTTTGAAACAAAGTGAAGGAATAAAAGGGGCTTCACCTTTTTTTGTGACTGTGTTTATTTTGTATCCTTGGGTCATCACAGATGTGGAGTCATATGAAACTTCTCTGTAGAGCTCTTGGCATAAATTAACAAATTTAAAAACCATGAATAAGGAACTCCTCCAAAGTTTTATAACTCAGTAGACAAAAAGGAGCAAAGAGAGGCCAATTGGATATAAACTTGTATGCAAGGTGAGCAGAAGAATGGAACAGATCAACCAAGACCCACTGATCAAAGCAACATGTGCATTGCTGAATATCAGCCTAATGCATCTCTACCAGGTTAAATTCTGCTTTTTTTTATTTGCATGTGTATTTGAGAGCTATACTTTAGAATTAGCTGATTTAAGCTTACCATTCGACCACAGAGCTTTGCTATATTAATGGGTGTAAAACTAATTCATATTAAAATAAAACCCTGTGGTAACAGAATTCTGTATTGCAATAAGCTTTTATATCTCTCAACATCCTTCTCTAAAGATCTCTGGATAATCTCTGGATAGCTTGATAATACAAATCAAGAATGTGTTAAGATATCTTGACACATCATTTTGGCTATGTGTTTTCTTTTTTGCGATTTTGGTTATATTTTCTTTCCTTTTCATATTACATATTATGTTAATGCATTTCTTTTTGTTTCACAAACAATATATATGTTTGGATGAAGTATTCTTTTTGAGAAAACTACTAGAACATGGCAATGTTCTTGGTCAGCAGAAAATACATGATGCAGCAGGAAAAAATAATCATATATCTTCCAGATGATTTGGGCTTCAAACTCCATCTGATCCAATCACCATGGCCAATAGTTAGGAGTAGTTCAAAACATCTGGAGACCTTCAGTTTGCTATCCTGTAGGTATTTTATCCATCTTTAGGTGAATAGGCCTACATTATGGGAGTCTCAGAACCAAACAACTTCCTCCTCAAAGACCCACTTTTTTCAGAAATAGATTACTTGGAGATGGGAAGCCTCCACGCTCTCATTAGTTAATCTCACCAGAGGGATTTCATTTAATTAAAACCCCAATAAAACTACTTAACAGGTTCCTGGAAGAAACCTCAGCAAGATGACACACTCCTTATGCATCTTGGGTTGCACTGTTATAAGACCTAGGAGACCTGCAAGCATTATAATGAGCATTCCTGCATATAAAGTATTCATAAATCTGAGGCAACAGCCACCTATAATGCCAAGTGTTTCATTAAATTCTGACAACAGGTTTGTAGCATTTTATTATGTTTAAATGAATCTATCTGGGTGCAGTAATGATCTTACTACTGGATGGGCTAATCTGGACAAGCCCAATCATTTTTAAAAGCTCAGTTCTGGGAGAACATTAAACTCTCTCTCTCTCTCTCTCTCTCTCTCTCTCTCTCTCTCTCTCTCTCTCTCTCTCTCTCTCTCTCTCTCTCTCTGTGAGAGAGAGAGAGAGGAAGGGAGGGAGAGATGGAAAATAAGATTTACAAGATTCAACAATTTTTCTCCATTCTGTATGCATTAGCAGATACACAGATTCAATTATTAGTTAAAAATCATGAGAGGAACCTCTGACCTGTCTTCCTCCTAGCCAGTGAATTGGCAACGATAAAGTAATTTATTTGGAGTTTCACCAGAGAGGGAAAGTTTACTCCCAGCACTCCTTTCCATTTTTACAAAGTTATATTTCAGATATTCACTTGTCTTTCAAGCTAAAAACAATGTATTTTTATTTATTTC
Source organism: Laticauda colubrina (assembly GCA_015471245.1). NCBI lineage: Eukaryota > Metazoa > Chordata > Lepidosauria > Squamata > Elapidae > Laticauda > Laticauda colubrina. The sequence goes on from BLBF01000032.1 coordinate 19,814,415, forward strand.
TTTAAAGCATTTATATAGCTGGCTATCATATAGTATATTGAACTCTGGACAGTTCCCAACTAACAGATTAAAACAATGTCTACCACGAACATTAAAACCTGGCCCCAAAGTCAAATTTTCACATGCAGTCTGTCTGTCACGAAGTCCTCACCGTATCCCAGCATTTGGAGGAAAAGCAAGGTCTTAAGTTCTTTTTGGAAGGCTAGGAGAGTGGGCCTTGCTGAACTGGGACTGGGAGCATGCCCATCCTTTCTGATCTGGTAGGATGGATGGATGGATGTCCATAGGGAGATGCAACCCTACAGGTTACCTGACCCTATGCCATACAGGGCTTTAAAAACAACAACTTTGAATTGCACTGGAAAGAAACTGGGAACCAATGAAGCACATCAGCAAGTTGTTACATGGGGCACCCATCACTGAACGCATCACTACATTCTAGACCAGTTCTAGCTTCTTTAAGGCCAGCTACAGTGTTTAAGTAATCTAACCAGGAAGTGAACAAGGCATGAGTGGCCCAGAGCAAAGCTGCTCCACCAATCCAGAAAGGTGCACAATTAGCACACCAGACAAATCTGTGGGAAGCCATGGCTGAAATCTTGAGCAGGAGCTGTGAGTGTACAATAGCCCACAAGTTGCACACCATCACAGTCTGAGTGCTATCCCATTCCGAAGTCAGAGAGGAAATATCACCTGGGCCTGGGGTGCCAAAAACCTAGAACAGGATCCTCCAAACTTGGCAACTTTACTTGTGGACTTCAACTTCCAGAATTCCCCAGCCAGAATTCCCCTAGTCTTAAAGCTGCCAAGTTTGGAGGACCCTGGCCCAGAGTCACTCCATCTCTGTAAAGCCCATGTCACACTGCCCAACGGATGCAAAAAGGACACAACGGACGAGCAAAATGTTCCTTCCGTTGTTATCCGCTCTCAAAAGGTGCAAAAATTTGCATAACCGGAGCGGATAACACAGACGCAGGGAGGATGCAGGGCAGATGCAAAGCGGATGCGGAACGGAAGCCCAGCGGATGAAAGTGGATGGGAGCAGATGGCACATCCGCTAGGCTTCCGGGGGGCCTCAGCAAAGCGGATGCAGAACGGATACAGCGGATGCACAGCGGACGCGGAACGGATGAAGCGGATGCACAGCGGATGCACAGCGGAAGCCTAATGGATGCCTGGCATTAATTGCACATGCGGGGTGGATGCAATGCGTCAGCCCCGCGGATATAACTGAAGCAACTCGGAAGCAGGTCGCCATTCAGAGGAAAGACCTGCTGCCGGACGGATTGGCTGCCTTGCCTGCCCTGCCTGCATGTCTGCCTGCAAGCCTTGATGCCAGCCTCCCTGCCAGCCTTGGTGCCAACCTTGCTGCCAGCCTTGGTGCCAGCCTTGGTGCCAGCCTTGGTGCCAGCCTTGCTGCCAGCCTTGGTGCCAGCCTGCCTGCAAGCCTTGCTGCCAGCCGGTCTGCCTGCCAGCCTTGCTGCCTGCCTTCCTGCCAGCCTTGGTTCATGTCTGCCTGCCAGCCTTGGTGCCTGCCTCCCCGCCAGCCTTGGTGCCAGCCTTCCTGCAAGCCTTGGTGCCTGCCTGCCTGCCAGCCAGCCTGCCAGCCTTTCTGCAAGCCTTGCTGTCTGCCTGCCTGCCAGCCTTGGTGCCTGCCTGCATGCCAGCCTCCCTGCCAGCCTTGCTGCCAGCCTTGGTTCCTGCCAGCCTCCCTGCCAGCCAGCAACCCCACAACCATGTGGAAGCACAGCAAGCCTCAGCCATCTGCTGCCAGCCCTTGCAAGAGGGACAGGGCTACCATCCCACCCCTGGCCCTCACTCTGGTTCTGCTGGGGCTTCTGCAGCACGGGCTCGCTCTTCTGGGGCTGGGGCTTCTGCTGCTTCTGCTTCTGGAGGAGCTGATGAAAAGCACTCCAGCACCAACCACCTCCACAGCACCTGCACCCTTCACCCCTGAGACTGAGCGACCAAGAGGAGAGCCAGAGACTCATTTTTGTTTTATAGCTTGTTGTTAATAAAGTCTATTTATAATTCACACACTTGCTTCATTTCTTTTTTTCAATAAAGTCTTGGTGGAAACTTTTAAAAATGGTTTAAGCCTTTGCATGCTTGTGGGATGGGTAAGGATAGCTTTGGGATGGGTTAGGATAGCAGTGGGATAGATAAACCTCCAGTGCAAGCATAGTGGGATTGTATGATCCACCCTCCCAGGTGCCACACCTATGGCCCTTTATTATCAATAATAATGTAATAATTATCCACACATGTCAACATAAACACAACTCTTTATTAAACGCCCTGTTCATTGTAGGCCAACCAAACATACATGGACCAATCTCATCCGTGTGATGAGACAGGCTGAAGTAAGCTTCCATTAAGCATCTACCATCCTGTCTTGCCACTCCACTGCTCCAGCTGGGGAGTTGCACCAGTGTCTCAGGAGGTTGCGCTGCTTCTTCGCTTCATGTGAGGCTCTGTTGGGGCTTTGCACATCCTCAGTGTCGATCAGGTTTCACCCTTGCCTCCATTCCCCAGCCTCCATGTCCCCATTGCCTTGTTGGAGGTCCACAAGCCTGTTCTGCAAGACTGGGTAGCGGGTGTGCATGAGATTGTGCAGGATGCAGCAAGCTTCCACGATGTTCCTCACCATCTCTGGGCGATGCTGCATGGTGGTGAGAAGTACCTGGAACCTGTTGGCCAGGATACCAAAGGCGTTCTCCACCACCCGCCTTGCCCTGGACAGCCTGTAGTTGAAGATCCTCTCTTCACGGGTGAGGAGTCTGGAGGTATAGGGCTTCATGAGGTAGGTTCTGAGGGAGAAGGCGTCATCCCCCACGATGAAGTAGGGCACATCTTGTGTGTCGTTGGGCAGGGGGTCTGAATCTGGGAAGCCCACGATGGGGTTGCCTTCCAGCTCCTCCTTGAGGTGACTGGCGTTGTATACCAGGGCATCTGAAGCTGACCCGTTGCCTGAAACATCGATGTACATGAACTTGTAGTCAGCATCAACCATGGCGAAGAGGATGATGCTGAAGAAGCCCTTGGAGTTGAAATAAGTGGACCCTGAGTTGGGTGGAGCTTTGCAGGCCATGTGCTTGCCATCTATGGCTCCAACGGTGTTTGGGAAGTTCCACTTCTGATACCACTGCTCTGCAACTTTCTTCCATCCTTCTTCAGTGGAGGGGTACTGGAGGAGCTCTTCCTTTTATTCTTCGATGATGGCCTGCACCACTTCTCTGACCACAATGCTGATGGTGTTGGATGGCACCCTCCAGCCGTACTGCATGCTTCTGTAGGTGGTCCCTGAGGCCAGGTGGCGCAGAGTGAGTGCCACCTTGAGCCCAGGTTCCAGGCTGGGCCGGAAGCTGGTGTTTACCTGGGTGTCAGCTGCTGCACAACTTTGTCAAACATGGCTGGAGGCATCCTCATGAAGTTCTGGAACGCCCGAGTGTCTTCGTTCCTCAGCTCCACCATCAGCTTGTTGTACAGTCCGTCCTCTGCTCTTCTGATGAACCATCTTCGGACCCAGACTCTTTTTGGCTGCCTCTTTTTCTTCTCGCAGTAGTGTTCACAGAGCCTGCAGATGGCTTTGCACTGTTGCAGAACGATGGTGGCTGCCGAAAGGACTTTGTTACAATCCATGGTGGACATGACTGGATGCTGTGGAAGAGGAAGAGCCAGATGAAGGCTGCAGAGGTCTGCACCGCTGGGCTGCTGTTCTGAAAGTGAGATGCAGGCGAGTTGCTCCCTCTTTTTATAGGCAGTATAGGTTTTCTGCTAGGCATCCTCTAGGCATCCTCCAGGCATCCTCTAGGCATCCTGTAGACATCCTTAATATCCGAGATAGGTCTCCTCTGTGAATGTTTTTTCCATTTTAAACGCTTTGTTTCTGTGCTGCATCCGCTAGGCATCCGTTCTGCGTCCGTTCCACTTCCTCCCTGCGTCCGTTTACCGCTGGAGCGGATGGAGTTGCGCGGATGCGCAGCGGATGCCTAGCGGATATAGCGGATGCATAACGGATGCAGAACGGATGCCAAGTGGATGCGTAGCGGATGCAGAACGGACAAACTGGATACATTTTCCGCGCAAAAGTTTTGGGCAGCTCAAAACTTTCGGAGCAGATGAAACTTCAATAAACGGATGCTGGACAGGTAGAGAGGAAGCAAAACGGAGGGAGTGAGTACATCGCGTTTTCCAGTGGATGGCAAGTTTTTTTGTCCGTTTTACATCCTCTTTGCATCCGTTGGTTCAGTGTGACATGGGCTTAAGGTTGAGTCAAAGCTGGATCCTTCCCATCCAGACCCTTACAGCTTCCAGGTTTTCAGCCAGCACATAGCCTTTTATTAGAGCTAGAAGAAAATACACCTTGGTCAGGTAAGTGTTTGATGCCAAGTGCTTATCTAATGCGGGACTAGTTTTTAAAAACAAATTCTTGTATGTATTTCTAAATCCTGAAATACTCCTGTAGTCAATGTTGGTAGGGGGCATCTTGACATTGTACCAACGGGGCAAAGATAACAACCAATTAAGCATCCATGCAGCAAACTTTCCATAGTCAATGCCTTTTTTCCATTTGTTTTGGAGGGATGAAATAATAATAGGGAAGGGCAATATTTGCCTCATGACCTCTGGTTCCTGATAACTACTGCAGACTGGAAGATGAGATATTCAGGAATTCTGAAACTTGTTTGATTCAGCCTCTCCAACTACAGTATGTTCCGAATATTCTTAAAAAATTGGGTGACTCAGATGTTATTTTTTTTAAAGAGAGAAAAAGCTTGTAGGTATTTGTAGCTGCAAACAAAATTATCCAAATCCGGCTATAAGCCCAAATTTGTCTAGATCAGATTTATTTTTAGTTCTGACTTAGAATATTTTGTTAAGCTGTAAAGGGACAAACATGCTGCAGGGGGCGCTCCAGCTTGAAATTTAACTTTTCCTCACAAGCCTGCACCTCACTTATTTAATTTAATAAAATTAAACTCACATTTAAACAAATTAATGGGTATGCATGAAATGCTTGCTTACATCTGAAAATATTTATTTATGGCAGAGAATGTTTATCTAGACACTCCCCAAGAAGAAATATATGAGGGTAAAATATAATTGTTTAATGCTTATTTGGATTCTCTTTCCTCTTCAGATTAATTTAGTGGCACTTACATTCTAATAATTATTCACAGGAGCTGGGTGGCTTGTAGATCCCATTTTTCTTTGCACATTTTCTTCCTTCTCTTTTGAAAGTGTCTGGCAGATTTAGGTCAGGCATTTTTCTCCTCTCACCCTGGAAGAAGAATAAAGAGGAAGGAAGAATTCCCAGCACCGATCTTTTTTAATATTTCTGCATTAGTTCAAACCCATAGAGGTTCACTCTGCCTGAAGCTAAAGAAAATCTATTAGGTTTTTACAGTAGGAAAGTCAAAGGAGTGGTGAGAACCTTTTTGGGTAAGGTCAGGCAAAGATCTACACAGTGGAGAATGGTGTTGCTTAATGTCATTAGTTTGCCTGTCAGAGAAAGTTTTTCTCTTGGGATGCCAGCTATGTTTGCTGTCATGTTTCTCCCCTCCTCTGTGCCTTTTTTTGGGGGTGAAAAGACGTAATCAAATCAAGACATGATTAGGAAAGGTCATAGCTCTATTCTATCTAGCAAAAAAACTTCACTTAAGAAAGGGGCAATAGTGGGCTTCTGTATGTATTCAGATGAAGGGGCTCCCTTAGGTAAAGGAAGTTTCAGATCTGTAAGATATGGCAAAACTGAAAGCATGAAGATATGGGGACAGGGCATATGCAGGATGTTCTTTATTTAAGAATTGATGAAATAAATGAGAAATTAACCCCTTCGCCTAATCAAAACACTAACACATTTCTACAATGGGCTTATAAAGTTCACTGCTTAGCAGATCTGTCTGAAGCACATGCAAGACAGGAATTGGACCTGACCTTTTCAAACTGGGCAGTAGGTGTCAACAGAATTCAAGAGAGGGATGGACTTAGTCTGCATTGTGGCAATGTAGGCTGATTCCTCTTTTGATTCTGCCTCAGGCGTTGCTACTGCTACTCTAACAAGAGCTCAGTTATTCCTTTAGGAGAGGAATAGTGCAAAGGGCTTTTTAAAAAAAACTTAACACTGTTTGTCAACTCATTTGTGAAGGGGGGGGGTTGACTAAAAACAATAGGGAAAAAAACTGGCCAGATTAAAAAAATAGAATTATCTTATCTATTATCAAAACTCATTAGTTTATCAATAAATGCCACATATTACTAGAGTATAATCCCAACTAGAGATTTCCCCATAAATTTACTTATTTACATTAAAATATCATTCCAAAAAGTTACCAGATGATCACTGGATTATATAATACGGGTCAATGAACCATCAAGTTTTTAAAAAAATACTTCCAGCAAAGAAAATATGATATCCATGATTTTAAACACTTTCTTTAGGACATACCGTGCATTCTAAACATATTTTTAATGAACTGAATTTAATTTCAAATCTATTGATGCCATTTTCAAGTTTTTAAGGACATTAAGCCTTAAAAATGAGCATTATGGGCTATTCCAGTTATTTTAGTCTGTTTTTAGAATATACCAGATATGTCCACTTTACAAATATTTCTGATTTGATGGTGGGGCTGAAATAAACATTCTGTCCCCATTATCTCAAAGTCTGATAATCCTTGAGTGATCATGATACCTTTCTATGCTCTGCGGGATTAAAAAATGAGGTCAGATATTATTGCCCCATAAGAACTCCACCCTGAGATCTACTATATAGATCTTCATAAAGCCAATTCTGAATGAAGAGAAAACTCTACAATCTTTTTGGGGAAAAATTATATTCTGTCAGTCATCAGGAGTGAGAACATATGAACTTGTACAATAAAATAACCAGCAGTGATGTGAGGAATGGTGCCTACAGAGGTGAAGGTGGTTTGAAGCAACAATTTCCCAGGAAGGAGGGAGCACATTCCAAGAAGAGGGGTGTTTGAAAAGACCAGGTAGAGCTGAGGGTGGGTGCGTGGAGTTAAGCAAATCCTTAGCTTAGAGTCAGTATGTTGCCACAAACAGTCCAAGTCCAACTCCTCTTGAATTCCATTGATCCTTCTCTGGTGCCAATTTAGTACTGAACTTTAGTTAACTAGATTCTTGTGCACATGATTGAACAATAAATCTTTAAACTACAACTTAATATGTGGTCTTGATCCTTTGTGCCTGACAGGAGGTGAAACAAGAGGAAACATAGTCTGGTGCTGAATAGGAGCCAGAGGAAGAGAGTTAGGATGGCAATTCCCAATAATCTCCTAGGGTATGACTATTAGGGTGAGAATTGTAAAGGTGTAGTCAGGCAAGATCGTGTCTATTGGATGTATGCAAATAAAGAGGTAAATTTTGATTGGACTGTTCTATGTCATTCTTGGGTTGGGCCTGACAAGTGCTGAAAAAGGGTCTAGACCAATTCAGGAAGCAAGGTTTAGTAATGGGTATAAAATTGGATGGTTATGTTTTAGCTATAGCAGTGATACTTCTGATATTGCTTGTTCTGTTTCTGCTTGTGGTCATACCCTGAAGTATCTGATTAGCTGCTGGCATAGGTGTACCTGTAGTCTGATCTCAGCTTATGTACTTACATATCCTTTATGAATCCAGGTGGTACAATAGTTCAAACTTTATTACAAGTAGCAGGTAGTACTGTAGGATTCATTACATTTTTGCAGTGATTCAGGCACTAGCAACTTGTTTCCTTATGACCAATGTCCTAATTTGATACCCCAGAAGCTGTACATCATCTGATTATCCATTCTATCTGGAGAAATATTCTTAGAATTTTGTCATTGTTGGATAATGTTTCAGACTGAATCCAATTTTCACATCTGTTGTCATTAACCTAGCTCAACTGAGTTTTTGTCCCGGCATTTTAGTTAAAGGCATAATTATGACAGAGAAAAGGTGAGAAAGGAACAAAATGACAGTTATCAAGATACTAATAGTAACTACAGTAACCTTGTGCAAACTATGTGGCATATAATGTATGACGTTATTATAGAACAAGGTTTTCAGTGACCCTAAGATCCCAGTGTTTAAATGGTAAACAACTTGTGTGATGAAAACAATCCTTCAAAAACCAACAATCTAATTTTCTTTTATCATCCTGAGATGATGAATATTAGGGTGGTACTTATACCAACTCTCGTGCCATATTTATTTTCTAAATCTCACTCCTGAAGTTGAAACTAGCCTTGCAGGGGATCAAATGCAAGCATATTAGCTTTTCCAGCTTCCCTAAAGTATTTCAAGGGAAGAACAACCTAGAACCTGAGGCTAGGAAGAGGACAAGAATGGAAGGGGTCTTTTTGTTTTAGTAGATCTCATCCTGGTCTTTGTCCTCCTTCTCTACTTCATTCTGAATTCACCAGCTGGAATCCTCACTGCAAATGAGACTAAAAAAAGTAATTTTCCTATGACCATTTATATCAGAGACAGGATTTGAATTCCAAATTAGCAGTTCACACTAGCCAGTGGCTCATGATTCTGGGTGGGATAGACAGGAGTAGTTGAATCTCATTTCCAACTCCATTTGTTCTGATGTGCATGCTGATACGCACCCAAGCTGGGCTTCTATTTAATTACAGGCTTCGATTTACTTGGCAGGATATCAGATTAAACATGAACATTGGCACATGGAGCAAAGAATGCACACTGCACTCACTGCTCAATTCAGGACCTTTTGAAATAGGATATTTTCATAATTCACTGAAGTATTTCAAATTTGAATCAATTTTAATTTATTTATTTAATTAAAAAAAATATTTTTAGATTTAAATCCATGATTAGGGTTTATTACCCTTATGCATGGTTTCTGTTCATAGAATCTCAAAAGTTTGAAGTCAATTATTTGTTTCTTTTTTCTTGTGGGATTGAGGTGAATATCTCTTTCTTTGTTCTGAAAGAAATGTTAACAAAATGTGCATTAAAAAAAAAGAATATAACCATTGACTTAAACTTTGCAATCTAGACAATATAGCTCAAAGGAAAAAGGCTTGGAGAAGAAAAAGTCATCCAAACTCTGGCGTCAATTCTTTATATTACACTCATCAAATTATCAGTTGTGCAGTAAATAGGTCAAGTTGCTTAATGGGATGTTCACCTCTTAGCGATAAAGAACTAAACCAAACTAACCTCCCAGCAAAGCCAATGCAATAATTCTGCTTCTTTCCTCTCCCTTGGCTGTGGCCTTATGAACCCTTATGCAATTATTTTTATTAAGTTAATAATATCAAATGTGAAGTGTATTGACATAAGTTGAAATGTGTAAAGACTTTCTGGCAAAATGCTGAAAAGCCTAATGTAACCACATAGATGGAGAAGATCTATGCCATAAGCAAACAGGGGGTTTGAAAATAATTCCTCTGTATAGTGGATTTGTGATGATATTGGTTTGCAAATTAATCTTTATGGAAAACCATCCAGGGTTGCTAAATTGTTGAGGACCATATTTTCTAATTCCAAACAAATGTTCTTAATGGATTATTAAATGTTATTCTCATTTGAATTGAATCTATAGCTTCTGTTCTAATAGTAATGCATTGATCTTTTCACATGACGTTGGGCTACAATATTTAATTGTGCCTTGGCAAGTGTATATCTGTGTGTGAAGATTTATATCCTGTATCTCAAATATATATAGGACTTAGATGGATATATAGCTTTGCTTCTTCTGGCTGCAGCACAGCTCTTGAATACGCCATATGTCTTGGACACATTTGTTGTAGTCATTGGTTTTATATTTCGGCAGAATATCTCTCTCGGTCTAATTTGTCTGTAATGGTTCATCTGCTCAAGCAGAGGCTAACTTTGGTTTATAGCTCTCAAGGTACATGGAAGTTAGCCAAAATGGTGGTATAGGAGCAGGATGTCCAGAGCCTGCCTTATTGCTTTCAGTGTCAGTGTATCTTTCCTTGGCTTAGCTGGGGTTTCAGCATGTTTTGAAGCCAGGTTGAGGGAGCGGGTTGTCAAGCCCAGTTTCTAAGAGAGATTTTGTGCCTTGAGAATTGCATGGATGAAATACACATCTGGTACTTTCTCTCTTGTTTCTGGCTCTGCACCATAATTTCTGTAAACAAATTTCCTCTCCTTCCTTCTTAATCCTAAGAAGTAACCATAAGTGTCTATCATTTGAATTTCACAAGTGTCTATCATTTGAATTTGAATGTGTTATCTTGTATTGGCAATATTCAGAAGTGTGCTGAGCCAATCTATGATATTCAAGGATCACGATACCATTACACGGTTCATTAGGCTTTATATTTCTCTAAGAAACCAAAACTATGAATAACATTATTACATAGCATTGATCTAAATTACCGTTGAGGATAATCTCTGGTCAGTCATTTGCTTCTTGTATTTTGTATTTTTCTATTTTTCTTAAGTGTAGCCAAAACAGTCTAGAGGATGGGGGAAGAAAGCCACAGAATTTATTGATTAGAAAATAGAATCATTTGTTTTGCTTCAAATAACATTTTCATTTTGTTATCAGCCAAGATGACTCAGAATTGGCAGCAGGCACCCAAAAGCTCGTTAACATATTTATTTAATTGTGATTTCATGTGGTTATTATGAATGTTACATCTGAACAGTGAAACAGAGCCATGTAGAATTTGGGAAATTTGGGAAAGAATTTGATATTTGATCATGACAAATTTCTAAGAGTCAGTTATGATAATAAAAACAGATTCCTCCCCCAAATACAGTACAATAATGAGTAGAAGCTTTATAAAATGTTTTGATGGTAAAAGATAAAATGTGTGTAGTAAAAAGCTACAGAAAAATGCACCACTGGTTACCTGGTAAATAGGGAGATTTTGAAACAGTAAAATAAAAAAAAAACTTCAACAACTTGATTTTAAGCCCATGTCACACAGCACCAACAGATGCTGTGGATATGCAAGGCCCCAACAGAGCTTCACGTGAAGGGAAGAAGCAGAGCAACCTCCTGAAACACTGGGGCAACTCCCCAGCTGGAGCAGTGGAGTGGCAAGACAGGATGGTAGATGCTTAATGGATGCTTTCTTGAGCCTGTCTCATCACATGATGAGATTGTGCCATATATGTTGAGTGGCCCTACAATGAACAGGGCATTTAATAAAGAGTTGTGTTTATGTTGAAATGTGTTGATGAATGATTAAATTGTTATTGATAATAAAGGGCCATAGGTGTGGCACCTGAGAGGGTGAACCATACAGTCCCACTATGCTTGCACTGGAGGCTTATCTATCCCACAGCTATTACCCATCTCACAGGTATCCCCGCCCATCCCACTGCTATCCTTACCCATCCCACAAGCATGCAAAGGCTTAAACCATTTCTAAAAGCTTCCAAGACTTTATTTACGAAAAGAACTGAACCAAGTGTGTGAAGCAAAGATAAACTTGATTAATAACAGACTGTAAAAGCAAAATGACCCAAGTAAAGTGTCCAAGCAACGATAAAGTCAACAGGTAGCAACCCAGTCTCTGGCACTCTTCTCAGTCACTCTGAGGCGTGCCCATAGTCTCAGGGGTGAAGGGTCCAGGTGCTGTGGAGGTGGTAGTGGCTGGAGTGCTGGTCTGAGGTGCCATTGGGGTGCCTGGCCCCGAGAGGACAACAGGGGATGGTGTGTGGAGGAAGCTCTCAGAGAGCTGGCTCAGTCCTGTGATGTTGAGAGCCCCTTCCTCCATGACATGGGGTGTCAGTCCCAAGACCGATGACAGATGTTCTGAGGCTCGGCTTGGCTGTGGGGTGGAGGAAGGAGGAGTGTAGTGGGGCTGTCTGGTCTTCAGGTGAGCGAGGAGAGGCGTCAGTGGCATCTGTGGCATTGGTGGCATCTGTGGCATCAGTGGCATCTGTGGCGTGGGTGGCATCGGTGGTATCTGTGGCGTCTGTGGCATCGGTGGCATCAGTGGCACCTGTGGCATGCGATGAACCTGTACCTGGACTGGGAAGGGCTGCCTGTTCTGCTGGAACTCCTGGTAGCTGTAGCCTTGGTAGGTGAGGGCCTGTGGAAAGCCTTGGAAGGGCTGTGACATCACCTGGGGTGGAGGAGCAGACCTGGACTGGGTCGGAGCAGGTTCAGCTGGGCCTGGAGGGTGGTGCAGAAGACCTGTGATCCTCTCCTTGATCACCTGGTACTGGGATTTGGACATGTCCATGAGGGTCTGGTTGACGTAGGTGAGGAAGGGCTTTCTATTAGAGGATGCTATGTCGGACTGTATCAGCTGAGAGAGGAGATCTACGCTGCTTTTGATGGTATCCCTGATCTTCAGCAGGACAGTGCAGCTCTGTCCCTCCGGTCTCGCTTTCTGCCTGCTTTCTGTGGAGGTGGAGCTGGGGATGGGGGTGGGTTGGTCTCTGGTGGCAGTGGCCTCCTCTTGCTCCAACTGCATCAGGGGGTCCTCCATGCGCTCCACCACGGGGAGTGCAGCTGTCAGGGGGGTCTCCGTCGTGGGGCGCTCCACAGATACCTGCCTGGACACAGGAGCTGACTCTTGGCCAGAAGAGGACTGGCTCTCTGTGGGCTGCCTGAGAGAGAGGGTTGACAGAGGGGCTGCTCCTCGGTGGCGGACCTCACCCTCCAAGAAGCTGCACTTGGCCATCATGGAGGTCTCCCGGTCGGTGAGCTTGACCGTGGCCTGGCCAGACTTCTTGAGGTGCAGCTTCCTGTAACAGGTGTGCATGTGCTTCCACCACCCGAGGAGGACCTCCGAAGTGTAGCCCAGGCTCTCCGCCTTCTCTCTCCAAGCCACCTGCTTCCACTTGGTGTCTCAATAGAGCCTGTGTCCCTTCTGCCAGAGGTACTCGTTCTCCCTCAGCCATTCGAGCACCTCATCCTCATGTTCCTCTTCAATGGAGTACTGTCTCCTCTCCCTATCGCGTGATTGCCTCTTCCTCCCTCTGGCAGGGCCTTCTGGGCCCTCATCAGTAGGGCTTTGAGGTTCTAGGGGCTGGTCCACCACACCAGCAGCAGCAGCAGCAACAACAACAGCAGCAGCAAAAGCAGCACCAGCAGCACCAGCAGTACCAGCAGCACCAGCAACACCAGCAGCACCAGCAGCACCAGCAGCACCAGCAGCACCAGGAGCAGCACCAGCAGTGTAAGCACCAGCAGAAGCACCAGCAGCAGGAGCAGCACCAGCAGAGTAAGCACCAGCAGAAGCACCAGCACTAGGAGCAGACCCAGCAGAGTAAGCCCTAGCAGAAGCCCCAGCACCAGGAGCAGCCCCAGCAGAGTAAGCCCCAGCAGAAGCCCCAGCACCAGGAGCAGCCCCAGCAGAAGCCCCAGCACCAGCAGAGTCAGCATCAGCAGCAGAAGCCCCAGCAGAAGCAGAGTCAACGCCAGAGGATGGGATGGTGGCCCTGTCTTTCTTGCCAGGGCTGGCAGGAGTAGGCATAGGCTTCCTCTTCTTCCCCATGGTTGTTGGCTGGAGATGTGTCTGGCAGCAGGTCTTTCCTCTGAATGGTGACCTGCTTGCGAGTTGCATCCTTTTATATCTGTGGGGCTGACACAATGCATCCTCCCCGCATGCGCAGTGAACGCTTTGCATCCGCTAGGCATCCGCTAGGCGTCCGTGATGCATCCGCTGTATCCGCTCGGCATCTGCTTGGCATCCGCTCCTTCCGCTGCACGTCCACTTCGCTGTGCTCCCCCGGAAGCCCTGGGGATGTGTCATCCGCTTCCATCCGCTAGGCTTCCGTGGAGCATCTGCTTAACATCCTCGCTACGTCCTCCCCCGTCCGTTCCTTTCTGTTGTTGTCTGCTCTGTTTATGCAAATTTGGGGCACTTTTGAGAGCGGATAACAACGGATGGAACATTTTCTCGTCCGCTGTGTCCTTTTTACATATGTTTTGCATCTGTTGGCCTTTAGCTTGATTGCATCATAGAGACAAGTCCATTCTGGAGCTTTTTTGAACAGAGTTGCTCAAGAAATTCTATGCTTATTGGTAACATTTTACCCATGTTTTAATAATTTGTCAAGCTTTGGTATTTCAAAACAGTAAAGTAGAAGTTCAGATACAATTTTTTCCATCTGAATTGTTTGCAACTGAATGGAACTTAAAGAAAAACCCCCACAATTTTTCGGGTGAAAGTCACCATCCTAAAATTAATAAATAAACAGACGACTGAATAGATAAAAACTCTCCACTATCATGCTTTTTTCTTTAAAAAGTGCAGCTCATTTTATTCTTATAATTCCACTAGGCACAGAGCAATTATTAGGAGTTAATAACAAGTTAACTCCTCAGGTTCTCCTCCAGGCCCACAGCTCCTGCAATGCTATTATTTCCTCTTTAGAAATATATTTTACCCAGGTCAATGTTACCTAATTATAGCAGCCCCTATTGCTAATGCTGCTGGTGTACTGAGACCTCTTTGGCATTGCATTTTCTTGCAACCCCTTCCCAAAACCCCCAAATCAGTTCAGAAAACTTTTCTATCGATATATACAAACCCTTCCCCACTTTTTCTTCAAATGTGTGCATAAACATCTATGCCTCCATTAAATCTGCTTTGACTCCTGGTGATTTCATGGACAATGTAATTTTTGTTTGTTTGTTTGTTTTAGTGAAAGCAGAAATGGATTGAAATGAAATTCTTCCAGGATGCTGTGACAATCCTTGCTGGTCCCCCATTTAAGTACTAATTTGGACCCATTCTGCTTAAGGTTTGTTTGTTTCTTCAAAGATCACTCTCAATCATTATTGTGATCCAGAATCATTGTTATTTATTCAGGAACTATCCGATATTGACCCCTCAGTCCCACAGCTCATGGGGTCTTTTCACATACTGTTAGGAGGTTGTAGGCCCAGGTCTTGAAGTAGCATTTCCCAGATGAAAAGGAACAGCCTCTAAGTTCTTTACTATCATGTAGAGAGAGAGAGAGACTTCATTTTTACCTATTTCTAAATCTTCAAATAAATAAACACAGACAAATGTTACATTAGTGGATGCACTTTCATCTGCATCTAAGTTAGAACCCACAGAAATTTTATACAAATCTGTACTTGTTATTTTGAGGGGGATAAATTGTCCATTTTGGCAATATGAATGGTGTGTCTCAAACTGGTCTGGTTCTCTAAGCCATTCAGAGAAGCGTCTTGCTTAAATTCAATCCTAAGAATTAATACCAACACAATCTCCCTCCAATAGATAGAAAGAAATGAACTTCACCCTCTTACCTTGCAATGGGACAGGACCAGTACTGGTCTTGATTAAGAGATTATAACAAGATTATTTTATAGAAAGATCTTGAAAATCCCAGGACAATGCTACTAATATGAACTCATCTGCAGAGAAAAAAACTGCATAACTGTGATGCTTCTTGATGCCTTGGGAAGATTGAGAATTCAGATTAAGCATATAATGCACTGATGATACTGAACCCTAAAGTGGGAAATGAACTCACCTGGTGGTTCCAAAAGTGCTTTTTCAAGAGGCAGTTGGACTTTCTTGTTTTTCTTTAAAGATGCTTTGCTTCTCATCCAAGAAGCTTCTTCAGCTCTGACAGGATCAGAGTGGTATTTAGCAGGTTCTGACCAGTTCTGGAGAACTGGTATTGGAAATTTTGAGTAGTTCAGAGAACCAGCAAATACCACTCCTGACCGGAGATTTAATCGTATCCTTCCCCTGCCACACTCATCAAGCCACGCCCATAGAACCCGTAGTAAAAAAAAATTGAATCCCACCATTGGACAGGATGGTAGGGGAATGGGAGGATTTATACCCCTTGCAGACAGTTGGTCATTTGCATTCTTTTAGAAAGTAATTGAGGCCACTTGGATGTTTATTTGTGTCCCCAGGGTCACTTGAGTAGTGCAAGTGAGTATGGAGCCTTCTTGGAACTGCTGAAAGGATTGTGTTGTACACTGGAGATAGATGATGTCGTATCCCTCCCCTTTGTTGAGAGAGGGCTGTCTTCAAAGAAACATCTTTAAACAAAAACAAGAAAGTCTAGTTGCCTCTTGAAAAAGCACCTTTGGGACAGCCATTACCTGAATAACTGAGAATCTCCACAGACAATTTGCCTGGTGAGTTCACGTGCATATTGAAAAAGAGAGGATAGAAAACTGAATCCCACGCTACCCCACAAAGGAGGTGACTAGGGGATTACCTCTCCCTGCCAAACAACATCAACCAAAAGTGGTCCAAGAGAAAGGAAGAGAGCCACCATAATATGGGATTCTCAGTGTCCAACCCATGGAACCAATTCAAAAGGATGCCACAGACAATTGTATTAAAAGCTGTGGAGAGATCATGTTCTTCTGACTGAAGCAATCACTGGTTTAGGCCAAGACTAACTTGACCTAAATTAGTCTTAATGACTACACCTTAAGAAGATGAATGTCTTTCAGTAATACTTTATCCATTTAATGTAAACCAATCAATCAAGCAAACACCTTTAATAAAACTGGATCATCTACTGTTGTTAATTAAATTTATGCATTCATTTTCAGTTAATTTTAGCATTAGAAAAAGGTTGTCCTTCACTTCTCAGAAGAATATTATCCCAAATGTTCGTGTTTGTATTAAAATAATTACTTCAGAAAAACAAATGCTGTTTTAATTAAAAAAAACATGCTGACGATGGGCTCTCTGTTCCTTTGTCAATAAGGATGTCTTGTTTTTCAATTATTTGTTTTTATCATCCTTCTTTATTCTGGCAATTTTGCAGAGTTGTTTGACACCATCTCACCAATTAGTGCAGAAGCTAAAATTAGTTTATTAATTGTTAATGTTTGCTATAATATTAGGAGGAAGGAGCTGTGATCTGAATGGTCTTTTCACTGAAACTTCCAAGTTCTTTTTTCCAAACTATTCATCTAACATATTAATGTATTCCAAACCCAAGTAGAAAAGCAAAAAGCAAAAATATTTTCTTGCTCATAGGATTAACAATTTTGTATTAAAAAGGAAAAAAGGAAAATGTGAAAATTATGATATCCCCTCCCATCCTTCCCTAAAGTGAAAAACAAGATGAACATCCTTCAATATATCAAATTTGAGCCAGAAAAAGACTTCCAGTAACCACCCTTTATTATGTCTTCCATACATAAACAATGAAACACTGAGGAAAGTAGCTGTGTTTACAACACTCCACCAAAATGGAGTCGATGATGCATAGGGAAAGCAGATGGACAAATTTGGGACAAATGTGGGCAATATGTAGAATGTTGCAAGGAATATTTCTTGAAAGAAGCAAAAATGACTGTGGTAGGAAGGTTTATGCCCAGTTTGGTCTATCAAAGTGAGAATTGAATATGCCAGGAGAAATTCTCCTCCATCTCCTTCCAATAACCTCTTTTATTGTATCTGTTCCTGGGCTTTGGAAGCTTAGAAATGGCAAACATCTTGGGTTCAGGGGACCTAACTAAGGGTCTTCCTGAATTCTTTTCATTTTTCTCTGCTGTTCTTTTAAGATCCAGATTGCTGTGTGCTTCTCCAAAATTCTGCATTTAGACATTATTAAGTCTTGACTTCAATATATTTTACATATTTTTGATATTTTGGCAACTTATTGGTATTAAATGATTGTTATTACTTTCTTGCTTTTAATGTGCAATGAGAGCTTCAGCATCAGAGACAAATTTCTTATATGTCTAATCACACTTGGCCAAATAAAGCATTCTATTCTATTCTATTCTATTCTATTCTATTCTATTCTATTCTAT
>BLBF01000032.1:19832128-19847749 GCA_015471245.1 Laticauda colubrina
TTCTGTTCTGTTCTGTTCTGTTCTGTTCTGTTCTGTTCTGTTCTGTTCTGGAGTTCTATTCTATTCCATTCCATTCTATTCTATTCGGCTAACCCTATCCCTGTCCCTATCCCTATCCCTGCCCCTATCCCTATCATTATCCCTATCCCAATCCATTTCCTATTAATTTTTGTTCTGTTCTGTTCTGTTCTGTTCTGTTCTGTTCTGTTCTGTTTCCTTCCCTTCCCCTCCCCTCCCCTCCATTCTATTCCATTCCATTCTTTTGGCCAAGTTAATTCCTCTCCAGTATGCCAGATAATTATAAATCTAAGTAGAAAAAGAACCTGAATATTAATAAGATAACCAGCAATGAGGTTGGGATAATGACTTTTAAAGGACTATCCAATATTTCTGATTATGGAGTGCTAGAAGAAATGGTTATTCCAACTTCCTATTTGTTATGCATTAAAGTGCCAAAGCAGGTCAAAGTTTCACAATGGTATGGTCCATTGTGTTGCCTTTTGTCAAGGCCCGCAAAGCTGGCAAGACCAAAGAAGCAAGACTGAGACAGATATCAGAAAGGTACCTGCAATGGTAACCTGGGCTGAAGACAGAATCTTAATAGGAAATTCCCAGCCACCTTTATTGTGAATTAAATATACAGCTGAGTTGGCATGGAACAGTTCCCATCAATTAAACTGTACCACCTGATGGGAACTTCTCTGTCATCACATCTGTTCTATGAATTATATTTCAGATTTGTGGGATACCTGTCCTGCCCATATTTAAGCAAGCTTTAAGACCTGTCTCTTTCTTCAGGCCTTGGCTAGAGTAGGTGACAGATCCCTGATGGATTATTGGAAGACAGCTGCTTTTTCTTTTTCTTTTCTTTTTGTAATGCTTTATTGAGTTTTTTTTCAATTTATATATAATACCAATAGTTATTAAACAATGTGGTGACATTATATATACATTTATGTATCCTATCAAAACTTACAGTACACAATACTTTCATGCTCTCTTATCTGTTATATGCATTATTTACATTTTCTATTCTTATATCTATTATTAATCCAAATAAGTCATGTTTCCCATACTGCATTGTATTCTGTATCTGCTTTCCCTTTTAATTCCATAGTTAATTTATCTATTTCCACACACTCTAATTTTTTTTTTAATTATTATTAAGCCTTCAGGTGGTATGGAGTTTTTTTTCCAGTACTGAGCATATGAATTTTTGCTGCTGTTAATATATGTAGTATAAGATATTTTGTCTTTCTGTTATAGTTTTTTTAATTATTCCTAAAAGGAATAATTCCTGGACAAAATCAATTTTGTTTTTAGTTAACTCTTCTAACCACATTTGAATCATTTTCCAATATTTTTTTGCTTTGAGGCATGTCCACCAAGAATGAAAGAAGATACCTTGTTGTTGTCCACACTTCCAACAATTTAGTTTTTAATTTGGGTAGATCTTAGCCAGTCTTGAGGGTGCCAAATGCCAACAATAGAACATTTTAGGTTGGTTTTCCTTATACACCACCAATTTTATAATTCACGTTCCAGATCTTTTCCCAGACAGCAGCTTTTTCATTTGGCTTTGATATTGTATTCATTTGGTTTGTGTTACTTTGCCTTAAAGTTATATTGTGTGCTTCTAGAATTGTGATGGAATCAGGCAGCTTATAAAAGGTATAAATAAATAAATAGTGACTGAGGTTTCCCACAATTTTTCACACCTTCATTGTGGCTTATGGGAGATACCAAAATATGAGACAAAAGCATACTTATGGTAAACTGCATTTTTCAATTCTGTCCCATGTCCCAGACATTAATTCACTTTTACTAGTTCTGTTTTGAACATGCAGTACCAAAATGGATGGCTGATTTGAAGTAAACCATGAAAATAACATGTATTTTTATTAGGTCAATGTTCAGTAAGAGACTGTATTCAAATTGGAATTTTGACAAGAGAAAACAAATTGATTTAGTGGCAGTTTGGGATTAGAGGCCAATCCAATTTATTCAAGACAGTGCAAAATTCAGTTCCCCAAAAGTTGCCAATATGAGCCATGGTGGCACAATGGTTAGAGTGCACTACTGCAGGCTACTTCTGCTGCCTGCCAGCTGCCTGCAATTTGTCAGTTCAAATCTCACCAGGCTCAAGGTTGACTCAGATTTCTATCATTCTGAGGTCGGTAAAATGAGGACCCAGATTATTGGGCACAATATGCTGACTCTGTAAACCACTTAGAGAGGGCTATAAAGTGGTATATAAGTCTAAATAGCCAGAGAGCTTCATGAGTTTAGCACTTTTGCCAAAGCAATCAAATGACCATTCTGTCATGACACAAGTTTCACTCCATTTGTAGTGCCTGATACACGATGATGCATACACAAGAGGAACAGACAAAACCATAGATGTTGTGGATTTCTCTGAGAGCGAACCCTCTTGAATGGAAAATCTGTGGTAGTCATTTTTTTTAGTATATAAAGATGATGTCATTTATTGAAACTTATTTTTCCAAAAGAAAAATCTGGAAGAATAATTTTAACAGAGAAATTGTGCAGAGTTGTTCATAAGATAGCTACAGAATAAGAACATTCACAGTTGATGCCACTTAAGTTTCAATAACTCAGTAGAAATTTATTGGAGTAAGCCAGAAGACTTTTGTCAGAGAGTTTCTCAGTGTATCAGCAGTCACCCCTTTTTAAATGAAGTTCAGATGAAGAAGGTTATTGATTATTTATTCAAATTTTGCATATTACTGAAGAGGAATTTTCTGAGGAGGAAGGTTTTTTTTAAATCATATGAATCTACTTCAGTTTGTTAATTTTTTCGTTTTTTTGTATCCTGCCTTTATTTTTTTAAAAATAACTCAAAATGTAGAACATATTTAACACATCTTCCTTCTCCTATTTTCTCCACCACAACAACCCTGTGAGATAGATTGGGCTGGGAGAAGCCCAGCTGGCTTCTATAGCTAAAGCAGAACCAGAACTCATTATCTCCCAGTTCCTAGCTTGGTGCCTTAACAGCTAGTCCAAACTGGCTCTCTTGTTACTATAATTTCTATTTTGCTCCATTAAATTAGAACTTATCTGAAATACTAAATGGTTTAAACAGGCCCACCAGAAACCCCCTCCCATTAATTATGCAAAATACCTAAGTGGAGAATTGAGCTGGGAGTTTTAGCAAAAGGAAAAAAAACCTCTTTAATTACAAAGATGTTAAAGTATTGAGTGTGTTTCTTAGTAGCTAAAATTGCTTAGCAACCTGCTGATACTCCTTCTGTTTGTTGACTGGCATGCAAAGAACCCCACTGCATTGTGTGGGTTAAGCTGTCCTCATGCAGTTTATTGAGTGGTTTGCAGAAGCAACCTTGCCGGTGCAGCCAATATTGGGCTATTGACAATGTCATGAAGAAAAGGGCAGCAGAAAATACACCTCCAGATGGAGCAGGTTTTCTGTTTTGAATTTCTTAACACTACAGTAAATATGCACTTGAGAAATCATGCTGCTCTTGTTTGTTTACATGACGTGAAGGAATTGGCTAGTCCACAATTGTGGCTGAAGTTATCCTGTAGGGACAATGAATCAGGATAGAATGTCCAGTATTGGTCCATGCAATCTCTGAACTTGATTCTCACCATTACACTTCCACAAATTCTGTTATTAAAGAAGCAAGGGTGTATAAGTTCCCAGTAGTATCTTGGTTCCTTTGACCTCTGAAGGAGTGGTCACTATTCTTATTAATTTTTAATTGTGCCTTATTAATTTCTGGAATTTAAAGATGTGTGCATCCTCTGAATATGCAGGTGAAACTCAAAAAATTAGAATATCATGCAAAAGTTCATTTATTTAAAGCCCCTGTCACACTGCACCAACGGATGCAAAGAGGATGTAAAACGGACAAAAAAGCTTGCCTTCCGTTGGTTAACACGATGTACTCACTGCCTCCGTTTTGCTTCCTCTCTATCTGTCCAGCTTCCGTTTATTGATGTTTCATCCGCTCAGAAAGTTTTGAGCTGCTCAAAACTTTTGCATGGAAAATGTATCCAATTCGTCCGTTCTGCATCCGTTACGCATCCGCTATATCCGCTAGGCATCCGCTGCGCATCCGCGCAACTCCATCCACTCGGACGCAGGGAGGAAGCGGAACGGATGCAGAACGGATGCAGAACGGATGCCTAGCGGAAACAAAGCGTTTAAAATGGAAAAAAACGTCCGCAGAGGGGACCTATCTCGGATATTAAGGATGTCTAGAGGATGCCTAGAGGATGCCTAGAGGATGCCTAGAGGATGCCTAGAGGATGCCTAGAGGATGCAAAGGGACACCTATACTGCCTATAAAAAGGGGGAGCAACACATCTGGATCTCACTTTCAGACCAGCAGCCCTGCTGCAGACCTCTGCAGCCTTCATCTGCCTGTTCCTCTTCCACAGCATCCAGTCATGTCCACCGTGGATCGCAACACAGTCCTTTTGGCAGCCACCATCCTTCTGCAACAGCGCGAAGCCATCTACAGGCTCTGTGAACTCTACTACGGGAAGAAAAAGAGGCAGCCAAGAAGCGTCTGGGTACAAAGATGGTTCGCCAGAAGAGCAGAGGACAGACTGTACAACAAGCTGATGGTGGAGCTCAGGAACGAAGACACTTGTGCATTCCAAAACTTCATGAGGATGCCTCCAGCCATGTTTGACGAAGTTGTGCAGCGGCTGACATCCAGGTTGTCAAGGCAAACACCAACTTCTGGCCCAGCCTGGAACCTGGGCTCAAGGTGGCACTCACTCTGTGCCACCTGGCCTCAGGGACCACCTACAGGAGCATGCAGTACCGCTGGAGGGTGCCACACAACACCATCAGCATTGTGGTCAGAGAAGTGGTGCAGGCCATCATCGAAGAATACAAGGAGGAGCTCCTCCAGTGCCCCTCCACTGAAGAAGGCTGGAAGAAAGTTGTACAACAGTGGTATCAGAAGTGGAACTTACCACACACCGTTGGAGCCATAGATGGGAAGCACGTGGCCTGCAAAGCTCCAGCCAAGTCGGGGTCCACTTATTTCAATTACAAGGGCTTCTTCAGCATCATCCTCTTTGCTATGGTCGATGCTGACTACAAGTTCATGTACATCGATGCTTCAGGCAACGGCTCATCTTCAGATGCCCAGGTATACAACGCCAGTCACCTCAAGGAGGAGCTGGAACGCAACCTCATTGTGGACTTCCCAGATCCAGAACCCCTGCCCAACGACACACAAGATGTGTCCTACTTCATTGTGGGGTATGACGCCTTCTCCCTCAGAACCTACCTCATGAAGCCCTACACTTCCAGATGCCTCACCCGTGAAGAGAGGATCTTCAACTACAGGCTGTCCAGGGCAAGACGGGTGGTGGAGAACGCCTTTGGCATCCTGGCCAACAGGTTCCAGGTACTTCTCACCACCATGCAACATCACCCAGAGACCGTGAGGAACATCATGGAAGCTTGCTGCATCCTGCACAATCTCATGCGCACCCGCTACCCAGTCTTGCAGAACAGGCTCGTGGACCTCCAACAAGGTAATGGGGACATGGAGGCTGGGGAATGGAGGCAAGGGCGAAACCTGATAGACACTGAGGATGTGCAAGGCCCCAACAGAGCCTCATGTGAAGGGAAGAAGCAGCGCAACCTCCTGAAACACTGGTGCAACTCCCCAGCTGGAGCAGTGGAGTGGCAAGACAGGATGATAGATATTTAATGGATGCTTCCTTGAGCCTGTCTCATTACACTGATGAGATTGTGCCATATATGTTGAGTGGCCCGACAATGAACAGGGCATTTAATAAAGAGTTGTGTTTATGTTGAAATGTGTGGATCAATGATTACATTGTTATTGATAATAAAGGGCCATAGGTGTGGCACCTGGGAGGGTGGATCACACAGTCCCACTATGCTTGCACTGGAGGTTTATCTATCCCACAGCTATTACCCATCCCAAAGGTATCCCTGCCCATCCCAAAGGTATCCCTGCCCATCCCACTGCTATCTTAACCCATCCCACAAGCATGCAAAGGCTAAAACCATTTCTAAAAGTTTCCACCAAGACTTTATTAAAAAAAAGAAATGAAGCAAGTGTGTGAATCAAAGATAGACTTTGTTAACAACAAGCTATAAGACAAAAATGAGTCTCTGGCACTCCTCTTGGTCGCTCAGTCTCAGGGGTGAAGGGTGCAGGGGCTGTGGAAGTGGCTGTTGCTGGAGTGCTTGTCATCAGCTCCTCCAGAAGCAGAAGCAGCAGAAACCCCAGCCCCAGAAGAGCGAGCCCATCCTGCAGAAGCCCCAGCAGAACTAGAGTGAGGGCCAGGGGTGGGATGGTAGCCCTGTCCCTCTTGCCAGGGCTGGCAGCAGATGGCTGAGGCTTGCTGTGCTTCAGCATGGTTGTGGGGTTGCTGGCTGGTAGGGAGGCTGGCAGGAACCAAGGCTGGCAGGAAGGCTGGCAGGAAGGCTTGCAGGCAGGCTGGCAGGCAGGCAGGCAGGCACCAAGGCTGGCAGGAAGGCTGGCACCAAGGCTGCCAGAAAGGCTGGCAGGAAGGCTGGCACCCAGGCAGGCTGGCAGGCAGGCATGAACCAAGGCTGGCAGGCAGACATGCAGGCAGGGCAGGCAAGGCAGTCAATCTGTCCGGCAGCAGGTCTTTCCTCTGAATGGCAACCTGCTTCCGAGCTGCTTCTGTTATATCTGCGGGGCTGACGCAATGCATCCTTCCCGCATGCGCAATTAATGCTCGGCATCCGCTAGGCTTCCGCTGTGCATCCGCTGTGCATCCGCTGTGCATCCGCTTCATCCGCTGTGCATCCGTTCTGCATCCGCTTTGCTGAGGTCCCCTGGAAGCCTTGCGGATGTGCTATCCGCTCCCATCCACTTCCATCCGCTGGGCTTCCGTTCCACATCCGCTTTCCATCCGCCCTGCGTCCTCCCCACGTCCGTGTTATCCGCTCCGGTTATGCAAATTTTTGCCCCTTCTGAGAGCGGATAACAACGGATGGAACATTTTGCTCGTCCGTTGTGTCCGTTTTGCATCCGTTGGGCAGTGTGACAGGGCCTTAAGTAATGCAACTTAAAAGGTGAAACTAATATATGAGATAGACTCATTATATGCAAATTGTGATGATTATGGCTGACAACTCATAAAAACCCCAAATCCACAATCTCAGAATATTAGAATATTGTGAAAAAGTTCAATATTTTAAGCTCAAAGGGTCCCACTCTAATCAGCTAATAAAGCCATAACACCTGCAAAGGGTTCCTGAGCCTTTAAATGGTCTCTCAGTCAGGTTTAGTAGGAATCACAATCATGGGAAAGACTGCTGACCTGACAGTTATGCAGAAAACCCATCATTGACACTCTCCATAAGGAGGGAAAGCCTCAAAAGGTAATTGCAAAAGAAGTTGGATATTCCCAAAAGTGCTGTATCAAAGCACATTAATAGAAAGTTATGTGGAAGGGAAAAGTGTGGAAGAAAAAGGTGCACAAGCAGCAGGGATGACCGCAGCCTGGAGAGGATTGTCAGGAAAAGGCCATTCAAAAGTGTTGGGGACTTTCACAAGGAGTGGACTGAGGCTGGAGTCAGTGCATCAAGAGCCACCACACACAGATGGATCCTAGACATGGGCTTCAAATGTCATATTCCTCTTGTCAAGCCGCTCCTGAACAACAAACAACATCAGAAGCATCTTACCTGGGCTAAAGAAAAACAGAACTGGTCTGTTTCTCAGTGATCTAAAGTCCTCTTTTCTGATGAGAACAACTTTTGCATATCATTTGGAAACAAAGGACCCAGAGTCTGGAGGAAGAATGAAGAGGCACACACTACAAGCTGCTTCAGGTCCAGTGTGAAGTTTCCACAGTCTGTGTTGATTTGGGGAGCCATGTCATCTGCTGGTTTTGGTCACTGTGCTTCATTAAGTCCAAGGTCAACATAGCTGTCCACCAGGAGATTTTGGAGCACTTCATGCTTCCTTCTGCAGACGAGCTCTATGGGGATGCTGACTTCATTTTCCAGCAGGACTTGGCACCTGCCCACATTGCCAAAAGCACCAAAACCTGGTTCAATGACTGTGGATTACTGTGCTTAATTGGCCAGCAAACTCACCTGACCTGAACCCCATAGAGAATCTATGGGGCATTGCCAAGAGAAAGATGAGAGACATGAGACTGAGCAATGCAGAAGAGCTGAAAGCCACTGTTGAAGCATCTTGGTCTTCCATAACACCTCAGCAGTGCCACAGTCTGATAGCTTCCATGCCACGCCGCAGTGAGGCAGTAATTACTGTAAAAGGGGCCCAAACCAAGTACTGAGTACATATGCATGCTTATAGTTTTCAGAGGTCCGATATTGCTCTATGTACAATCCTTGTTTTATTCATTGCATGTAACATTCTAATTTTCTGAAATTGTGGATTTTGGGTTTTCATCTTCATCACAATTATGACAAATCATGGCTTGAACTATCTTGCTTTGCATGTAATGAGTCTATTTCATATTTCACCTTTTAAGTTGCATTACTGAAATAAATGAACTTTTGCATGATACTCTAATTTTTCGAGTTTCACCTGTAAGATGGTTCTTCCACAGAAGACCTTCAAAGCCCTTTGATTCAATTTGTCATCTTTCTTCACTTCAGAAAGCTGTTCACTGGTCACCTAACTTGTTTTTGGTTTGGTTTGATCAGGTTAAAACTGATGTCCATCCCTAGAAGTAAGTGCTTGTTTATATTTTTCAAAAATCTTCCAGATGTAGGTACCTTAACATTAGCCATTGCTTTCTTTGTTTTTATTTGCAGGATTGTTTTAATATAAAAGAGTATTTAAAAATGCTGGTGTCTGAAGAATTAGAGTCCAATCCAATTTATCAGTGCAGAAATTCCCCATCTCATTTTGTAATTCATTCATACTTTTCTTCCAGGAGCAACTGCCTCCATTTCTCCCATAGCAGCATCCCCATGAAATAGGATGGGATAAAAGAGAACGACTAATTCAAAGTTAGTCACTCTAACTAATTATGAGTTTCCATGGCTGAGAATGGACTTGAACCAGAATTCCACCACTCCTAGTCCAGAACCTTAACCACCATACCACATACATAAAGCTTATATATCTTATCTATGGAGTCTTATTGAGCCAGCATTTACTCATTTCTCATTTACAAAATGAGTGCATAAGCACATTTCTGACACCCGCTCTTTGTGAATCTTGTTTATGTCACACTTTCAACAAGGCAATCTGTTTGTGTTTTCCCTCTGTTGCATTTTTAATGGATATGTAGGATCTGGGAAATTACCATCGTGCCATAGATCCAGAAAAAGGCCAGTAGATGTGCAGAAAAAGAGTGTTCAAATTCTTTTTATAGTGGGGCACAAAGTAATCATGTCAGTAGTACTGGGCACTCTAGGGAAGCCCTTAACTACAAACACACAGCTGCTGTCTGTTCATTCAATAGGTGTGTACATGCCATTGTGTGTGTACTTTATTCTCAGTTTGGATTCATAGTTGGATGCTCTTGCATTTGTTCTTGCCAGTCAACAGTTCCACACAAACAGTTTTTGACAAAAGCCAGAAAGCTAATAAGTGGAAATCCAATGCCAAGTTCAGAAAACAGTATAAAGTGCCAATGCTTCATCTTTAGATGCATTGTGCTTGCCAAAGTGAAGAGTAGAAATGTAAGCAAATGGAAATAATTGGGGTGGCACTTCCTTTGAAAATAGAAAAGAAGGGAGGTAGAGAAACATATGAAGGCAAAAATGAAAGAGGAGGGATACTATTTGGCAGATATTTTTTTGGAGGCAAGTGATCCTGCCCATTTTATAAACAGAGTATAGTACCTGACACAAAGTTCACACCACTGAGAAAATATTTTTTTTTCAAACAGATGTGATGTTGTCAAATTGAAACAGAAAGACTCTCCCTAAATCTTTTTTTTAAATGGTAGATGAAATAAACTTAAAAGATACATGGAGAGAAAGAAATGCTACAGCTTCTACTCAAATAGACATTTATCATGGTCCAGTATAGATATGATATGGATGTCAACAGAATTGTTAACTAATATTCAAGAAATAAATATTGAAACAAGTACTTGGGCAGATCACAATCCAATTACAATTAAATGGAAAGGACAAAGAAGAAGATCTAGATGGATGTTAAATAATACTATTTTAAAGGAAAAAGACTTCACACGGTGGATGGAGAAAGAACTGGCCTTTTTCTTTAGAGAAAACAAAAAAGGAGATACATCAATCCAGAATGTATGGAATACAATGAAGGCATATATATGCCAGAGGCTTGATAATGGACTATACAAGGAAAAGAAATACCATGAAAAGATTAGCCTCTAAGGCATTAGAAGATGAGTATAAAGGACTTGAAAAAGAGCTACAGAAAATGCCACAGAAAAAGGACATTAAGTTATAATGGATATAATCAAACATAAAATGGGTCTAATAGAAAAAGAAGAATTAGCACAAAAAATTAGAGGTGCTAAACAGAACTATTTTTAAGATGCAGATAACCCAGATAGATGGTTAGCATATAAATTGAGAAAGGAGAAAGAATCAAGGAAAATATTGCAATTTATAGATGACGAAGGCCACGTTTGCTATAATATTAAAGAGAAGAAGGAAATCACTCGATACTATTATGGGAAACTATACACACAAGAGAATATTGATGAGGAAAGAGTTAAACAGTATTTACAGAATGCTAATTTACCCCAGATACCTAAAGAGATTGAAACAATGTTAGAAAGTAATATAACAATGATGGGGTTAACTGAAGCACTCAAGAAGCAAAATAATGGAAAGGCACCAGGCCCAGATGGACTTCCGGCAAAATTCTACAAAACATTACAAGAATCGTTGAATCTTCCATTGCTGGAAGTTATGAATGAAGTTATGTTAAAGAAAAGGATACCTAATTCATGGTCAGCTTATATTACACTTGTTCCAAAAGAGGAGGCTGATCCATTACAAATCAAGAACTATAGACCTATTTTCCTACTAAAGATAGATTATAAAATTTTTGCTTCAATATTGGCAGAAAGTCTTAAAAAATACTGAAATAATTTTATCCACCATGATCAAAATGGATTTCTGCCAAAATTAAAGACAAATTAAAGACAATATGAGACTAATCTTGGACACTTTGGAATACTACGAGGCACATCCTGAAAACCAATGGCTCTGATATTTCTAGATGCACAGAAGGCATTTGATAATGTGAATTGGCGATTCATGTTATTACTGCTAGAACGGATGGGCTTTGCTAGAAAATTTACTCAAGCAATAGAAGCTATATATCATAACCAAATGGCAAAGGTAATGATAGAGGGAGAACTGACAGATTCTGTATATAAGAAAAGGAACAAGACAAGGGTGGCCACTATCACCACTGTTGTTTGTGTTAACTTTGGAAGTGCTAATAGAAATAGTAGAAATGAAAAGAATATAAAAGGGATGAAAATTAAAAAGGAAGAATTTAAGTTGCAAGCATTTGCAGATGATCTGGTTTTTATCTTAGAAGACCCACTAGAAACAGCATCAAAACTGATAGAAAAGATAGAGACATATGGAAAGGTGGCTGGTTTGAAAATAAATAAAGATAAGACAAAGATCTTGACAAAGAATATGCTATCAAGACAAAAGGAAGAACTGGCAGACCTATTGAAAATTCAGGTTACGAATAAGATCAAGTACTTGGGGATATATTTGACAGCAAGATGCAGTACACTAAAAGAGAATAATTATATCAAACAGCAGATAGCGCTAGATTTGACGAAATGGGAAAATTTACAACTGTCATTAATTGGGAGAATATCAACAATCAATTTTATATTTGTTTCAAACAATTTCAATTAGGCTTGGAAAAGACTACTTTGAAGATTTCAATAAATAAAATTGTGTTGGAATATATAGGCAAGGTAAGAAAGTGAGAATAAAATTAAAACTTTTGCAAGATGCCAGAATAAGAGGAGGATTTGGTTTGCCTAATTGGGAGTTTATTACCAAGCTACAAATTTGATGTGGATTAAGGAATGGATAACATTAAGAAATACTAGATTGTTGAAATTAGAAGGACACAATCTGTTGTTGGGGTGGCATGCTTTTCTATGGTATAAAGGAACTAAAACACAGGGGTACTTTAGAAGACATTATGTACAGGAGTCTCTGTGGTTAAATTGGGAGAAGATTAAAAGACAATGCTATTTGAAAATTCCAGTCTGGCTATCGACTATTGAAGCATTTTCTTATCCTATAATATACAAAAAGGAACAGTTAGATATGGTGAAATATTGAATGAAAAGGGTGAACTTAAATCTATACAAAAACTAGAGGAACAAGGGATAAAGATGAATTGGTTTTCATATGCACATATACATTCAAGGTATGATAAAGATTCTAAAACAGAAGGTTTCTATGACAAACTGAC
Source organism: Laticauda colubrina (assembly GCA_015471245.1). NCBI lineage: Eukaryota > Metazoa > Chordata > Lepidosauria > Squamata > Elapidae > Laticauda > Laticauda colubrina. The sequence continues at coordinate 19,844,572 of BLBF01000032.1, forward strand.
TGACTTAGATAAGCTTTTGACAGGTACTGATGAAAAGGTGATTAAAAATTGTATGGATATTTATTAGAAATTAAACTAGAAGAAGAACAAGCTGAAGAAACTATGATTGTTTGGGGGAAGAATTTTGGATATGGGATTGATCTTGAGAAATGGCAAAAATTGTGGTCTCAAAATTATAAGATGACAATGTCAACAGCATACAAAGAAAATTTGTATAAGATGTTTTACAGGTGGCAATTTGACTTGCTTACAGTTCTTGCTTTATTGTGAGCCAGAAGGCCTATGACCTGCTTGCAATTCATAGGGGTCTTATAGACATTTCCTGTTCAGGAAGAAGCATTCTGATGCCAGTCAGTCAATTGATCCATTGATTGATGGGAACTAGATCACACCAGTGGTCAGCAGTAAGTTTGCCAGCTTTCCTTTCCTGAGCAACAAATGAATTGCAATCGTGGGCTGTGGAGATAGAAGAAATTGGTGAAATAATCTCTCTTTCTATCCTTGGGATGAATGAAACTCCTAGACAACATAATTTTATGGATATTAGACTATTTTGAAAGGACTGTAGAATCTTCCACCCCAAATCTCTTAGGTCTGTCTAGTTTATGTAATGCATATCTTTATTTGGCAGGTGATGCATTGACCCAAGTAAACTAAACTTATTTATGGACTGGGAAAAAAATAAAGCCCTAGAAGAGACAATGTGCAGTGATAGTAGGCAATAGCTGCTTCTTTCACCAGTTTTTCTGGTTTTATATGGACAGATTAAATGTTGCATAATTCCATAAATAACATCTTCTTTCCCCCTACCTTCTCAAGTAAATGCAGGTATCTACTAATGTGCAAAAATAGTGTAGAAGAAATTAGGAGTTGAAACAAAAAAAATTAAAAGGGAATGAATATTATTGAGACCCTGTGGGGAGGATCACAACAGCATAGAACTTTTATTTATGTGTTTACTTAACTTTTGGTACAAGAACTGAATCACAATTTATGCATGAACAATATGTATTATTATTTATTTAACAAATTTATATGGCTGCCCATCTACTAAAGGAACTCTGGATGGCTAATTTTGATTACCATTTGGGGCTGATTCATTTACTGGGGGAGGCAGTTAATCAATGTAAGCTAAGTTGGGCATCCATTCTGTTTGACATGCTGGCAAAGACTCTGGTGGCTCGCATTCTGTTGTGGCTGGCATAGGCTGGGTTTTGAAGGAGGAATGGATAGTGAATGTCAATATAAAGACAGTTAGCAAAATTTCATTGATTGTTTCTATGTGCTCATGTATGAGAGATCCTTTCCTGATTTCCTGTTATAACACCAACATCAGGAAAGGTGAGTGAAAATCCATGCTGTAAAGAAACTTTACAGTACAGCGCTCTATTCCCCAGGACCGGTTATGCAATATTGGAGTCAGAAATTGGGGAAGAGCTATTTATATATAAAGAATGATTCACAGACTGAGGGATGGTTACACAGTTTAGATCAATGCAAGGAATGCTCACAGAATTTAAATCAAAACAGAAATGTTGTTTTAACTTTGATCACACAATGTAAAAATGCCATCTGTAGTTCTGAATGTGGGAAGAGAATAGCTTGGCCAAGCAAAATTTGTGTTTGGTCAAAGTTACAGTTCATTCATAGTTTGCCGTTCTTCTTCCCCTTTCCTGTATCTTGGTCTTGGTATCTTTCTTTAGTCATGCAGGTTGCTTCATGAAGTTGGCTTGGTGGACCCACTGAAGTGGAAGAACAGTCTTCCGCTACCATGTCTTGACTTCTCTCTGAGCAGTGAGTCAGCTTAGACCCAAACAGTAAGAGTTTGAACTCAGTTGTCATTTTGTGACAAAATTCCTTTTTGAAAGTGATAGCCTTAATATCCATCTGCAAAAGATGGGAGGATAGCCTTGGAAAACTCAGGATGCTTTTAGCCTCAATTTCTGCTTTTTACACTCCAATTATATTAAAATAGTAAATAACCAACAACCCCCATCCACCCCATAATTGTAAAAATAAATTGAAATGAAGAAATATTTACATACTAAATGAGCTGTTTGTAAACACCCATGTCCCCAAATAACTAGGTTCCACAGTTAGGTGTTGTGTCTAGCATTAGAGTACTGGGGTGCAAACATCCTTCTATGCAACAAGGTCAGTAATTATAGGGAGCTTCGCAATCCTGATAGCTCTGTTCCAGCACATTTCCAACGTTGTCAATTCTTCCATATGAATATTTTTAATTTTTGCGATATTCAATTTTGCACAATGTGCTAGGGAACATTTATCAAATTCCTTGTTGTATATTTGCCTGTTAAACCACCCATGGACAAACCACATTACAGTTGGGTCCAAGCAGCTGTGATAGCTAATGCATATAAACACTCAGATAAATCAAATGTAAATAACATGTCTCCTACACAGTCATTTTGATGCATTTCCCCATAAGAGTAAGCATTCTGCAAGAATCCATCACATGATGGTATTAAAACATGATCAACTTATAAAAATACTTATGAATGGAGAGTTCCTTAGATTTATTCAGAATGACGTGCTGATTTCACTGAATGTTCTTTCAAATGGCTAGGCCAAGTACTATGCCGATGTTCAGTTATTGGTATCTTTCACCATATCGCCTTGTCTAGTCTACCAACCTGCTTCTGCAAAAGTACTAGGGCAAAAGAAACACTACAGCTCAGTAACAGAGCACATGCTTTGCATATAGAAAGATGTAGGCTTAATCCTTTATCTCCAGATAGGGTTGATGCCTTGTTTCTGAGTGTTTGTAATTTGTGTATCATGTATATTCTACATGAGCCTTCTCCAATCAATGGATTGATAGTAATTATGAACTGAACATGCAGCTGCTTATGGAGTTGGGGAATTCTGAGAGCTGCAGTCCAGAGGACACCAAGATGAGAAGGATGCACATATTTAAGGCTGTATCTGCATACCATGGGTGTCAAACTCAAGGCCCGTGGGTTGGATCTGGCCCATGAGGTGCTTAGATCTGGCTGATGGGGCCATCATGTAAACAGGAAAGAATCAGCCCACTGCACCTCTGCTGGTGAAAATGACCATGTGCAATCCTCCTGAGCTCTGTTTTTGCTGGTAGAGGGTTGCTGTCAGGTGGAGCTCCATTCAAAATCCAGGAAAGAAATACTTAGACTCTTTAGTT
>BLBF01000032.1:19848149-19864107 GCA_015471245.1 Laticauda colubrina
CTACATTTTGTAACAATCCTACTGGCTTACCAGGAGGTGTCTTTGCCGAAGCACAAATTGGACAGCTAGCTACATAAGCTTCAATGTCCTTCTTTAAAGTAGGCCACCAGAATTGCCGCTTAACCAGATGTAAGGTCTTCACAAATCCGAAGTGGCCAGCTGCTTTAGAATCATGAGCCTGTTGTAGTATTTGGCCCCTCAGCACCTGTGGCACATACAGCTTGGCTCCCACCCAAGCCAAACCAGCTCTAATTGTATAGTCACTTGAATGAGCCAGGAACCATTTGTCCAGTTTTAAAGCTTCTTTTAATTGTTCGGTTAGGTCATTCGATAAAACCACTTCTTGGTTCTTCCTTTGGGCTCTGATGATCACTGGGGCGGCTAGATGTTTGGCTGAGAAAATTGGGCTTATCACCTCCTGGCACATAGCATTATATTGGGGTAGTCTAGAGAGAGCATCTGCCATGAAGTTCTTCCCGCCTGGAATGTACTTCAAGGAGAAATTGAATCGCTTGAAGTACTGGGCCCAGCGAACTTGTTTAGGGGACAGTTTCCGGGGCATTTTTAAGGCTTCCAAATTCTTATGATAAGTCGATACCTCAACTGGGTGTTTTGCTCCTTCCAGGAAATGTCTCCAGGTCAGCAAGGCTCAACAAACTGCAAAAGCTTCTTTCTACCAGACGGCCCATCTTCTCTCTGTTTCAGACAGCTTACGGGAGGTATACGCACAAGGCTGTAAGGTCCCTTTCTTGTTGGCTTGAAGTAATACCGCTCCAATAGCCACATCACTTGCATCGGCTTGAATCACGAAAGGAGTGTTCATATCCGGGTGTTTCAGCACTGGTTCTGCAGCGAACAGTCGTTTTAGCTTTTCAAAAGCGGCTTGGCACTCCATGGACCACTCCAGCCGCTTTCCTGGCCTTGGCTTCCCCATCCCTTTTGTTTTCAAGAGATTTGTGATGGGCATTGCTATCTTAGCAAACGTTGGGATGAATTGCCGGTAAAAATTTGCAAATCCCAAAAAGCTTTGAAGTTGTTTTCTGGTGCATGGTGGAGCCCATTCCAGAACGGCACGCACCTTCTCTGGATCCATCTCTATGCCTTCAGATGAGATGCGATATCCCAAATAGTCAATTTTGTCTTGGTGGAATTCACACTTTGACAATTTAGCATACAACTTAGCGGCACACAGTTTTTGTAGAACCGACCGCATTAACTTCACATGTTCATCCAGATTTTCCGTGTAGATAAGGATATCATCAAGATAAACCAGAAACCCCCTGTATAAATGTTCATGTAACACTTGATTGATCATTTGCATGAATACAGCTGGGGCCTCTTGTAAACCAAAAGGAAGAATGTTGAATTGGAAGCAACCCATCGGGCAGTTAAAAGCGGTCTTCCACTCATCCCCTTCCTTAATTCTAATTCGGTAGTATGCTTCTCTCAAATCCAACTTCGTGAAAATCTTTCCCTTCGCTAAATGGGCCAACATGTCCTTCATCAAAGGAAGGGGGTACACGTTTTCCACAGAAATAGCGTTCAAATTTCTGTAATCCACCACCAAGCATTTGGAACCATCTTTCTTTTCCCGAAACAACACTGGGGCCGCTACTCGGGGTCTAGCAGGTTGAATGAAACCACGTTCCAGATTTTTATCTATAAACAATCTTAGCTCTTCCAATTCCCGTGGGGTCATTGAGTACAACTTTGGTTTCGTGAGCTTCACCCCAGGCAAAATCTCAATAGCACAGTCTGTTGGCCGGTGAGGCGGAAGCTCATCCGAGGCCTTCTCACTGAACACTTCTTTTAAATCCCAATACTCTTTGGGAATTTTCTCCTCATCTTTCATGGGCTCAGTACCTGTGGAAGCTATTTCAATTAGGTCTCAGGCTTCAGCTGGGATCTGGCCCCTCCTCTCGGTCACTGCTTTGTGCGTATGCGCAACAACCCCTTTCTCCAGTTAACCTGGGGGTTCCATTTCCGGAGCCAGGGAAATTCCAGTATTAATGGTTGCTCCATCCCAGGGACCACAATAAAACGCAGGGTCTCATCATGCTCTCCCATGACCATTTCTATTGTTTCCGTGACAAAACGTGTGGGGCAACCTCCAGCCACTGATCCATCTAGTTGGCAAAAGGAAATGGGCATCTTCAAAGGTTTTAGCTTTAGGTCCATTTTCTTCACTACTTCCGTGTTGATTATACACCTTGTGCACCCAGAATCTAACAGGGCTAGCATTTCCCCTTCGACCCCTGAATTGGGTACCCTCAACTTCACCGGAATGGTCATAGGGCCCACGCTTGGACTTACCAGGAAGTCGTCTTCCGAGTCAGAATCCTCAGGGGTCACTGGGGCTTCTGATTCCTCTCCTGCGGGAGGGGCGACCTCTGCTGTCTCTTTTGACTTTAGTGCTGTTTCGCGAGGCTTCACTGGGGACTTTTCAGGTTTCTTTCCTTCCTTTGGCGCCCCCTTTGGCTCCAACTTGACTCTGCAGTTCACAGCCCGGTGACCTTCTTTCTCGCATCGAAAGCAGGGGTTGGGTCTTGCCGCCACTCCTCCCTTCTGAGGTTTAGGAGCCTCTTGAGGACGTGGGGGGAAAACTTGCTCCACCCATACCCTCCCCGCCGTTTACTTTGGATTAAATCAATCTCCACTTCTTCTACCAGCAAGTACCACATCTGCAAGACATTGGGGTCTCTTCTAGCAGTGCATCTCTGGTACACATCTTCATTTAAACCATATTTAAACAGTTCTATCAGGGCTTCTTGGGGCCAGCCTCGGAAATGGCTGGCTAACTGTCTAAATTCTTGGGTGTAGTCAGCCACAGACCTCCACCCCTGTCTTATGGCTGTCATCCTAATTTGGGCCTTGCGCTCTGCCAAAGGGTCCTCAAACCTAGCCCGCAGTGCAGCTATGAATAGGTTATAGTTCAGCAGCTGAGGAGCATTATCATTATGCAAGGTCAGCATCCACTCTGCCGCTATTCCCTCCAGAGCCCTGGTAACACACCTCACTTTGGCTGCTTCTGAGGGAAAATCCTCCCCATATTCTTCCATATTGCTCCAAACTTGAGCTAGGAAAAATCCCAAGTTTTTGGGATCCCCCCTGTATTTTACTTTTAACGGAGGCAGCCTAGGAGCTCTACGCCTTCTAGGAATCACACCTCCCGCTGAAGGCCCCAGGGCTGCTGCTGGATCGGGTTGATTTATGGGAGAGGGAGTTGCTCTGCTTCTTCTGGCTGGGGCTACTTCCCCTCCCCCTTCATACCTTTGTGCAGCTTGAGGCTGTTCAAAGTCTTCATTAAGGAGTCTCCTGGCTTGATCCAGCAAGAGTTCCCTCTTTTCCTTCTCTTGCCAAGGCTCCTCTTTTCCACGCCAGCGGGTAGTTGTGACCCCGGGGTGGTGGTGGTCCTCCTCCAGATCTTTCCAACAAACTCCCATCAACCATCTGGGCTTCACCACTGGATCCTCTTGCAAACTGAGCTCTGCTAGCGATTGGGCCTCCTGCACCAGCACAGAATCTTGCCCTCCAATGGCTCCCGGATCCTCTTGGTCACTATTTGAAGATGACATGATGTCCAGGCCCCCTCAGAAGAAAATTGGGTATTCTCTCCGGGTAGGCTGGTGGGAGATTCAGAATAATGTCAGGCGGAGCTCCATTCAAAATCCAGGAAAGAAATACTTAGACTCTTTAGTTTAGAGAAAAGACATCTTTTACTGAAAGTGAAGTGGTAGCAACCAAAGAATTCTGAATCTGAGAAATTAGGCGCGCAATTCACATATAGAAAGTGATGGAAATTGTTAAGCCTGGGTTCCCCAACCAGGGTTAGGTAGACAAGCTAAACAGAATGTGCAGCGTTAGTCAGATAGGCACACAGATAAATGAGTGAGCTAAGCTTGTATGTTTATTAACATACAGTAAAAATAACAGATACGCTTGTGCTATCAAGAATATAGTTTATTCCATTATAAGTTCATGGCATAGTCAAATAACAGTCCAATAGTCATGTATCAAGTAGTCAGTCCTTTCAGGGATATTCAGTTACCAAAGTCCATGTAGAATATCCTATGTCAGTTCACTTACAAATCAGTCCTTTGTTGTCTCTCCCGTTCGAGCAATGCAGTCTTGATTCCAAGCAGTAATCAGGGATCATCAATGCCAGAGTGAGCAAGCTGTAGACTTGCTACTTTTATAGTGTTTTCATAACCACTCCCTTAATTACTATTCTCCAGTTAAAGCTGCAGACACTTTAACATACACAACTATGATTCATAGTTATTATTTCACCTAAACCAGTTAGGGTAAACAATGTTATCCCGAACAGAAATGTTCCCACCCCCAATAGTTCATATGACACTTCCAATTAGAAGTTGTGAATATGATCATGTGGGCATCTTCAGGTGATGATGAGGCCTCTGTCCGTTGACCTTGGCATATTTTGATAACGGGTTGCAGTTGCGCAGAGAAAAGAAAGCTAAGCAAGAAATAGAAACCTAACTCTATTGTATGCTTCCCCCCCCCCATTTACACAACAGAAGAATTTAACACCTCCAGCTCACTTCCCAGACTTTCCCTTCCTCCCCGTTACTTATGGCAGTCGAAAGATGTAAAGCAATAGTAGAAGATCTTGAAGGCTGACAGTTGCAGGAGGCCATCATAGCTGGAAATGGAGCTCTGGAGCCTGTTTTTGCTGGCAGAGCACTCGAAACAACACAGGTGCCCCCAATATACATCTTCAAGCTGGCCACACCCATCACAGCCCCCAGAGGTCAAACACAACCCTGATGTGGCCCTCAATGAAGTTGAGTTTGACACCCCTGATCTAGAGTTACAAAATAACAGAATTTTAATGTATTCTAGGTAAAATATTAATTTTTTTACCCTCTGGAATGGTTTTTTTTTTTTTCATAGGAAGAGTGCCTTGATATATAATGTGTGGCTTCACTCATTTTTCTAAGAATGATCTATTGGGTATATTGTTGGAATTCTTTGTCAAAGATTTCCTTATTATCCAGAGAAATTATTGGGGTTCAGCTTTTGCTGTCCTTAAAATGAAAAATTGTTTCCTAGAATGGGCTTCAGTGTGCACTGATAGTAACATGCAGTTTGTACGACAGGTTGTCCTTGACTTACGACCACAATTGAACCCAAAATTTCCATTGCTAAGCAAGGCAATTATTAAGTGAGTTGTGCCTTATATTGCAGCCTTTTTTATGACCTTTACGACAATTGTTGTGGGAATCACGCAATGAATCTGCTTTCCTCTATTGACTTTGCTTGTTGGAAGCTAGCTGGAAAGGTTACCAATGATAATCACATGACCACATGACCGTGCAACTGTCATAAATACATGCTGGTTGCCAAACATTCAAATTTTGATCACGGGTCCACAGGGTGGCAGTAATGGTCATAAGTATGAAAAATGATCATAAGTCACTTTTTTCAGTGCTGTTGTAGCAATAGCAACAGCACTTAGACTTCTTCACAGTGCTTTACAGCCCTCTCTAAGCAGTTTACAAAGTCAGCATTGTTGAAAGAAATATCCTTCTGGGTTCAATTCCAAGTGGGGAAGAAAGACACATGGAGGCTGTTTGGAAAGATGGTTTAATGGTGGACAGGACCACATGGCTTGGAGCTCCAAAGGAAAACAACGATCACATGCTTCAAGATGTTGGGTGAAGGAAAAGAAGGGCCAAGATGCTGAAAGGTCCTGAGTTATGTACCCTCTGTTGGGCTACACCTTAGTGTTTCCTGTTCCTGTGTAAGAAATGTATCCCATTGGCTGTCAGACTCCTAGGGGTGGGGCTCCTAGCTAACTTTGTAGGCTTTGTCTGAATCACATGGCTTCCCCTGAGTGCTGACTGATGCAATCTTCCCAGGCCATGTGGTGAGATGGGTAGAGGGCTTTGTTATGTAGAATACTCTGGCCCAGGCCCTAATGGCCCACCCATTCAAAAAGATGGGGGTGAGCTTCTGCTTCTGAGGTGAGTTTCTGCTTCTGAGTTTCTACTTGTCTTTCAGGGGAAATATTCTATCCTTTTAATATATCCTAAAGTATTTTATTTTTCTAGGAGGGGGGTGGGTTATAACTTCCAACAGCATATTGCCCCAAATAGTTTGGCTCCTCATTTTACCCACCTCAGAAGGATGGAAGGCTGAGTCAAATTTGAACCTGTCAGAATCAAACTGCCAAACTGCTGGCAGCCAGCAGTCAACAGAAGTAGCCTGCAGTGCAGCACTGCATTCTAACATTTTAACTGTTGCAATTGTGACTAAATAGTTGTAAGTTGAAGAATATCCATATAACATTTTATTTCAAATGTTCAAATCCTCAGAAGGACTAGTTTGTTGCAGAGAGTATATAAACACCTATCACACACCTTAGAGGGATACATAATTCCTGTGGAATGGTTAGTCTCTCAGTTCTCTCTTCCATCCTTCAGTGCTGCATTCTGTTTGCAGATGCTGGCCAGTTACCAGATTATGTTTAGCCACAGAATTAAAGAAGCTTCCTCATTTCTGTCTGGAGGCCAAGCTTAGGTGACAATTGTACCCTGCAATCTTCCTTCTCCATATGTACACCCAACGGAGGCATCAGGAAGTCCAGTGTCATGCAGATGTGAAATTAAAAATGCAAAAAAATTGCATTTATCCCGGAATAAGGAACTAGGGTCAACCAAATGTCAAATTATGATTCTATGCATTTGTATTTGATAAAGCAAGTTTGCAATTTATATGCAAATGAGGTGTGGCTCTTGATCTCTAGCATACAATCAGCACAGTATCAGCAGTCTTAGTATCAGCAAGTCTGGGTGCCCCTGCCTGCCTGCTTGCCAGCTTATGTCCCTTCATTTTATCCTTTCCAACCCAACAGAATATTAGAAAGAAATTGTATATAGATGTTGTATATAGATAGATATAGAAGTTGTACATAGATATCAGAGATCTGTCTATTTAGCCGACTTGTTGTCTGATAGCAAGATGACACTCTAAACCTAAACAAAATGGAACTGACTCTGGTAGGATGGGAAAAGCTGCTAAAACAAAGGCCAAGTTAAAAAACAATAGAGCATAGCTTTCTTGGGGCTACTTAAATCCAGAAATAACTTCCTAGTGCATCTCTATGGGAAAAACAGTTGGGCATTGGCTCAGTATGTGATTGCCTGTTTTCATTATAATCCCTCTTTATCCTCCTTTTTGGTCATGTGACCCAGAGTAGAGTATATACGGCCAGCATTGTGCTTTGTTTTTTTTTTTAAAGCAGGATCAGATTCTTCTTTTATTTACAACAGAGTGAATGAACAATCAGAACAAGTTCAGTTGATTGGGCTATCCCTGAGCCAGAATAGTTGCATGCAAAAGAAAAGAGGATCATTTTTTTCATATTATGTTCTTGTCCTTCCTCTTGTTTCAAAGTGTTGGGTTCTGGGAATTTACTCACATCTGAAGTAACATGAAACATAGCTGAAACATAGTAGAGCAGAACAATCCATTGTATTAATAATAACATTGCCACTAGCAGACATAGTCATCTAGAGATCTATTCCTTTTGCCCCAGCACTTTCAGCATTGTTGAAATAAAGGAAAGTCAGAAGGAATGGCTTGCACTGAACCATCTAGATTTGGATGATGAGATGATCCCCGTCTCTAGAAAATCCTTCTAGAATAGATGATGTATGTCTCACAGAGTCAGCATGAGGATTTGGAGAAAAATATGAAGGCAATTGGCTATTTTATTTTCTTTGTTGTTTGAGGAGGTTTAAACTCTTGTGCTTGAGAGATATTTCTGATGTACCTTGGAAACAGATGATGGGACTATCAGGTAAGTAAGGTTCAAAGAAAGATGATAATACTGGATTGACACATCAAGGAAATCAGTTAGACCTCTTATGCCTATCCCTTCTTTTAGTTTTCCTTAACCCCAAGTAAGTATTGTGATCATGTCTATTTGCCCACTGGTCTGTTGGCTTTGCTATCAATTGCTGAGAAGATTAGCAATAACATTTCATTCATCTATTGCCTGAATACCAAATGTTATTCTCTCTCTGCCCTCCAGAGTTCTTGTCTATTCAAATGTCAATCTAAAAAGCTTGTAACTTGTACTGGGAAGCTAAGATTCCCTGATCTAAGGGAAGTGAACTCAGTATGGATTTCAGCATAACGATTCTGAAAATACCACTGTCAATAGTCATTGCCTGGTAGCCTATGGAGTCTATGGATATATTAAAATCAGAGTTCAGCAGTGCAGGACTGTATGGCGCTGCCACAATCATGGGGCAATTAAAACAAGTCGTCTGTTCAACACAGCTATCTTCTTCAGATCCTTGTTTTCTTTATCAGTCAAGAAATGCTTACATTGGTTCCTTTCCATTTTTCTTTTGAAATTCAGATTTGCAATAATTCTTCTGTGAAAAGGTTGGTCATGCTAAGATATTACATCCATAGAGTGTGGTGATTCCTAGAAAGTTTTGTGATGAGCACTGTATCAGCCTTGTGAATTACTCCAGACAGGAAGCATGCTCAACTGAACTAATTCTACTTTATTGTAAGATTACGTTAACAGAATCTTGCAAATCAGAAACAATATTTCCCCTTTTCATTATTATGGCTCGAGAAACTAGGTAGCAATAAGCACTTAGACTTATATACTGCTTAACACTGCTTTATAGCCCTCTCTAAGTGGTTTACAGAGTCAGCATATTTTCCCCAACAATCTGGGTCCTCATTTTACCCACCTCGGAAAGATGGAAGGCTGAGTCAACCCTGAGCCTAGAGAAATTCGAACTGCCAAATTGCAGGCAGACAGCAATTAGCAGAAGTAGCCTGCAGTACTACACTCTAACCACTGTGCCCCCATGGCTCTTAGAAGGTAGGGTCCCTTCTGAGATGTTCGTTACAACTGGTTTTTTGTGGGCTAAACTATCTGTTATCCACTCTTCCCCTGGCTGTGGCTCTCCTCTCCTGTTTCCAAAGGTTACTCGCACATTGTATACTGGATGAAATGGAAAAAAAATAGTAGATGCTGCACTTGAAGTCTTCAATGTAAAAAAAATAACAATAAAACCCTTCCTGTTTTTTATTGAGAGATTATTCAGTGTCTGTTAAAACAACAACCCAAGCATACATACACACAGTGCATATATGTATAAACATATGCATTAAAACTATTCATGGCTTTCATGGTATTAAAGAAAATATTTGAAACTTCTTTTGTACTTAGCTATATCCATGTGAAGACTTTTAGCTTCCCTTGAAATTCCAAAAACTGTTTCATTAACATCTTACTCAATTACCTTGCATTTTGCTTTAGGCAAAGTTAGGTAGAACTTACAGTTAAACTCTAATCCATAGACTTTAGAATAAACCAATTCTGGCATTTTCTAAGGGATGATTAAAATAATTGTGGTATGTTCTAAGAAGTGATTTGCTTTGAAAAGATCACTACACTTTTCATTAACGATATTATAATTCTTCAAAAAAACAAACAAACCTGGGGAGATGTATTTGTTTAAAAATATACTTTCCTCAAAGATTTATTTATTTATTTGATTTGTCAATCACTTATAAGATAATAGGTATAAGAATAAACATGAGTAACAGGAAATAGGTACGAATAAATGGGGACAATAGGATAGGGATGGGAGGCACGATTGTGCACTTATGCACACCCCTTGCAGACTCTTAGGAATGGGGTGAGGTCAGTAGTAGATAGTTTAAGAGTAAAGGAGTTGGGGTTAGAGGATGTAACAACAGAATCAGGTAGTGCATTCCAGGCATTGACCATTCTGTTGCTGAAGTTGTACTTTCTGCAATCAAGTTTGGAGCAGTCTACATTGAGTTTTTATCTGTTGTGTCCTCTTGTATTGTTGTGGTTGAAGCTGAAGTAATCATTGACTTGTAGGACATTATAGCAGATAATTTTGTGTATTATGATCAAGTCCAACTGTAGGCTGTGTAGTTCTGGATTATCCAAGCCCAAAACTTCAAGCCTGGTGATGTTGGTATTCTTCTTGTGAAATATTTTTGGACTCAATTGTATTTATGTCCAATACACAGTGTGGATTTCAGATAGGTGAGCTGTATTCAAATATTTGTCTAGCAAAGGTTTTGTATGCCCTAGTTAGTAATTCAATATTTCTGGAGGAGAAGCTTTGTAAGATTAGATTTACAACTCTTAATGCCTCTTTGACAATGCTGTTGCAGTGAGTTCTAGTGCTTAGGTCATTTGATATGAGTACTCCAAGGTCCTTGACAGAGTGAGGGTCATCAACGAGGTCATTTCCACTAGCTTGTATTTAGTGTACTGATTTTTTTTTTACCAATGTGTAGGACAGAGCATTTGTTGGTTGAGATTTGGAGTTGCCAATTGTTTGACCATTCAGACACATAAGCGAGGTTGTTTTGAAGGATGGTAGCATGTCGATGGTGTTGCATAGTTTTACATCATCAGTGAAGAGGACGCAGTTGCTTATGATGTGATTGCAAAGGTCATTTATGTAGAGTATGTAGAGTAAGATGGAGGATAGAGGGCTTGGTATGCTATAGTCCATAAAGTTGGACATGATTTAGCAATTGAACAACAACAACAATAAAAATGTCTATGATGGAATGAATGGTGACATTTCTCTGAAATTAAGAGGAATGGAAGATTCTCTGAGGAATTTCAAACAATGTTTCTTTTTCTAAGAATGTAAATATGCAGCGGAACAGTCCAACAGTATACTGATTTGAAAATCAGAACAGAAGCAATTGTTCATTGGTTGTTTTCATTTGAATGAGAAACATTTTAAAAGTTTGGGAAGAATTATTCCAGCTATAATTTGTGCCAAGGTTTTTGGCAGCTGTGTGTGATATTTACTTCCTTCTCCTGCCTTTGGGGAGAGAGAGAGACAGACAGAGAGAGAGACAGAGAGACAGAGAGACAGAGAGACTAATCTCTTTCAGAAATGGCAAGAGATATAATTAAATATACTGTGAATATACTAGTATATTTATACAATATATACCATAAATATACTACTGTGGTCAGCTTGCTCATCACCCATGCATTCCCAGCCCTGCCAACTCTCACGGTTCTGCCGTGAGTCTCATGATTTTTTGTCATGTCTCACGGTCTCACGACACGGCTCCTCAATCTCACACCAAATTTAAAACGCTTTTTTTTTTAATAACCACCGTTATATGGTGGTGAGGAGGGCCCGGAATCCCCTGGTTCAGCCAGCGGTTATTTCAGTCTGGTGGGTTCAATGACCACTTGGAAGGAAAATCCCCACGTTCTCCCTCTCGGTGGCCGTGCCTCGATTTACGCTGGAGCAGCGACTTAGCGAGGCGGCTTCCCGCGATGAGAGTCTTGGCTCTCACACTCCCTGTCAGCTGGCCCTTAGCAGCCCTCGCCTCAAGTAAAATGTGCGCGAAGTTGGGCGCCATTTTTCTCCCTGGATGGACGATGAGCTGCAACTTTTGCCCCGCTGCCTTTTTCCTCTGGGCTTCACTTCTGCTGTTCAAGGAAGTCACGCCCAAAGCCCTGTCCTCCCAGAATCTTTCTGACAGTGAGCCTTGGTCTTGGCCCATCTTCGCAGGGCATTGAGTTCGGCGGCTGATCGCCACCAAGTTGCCCAGAATGGGATAGCCTGACAGATTGAAGTTAATTGGGGGAGGGGTGTTTCTGTGCTGGGATCTACTCGAAAATAGTTATAATTTACCTGTTCCCAGCTCTTGGGGAAATGTCGGTAATTACGCCATCGTAACTGGAGTGGGAAACTCAGAAATAAAACAAAGATTCAGGACTTTGGGTCGTAATAGAAGAAAGAATGCTGAGGCCAAGGTTGTTTGTAATTTACATACTAAATTATGTCTGATGTGTTATCAGTTCTAAAATTGGTCATAACTGAATGTAATTTGGGATTATTGTTTCGATTTTGTGCCTCATTTACCCATGTATTGAAATACGGGTAAAAGATCTTATATCTGATGGAATTAAGTTCGAATATTTATGTGGTATGTTTCACGTGACCATGAATCTCACTATTTTTTATAGAATCTCCAGATTTTTTTTCATGGGTCTCCAGATTTTCCTTTATCAGGGCTTGGCAGGTCTGCATTCCCTATTAAAATATTTTGGCTTGTTCACATTTAGGCTGTCTCCAGAGTTTCCTAGAAGTAAATACATTTAATATGGTAGTGATTCTTTTCTATAGACAGCATTCTCTTCTGCTTCTCACCTCAAACACCATGGTATACTCTGCCAAAAAAAAACCCCCAAACTCTTGTAATATCAGAATTGTGTACTTGGAAGATTCTCTTTCCATTAGCTGAAGTTTCATCCAAAGATGAGTTCTTAGATCCTACCGAAAAAAATAGACCACTTAAGAAAGAAGATAATAATGACCACAAGAATGAACTTAACAGTGAAACTGGAATGGTTGTGAAGCAGAGGTGGGTTCTAACCAGTTCTGGAGAATCAGTAGTGGAAATTTTGAGTAGTTTGGAGAACTGGCAAATACCACCTCTGACTGTCCCTCCCCCATCTATTCTCTGCCTCCTGAGGCCCAGCTGATTGGCTGGGTCTTCTTTTGTTGCCCTGCACAGGAGAACGGAGCTGGAAAGCAGGTTAGTGGGATAGGGAGGGAATGAGATTTTGCAGTATCCTTCCCCTGCCATACCCATCAAGCCATGCCCACCAAACCACAGAACCGGTAGTAAAATGTTTTGAATCCCACCGCTGTTTTGAAGCTTCATGGACTGTATATGATGCCAGTCTATGAAAAGTACATGGCAGAGACCTTTCTTACACATCTATTATGAGGCTTGGTGTCTTTAGGGACAGGAATGTTGTGCTGTTACACATGAAGGAAAACTATTAGGATTGGATGCACTATAGTGACTGGTCTTGAAGTCTGATTATGAAACAGATGCCCCTTTCCTTTCTAGAGAAGCTAAAACAATTCAAACTACTTTGAGATGGGAGACTAGATTTGGAAAAGAATAAATGAGTAGGTTATAATAGGGTAACATCAAAATGCCTGAAACTGCTAAATTGGTTTTAACATATTTATTTCAGAAATTGCAATATTATATATAATATATTAATATATTGTAAGGTTAAAAAAGTCCTCTTTTTCCCCTCAATCCTTTGGGTCCAAACAGGCTTGAAGATCATCCATTGACTTGCCCTTGTGCCAACCCTGATCACATGGACCCATCCATCCATGAGCCGTGGTGGTGCAGTGGTTAGAATGCAGTACTGCAGGCCGCTTCTGCTGATTGCTGGTTGCCTGCAGTTTGGAAGATTGAATGTCATCAGGCTCAAACTTGATTCAGCCTTCCATCCTTCTGAAGAGGGTAAACTGAGGACCCAGATTGTTGGGGGCAATATGCTTACTCTGTAAACCACTTAGAGAGAGGTGTAAAAGCCCTATGAAGCGTTATATAAGTCTAAGTGCTTATTTATTTTGTAATATTTATTTTATATTATATTTTATGAGTTAATCTGATTGTTAGGGAAAATGCGCCTGGTATTCCATAGTAGTATCTTAAAACCAATGGTGGGATTGACCCTGAGACCCCAGACCCTGTGGTCAGAGGAGGCCAAACCCATTATGAGATGTAGTGAATCCTCATTTCAGGGTGGCACAAGACAACTCCAATATTTAATCAAGTGGAACGGCTACCCCTTATCAGAATAAAGAGTAGGAACGTCCAAGCCTTGTGAAGAGTTTCCATGCAGAAAACCCAATCAAGCCTGGGGGGATGTTCACAACCCAAAGTCCTATACCTGCAATAAATTTGTTTTGTTTTAGTGTTGTACAGGTCACCTTCAAGAAGTGAGGGGAGCCGAATGTCAATTCATAAAATATTTCTATGATCTTTTTTGAGTTGCCAACAGAAAGGGAGGGGGGAGCAGTGCAGCCACTTGCAAACCAAAACTGCATTCCATAAATGTTTTCAAAGATAGTTTCTAGGTGACTGAGGTTTCTGGTGCGAAAAATTCTAACTGGAAAGCATGATTGATGGCTCTTGGCTGTGGATGTGTCCCATTGGAGAATATGAATTACAATATGCCCAGGGAAAAACCAGGGTGAAGGATGGCAATAAATTATGTGTCTCAGAGTCGGCTACACCCAGGCAATACTGGACAGTTTAATTCCCAATAAATCCTTTTTAAGTTTTGGAAATTTGGCTTGAGATCATGATTTAAATGGGGGTAACTACTGGAATCTTGACAGCACCCTTCAAAGCTCTGCATGGATGTAGTAGTGGTTCCTAATGGATGCAATAAAGAAAAGAGAAAGATAAAAGAGAATGACCACATATTTTTGTTCTTTTTTCCATTTCATTTTTTTTTTGCAAACATATTTCTCTCTCACACAACACACACACATATATTTTCGTAGATTTTCACGGGTATATTGTAGTATATAGTACTATACCTAGTATATAGATCTAGGTATATTCGGGTCTTTTCCCATGTAAGATTAAGAGTATCTTGGCAACGTTTCGGTGAGGTCCCACTTGCCAACCTCAGGCTGGTGCTTTTGGCTTCATGCCAGCGCAAGCAGTGTGTGATTGGAGCTGCTGTCTCTGTATAAATACTGGGGGGGGGGGAGCTGGTGTGCTGGGCTGGTTGGCTGCACTGCTGCCTCTTGATTGGTTGATGGAGTTGATGTTGGTATAATGGGCTGTGTGAGTTTGGCCTTGTGAGTTTTGTTATGGAAATATCCTGGATCTTGTGCTGTAATCTCCTGAGTCATTTGTTTTGTAGTGATCTTTCTTCCATTAGCCTCTCCTGTTTTAATGGCTTGGGTAATGGTTTGTGTGATGGCCTTGCAAGTTCTTTTGTTGTAATCTCCTGGGTCGTTTGTGTTTTGATCCCTTTTCCATTAGCCTCCTGTGTTGTGGGTAATGGGTTGGGTGATGACCTTGTGAATTTTATTGTTGTGGTATCCTTGGTCTTGTGCTGTGATTTCCTGGGTCATTTGCTGTGTTGCAACTTCTTGAGTTCTTGTGGGGTAATTTCCTGAGTTTTCTGATGTGATATCCTGAGTGGGTGGCTGTCATATAGCATTCTGGGTTTTGGTCTGGCTTTGAATTTGGGGTCTGGGTCTGTGTTCTTGGCATGTGTCAGCTTGTTTGGTTTTGGGGTCAGGGGGTGTGACAGCTGGCAAACCAGCTGTGATCTGGTTTCTGGATGGTAGTTGTCCTTCATTTATAGAATGGGTTTGGGCCTGGGTCTTATGAGGGGGATTGGTGGTGGTGTCCCATGTTGTTTTGGGTCTGGTGTTGGTTTACGTGGATGGGACTCATTTGTTGGTGAGGGCTAGTTTCCAGATGTCTCGTAGACTGGAGGTATCATCTCATGATATCCCATGATATTTCATAAACTCCTTGGCTTTCTATCTGGATCTTGTCTTTTGGTTTTCCTGGGATGTTGGCTATTTTTTGGTCAGTGCCAAAGGCTGTCCTGATATTGTGTTTGTGGAGGACTTTGCTAATTTTGTCTGTGGTGCCTTTGATGTAGGGGAGGAGGGCAATACTGTTGTCTTGTTCTGTGTCTTGGTTTTTTTGGGAGGTATCTCTCTTTGGATTAGGTCGGTAATTGTGTTTCTTTGGAATCCGCTGGAAATTAATACGTTAGTGAGTGTGTGTAGTTCTGTTCTCAGGTGGTCTTTGTCAGCTAGGCATTTGGTTCTGGAGATGAGGGTCTTGGCTATGGAGTTGATCTGTGCAGGGTGGTGATGGGTTTGTGCAATTAGGTAGTGGTTGGTGTGTGGTTTTTTCCGGTAGATGGTGTGTTCTAGGGAGCCATTGGGTTTTTTGTAAATTAGGACGTCCAGGAAGGGAAGTTGGTTGTTGGTTTCTGTTTCCACGGTGAATTGTATTTTGGGGTGTAGGTTGTTATGATGTGTGAGGATGTTGTCCAGTGTGTGTGTGTGTGTGTGTGTGTGTGTGTGTGTAT
>BLBF01000032.1:19875988-19903433 GCA_015471245.1 Laticauda colubrina
CTCTCTCTCTCTCTCTCTCTCTCTCTCTCTCTCTCTCTCTCCCTCTCTCCCACTCTCCCTCTCTCCCTCTCTCCCTCTCTCCCTCTCTCTCTCTCTGAGATAAAATATTAAATTGTTAAAACCATGATAAAATTGTCAGAATATGGCACCACAGTCACAATAGGATAGATGATATAATTCAGTATCTGAGGAAACTAACCAACTAATGTGGCTGCAATGAAATTATCCCAGATGCCTTGCAATTTCCTGAGGGAACCTTTTCAAATTATATTTGTTATTTCAGGGTAGACTTCAAAAATTATAGCAACCGTTCTCTGCCTGGTTGCTGGGTGGGCGTGGCCATGGTCTAGTTGGCCTCCTGCACCATGGGGGGGAGGTGTTTTTGCCCTCCTTGAGCTCCAGAGGCTTTCCTCTGGGTCCTATACTTATCTTGGATCCAAAATGGGTTACGTGGGGACTCCTGGGAGGGACAGGATGGGATGGATGGGGCCAGCCAGGGGTGGGATTTGCAGCTTCACTGAACCATCCATAAAACGACCATAAAATTAGCTATGGGTTCACCCGAACTGGGCAGAACTGGTAGCAGCCCACCTCTGTTGTTATCATTTGTTCCGATGCCGCACAGTTGCACTGCTGGCTTTTGGGCATTCTCTACTTAAAGAGGAATGCTTTAGTTCTGGCATGGTCTGTCCTGATTCTATTCAGGTGGCTCCATATTTTTTAGGCCAACTGCATTCCTGGAAGTGGTTTTGTTGGATCTGCATGATCTATATAAGTATGGTTATTAAAGGTCACCCATTTTAATTGCCATTCCTCATCTAGATCATAATACTGTTATGTTTTCTCAAACTGGTTTCCTCGAGCAGAGTTCCCCAAACTTTTTTACTTTGTGGATTGGTGTGGTGGGAGAGCAGATGGTTCCATGTGAGTAGTGGGCAAATGGGCATGCATGTGCAGCTCTATTTGCCCAGGTGGCAGGCATGTATGTACACGCTCGTCTGTTATTTGTATGATTGGGGATACATGCATGTGTGCTCATCTGCCCTTCTATGGCCCAGTTCCAAAAGGCCCCATAGTGGGTTGCAGTCCAGGGTTTGGGGATCCTTATCCTAGAGTTAAGCCTGGTGTGAGGTAAAAATGTTCCTATTTAATGTATTGATAGATCTCTGGTAGTTAATGGCCTGTTTATCTTATTCCACTCTCGAACTCTCCATTATTGTTGTCTGAGATCAGGAGGAGCAGCGTTAGAAAAAAATATGGAGCCATGAAAGCAATGTGGTTTTGAGAGTTAGAAATATTATTCTCATTGAGTCATTAAAGTGAGCATCAATCTTGTTGGTATGACAACTTCTTCGCTGTACAGGTCTGCAGTATTTGGCAACAGAGTACTACTAATTATTGTGCCGTTATCTGTAATATTTTCGCTTGAGCTCCGCAGCCTGTTTAGAAACATGTATCTTAGGAAAAAACCACTATGAGTTAGAAATAGTTTCCAATGGTTGAAATAGAAAAAGGATTTTCACACTAAGCTTTCCCAGACCTGTAAAAATGCATCCACTCTCCTATGCCTGTGTCTTGAATGTTGAATTGCCCAATTATTATTTTGGAACTGCATTTTTTTATCCCTAAAAATGTACATGTTGTGTCTGATTGCACATTTAACAAGTCCTAACACAAGTGCCTAGATAACATTTTACTTGAGGAATGTAACATGGAAGAAACAATACATAGTGAGATTGTAGAATGGATTATGGACACATTCTGGAATATCATCAATTTAATTATTCTATATCTAGCATCTATTTTCCTGTTCTGAAAGAAGCCAGCAATTACCTTTGTTTGAGAAATCCTCATTCATTTCAAAATGTTTTGTAGAAATGTTTTATAGAAATGTTTTATAGCATTAGTGACAATAGATTAGCAATGGGGTTGCTGGATAATCATTTTTTCTTTTACATTTGCTACTTATCTGCCCAAACTCTTTAGAAAAAAATAGGCTACAAATCAAAGTAATAAAGTCTTGAAATATATTCAGTTGGCTTTAAGTATTCCTTAATAAGCTAAATACATTTATAACATAAATGACAGAAAGAAAATATCAACTACCAATAAAAGTCTTTGCACAGTGTTGCTTTTATCACTATGGTTACAGGACAATAACAGAATTCGAGATTTCCTTTTTGCCATTGTTTGGTGTCTTATTGGTTTATTTTGTTTTTCACAAACTCTAGGCGGGTAATGTAATGTGTGGCTGCATACATGTTTCACATGTGTCCTAGCTCTATAGCTGTCACTTCTGTTTTGATATTAGGCTGCGGATTAATCACAAGACAAATTGCACAAACGAAATGGTGTCAAAAGCAAATTAAATTGGTTTACAGAGCTTAACATAAACAAGGTTGAGGTTGTCATAATTAATTAAACAAATCTGACAACTCCAAGTCAGAAATCTTGTTTGTTTGTCTGTGATTTTTTTTAAACTTGAAATAAATGAAACAAAGTTGAGAAGATAGCAAATGGAAAGTCTTTCAGTGGAACAATTATCAGCAGGAAAGGGTTGCTGTTGGAGAGGCTATTTTTCAGAGGGAGGTCAGCTCTTCATTAAGCTGATACCATGGCTTCTGTAAAATAAGTCAGGGCCTGGGTGAAGTAGGAAATCCATATTTCACAGTAATTTATAAGGTTGAGATCAATCATTTGACTGCTCTAATGTATTGAAATGGGAATTTCAACTTTCTCCTTGAAAATGCATAAAATCTGGACTGGATTCTTGAAGATCTACAATATTTTCATATCACAACAGAGAAGTTGTGATCTGAATAGGCTCATATGAAATATTAGCAGAGTTTGTATGTAAACAAAAAGAATTATGTCTTTTTTTGAAAGACAAAATCTACATGTCTGTGAAACAGAAGTTTAAGGAAGGCTCTGTTCCAAAGGCTGACCATATGTGATGCTCCAGATGTTTCAATCCTATCAATACCAACCAACCTGGCTGACAGCAAAGGGCTACATTGAACTGTAATCCAAAACATCTGGAGGTTATCCCATTGCTGCTGCTTCCTTTTTTCCTGCTTTGCTTTAACATTATTTTAAATTTTGCTTTTTGGTTGGGTTGATGGAGATGAATCCTGCTGAAACTATTTTAGAAGCAGTAGGCAGAGGGGTTTGTGGGTGAAGTACTGATATTTTTGTATGTGACTTTGCTTGTATACTGAGGGCAACAAGAACAAATTTCAAGCAAGGCTCAGAAGAAGAGGAGAACGGCTTGTTGATTGTTTGGATGACAAGGCTGAAGAGTAAAGGGACCCTTCTCTCAAACGTCTCCTTCAAATTACTAAGAAGTAATTTTCAGAAGTCCATTGAGTATGACTTATGAAATGTTTCAACAGAAATCACGAATGTCACAGATGTTTTTCTTGGACTTACCTGTAAGGCTATCTCCCCTTTTCTCCTCACCTGCGTTTCCTTGGCTCAGGCTTGATGACATGGCCAATCACTACCAGGGCTTTCAGGAGTTTTGTGAAAGTTCAGAATGTCTTTGTCAGCCCTGCCAAGGAGACAGCTTTGTTTCTATCATCCGAGTGTAGGAAGTGGCAGCAGGGTGGGAGTGAGAGAAAACTGTAACCCCGCCCCAAATTTTAAACCCACATTGCTTTTCCAGGCCAAAAAGCACACTTCACTCTATCCAGCAATTGAAGCCAGGATAGCTTTTGGCTGTTGTTGCATCATTACTTGTCAATATTCAACAAAACTTCTCAAAATAGCAGAGGAAACAATAAGCTTTCAAAGCTGATAGAGGTGATTTTTTAAAAAAAATTACAGATTTTTTTACATTCTGATTTCCTGCCTGCATTCTCGACTCCCCAGGCATCTTTTCCATGCTGCATTGCTAAAATAACAATGAATTTCCATTTGTACCTCTTTGGTTGCACATAAATGCTCATTTAGTATTCTGACACATTGTCAGTCTGTACCAATGTAATGAACTTTTATCCCTGTTCTTTTAGTTTAATTAACTCAAACAAATCCAATGACTTAGCAGTTATGAAGTGATTTGGGAAGGAAAATCTTGTTCCAAAAAGAACAAATAAGATATGGAGATGGAAAACTGAATACAGATGTACTTGTATGAATCCTAGTCAAAACAAGCTTTCTTCCTTTGATTACAGCTGTGTTTCATATGTAAAAGTGAGGTTTAGACGTGAAGGGAATAACTTTTACAAAGGCTACTTTTTCTGTATCTCATATTAATTCTAACAATCTTAGGAACAACAGTAGAAACACAAATAATTGAAATCAATTTTTCCTAGCCAGAGAGTTGAAGTCAAGTCATGATATATGGGGTCAATGGGGACTTATACACAAACCCAGCAGCATTGGAGGACATCAAGTTAGAGAAGATTAGCCTCAGATCACCAGGTACAAATCTAGTAGTAGAGCTAAGCAAACCTTGTTTGTAAATTTATCTGTTGAAATCATGCATGAACTGTTTCAAAATGGATATGTAGATTTTATTTATTAAAATGAAATTATGCAAGCACAGACTTAGATTGACACAATTGTAGTATTTGATTGGGTTTACTACCTATCCAGATTCTGTCCTTCCAATAATTGGGGATGAAAGAAGAAAAGAAAAAATAGCAATAGCACTTAGACTTATAAACCACTTTTCAGTTCTATTACAGCCCTCTCTAAGCCATTTTCAGTGTCAGACTATAAGCCCCAGCAATTCAGGTCCTCATTTTTCCAACCTCGGAAGGATGGAAGGCTGAATCAACCTTGAGCCAGTGAGAATTGAACAGCCAAACTGCTGGCAGTCAGCCGAATTAGCCTGCAATATTGCATTCTAGCCACTGCATCACCATGGTTCTTAAGGGAAAGGGAATAGTAGAGCAGATCAGTGTTAAATTTTAGATCCTCCAGCTTCCTAAATGAAGAATAGAACCTCAACCATCATCTTTTCACTCCCTGGATTTATTTATTCATTACATTTTCTTCCCCCTTTCCTTCAAGGTATTTCTTTCCATCCTAAATTTCATCAAAACAACCCAGAAAGGATGGCGATGTTGAACTTCCACATCATGCTGAACTATTTTCTGATTTCTTTGATCCTGACTGAAAGAGAATGCTGAAATGCGACCATTGTTTCTCAGGCTAACAATTACATTGCTTGTTATTCTTCACTAATGGTGGTTAGCTAGCAGTAGATTGTTCTATGGAACTTGCAGAAGCAGGCAGGTTTTTCTCAAGGTAGTCTTTGGTTGTGGGTTAAATAGAAAATTGATGCATGACCCAAGGTCATCGGCAGACTTAATGGAAGAATCAAAATCTGAACTACAGTCTTGCTCATCTGAGAGCAATATTGATATTGATCTATATTATATAACATAATTTTTCTTCAGTCTTTTTTTTTAAACAAGAACATAAAATGCCATATATCTTATTATTATTTCCAAAGTTGCCAAAGCAATTCTGGGAGGTAAATGTTTTCACTTTTAATAGCCACAGTTGCTTCTGCTCAGATGTTAGCCATATCATTACAAATTATTCAGTTTGATGCAATTTGCATACATTTCACAGATCCATGCTATCTGTGTGAATATTTTAATTCTTTCCATTGCTGGATGGCTATTCTGGGAATCATTCTCCTATCAATTCTAGAAGCTCTCTTCAATAGGGAATGGAACAGAGAATATGAAACATCTCAAGGAAAAGGCTAAAATAAGGGAGTTCCCATGTACTCCAGATTTAAAACAAACAAACAAATTCAAGATGTTTGTTCTACTTCATCAGCATTTCCAATAACTTGATCCAGTTGTAGTTTCACTGCTCTGCTTTCAGTGTGAATAGTTTTATTTAATTAAATTAGAAGTAATCTTTAGCTTATACTGATTTTATGACACTATAAGATAAAGATTAAGACAGGCAGACATTCTTCGTGGTAGCCCAGTCAGAGTGGGGTATATTACCCTAGATATATTCTTGGCCTCCTAACTCCCATTTCAGGAAATAACTCAATACCTTCTTTTAACATGGGCCTTTGAGGATTTTGAGGCCTAGCTCTAGAGGGTGGATTATCCTTCTTAATCAGTAGTTATACCAATGACAGTTTTTTCATAGTTTACAGATAGTTCATACTGATATTTCAGTGTATCACTCAGAACCTTTTGGAGTAGTACATTTGTTTCCTGGCTTTAAGTTTATAAATAAATCAAGGTGACAAATATGCCTAATATTCCTTCCTCCTCATATTTTCCTCCATAGCAACAATTCTGTTAGGTGGGTTGAGCTGATAGAGAGCGCCTGGCCCAAAGTCATTAACTAACCAATGAATAGTATTTTAAAAAGATGTAATGCGCATCACTGACACAAAGACAAAAGTGTTTAAATCATACCACTTAGTTTAAAAAGTAGATTTCAATGTCTTTATTTCAATTAACAGCCCAGTATTTAACTGCAGACAGAAAAGAGATTGTGTTTGAGGGTGTAGATCTGCATAGCAACCTCACAGAAGCTGTTTTGTTCGGAAAACACACGAGGTAGACCGGGTTCCAACAACAAATACTTTATTGTAAACTAGTCAGTAAAATAGGAACGCTTGGCTGAAGCCGGGGCCAGCCTTTTATACAGGCTGGCTTGCCTGCTTGCAGCCAATGGCAGTTGTTTAGATTTGCCGCCTTTTTGGCAGCTCTTTGGATTGGTTCCTAGTGAACCAATCCAGTGTTCATTTTATTAACCAATCAGGTTTGTAGATTTGGAGTCACCCACTTTACATATAGAACACCCCTCCCCCCTTAGTTCAGTCCTACGTGGTGACATAGTCTCGCAGGTAGGCGGGGCTTTTCCGGACTCGACTTGACTTGCGCGGTTCATTCTCAGTGAAGACTTCGACCGGTTCGGATGGGGCTGCTGTGTCGTCCGTCCTTCTCCCTGGAACCATCTGGAAGGGTGAGTCAGCCATTTTACCGCCGCCTGAGTTTCTTAGGCCGGCGGTTTTGCCGCTCCCTCCCGTTTCCTCTGGGCAGGTCGAGCTGGCTTGGCTGGCCCCTTCCGATGGGCTCTTTCCGCAAGTCTCTTCAAACAGTGAGTCTTTTATTTGCTCTTTTTGTTCGTATTGTTTGTTAGGTTTGGTTTTAAACAGTTCTTTATTTGTTTCTCGCCTTTCCCCCCCCACCTTGGTTTGCACTTCGCCGGTTTTTTCGGTGAATGTTTGTAAGTCTGTGGTTCTTTCTATAATTCGAGATCGAAGCTGGTCTATGTGCCGCTTCCATTCCCTGCCATCGTCTAATTTTAATCGGTAGGATTTGGGGCCTGTAATTTGGATAATTTGTCCTGGTAGCCATACCGGGTCCCCGGTGAAGTTTTTGGCATATACCAAATCATCTATTTCGAATTGTCTGAACCGTGTAGAGGAGTCAGGGGGGTTTTCTGGGGTAAAATTTGGGTGTAACCTATCAAGGTGAGATCTTAATTTTCGCCCCATGAGTAATTCTGCTGGGGACTTATTTGTTATAGTACTGGGCGTTATGTGCTGGAGTGTGAGCAAACGGTTTACTTTCTGTTGGACATCTCCAGTGTCCATTCGTTCCAACCCTTCTTTGGTAAACCGGACCATTCTCTCAGCCCTGCCGTTCGCAGCCGGGTGAGCCGGCGCGGTTAGGGCATGTCTTATACCTAGGGAGGCTAGGTATTGCTCAAATGGTATGCTGGTTAGCTGTGGCCCGTTATCTGAGACAAGAACGTCCGGTATGCCATGGGTGGCAAAAAGGTTGTCCAGTTTTTTTATTACAGCTTCTGTTGTTGTTGATGGCATAACTTTTACTTCAAGCCAATTTGAATAGGCATCAATGACAATCAGAAAGGTATGCCCCTTGGTAGGACCCGCGAAGTCAATGTGTATTCTTGACCACGGTCCCTGAGGGGTTTCCCAGTCCTTAACGGGTGCTTTTGGTGGGGATGGTCTAATTGCCTGGCATTTGTGGCATGAGCTTACCCAATACTCTATGTCCTTATCAATACCCGGCCACCAAACATAACTTCTGGCAAGGCTTTTCATCTTAACCATTCCCGGGTGCCCTTCATGTAACAGCTTAAGTACCCTGGGCTGTAATTTGGCAGGGATTACTACCCGATCACCCCACAACAAACACCCCTTTTGGATAGAAAGTTCAGTCTGTCTGGACCGGAAAGGTTTAAAGTTTTCAGTTTTTTGATTCTCTGGCCAGCCTTTACCTACCCAGCTAAGAACGCGGGCAGTCAATGAGTCTTTCGCGGTGGCTCTGGCGACATCATACGCCGATATGGGTAGATCGGGGCAAGTCTCGATTTGTAGCGTTGTCATCGCTGGTGCCGGGTCTTCGTCGGTTGCTGGTAAGGGTGCTCTGCTCAAAGCGTCCGCATGGGAAATTTGTTTCCCTGGCCGATGTGTCAGAGTGTAGGAATAAGCTGCTAGGAACTCTGACCATCTCATCATTCTTGGGGACAGTATATTAGGTGTTGGCTTGTTTCCCGCCAAAATCCCCATTAGCGGTTTGTGATCTGTTATGATTTGAAAAGTCCGCCCATATAAGTATTCGTGGAATCGTTTTACTCCAGCGACAATTGCTAGAGCTTCCCTGTCCAATTGGCTATCATTCCGCTCGGTTTTTGATAGAGTCCTAGAATAATATGCGACGGGTGCTTCTCTGCCATCAGGTAGTTGGTGGCTCAGGATGGCACCTACTCCATATGGTGAGGCGTCGCAGGTTACTGTTAATGGCAGAGTGTCGCTAAATTGGATGAGAACGTTTGTTGATGTTAGCAAGCTTTTAATATTTTGGAAGGCTTTTTTTTCTTTGTAACCCCAAGTCCAAGTTGCCTTTTTGTCTAGCAGACGGTGTAACGGTTCTGCTATAGTGGCTTTGTTTGGAAGGAACACGTTATAAAAATTAATTAATCCTAAGAACGCTTGTAGTTCTGTTTTATTTCTTGGTTCAGGAGCGTCTTTGATCGCTTTAACTTTTTTATCTGTGGGGTGGATACCCTCTCCGTCTATTGAGTAGCCCAGGAATTCGACGCTGTTCTTAACTAAACAGCACTTTTCTCTTTTTACCTTGAGGCCAGATTCCCTAAACTTAGTTAGAACTTCTTTCAGTCTGTTCCTTGATTGAGTTTCATCTCTGGCCGAGATTAGGACGTCGTCAAAATAGGGAACGACTCCTTGTATGCCATTTAGAAGGCGTTCCATCAGACTCTGGAAGACGCCAGGGGCCACGCTTACTCCAAATTGGAGCCGGTGACATTTGAATGCGCCCTTATGGGTGACTATAGTCTGTGCTTCTGCTGCTTCTGGGTCCACTGGGAGTTGTTGATAGGCTTGTGCCAAGTCGAGTTTGGCGAAAACTTTGCCTTTTCCCAGGGAATGCAGCAAATGCTGGACTACTGGCACCGGGTATGCGCTTGGTTGTAATGCGTGGTTCAGGGTAGCCTTATAGTCACCACAGATTCTGATGGACCCGTCAGGTTTAATGGGTGTGACAATAGGCGTTTCCCACTTGGCATGGTCCACAGGTTCTAACACCCCTTGGGCTACTAATTTGTCCAGCTGTTCCTCTATTTTTGCCTTTAGTGCAAAAGGAACTCGCCTGGCTTTTATTCTTCGTGGGGCTATTTGGGGGTTTAGATTGAAAGAAATGGGGTTTCCCCGATACTTGCCAAGTGAGCCGTCAAAAACGTCCTGGAATTCTCGGATGAGGTCGTCTTCCCAGCCGGTTGTAGTCACTCGATCGACCCTGGTCATCCCGATGCCCAATGGCGCGAACCATTCGATGCCCAGGAGGCTTGGTCTGTCTTGGTTGACTATGGTCAGCGGGAGCACCTTGACGTGATTTTTGTAGGAGACTCGGAATTGTCCCATGCCAACCACAGGGATTTGGTTTCCCTGATAGTCCTTGAGGGTTAGGTGCTGCTTCTTCAATTCTTTGGGTTTGATACCTGGGACTAGCTGTTTTATTGTGTCCCACGATACCATGGAGAGGAAGGACCCCGAGTCCACTTCCATCTTGCAGTGTTTTCCCTCGATTTTCACGATGACTTTAATTTTCTTCCCACTTTCCGTCTGAGCGCTCTGTATAATGACAGTTTGGTGTGTATTGGCTCGCTTCTCTTGTTGCCATTTTCTTTCAGCTCGTTTAGGCTCGGCTCGTGTTGGGGAATTTCTGCGTCTCGTCGGGCTGTAGAATTTTTTGTTTCTGCAGACCTTCTCGATGTGCCCTCGTTTTTTGCAATGTCGGCAGATGGCATCGAGAAATCTGCATTCGGCTCGGGGATGGTTTCCTCCACAGCCAGCGCATTCCCGCCAATTTCTCCTTTCGCGCTCTTTTTTGTTCATGAGCAAACGGTGGACCTCGTCGTCCTCTTCGCTCAATTCATTTGTTTCGCCCGACTCTTCGTAGTGGGTTGTGGTGGCAGGGTGCTTTCTGTCTTTGGTTGGTGTTTCTTCGCTGTGTGTGTTCATCTTTTTAATGGCTACCGCAGATTTTTTCGTGGCTTCAGCGGCTGTAGCTTCCGCGATGGCTTCGGTAACGGTGATGTTGGGCTTGTTGAGCAATTTACTCAGTGCAGTCGAGTCTCTCAGGCCCAGCACCACGTGATCCCTCATTGCCTCGTCTATGTTCAAAAATTCACACTCACCCCCTATTTGTCTGAGGGCAGCGATGAAATCGGCGACGGTCTCTCCCTCTCTCTGGTCTCTGCGGTAAAATTCGTGTCGCTTTATTAAGTTAGACACCATCGGAGCGTAGTGTGCTTTGAGGAGTCTTTGCAATTCCGTCCATGTTAGTTGTTTAACGTCCCGGGGCTTCGCAAGGGCCTTTGCCATCTTAAAAACTGTTGGCCCGCAGTGCGTCAGGAACACAGCTCTCTTGTGTTGCTCTGAAATGCCTTCCATTTCATTGCTCTCCAAATACATTTGGAAGCGATCAGCATAGGAATCCCAATCCTCTTCGTTGGGATTGAAGGGTGCGGGCGGTGTGTTGTTTCCAGACATCTTGGTTGTAATCTGGACTTCTTATCACCGCGTGCAGGTTTTCCCGTTCAGGACGATCCCACCCTCGTCGCCAGTGTTTTGTTCAGAAAACACACGAGGTAGACCGGGTTCCAACAACAAATACTTTATTGTAAACTAGTCAGTAAAATAGGAACGCTTGGCTGAAGCCGGGGCCAGCCTTTTATACAGGCTGGCTTGCCTGCTTGCAGCCAATGGCAGTTGTTTAGATTTGCCGCCTTTTTGGCAGCTCTTTGGATTGGTTCCTAGTGAACCAATCCAGTGTTCATTTTATTAACCAATCAGGTTTGTAGATTTGGAGTCATCCACTTTACATATAGAACAGAAGCCATTTTGTAAAAGAACACCTCAGCCATGCTGTCTTGCTAGGCAGATATTTATTTCTTGTTTGCTCAGTCTTTCAGAAGATATCTAGAAAAATTATGTGTCTGCTGTCTGTTGGAGCAATAACATTCCCACAGTACTGAAAACAATATATCAGATGGCTAGAAATCTGCCACAGAAGCATAACATACAGGTAAGAAGCTTTAGTGACATGGCAACTTGAGAAAAAGAAACAAAGAGATCAAAGGAAAGCTTGTTAGTTTATTTGATTGACAAATAAAAATGAAATGCTTCTGCATGAGATAAATCTTTCAATAGAAATGCTCAGTTATGAGGGAGCCAGTTAAAGGTCATTTATTCCAGTCTTTTATGGATGAGTACGTGTTATGTGCATTCTGTTCGGAAATAAGTTGTGCGAGACCGGGTTCCAACAACAACTCTTTTATTTCAACAAGTAATGCAATGATAACGGAACAACAGCCCAAGCCGCAGCAGCCCTTCTTATAGCGGCTTGCCCACGGCTTGTGGCCAATGACAGTACTTTGAATATTCCTGCCGTCCGGCGGGCCAATCAGATTGGTTCCTAAATGGCCAATCCGGGAATGGCCTTTTCGGCCAATCAGTTTAAGGCATTTGGAGTCTACCAAATTCTATACACAACACCCCTCCCCCCTTGGTTTCGTCCAACGTGCATCCCATAGTCATGCAGGTAGGTGGGGCTTTTTCGAGTCCTGGTTGACCTGCGCAGCTCAGTCTCGGCGTGGTCTTCAAGCGGTTTGGACGGGATCGCTTTCTCTCTTTGCCTTCTCCATGGAACCTCCTAGAAGGGTGAGTCAGTCTTGCCGCTTCCGCCTGAGTCTCTCGGGCCGGATGAGATGGCTCTGCCGCTCCGTCCTGGTTCATCTGGGTTGGTCGAGCTGGCCTGGCTGTCTCCTTCCAAGGAAGCCTCGCCTCGTTCTCCTGCTCCCATACTTTTCTTCTGGAGTTCATCTAAATGTGAGTGCTCTTTTTGATTTATTGGGGTGTTTTTGGGAGGTTCGTCTCTCCCTTTTTTTATTATTCTGTATTCCCCCCCCCCCAGCTGTTTTTGGTCTGTTTATTGTTGGCACTGGTGGGGCGGTTCATTCTAGGGTGCGAGAATGAAGCTGGTCGATGTGCTGCTTCCATTCTCTTCTGTCGTCCAACACAAGTCGGTAAGACCGGGGGCCTGTGATTTGGGGGATTGTGGTTGGAAGTCATAACAGGTCCCTGGTAAGGTTTTTTGCATAAACCAGGTCACCTATATCAAATGAGCTGTATTTGCTGGAGGAATCAGGGAGTTTGTCCCAGATATAAGAGGGGTACAGTCTATCGAGGTAGGAACACAATTTCCTACCCATTAGTAGTTCAACTGGGCTCTTGTTGGTGGTGCTGCTAGGAGTAATGTGTTGCATGGTTAACAATCGGTTTAGCTTTTCCTGCACGTCCCCCTTGTCCATTCTTTCTAGGCCCTCCTTAGTATACCGAACCATGCGTTCAGGCCTGTCATTAGCAGCCAGATGAGCCAGTGCTGTCAAGGCATATCGGATGCCTTGTGCAGCTAAGTACTGCTTGAATGCCAACGTGGTAAACTGGGGCCCATTGTCCGACACTAACACATCAGGCAGTCCATGCGTGGTGAAAAGTTTGTCTAACTGCTTCATTACTGCCTCGGTGGTTGTGAATGCCATGAGTATGACTTCTAACCAGTTCGAATAGGCGTCCACAACTACCAAAAAGGTGTTGCCTTTTGTTGGCCCAGCAAAGTCAATATGTAGTCTCGACCATGGGCTTCTGGGAGTTTCCCATTCCATGACTGGTGCCAGTGGGGGGGTAGGCCTTGATTTTTGGCAGTCATGGCATGTTGCCACCCAATGTTCAATGTCTTTGTCCAGTCCTGGCCACCAGACGTAACTCCTGGCCAGGGCTTTCATCTTAACTATGCCCGGGTGCCCCTCGTGCAACATGCACAGTACAATTTCCTGTAGTTTTTCAAGGATGACCACCCTGTCACCCCAGAAAATACAGCCTTTTTCCATAGACAGTTCAGTCTGTCGGGTGCGAAACGGTTTAAAAGTCTCAGTTTTGTTTTCATCCAGCCAGCCCTTACCTACCCAATGCAGATTACGAGCTGTCAACAGGTCTTTCACGGTGGTTTTAGTGACGTCCGCTGTGGTTAGTGGCAGATTCGGCCAGGCCTCGAGTTGGAGAGTTGAGACGGTGGGAGCTGGGTCATCTTCCGTGATGGGTAGTGGGGAATGGCTCAAGGTGTCTGCATGGGTGATGGTCTTTCCTGGGCGATGGATTAGCGTGTAGTTGTAGGCAGCGAGGAATTCAGACCACCTCATCATTCTAGGTGACAGAATGTTCAGGGTCGGTTTGTTTCCTGCTAGAATCCCGAGCAGGGGTTTGTGATCAGTGATGATCGAAAAAGTTCTGCCATAAAGGTACTCATGGAATCTTTTGACTCCGGCTATAATAGCAAGGGCTTCTTGGTCGAGTTGGCTGTAATTTCTCTCCGATTTAGATAGTGTTTTTGAATAGAAGGTGACCGGTGCCTCTCTGCCATCTGGTAGATTGTGGCTCAGGATGGCGCTGATTCCAAAAGGCGATGCATCACAGGTGACCGTCAGAGGCAGGATATTGCTATACTGGATCAAAACGGTGTTCGATGTTAATAGATCTTTGATGTTTTGAAATGCTGCTTGTTCCCTATGGCCCCATTTCCAAATAGTTTTTTTGTCTAACAACCGATGTAAGGGTTCTGCTACGGTTGCTTTTTGAAGCAGGAGCACATTGTAGAAATTTATGAGACCTAGGAATGCTTGCAAGTCAGTTTTGTTCCTAGGTCTAGGTGCGTCTTTGATTGCCTTTATCTTTTTTTTGGTGGGGTGTATCCCTTGCTCATCTATGAGATAGCCTAGAAATTCGACCTGGTTGGGGGCTAGGTTGCATTTTTCCCGCTTTACTTTAAGGCCTGCGTCCCTGAATCTTCTTAATGCTTCTTTTAATCTGCTTTCTAGTTGGTTAGTGTTCTTTGCTGACACTAGTACATCATCAAAATAGGGGACGACTCCCTTGATTCCATCTAGAAAGCACTCCATGAGGCTTTGGAAAATGCCTGGGGCAATGCTAACGCCGAATTGAAGTCGGTTGCATTTGAATGCCCCTCTGTGTGTCACTATAGTCTGTGCCTCTGCAGTAGCAGAGTCAATGGGTAGCTGTTGGTACGCTTGTGCGAGATCAAGCTTCGCAAAAAATTTTCCTCCCTCTAGGGAGTGCAATAAGTGTTGCACTACCGGCACTGGGTATGCACTTTGTTGGAGTGCATGATTTAGGGTTGCCTTATAGTCTCCACAGATGCGCACTGACCCATCTGCTTTGACAGGGGTTACGATGGGTGTTTCGTACCTGGCATGGTCGATTGGCTCTAACACCCCTTGTGCTATTAGTTTGTTTAGTTGTTCGTCAATTTTTGGTTTTAAGGCAAAAGGGACGCGTCTGGCTTTGAGCCGGATGGGGGCTATTTTTGGGTCTAGGCTAAACAAAATTGGGGTCCCCTTGTACTTGCCTAGGGTCCCATTGAATACATCCTGGAACTCTTGCAACAGGCTCTCTTCCCAGTTGGCCGTAACAATGCTGTTGATCCTGGTCATCCCGATTCCCATTCGATTCCCGAACCATTCGATTCCCAACAGGCTAGGGTGATCACGGTCGACAATGGTCAGAGGCAAAATTTCAGCATGATTTTTAAATTTGACGAGTAAATGTCCAAGGCCCACTACCGGGATTCGATTTCCCTGGTAGTCCTTTAAGATCAGTTTTTGTTTTTCTAGTTCTTTTTGTTTGATGTTCGGTATCAGGCGTTGGATGGTATTCCAAGATACCATGGATAAAAAGGATCTGGAGTCGACTTCCATCTCACAGGGCTTTCCTTTGATGTTCACCTATATCCTGACCTTTTTCACGTTTGCTGCCCTGGCATTTCCAATTGTTACCGTCTGGTGCGTTTCTTCTCTGTCGCTTGTTCTTTTACTTCTATTATCTCCGTTCCATCTGCTTCCAGCTTGTCTCTTTATATCTGGGGGTGGTGGTGTTGCTGTCATGTCTTTTAGGACTATAGCTCTTTTTCTTTCAGCAGACCTTTTCAATGTGCCCCCTTTTGTTACAAGCTCTGCAGATTGCATCTAGGAACCTGCATTCAGATCGCGGGTGGTTGTCTCCGCATCCAGCACACTGGAATTCCCACCTGCTTCTTCTTTTTTCCTGCCATTTCTTGTCTGATTGAAGTCTATGGACATCTTCATTTTCATCATCAGTGTCACTCAGGGAATCGAGATCTTCATAGTGGGTGGTCGCTGTGGGCTGTTTCTTACTTCCCTCCGCCTTTTTCTCTCTGGTTTGATTTGGCGGATATGGAATTGAATTCATTTGGCGCATAGTGGCTGCGGATTTCTTTGCTGCTTCGGCCGCAGTGGCTTCTGCGATGGCCTCGGCCACATTGATGTTTGGTCTATTTAGCAGCTTACTCTGAAGTGTAGCATCCTTCAATCCGAGGACCACGTGGTCCCTCATGGCCTCGTCCATGTTCTTGAACTCCCAGGCTCCTCTGATGTGTCTCAGGGCTGCTACAAAATCTCCGATGGTTTCATTTTCTTTTTGGTCTCTTTTGTAGAACTTGTGCCTTTTTATCAAGTTGGAGACCCCAGGTGCATAGTGTGCTCAGAGCATTCTGTTCAGGTCGGGCCAAGTCATCTGTTTAACGTCTCTTGGTTTGGCTAGTGCCTTTGCCATTTTAAAAACGGCTGGTCCGCAGTGTGTTAGGAAGACAGCCCTCTTCCTTTGGTCAGATATTTCCTGGAGTTCATTGCTTTCTAAAACATTAGAAAGCAATCGATATATGACTCCCAATCCTCCTCATCAGGGTTAAATGGTGTGGGCAGTGCGTTGTTACTGGCCATCTCTCTCGCTCGGTTCTGATTGCCGCGTGCTTCGGTCTCGCTCTTCTACGACGATCCCACCTTCATCACCAGTGTTCCATTCGGAAATGAATTGTGCGAGACTGGGTTCCAACAACAACTCTTTTATTTCAACAAGTAATGCAATGGTAACGGAACAACAGCCCAAGCCGTGGCAGCCCTTCTTATAGCGGCTTGCCTGCAGTTTGTGGCCAATGACAGTACTTTGAGTATTCCTGCTGTCTGGTGGGCCAATCAGAATGCAACCAATCTGGGAACGGCCTTTTCAGCCAATCAGTTTAAGGCATTTGGAGTCTACCAAGTTCTATACACAACAATGTGCATGTGTATTCAATGAAAAGTGACATCAAAACTAGCACTTGTCATGCCCCTGTCAGAGTCTCATTCTGAGAGGGAAGCTGGGCAGCTGACAGAGAGTGGAAATGTGGCTCCATTAGCTGTGAAAGAAACTGTGAAAGGGCAAAGTCCAGTTGCGTAGAGCAGGAGAGAGGTAGACCAAGGTAGAAGGAATTCAGAGGAAGACTCGGGGCCACCCCCTCTTCATCCTAGGGCACTCAGGGAGAAATGGAGAAGGGAGCAATGTGACTTGTGTAGCTTACAGGGGAGGAAAGGGCCCTGATTCCCTTCATTAGCTGCAGCTGGGAACACAGTGTTTGAAACGGGAAGCTACGCACAGCAAAGTTGTTGGAAGGAAATCATGAGTTATCTGTAATTGTCGAGGCTTATCTGGGTTCCTGGTGTCTTCCCAACTGTGTGTGTGTTTTTTTGGCCTTTCAAGTCTGCAATTCCTTATCCTGCCCTGTCAAGTTAATTGCTGCAGTGTGATTTGTGTGGATTTTTATTTATAGTTTTTGTGTACTTTGTTTTTGGAATGAATTTCCTCCACTTAAAGACTGTTCTTGGGAGAGTTTTTTCTACAGCGGAAGGTAACCTGAACATTAGTGGGCAAAGTTGGAGGTATTAAAGGGACTCTTCTTGTTTATTTGACTGTGTTGCCTTTGTGCCACGCCCAGGGTCATCACAGCATTCTAAACTTTTACTTTTTACAGATCACCACATAATCCCCAAAAGCTTTTGTACACCACCACATAAACCAAGCATTATGGTCTGTAGCATCTATAGTTCTCTCTTTAAAAAAAACTTACAATGGAAAATAGTGACAATTTGTACAATGGCCAAAAAACTCTTAGATGCTGATGTTCCCCTAGAGGATACTGACATAATGCAATATTGATTAAGAACAGCAACATTTTATAAGATTAGGTGAAGAAATTACACCATTAAAAATATTTAGTTTGCTGCTCACACTGAGGAGAACCCGTAGTAACCTCACAGACAAAAGATGAAGTCATTCGTATAAACTATTGTGAATACTTTTAAGAGCTACATGATATATATCAATAGATTTCTCAAAAGGAAAAATGGGAGAGGAATAAAGAAGCAATATTCATTCAAATAGCTACAGTCCAATCAATCTCTGAGAAATTCACATGAAAATACTTTTAAAGAATGACCATCAGGGCATACTTCTTTTCACGAATGTGTATTAGTCTACTCTGCCACAAATAAATTGGCTTTGTTATTTGTTCAGAAAAATGTCCTGTGATGTCAGTTGAAGAAAAGGTAGAATGAATGGACAAATTGCATTTTTTCCATATTTGATTTTTTTAAGGAATGGAAGAATTATCACCAATCTACAATCTACAATCTACAAAACCATAAACATAAGCTTGTTCATATGACGGACAGAGTAATTTCTTTTGTGTGGTGGGTAGCTGTCAGTCATGAGGAGCTTTCCAGAAAAGTGACATGACTATATCACAAATATGGTTGTGGGTTGTACAGCCTTTGAAGATAGAAACACTCAAACCACCCACATTTAGGTAGGCAAATTTGTCAGATTTTCTTTTCTCACCTTCAGGTTGTTTAAATCACAATTAATTCCCACCCAAATGCCTGTAAACAAATGCGTAAAATCCATTCATAAATTTTGAATGGAATTCTCTCCCTTATCTGTGCAGCAGGCTACTGCAGCTGTATGGTTCTTTTCATGGAGTAGCATCTATACAATTTCAAAATGTCTCCAAGAGGTAGCAATTTTGTATGAATCAGGCCAAAGAATAGTGGAGATGTGTTTTCATTGTCCAAATCGGCTGGCTATCTAGTTCTCTGTATTATTCCATTCTACTTCTGGTGGATGTTAAATGCTGTCTTCCCTGTGTCTATTGCTTTCTCTTTTTCTTCACCTGCTGAGAAAAAAGGTAAATGAATCTCAGTTGGCTCATCCATTGTATTTTTATAGTTATGAGTAGTTCTATAGTTAGTGCATTAACAATAGAAGATCATCACCACTTAAAGGAAGTGTACTTATTATTATCAAAAATTTTCTCCTAATTGGCTTCCACAAGGGAATCTATGTCACAATTTATGCAGATTGACAGCAAGTTACATCTGATTAGCATAACAACAGGCAGAGATTCGGAGGTGTGGGGGGCGGATAGAGATCTTCTCCAGGAAAAATCAATAAAGTAAAGTTTCATTGAAGGTGAAGGCTTAAAAATGCTATCTTTAAAAGATTCTTATTAGTTCCATCCAGAGGTATCCACAACAATAAAATATGCATGGTGACTGTCAACTATGAAGTGATCCTGGATAAGGCCATCTTGGAGGCTTCAGGGTTGCCACACAAAGATGGTGGTGGTGGTGGAGGAGAATAGTTAGATGGGGTTTTATAGCCCAAACAATAAAGGTTTCTTGTGGGAATCAAGGACATTCTCACAGGTGGCTGGCCAGAGTCGGAGTGAAGTAACCAAGCAATCATCCAACACCTTGATTGGTCAGAGTGACCAGTGATTTGGGGGAAAGATGTCACTTTTACTTTTTAATTAGGTGAAAGCCACAGGAGCTTTCACTAGTTGTGCCAATATGATGTATCCAGTAAATTGTTCTTTAAGGAATTTGCCTGCTTCAGAGTTCTGCATTACTTGGAATACTGACAGTGACATTGTACAAGCTTCACCCCTTATATTTGTGGATGACACTGTGTTCCCAAAGCAAAGAAATAAAGTTTGCATTATGATGTCATGGCACTTATTTTGTCATTTGCCTACTTGTTCCCATGGATGGATGCTTTCCAAGTGGCAAAATTAAAATATTCTTTAAGGATAAGATTTAATTATTTCCGGAGGCATCAAAAGGGTGGTTCAAGGAATCTTCACTCTTAAACAAACAAAGCACTAAGCAAAATTGTGCACATGCACAATATACAAACATTTCCCAGGTGTATTTGCAGCAATTTGGTCTCCTCATCAGGAGCATTAAAAGTGGGTGAAAGAAGACAAGATATTCCATTCCATCTTTGTTCCATGTCAACTTATTATCTTTCACAATGATGAACAAAATACAAATAAACTGATTTTCCCATTTCACTGATAATTATCTTTATTGCTGATTAATTCTATCCTTTTCCCTGCTATGCATTCATGCTGTGACCTACAGACAAACATTAAGAGAGGGGGTTGTCCTATTTTCCAAAGCATCAAAAGGACAAGAAACAGTAGATGGAAACCAATCAAGGAGAGAACCAACCTAGAACTAAGAAGAATTTTTCTGACAGTTAGAACAATTTATCAGTGGATTGATTTGCTTACAAAAGTTATTGATCCTCCAACACTGGAAGTTTTTAAAAACAGACTGGACAATCATTTGTCTGAAATGGTATAGGGCCATGATGGCAAACCTATAGCACGCTGGAAGTGAGATGTCACCCAGAAGAGCCCCACTGCGCATGCGTGTGTGTGCCCCGCCAGCCAGCTGATTGTTGGGTATTTGCTGCATATGCGAGGGGAAACGCGTGCAGGGGAGATGTGCATGCATGCGCAGAGGCATGCAGCATGTGTGTTATGATATGAACAGAATAACCCTTGAGTAACAAGGATATGCACATGGAAACGTTTATGAGAGAAGTTATGAATAATTATCCAGCCACACACAAATACACTAAATTGAGTTGAAGTTTACTTTAAGAAATAGCATAGTCTAATAAACAGTCCAGGTCATATATGTTTAACAGTCCAAAGTATATCCAATTACAAATCTTCTTACCGGTTGCCTTTGTCATTTACAGTAAACAAAAATATCAAAGTATAAGCACAGCATAAATATAACAGAGAATCTTAGATAGCAACAGAATGTCAGAGAGACAGAATGTCAGAGAGAGCAAGCTATGATCTCTAGCTCCCTCTTATGATAATTTGCAATATAATCAACCAATCGGAATATAGTACAGATCAATACAATGATTTTGTCTTAAAGCTACAAACATACATATTGCCAACCCAACTAATTGGTGGACAGATCCCTAACAATGTGGTGGGGTTGCATGTGTATGTATAGAGGCATGTGGTGCAGGGGGGTCGCATGTGCATGTGCAGAGGTGCACAGTGTGCACGCAGGGTGTCATGCGTGCATGCACAAGGGGTGGGGGGAATTGTGCATGCATTGCATCATGGGTGCAGGCATGCGAGCACATGCATGCATGCACATGCATGCATTTTTGGTGCACAACATGGAAAAGGTTAGCCATCACTGGTATAGGGTTTCCTGCCTGAGCAGGAGGCTGGACTAGTCATTAGAAGATAGCCAAGGTTCCTTCCAATTATTATTCTGTTATACTGTATTTCCCATTAGTACAGCTTCACTCATTTTGGTTATCTTCTATACTAGCAGTGTCAAAGTTGTAACGTCACGGCATTGTCACGTGACATATCACAACTTTTTTCACCTTCTCTAAACCAAGCATGGCATGGCCAGCACGTCATGCATCCAGCCCGCAGGTGGCAAGTAAGACATCCCTGTTCTATACCATATTTCTTTTCCATCTATTCCAAATAATTGGGAAATTGTTATATATTATAGAAGTATCCTTTCCTCCAGAAGTTGTTCTATTTTGACTTTTGTTTTTTTTTCATTTCACAGTCATTTTCTCCCAAGTATCATTTTTTAGATTACCAAATGATGGTCTGTCCCTTTTTCAGAACCGCTCATTACCTTTGTATCTTTCATTCATTTTCTTAATCTTTCATCATCAATTGACAAATCAATTATGCTTTTTCATTCCTTCCTTTGCCAGGTGTTCACATGGGGTAAAGCAGTGGTTTCTTTTCTTGGAATAACACAGCTGTCTTCTACAGCTGTATCACAATCCTGGAAGAAGATTTTTTGGCTTAAGGAATTGTAGACAGGTGCTATGGGCATTTCCTTGTATGTTGCAACTCCCTCCACTATCACCAGATTTTGAAGTAGTGCAAAGCCCTGTTTGCTAAATTGAATCCAATTTTTACACTTTGCTTTCTGCCCCAACAACTTCAGATGTTTGAAAACAACACTGAATAATGAAGGAAGTAAATAATGGAAGTGTTGTACAATCTCTTGCATTTGTGGGCACAATTCCCCTTATCGAATTTTCTATCTTAAGGGACAATGTCACCTACGATCTCTCTAATGGATGACTTTGTTCCTGTTAAGCCAGGAAACAAATTTATATGTTTATCAAACTCTCTTCTTCAAATGAAAAGGGAAAGAACAGGTTAATGTTGAAAAGTCTTTTAGCCTGATGGTCTTCCAGAAGAGTAGTTTTCAGTGAACATAAACACTGAAATCAGAATCTATGAAGAGTGAAGTGCTGATATCCTTTAGAAATTCTCTTCTGGAAATATTGCTTCTGACACTGGAAAGTTCTTTTTTTAAAAATAATAATCTAAGCGGAAGTTATACATTCTCAGTGGGTGTTTGCCTGTCTTCCACAGGTTGTGTAACAATTTGAGAAGAAAAACAAATGGAATTGGCAGTTTATATTGCAAATATCCATTATCAGACACAACAAGGTATGGGCTATTTGGGGGTTATCTGGATTGCCTCAGACAAAATGGTACTATCATATTGATGGCAATGTTGCCATGTATGGAGAGTCAACACTTCTGTTGGAAATCATTCTAATGTAAAAGCTCCCTGCCCAAAATATTAGTAATGGATCAGGCATAAGAATCGATAGTCCAAGCTGTAACTTATCAAGTGTATATGAAGAGAAGTGATGTGATTTACTTCTACTAAACATAAAGCTTTAGAAACAATTTCCTAATCATAAAGTAAGAAATCCTTCCATTTGGTCCTATTGGATGAACTAAAGCTTAACTGGGAGTGAACCCAGAAAAAAAAACATTTGGCTTTGCAAACTTTTTAAAATTATCTGCTGTAAACATTTTAAAGGTACCTTCCTGTTGCTTTTAATGGCTTCAAGATGCCATAAACTTAAACAGTATTTCTCTTTGAGCTTGTAAAATTTCTTCAGCTGAGGCAAAAGAAAGATGAAATTTTTCCATATGATACTTCTCTAGTTTTGCTCTCTAATTTGTGTAAGGTTATAATTCCTTTTTATTCTTTTTTCATTCATCATGATAGGGATTCTCAGAATTTCTTCTTTAAAACATTGGTCTATGCAGTAAGTGTTCCATCTGGAAAAACGCGAGGTAGACCGGGTTCCAACAAACAAAGTCTTTATTGAAGCAAGCAACAGTAACGGAACAGTTTGGCTGAAGCCGCGGCAGCCTTTTTATACAGGCTTGCCTGCCGGCTTGTAGCCTATGGCAGCTATTTAACTTTGCCGCCTTTCAGCGGCTCTTTTGGATTGGTTCCTAATGAACCAATCCAATGCTTAGTCTTTTAGCCAATCAGATTGCATAGTTTGGAGTATACCATTTTATACAGAACACCCCTCCCCCCTTAGTTTAGTCCTACGTGGGTGACATAGTTGCGCAGGTAGGTGGGGCTTTTTCTGACTCTACTTGACTTGCACGGTTCATTCTTGCTGGAGACTTCGAGCGGTTCGGATGGGATCGCTGTCTCTCCGGCTCTTCTCCATGGAACCGCCTGGAAGGGTGAGTCAGCAAGGTTGCTACCGCTTGAGTTGCTCAGGCCGGTGGTTTTGCCGCTCCCTCCTGGTTTTCCCGGGCAGGTCGAGCTGGTTTTGCTGGCCCCTTCCAGGATGGGTTCCTCTTCCTATGGATTATTTCTGCCAGTTTCATCTAACCGTAAGTGTTCTTTTTGCTCTTTTTGATTGGTTAGATGTTCTGGGTTTATTTTTAACAGTTCGTTTTTTCCTTCAGTATTATTTTCTTGTATCCCCCCCCCCCTCTTTGGTTTTGTTTTCGTCGATTTTTATTGTTGGAGGTTGCGTGGTCATATTTCGCTCAACCTTTCGGGAACGAAGCTGGTCTATGTGCCGCTTCCATTCCCTGTCATCATTTACGGTCAGACGGTAGGACCGGGGGTCTGTTATTTGTGTGATTGTGGTTGGAAGCCATAGAGTGTCCCTGGTAAAGTTCTTTGTGTAGACTAGG
Source organism: Laticauda colubrina (assembly GCA_015471245.1). Lineage (NCBI taxonomy): Eukaryota > Metazoa > Chordata > Lepidosauria > Squamata > Elapidae > Laticauda > Laticauda colubrina. Next base: position 19,899,754 of record BLBF01000032.1, read on the forward strand.
TTGCCGATTTCAAATGTGCAGAAATGGCTGGAGGAGTAGGGGGGTTTCTCAAAGGTGTAATTTGGATGTAATCTATCCAAGTGTGATCTAAGTTTCCTCCCCATTAACAATTCTGCCGGGCTTTTGTTAGTTACAGTGCTGGGGGTGATATGTTGGAGGGTGAGTAAATGGTCCACTTTATCCTGGACATCCCCTGGGTCCATTTTCTCCAAACCCTCCTTGGTAAACCTGACCATTCTCTCAGCCCTACCATTTGCCGCCAGTTGGGCTGGTGCAGTTAGTGCATGGCGTATGCCTAAGGAGGCTAGATATTGTCCAAATTGTATAGCGGTCAGTTGTGGCCCATTGTCGGACACTAGGACGTCTGGCAACCCATGGGTTGCGAATAGCTTGTTTAGCTTTTTTATAACAGCGTTGGTTGTTGTAGATGACATTACTGCGACTTCTAACCAATTCGAATATGCATCTCCAACAATCAAGAATGTATGCCCCCTGGTCGGACCCGCAAAGTCAATATGGATTTGAGACCAGGGGCCTCGTGGGGTCTCCCAATCCCTTATAGGAGCTTGTGGTGGTGATGGCCTGGTTTTCTGGCATTTATTGCATGTGGCAACCCAGTACTCAATATCTCTGTCTAAACCAGGCCACCATACATAGCTCTTAGCTGGGCTTTTCATTTTCACGATGCCTGGGTGGCCTTCATGAAGCACTCTAGTTTGTAATTTGGAAGGAATTACCACCTGATCACCCCACAATAAACACCCCTTTTGTATTAACAGTTCAGTCTGTCTGGTGCAGAAAGGTTTAAAGTTTTCAGTTTTTTGGTTTTCTGGCCAACCTTTACCTACCCAATTTAAAATGCGGGAAGTCACTGGGTCTTTAGCGGTTGCTCTGGCGACATCATGTGCAGATATTGGCAGTTCGGGGAAGGCTTCTATTTGCAGGGTGGCAATTGTTGGCGCCGGGTCTTCCTCCGTCATTGGCAGTGATGTTCGACTTAATGCGTCTGCATGGGAGATCTGTTTCCCGGGTTGATGTATCAAAGTGTAGGAGTATGCTGCTAGGAATTATGACCATCTAGTCATTCGAGGAGATAAAATGTTCGGTATGGGTTTGTTTCCCACCAAAATTCCTAGTAGTGGTTTATGGTCAGTTACGATTTAAAATGTTCTTCCATGGAGGTACTCGTGAAAATGTTTAACTCCGGTGACAATTGCCAGGGCTTCTCTGTCTAGTTGACTATAGTTGCGTTCTGCTTTAGAAAGTGTTTTTGAGTAGAAGGCGACGGGTGCCTCTCTCCTGTCAGGCAATTGGTGGCTCAGGATGGCACCAACTCCAAATGGTGAGGCGTCACAGGTGACCATCAATGGAAGTGTGTTACTAAACTGAATATGAATGGTGTCTGAGGTTAACAGATTTTTTATGCCTTGGAATGCTTTTTGTTCTCTATGCCCCCAAGTCCAACTAGTTTTCTTATCCAATAAATGATATAACGGTTCAGCTATCGTTGCTTTGTGAGGGAGGAATACATTATAGAAGTTTATTAGACCCAAAAATGCTTGTAATTCCGTTTTGTTTTTTGGCTGTGGCGCGTCTCTAATAGCCTTGACCTTTTTTTCTGTAGGGTGTATACCCTCACTGTCAATTAAATACCCCCAAAATTCGATGCGATCAGTCATTAAATAGCATTTTTCTTTTTTGACTTTCAGGCTGGATTCTCTACATTTTGTTAGCACTTCTTTCAGTCTTTTCTCTAATTGGGTCATATTTTTAGCTGAAATTAGGATGTCATCAAAATATGGCACGACCTCTTTAATTCCATTTAATAGGCATTCCATAAGGCTTTGGAAAACACCTGGGGCAACGCTCACTCCAAATTGAAGTATGTTACATTTGAATGCCCCTCTGTGAGTTACTATTGTCTGTGCCTTGGCCATTATTGGATCTACTGGAAGCTGTTGATATGCCTGGGCTAAATCAAGCTTGGCAAAAAAATTTCCTCCCCCTAGCAAGTGCAGTAAATGTTGCATGATTGGCACAGGGTATGCACTTTGCTGCAATGCATGGTTCAGGGTAGCCTTGTAGTCTCAGCAGATGCGTACCAACCCATCAGGTTTAACAGGTGTTACTATTGGTGTCTCCCATCTAGCATGGTCAGTTGATTCTATGACCCCTTGCTCAATTAATTTATTTAACTGTTCATCAATTTTGGCCTTTAAAGCAAAGGGGACTCATCTGGCTTTTAATCTTCTAGGTGCTACGTGAGGGTCTACATTAAAGGAAATTGGGGTCCCCCGGTACCTGCCTAAGGTGCCGTCGAAGACGTCCTGGAACTCATGTATCAGGCTCTCTTCCCAGTTGATTGCGGCTACTTGGCTCACCCCGATCATTCCAATGCCCAATGGTGCGAACCATTCGATGCCCAGGAGGCTGGGGCAGTCCCGGTCGACTAGTGTTAGAGGCAGGACTTCAGCGTGCTGCTTGTATGTGACTTGGAAATGTCCTAGACCTACCACAGGGATTCAGTTTCCTTGGTAGTCTTTTAGAGTTAATTTTTGTTTCTGGAGTTCTTTTAATTTGATGTTTGGAACCAGCCGTCTGATTGTGTTCCAAGACACCATTGACAGGAAGGATCCTGAGTCGACTTCCATCTCGCAGGGGCTTCCTTCAATTTTTACAACAATTTTGACTTTTTTCCCGCTTTCCGTCTGGGCGCTTCCAATAGTGACAGTTTGATAGGTCTTTTCTCAGTTGCCGGTTCGTTTGTTGCGCTCCCATTTCTTTTCGGCTTGCTTTGCTTCAGCTGGTAGTGGGGAGTTACTGCGTCTGTTTGGGCTGTTATTTTTTTGATTCCTGCAGACTTTCTCAATGTGTCCCGTCTTTTTGCAAGCTCAGCAGATGGCATCAAGGAATCTGCAATCAGCTCGAGGGTGGTTTCCCCCGCAGCCAGCGCATTCCCGCCAATTTCTTTTTTCACGCCTTTTTTTGTTGGCTTACAGGTGATGGACCTCATCGTCCTCATCTTCCATTTCTGATGGACTGTCGAAATCTTCATGATGAGTTGTGGTGGGAGCTTGCTTTTTTCCTCTGGATAGGGTCATCGTGTCATTATTTGAGTTCATTTGCTTCATAGTGGCCACTGACTTTTTTGCAGCTTCTGCTGCTGTGGCTTCTGTGATCGCTTCAGCCACTGTGATATTGGATTTATTTAGTAGTTTACTTTTTAAGTTAGAGTCTCTCAGACCTAGGACACCTCAATCTCGCATGGCTTCATCTAAGTTCAGAAATTCGCAAGCTCCCCCCAGTTGTCGGAGAGCTGCCATGAAGTCAGCGATGGTTTCGCCTTCCTTCTGGTCCCTTTTGTAGAATTCGTGCCGCTTGATGAGATTTGACACTACTGGTGCGTAGTGGGCCTTTAACATTTGGTGAAGTTCAGAGCAAGTCATTTGTTTCATGTCTCTGGGCTTCGCCAATGCTTTGGCCATTTTAAATACGGTTGGTCCACAACGCGTTAGGAATACAGCCCTCTACCGCTGGGCTGAGATCTCTTCCATCTCATTGCTCTTTAAGAACATCAGGAAACGGTCTACGTATGACTCCCAATCCTCTTCGTTGGGATTGAAGGGTGCGGGTGGCGCGTTATCCCCAGCCATTACTTTAGTCTGGAATTCTTTCTGCCG
>BLBF01000032.1:19903443-19968082 GCA_015471245.1 Laticauda colubrina
AGGTAGACCGGGTTCCAACAAAGTCTTTATTGAAGCAAGCAACAGTAACGGAACAGTTTGGGTGAAGCCATGGCAGCCTTTTTATTCAGGCTTGCCTGCCGGCTTGTAGCCTATGGCAGCTATTTAACTTTGCTGCCTTTCAGCGGCTCTTTTGGATTGGTTCCTAATGAACCAATCCAATGCTTAGTCTTTTAGCCAATCAGATTTCATAGTTTGGAGTATACCATTTTATACAGAACAGTAAGGACAAAGAGAGAATGGACAGAACTATTTAGAGAATAGCTTGAACTATTTCCAGTTCTGATCACTGTTGCATCTATAAGTTTGCTTGCAATATGAAATATATTGTGCAGTGGGCTACATCAAAAAGGATCAGTTGATTCAACCAGCTAAAAATAGCTCAGTACAGACCCTGTTATGCTCAGGGTTAAGTTTTTGGTCCCCCAAATTAGAAGAAGAAACATTATTATGTTTCTCTATGGTCTACATATAAGGATTGAATTAATCTTACATTGATTAATAATGGATATTGTATGAAACTCCCCTCCTTTCCTGTTAATTAGTGTTTCCTCTCTCTTTTTTGTTATTTTAAATTAATATAGCTAGAATTTTTTTTCTCTGCATCATCATAGTGTGTCTTTTTCTTCTGTTGGTAGTGTAAAAGTCTGTACTTCATCATTAAAATAAAAAATAGCAAGCTATGCAATGGATATAGTTATAGTCATATATTAATCTATTTTCCTTACTTAGTTTTCCAAAAAATAGAGCTAAAGAGAAACTGTAAGAAAATACGTTGAGAAAATAAGCCTCTTGATTATAGGATTTGCTGCCAAATCCTAGCTACATAGAACTCATCTTCCAACACATTGATTGTGGCCAAGTCCCATGGGGAAAAATGAGTGAGTACTATTTTCGTAAGATGGTGACTTGTGTTGCCATAGTCAACAATAATAAGATTTGAATGAGTTATGCCTTATTGAATGAGGGTACATTGTAGAAACAGTCTTATTTATTTATTTTTTTGGGGGGGGTTGTCTTATTTTTTCCATATCTTCTATTTGCTCATAGCGGGCAGGAGGCCACAAGGATCTGTCCCACATGCCCCACACCAGTTTACCTCAGGCCACTGCAGCCAGGCCATCCACACTGACACCTGCCTCACCTCTTGGCTTTGGCCCTATCACACTGCTTGGCCTGCTCCATTCTGAATGCAAGCAAGAAGTGGGGTGGCCATGTGGACTCCTGCTGCACATGGCTGCTGTTGCTGTTGCCATGAGGCAGGTGTTGGGGCATGGATAGCCTGGTTGCGGCGGCCACCCTCATCTCACCTCATGGCCATGGCACCATGATAACCAGGTGAATGGGTGGCCAACCAGCTGCATAGGCTCTTAAGTAGGACTTATTTTGGAGGGCAGGGCTTATATTATCTGCACATGTAAAACATGCTAGGACTTATTTTTAAGCCCATGTCACACTGCACCAACGGATGCAAAGAGGATGTAAAATGGACAAAAAAGCTTGCCATCCATTGGTTAATGCGATGTACTCACTGCCTTCCATTTTGCTTCCTCTCTATCCGTCCAGCATCCGTTTATTGACGTTTCATCCGCTCAGAAAGTTTTGAGCTGCCCAAAACTTTTGAGCGGAAAATGTACCCAATGCATCCATTCTGCATCCTCTAGGCATACAGGGGACATCTGTTCTGCATCCATTACACACCTGCTATTTCTGCTAAGCATTCGCTGTGCATCTGCACAACTCAAATCCATTCCAGCGGTAAACGGACGCAGGGAGGAAGCAGAATGGACGCGCAGCGTTAGTAGCACGGATGGAGAAAGGATGAAAGCGGATGCAGCTCATCCGCTCTGCATCCGCTCTGCATCCGCTCTGCATCCGCTCTGCATCCGTTCTGCATCCTCTATGCATCCGCTCTGCATCCTCTACGCATCCTCTACGCATCCGCTCTGCATCCGCTCTGCATCCTCTATGCATCCGCTCTGCATCCTCTACTCATCCTCTATACATCCGCTCTGCATCCTCTATACATCCCCTCTGCATCCTCCCCATGTCCATTCCTTTCCGTGTTATCCGCTCTGCTTATGTAAATTTTTGCCCCTTTTGAGAGCGGATAACAACGGATGGAACATTTTGCTCGTCCGTTGTGTCCTTTTTGCATCCATTGGGCAGTGTGACATGGCCTTTAGGACAGGTCTTATTTTCAGAAAAACAGTGTCATTGTATGTATTTTTCATTAATATAGTTAGCTTTGTAACAAATGTGAGCTAGTATCTACTCAGAAAAGTGTACAATTTGAAGAATAAACTATATTTTAAGTTTCCCAACATAATATCAAATTTAGTATAGCTTTAAAGTGCTGTGTATAGCTCATGTTTCTCTCTAAAATATATATTTTATACATGCTTTAATTCATGAGGATTTGTTCCAGGTACCCCATCTATGTGATTTCATGAAAGTTTCCTTCTGAAGGCACCTTCAGTTTGAGTTGTGTGAATTGGCCATGTTTCTCAAAAGTAGTCTTTTGAAAAACAATAAAAATTGTATCTGAAGGTTAGGCAGATTCTTGATGTTTAGGATTATCATTTTCATGGATCTGAAATGTCTGGAAGCAATCAGTTCTTTTCCTAGTCCTTTCTTTAGGCAGTCACTTGTGGCACTTAGCTAATGCTGAAATGGCTCCTCTTATAGAACAGTTTTCATGAGTTTACCCAGCTTTTATGAAACAAGACCGGCAGATATTTTTCCTTTCCATAAGGAGTGGACAACTGATTGTCCTCTAGATTCCACTGAACTTCAACTCCTAGCAGCCTCACTAGAATGAGATGTTTTATTTTATATTATTTATATCCTGCTTGTATTATTTTTTACAAATAACTCAAGGCAGCAAACATATCCAGCATACTTCCCTCCTCCTATTTTCTCCACAATAACAACTCTGTGAAGGAGGTTGGACTGAGAGAGAGTAACTGACCTGAAGTCACCCAGCTAGCTTTCATGTCCAAGGCAGGACAAGAACTCATGGTCCCTTGCTTTCTAGCTTGGTGCTTTAATAGCCAGACTAAACTGGTTGGCTGTTAGTTAACGATAAACAATCCATTGTGATTGTAGTTCAGTAATGCCTGCTTTTAATCAATTTGGGGACTTGCCAGGAGAGAAAATGTTGAGAAAATCCTGTAAGATACTTTAGCATTATTTCTGTGCTACAGCTAAATCAACTGAGGCTGTGAGAAAGTGTTTACAGTTGAGATCAAATATTGAGGAATAGGAGAGGTGAACCTTAAACCAATGGCTTCATAATGCAGAGCTTATAGATGATATAATTTACTGGCTCTAGACTAGCAGTGTCCTTTAATTTATTTAAGTTTCATTGGAAGCTTACTGGTCAGCACAAAGATATTTTAAAAGAAATAATAAAATAGAAGAAAAAGAAGCTTATACTTCTTGAAACATCCTTAGCTGAGCAGCTGTTGGTCCAATATTTTCAGGACAAATGATATCAGGTGTACAAAACCATTTGCATTCCACCAAATGTCCAGTATATACGATAGATAATGACATGGAAGTTGTATGGTTTGACTAGCAAATGACTTCCCTTGGCTCCAATTCACTACTAAGGCCCGGTCCCACTGCACTTACGGATGCAAAGAGGATGTAAAACGTTAAAAAAAGCTTGCCATCCATTGGAAAACGCTATGCATCCGTTGTGTACTCATTGCATACGTGTTTCATACACTCTATCCGTCGAGCATCCGTCCACTCAGATTTCATCCGTGCAAGAAGTTTTGAGCTGCACAAAACTTTGTGAATGGATGAACTTTCCGTAACATAAGAGCAACAAATGTTCTATGTCCATTTAGCATCCGTTAAATGTCCACTGTATCCTCTTTGCATCCTCTGGGCATCCTCGCAACTCATATCCGCTGGAGCTGAAAATGGAAAGAGGGAGGAAAGAAAAGGTACATGGAACGTCTATACATCATTAGTAGCACGGAAAAACCGTGTTTCTCACATAATAAGGCCAGGCCTTATTTTTTTTTGACCCCCGAAAAAACGGCGAGGCCGTCTTTTCAGGGGTGACTTAATTTCCTCCCCCACCAAGAGCGGCCCACCAAGAGACTTTAGGGCAGTCTCTTTCTGGTGATTAGAGCTCCCCAAGCGCGGTCAACAGTCACTTTGAACGCCGGTAGAAGCGGCCTGGGGTGAGCGCGCACACACACACACTCCCCTTGCCGTGAGGCCGCTTCTATCTGCCGATAGAAAGCTAGCTCCCTTGAGGACACAGTCCCCAGCTGCTTCAGGGTGATGCGTGGCTGCCCCTGTCCCCTCACCTTTAGGGCAGTCTCTTTCCAGTGATTGGAGCTCCCGAAGAGCGGTCAAAAGTCACTTCGATCAGCCGGTAGAAGCAGCCTCGGAGCGAGCACACACATACACTCCCCTCGCCGCGAGGCTGCTTCTATCTGCTGATTGAAAGCTCCCTTGAGGACACGGTCCCCAGCTGCTTTGGGGCAATGCGTGGCTGCCCAGTCCCCTCGCCTTTAGGGCAGTCTCACTCCTCTCGCCTCAGGCCACTTCTACCGGCCGATCGAAGTGGCTCTTGACCGCACTTGGGGAGCTCCAATCGCTGGAAAGAAACTGCCCTAAAGGTGAGGGGAAGGGGCAGCCATGCCTCACCCCAAAGCAGCTGGGGACTGTGTCCTCAAGGGAGCTTTCAATCGCCCAATAGAAGTGGCCTCGCGGCGAGGGGAGTGTGTGTGTGTGCACTCATCCCAGGCTGCTTGTACCGGCCGATTGAAGTGGCTGGTGACTCTGCCTTCAAGAGAGCTTCTATCGGCTATCAGGGTATTCTAGCCTAGGCTACCTGCAGGGTACTCCTAAAGGCAAGTTTTCTCCCCCCCTTCCCCCCCACCCCTGCCCTTCCCCCCCATTTCTCTACACCTCGTGTAGTTCTAACGAACAATGTGAGAAATGTTGGGGAAACGCATGGTTTTAATAGGCCTAAATTTAGGGGGCAGGGCTAAATTTCACCTCATGCCTAGAAATCATGCTGGGCCTGCCTATTGGTGGAGGCTGTATTGTTGGAGAAACATGGTAGACAGGATGCGCAGTGAACGGTTTGCATCTGATATACATCAGTGTGGCATCCCCTTTCTTTCCTTTAGGCGTACGTGATGCATCCGCTTCATCCGCTATGCGTCCGCTTCAAAATTCTCCCCCGGAACCCCTTCGGAGGTGTCATCCGCTTCCATCCACTTTCATCTGCTAGGCTTCCTATGAACATCCATTTAACATCCCCGCTACATACTGTAGAAAGGCTGAAAGTACCTTTCTCTGAGGGTTCAAATTTTCCCGCTGGGAGAGCTCTGGTGGAAGGATACAGACAACTGCTTGAAAGCTGGATATTTTATTTTCAGGAAGCTAGACTGCATTCCTGGAGCTAGCTAGCTCTTTGAATGATAAGTTCCCAATTTTATACCTTTTTCCCTCCCTTTGTGTATAAGGTTTTGACACTAACATCCTTTCAGAGTTTGTTTTTCTTTCTGCCAAAAGGCAACCTCAAAGAGGTGCAAAAACAACTCTGAGGGGCAGCTTCCTGTTTTACCAGTTTTTTCCTCTGATCTCTTTTAGTTTTTTTTTATGGCTTTTGTAATCTTCTATTTGTTATTCCTGCCTTTTGGCTGGTTTGGTATGTTGTGGCTTTTGTCTAGGGGTGTGTTTATTAGATTTCTTTTCCTATGCAAGCCTGTTCCATGGCTGGCCTGATGTTCCCTTTCTACAATTCCTCATTTTTTATTTTTTTTTTCTCTAAGGTTTGATATCTGATTGAATGTCTTGGTATACTTGGTATTCTTGATCAATCTGGATCATCATCATAGCTGCCTGTCCCCTTTTTAATTTTCTGTTTTTAGAGGGAATACAGGCCTTCAAGCAGCTGAGGCAGGGTGGTATGCACCTACAGAGGCAACACATGAGGGCCCCAAAGACACAAATGATGACTGTGGTTGTTATGAGGATTTTTAGCCAATGGAAATCTGGCATCCATGAGAAGAGCCATGAAAAGTCCAGGAATGATTGCTCCTGACCAATATTTTGAGCTAGCTCTTTCAGGTGGTGGATGTCCCTCCCTACGAGTTCTGAGGTTTCGTTCAGATTGAAGCAACACATCCCTTTGAATGTTTTGCAGCCATAGTTATGCTTCAAGAGAAGGAAGTCTATTGCTGCCCTATTCTCCAGAGTGGCTTCTCTGACCTCCCTCAGTTCTCTGTTAAGGGCATCCAGGGCATGGGAGGTCGAATTCAAACTTTTTGCCAGGGTACATGCTAGTTCATTCAAATTTTTAGAATTTCACACTGCCAATCCAGGCACCCCTACCAAAGATATTGCCAATGAGATGTATTCTGTTTTGTTGGGAAGGGAGACTTTGGAGTCACAGTCTGAGTCTAGGGTTTGGAAGGCTCTCCTGTGTCGTCTCTGTAAGGATGGCATAAGCATGGTTAATTTTCCTAAGGTGCAGGGGCCATTTGTGGCATTTGCAGGAAGGTATGAGTAGGCTTTTAAGCCACACAGGAAAAACCATCCAGGTGGGAGCTTCAGATAACTATATGAAAATGATATGGTCTCTGTGTAGTTGCATTTTAGGTCTGTGTTGCTAAGACTGGTGCATTTTGTGACCCTAGGTGAGCTGCACCCAATGACATCAAAGCATTTCTCAGAGGTGGTTACTGCAGCAACGTGTAGGACATACATGGTGTTGTCCTTAGTTTCTGTAGAGTGGCCCCAGCTAAAAATGCTTTCGTAGGAGTCAGGAAGGTTTCTAAATGTGGTGTAGTTAATGATGTTATGTGGCCTAGTTGCTACTCCCATTAGGCATGTAGTTAGGATATCCTTGACTGATTTCCCTCCTGCTAGGCAAAAGTTAGTAGTGTTGAGTATTTCTTTTGCTAAATATCCCCATATGTTTCCTTTCTCTGGGTTAAGCTTTGGTTCCAGGAACGCAGTTGCTTGTGTTACAAGTATTACAATTGTTACAGAAAATAATAATACACAGTGTATATTACATTTCATGTTTCCCATTGCTAGATTCTTTTCTTCCCTCCCCCCTCTTTTTTTTTTTTTATTCGTACAATGTGAAAAATGTAAAAGTATCAAAAATTGTAAAAGTCTGTTCTTTAAAAAAAACATACAAAAAAGAAAGAAAAAATACAGAAGAAAAGTAAAAAATGTATACACACACACACAAAAAATAGAGTGTTATAACTTAGCACCTGGGAGTCCAGTTTTGTGTAATTCAGTGATTGCCCTTGGTTCCTCAGAGTTGTTTGGTTCAGTGGTGTTGAAGAATGTTGCAAGCGTCCATTGATCTGTGTCTGGACTTTTCTTGAGTTTGATGGGTGGAGTTTGGCTGTGGTCTATGACTGCTGACTTTGCATGTGTCCAATGTATCCAAGAGTCTCGTTCTGCGATCTTAATGGCAGTGTGAGTAGTCAGTAAAACTTGATAGGGTCCTTTCCACCTGAGTTGTAGAGGTGAGGTTCTGGTGAAGAACTTGATCCACACCCAATCTCCCGGTTCATATGGATGCAGGGCTTCTTCCAAGGGTAAGGTCTGCATCAGTGCACTCTGAGTCCAGAGGGTCTGTAGTCGCTTTTGCAGGGCTGCAAGATAAGAAGAGAGAACCATATCCCCCCTATCTAGGCAGAGGGAATGAGGGTTGAGACCTTGTAAGGTATCAGGAGGCAGACCAAAAAGGGTTGCTGTCAAGGTTGGTGTGATGATGGTATGAGGTAGAGGTTTGGTGGCCACCCATTTGGCTGTTGCATCTGCATATTGATTTCCTTTCATTATTGTAGAGTCATCTGTTTGATGGGCTTTACAATGGATGACTGCTAGCGCTTGTGGTAATTGGATGGCCTCTAAAAGTTTGGCTACTAATGATACATGTACTATTTGTTGTCCTGCTGAAGTTAAAAAAAAAACCCGTTGTTTCCATAGGGCTCCTGTTGCATGGCAGACTCCAAAAGCATATTTGGAGTCTGTATAGATGTTGGTAGATCGGTTCCTAGCAGTTTCGCAGGCTTTCGTTAAGGCTATAAGCTCAGCTGCTTGGGCACTATGGGAAGGAGGAAGGGGGGAAGCCCAAATAATTTCTTGTAGAGAGACTACAGCTGCTCCTGTTACTCTTTTGTTCTGGTGCATGTAGGAGGAACCGTCTGTAAAAAGTTCCAAGTCGGGGTTTTGTAGCTTGGTATCTGTTAGATTGGAGCGGGTTAGTTCAGCATCATGCACTAAATGGAGGCAATCATGGAGATTGCTTTCTTCCTGTTCTGTGGGGAGCAGGGTAGCTTGGTTTAGAGTATTACATCTTTCAAATGTAATGTGATCAGAGGTAAAAAGTTCAGCTTCATATTGAGCCAAACGCTGCTGAGTAAAGGCTCGTATCTGGCTTTTTAAGAGAATTGCAAAAACTTCATGGGGAACTTTTAGCAGTAGAGGATGCCCTAGTACCAAATCTTTAGATTGTTTCACCAGTTCAACTGTAGCTGGTAAGCAGGGGACAGTGCCCTGAGCTACTGGATCTAGGGTTACAGAATAATAAGCAACTGGCCGATGTGTGTGTCCAAAAGGCTGTGTTAGAACGCCAGAGGCGACACCTAATTTATCATGGATGAATAAGGTAAAAGGTTTCCTATAGTCAGGTAGCCCGAGTGCTGGGGCTGATGCAAGGGTTTGTTTGATGGTCTGAAGTGTTTTGTCCAGAGATTTGGACCATTCAATGGGGTCAGGCATGTTTTTGCCTGTCAGTTGAATGAGTGGTCGGGCTAATTCACCAAATGGGGGGATCCATGGGCAGCAGAAGCCCAGTACTCCCAGTAAAGCTCTTACTTGACATTTTGTTTGGGGTGGTTTCATGGCTAAAATAGTTTCTACTTGATTAGAGGCCAATTTTCTAATTCCTGGTGCAATAATATAGCCCAGATATGTTATTTCTTGTTTTAAATATTGCAATTTGGAGGGAGAGGCTTCGTGACCTCTTTCTGCCAGGGCTTTGAGTAAATACAGGGTATCTGTTTTACATGCTAGCTCAGTTTGAGATGTTAACAATAAATCATCAACATACTGGATTAAGGAAGACTGATATGGTAGGGAGATGGAGGAGAGGTTTGCCTTTAATATTTGTGAAAATAGGGTGGGGGACTCAGTATAACCTTGTGGCAATCGAGTCCAAGTACATTGTTGATCTTGCCAGGTAAAGGCAAATAGATATTGGGATGCTGGATCCACAGGAATGCTAAAAAAGGCAGAGCACAAATCAATGACAGAAAAGTAAGTGGCTGAGCCTGGGACTTCAGTGATTATAGTGGATGGATTAGGCACTATGGGGGCTCTAGGTATCAAGTGATCATTTATGATTACAGGAAAAATGGGGGTGTTGCAGGGAGAGGTACATTTAATGAGAACTCCCTGTTGTAGGTATGCTTGGATTAATTTCTGTATAGGGAGAATTGCTTCTGCAGGGATTTTGTATTGGGGCACAAATGGAGGTGGCCCCTGTTTTATTTGGATAGTAACTGGTGTTGCTCCTTTAAGTAGTCCCACCTCTGATGCATCCCAGCCCCATAAGGAGGGTGGTAGGCTTTTTAAATCCTCATGAAGCCCCGTGTTGCTGGTTATCAGCATGATTGTTCCTTTTCCTGAGATTTCTAATTGCAGCCCCTGTTTTCCACATGTTATGGTAGCTCCCATTTTACAAAGGAGATCCCTCCCTAATAGGGATAGTGGTGACTGGGGGCAAATAGTGAATGCATGGTTTATTGTGAAAGGTCCTAGTTCTACTGGTATGTTGTGGGTAAATTCTACAGGGATTATTTTCCCTCCCACTCCCATTATGTTATCTTGAGCCCTTTCAGCCACTGCAGCTTTATATGGTGCTTCAGTAATTAATGAGGAGGTGGCTCCAGTATCAACTAAAGGCCCTGTCACACTGCCCAACGGATGCAAAACGGACACAACGGACGAGCAAAATGTTCCATCCGTTGTTATCCGCTCTCAAAAGGGGCAAAAATTTGCATAACTGGAGCGTATAACACGGACGGGGGGAGGACGCAGGGTGGATGGAAAGCGGATGCGGAACGGAAGCCCAGCAGATGGAAGCGGATGAGACTGGATGGCACATCTGCTAGGCTTCTGGGGGGCCTCAGCAAAGCAGACGCGGAATGGAAAGAGTGGATGCAGAGCGGACGTGGAACAGATGAAGCGGATACACAGCGGATGCACAGCGGATGAAGCGGATGCAGAGCGGAAGCCTAACGGATGTCGAGTGTTAATTGCGCATGCGGGGGGGATGCATTACGTAAGCCACGCGGATATAAAGGGAAGCAGCTTGCACGTGGCCAGCATTCGGAGGAAAGACCTGCTGCCGGATACATCGAGTCCTTGCCTGCCCTGCCTTGCTGCCAGCCTCCCTGCCAGCCAGTCTGCCTGCCAGCCTTGGTGCCTGCCTGCCTTCCTGCCTTCCTGCCAGGCTTCCTGCCAGGCTTTCTGCCAGCCTTCCTGCCAGCCTTGGTGCCTGCCAGCCTCCCTGCCAGTCAGCAACCCCAGAACCATGGGGAAGAAGTGAAAGCCTCAGCAACCTGCCGCCATCCCTGGCAAGAGGGACAGGGCCACCCTCCCACCCCCTGTCCCTGACTCTGCTTCTGCTGGGGCTTCTGCTGCTCAGGCTCACTCTTCTGGTGCTGGAGCTTCTGCTGATGCTGCTCCTGGTGGTGGTGCTTCTGCTGCTGCGTACTCTCCTGAAGCTGCTCCTGGTCCTGCTGGTTATGCTGGTCCTGCTCGTCCTGCTCGTGCTCCTGGTCTTGCTCATACTGCTCGTCCTGCTCGTTCTCCTGGTCCTGCTCATTCTCCTGGTCCTGCTCGTGCTGCTGATCCTGCTGCTGCTGCTGCTGCTGCTGATGATGATGATCCTGCTGCTGCTGCTGCTGATGATGATGATCCTGCTGGTGATGATGATGATGATGATGATCCTGCTGGTGCTGGTGCTGCTGCTGCTGCTGGTGTGGAGGAGCAGCCCCTACCACCTGGGAGCCCCTCTGATGAGGGCCCATCTGGTCCTGCTAAAGGGAGGAAGAGGCGTATGTGGGGACGGGAGAGGAGGCAATACTTCATTGAGGAGGAACACAAGGATGAAGTGCTGGAGTGGCTGAGAGAGAATGACTATCTGTGGCGGAAGGGACACCGGCTGTACAGGGACACCAAAAGGAAGCAGGCTGCTTGGAGAGAGAGGGCAGAGAGTATGGCTTACACTTCGGAGGTGCTCCTCGGCTGGTGGAGACATATGCACACCTGGTACGGGAAGCTGTACTTGAAGAAATCTGGCCAGGCCACGGTTAAGCTGACGGACAGAGAGACCTATGTCATGGCCAAGTGCAGCTTCCTGGAGGGTGAGATCCGCCACCGAGGAGCACCAGGAGCCCCTCTCAGAACCCTCTCTCTCCGGCAGCCTTCTGAGACCCAGTCCTCTTCCAGCCGAGAGTCAGTCCCTTTCTCCAGGCAGGTTTCTGTGGAGCGTGCCATGGCGGAGAACCTGCGGACAGGTGTTGTAACCATGGTGGAGCATGTGGAGGACTCCCTGGTGCGGTGGGAGAAAGGAGACATTGAGTCCACCACAGCCGTACCCGCATCCACCCCCCCCCCAGCTCCACCTCCACAGAAAGGCAGAGAGCCAGACAGCAGGAGGGGCAGAGCCACACTGTCCTGCTGGAGATCAGGGACACCATCCGGACCAGCATAGATCTCCTTTCTCAGCTGGTCCACACCGACTCCTCATCCTCTAACCGCAAGCCCTTCCTCACCTATGTCAACCAGACCCTCAGGAACATGGAGGAAGCCCAGTACCAGGTGGTGAAGGACTGGATCACCGAGCTGCTTCACAACCCTCCAGATCCAGAGGCACCTGCTCCCACCCAGCCCAGGTCTGCTCCTCCACCCCAGGTGATGTCCCTCCCATTCCAAGGCTTCCCACAGCCCCTCACCTACTAGGGCTACGGCTACCAGGAGGTCCAGCAGCACAGGCAGCAGCCTTTCCCAGTCCAGGCACAGAGTCATCGGGCAACACCATTGCCACCGGTTCCACTGATGCCACCGATGCCACCCATGCCAATGATGCCACCGACGACAGCGATGCCACCCACGCCAGTCCTCAACCAGCTGCAGACCAGACAGCCCCACTACACTGCTCCTTCCTCCACCCCACAGCCAAGCCCGGCCTCAGTACATCTGTCATCAGTACTGGGGCTGACACCCCATGGCATGGAGGAAGGACCTCTCAGCATCACAGGTCTGAGCCAGCTATCCGAGAGCTTTCTCAACACACCGTCATCTGTTGTCCTCTCAGGGCCAGGCACCCCAGTGGGGCTTCAGACCAGCACTGCAGCAGCACCCACCTCCACAGCACCTGGACCCTTCATCCCTGAGACTGGGCACACCTCCGAGTGACCGTGAAGACTGCCAGAGACTGGGTGTGGACTTTATTTGGACACTTGACTTGGGTCTTTTTCCTTTTACAGCTTGTTGTTCAATAAAGTTTATCTTTGCTTCACACACTTGCTTCATTTCTTTTTTTTAATAAAGTCTTGGTGGAAACTTTTAGGATTGGTTTAAGCCTTTGCATGCTTCTGGGATGGGTTAAGATAGCAGTGGGATGGGCAGGGATACCTTTGGAATGGGTAATAGCTGTGGGATAGATAAACCTCCAGTGCAAGCATAGTGAGACTGTATGGTCCACCCTCCCAGGTGCCACACCTATGGCCCTTTTTTATCAATAACAATGTAATCAATCATCTACACATGTCAACACAAACACAACTCATTATTAAACGCCCTGTTCATTGTAGGCCCACCCAACATACATGGCCCAATCTCATCCGTGTGATGAGACAGGTTGAAGGAAGCACCCATTAATCATCTAACATACCGTCTTGCCACTCCACTGCTCCAGCTGGGGAGTTGCACCAGTGTTTCAGGAGGTTGCGCTGCTTCTTCCCTTCACGTGAGGCTCTGTTGAGGCCTGGCACATCCACAGTATCTATCAGGTTTTGCCCTTGCCTCCATTCCCCAGGCTCCATGTCCCCATTGCCTTGCTGGAGGTCCACGAGCCTGTTCTGCAAGACTGGGTAGCGGGTGCGCATGAGATTGTGCAGGATGCAGCAAGCTTCCATGATCCTCCTCACAGTCTCTGGGCGATGCTGCATGGTGGTGAGAAGTACCTGGAACCTTTGCCAGGATGCCAAAGGCATTCTCCACCACCCGCCTTGCCCTGGACAGCCTGTAATTGAAGATCCTCTCTTCACGGGTGAGGAGTCTGGAAGTGTAGGGCTTCATGAGGTAGGTTCTGAGGGAGAAGGCATCATCCCCCACGATGAAGTGGGGCACATCTTGCATGTCGTTGGGCAGGGGGTGTGGATCTGGAAAGCCCATGATGAGGTTGCCTTCCAGCCCCTCCTTGAGGTCACTGGCATTGTATACCTGGGCATCTGAAGATGAGCCGTTGCCTGAAGCATTGATGTACATGAACTTGTAGTTAGCATCGACCATGGCAAAGAAGACAATGCTGAAGAAGCCCTTGTAGTTGAAATAAGTGGACCCTGACTTGGCTGGAGTTTTGCAGGCCACGTGCTTGCCATCTATGGCTCCAATGGTGTGGGGGCACTGGAGGAACTTCTCCAGGTATTCTTCGATGATGGCCTGCACCACTTCTCTGACCACAATGCTGATGGTGTTGTGTGGCACCCTCCAGCCATACTGCATGCTCCTGTAGGTGGTCCCTGAGGCCAGCTGGCGCAGAGTGAGTGCCACCTTGAGCCCAGGTTCCAGGCTGGGCTGGAAGTTGATGTTGGTCAACCTGGGTGTCAGCTTCTGCACAACTTTGTCAAACATAGCTGGAGGCATCCTCATGAAATTCTGGAATGCCCGAGTGTCTTCGTTCCTGAGCTCCACCATCAGCTTGTTGTACAGTCCGTACTCTGCTCTTCTGGTGATCCATCTTCGGACCCAGACGCTTCTTGGCCACCTCTTTTTCTTCCCATAGTAGAGTTCCTAGAGCCTGTAGATGGCTTCACACTGTTGCAGAAGGATGTTGGCTGCCAAAAGGACTGTGTTACAATCCACGGTGGACATGACTGAATGCTGTGGAAGAGCAAGAGTCAGATGAAGGCTGCAGAGGTCTGCACAGCTAGGCTGCTGGTGTGAAAGTGAGCTGCAGGTGAGTTGCTCCCCCTTTTTATAGGCAGTATAGGTGTCCCTTTGCATCCTCTAGGCATCCTCTAGGCATCCTCTAGACATCCTTAATATCCGAGATAGATCCCCTCTGTGAACGTTTTTTCCATTTTAAACGCTTTGTTTCCATGCTGCATCCGTTCTGCATCCGTTCTGCATCCGTTCCGCGTCCGTTCCGCTTCCTCCCTGCGTCCGAGCGGATGCGAGTTGCGCAGATGCAGAACGGATGCCTAGTGGATATAGCGGATGCGTAATGGATGCAGAACGGATGCGTAGCGGATGCAGAACGGACGAATTGGATACATTTTCCACGCAAAAGTTTTGAGCAGCTCAAAACTTTCTGAGTGGATGAAACGTCAATAAATGGATGCTGGATGGATAGAGAGGAAGCAAAATGGAGGCAGTGAGTACATCGCGTTAACCAACAGATTGCAAGCTTTTTTGTCCGTTTTACATCCTCTTTGCATCCGTTGGTGCAGTGTGACAGTGGCTTAAGCAATTGTATTTCTTTCCTCTGATAAGAACAGTAACAATGGGTTCCCCTTCTGGGCCATTTCTTATGGGGATAGCTAGTCCGTTAAAGATAGCCAGGAATTCAGTTACTTTCATTGTCATTTTCTAGTCAAGAAGGGGGGTAACTCATGGTCTCTCCTTTTCTCCCATTGATGTCTATTGTTAGTGTTTATTGGAGGAAAGGGAGCGCTGAGTGGTGTCTACTGACTGAAACTTTGTTGCTCAGTGTAATGGATTGGATTATTGCCTGGCTTCATGTTTCTATGTGGTGGGTGATACCGGTTGCAGGAGGGGTGTTGCCTACATTGCCTGCTAAAATGCCCTTCCTGTCCACACCTATAGCAATGATGGCATCTGCCTTGGGACCACCCTGCTTTATCACAATGCCAGCATTTCTTTGAATTGTAAGAAGTTCTACCAGGCGTTTGTCTGGCATTATGTTGCACTACAGCAAACATTTTCAGGTCTTCCTGTCTTTCTATTCATCTTTTTCTCTCTTTCTCTTCCTCTTTCAACTTGTCTCTTTGGTCATAGACAAAGTTAGAGATCCTGCGCAACTCTGCTATGTCTAAAGTTGCCCAATTAGAAATGAAGTGATGGAAATGTTGTTTCATATCTAAGGTGGATTGATCCACAAAGGCTGAGGCTAAAATCCTCTGGTCCCTGAGGCAGCTAAGGTCTAGATGGGCATATGCAACAGCTGCCTCTGTTAGGTGGACCCAAAAAGCATCAGGGTTTTCTTTTTCCCTTTGTGTGGTTTTTTGGAATTCAGACCAATTTAGAGGCTTTTTTCCAATTTCCTCTAAAGCTTCTAATAAGTTATTTTTTGCTCTTGTGTATTCATCCCAATGATTGGTATCATTGTAGTCCCAGTTAGGGCGATGTACTGGCCATGCAATGCAGGCTGGGGCTGCCTGTCCAGGGATGGTAGGTAGTTTAGCTATTTGTTCAGTTTTCTCAGATAGTTTTAATAGCTCATCTTTTGTTAGAAAGATTTGTAGCAGCTGGGTTATGTCACCCCAAGATGGATTGTAGCTGTCTATGATTGACTTCAGGGTTTGAATTACTGTTTGGGGATCAGCCCTGAAGGCTGGGGTATCTTTTTTCCAGATGACTAGGTCAGAGGCAGAGAAGGGAGTGTGGGTATAAACGTATTTTAATTGTCCCCTATTTTGCACAGGTCTGTTTAAAAGGGGAGCCATGAATTGTGCCTCAGTTTGTCCATCCAGGGAATAGGTTTCAGGTTTTTCCTGATTTTTTTTTCCTCAATCAGGTTTTTTGTCCTAGCCATTTCAGCCCAGCAGTACCAATAGGGTATTTGGCTGGGTTTAATGCGTGTTCTAAGTGCTTTTAGGGTTTTATGATCTAAAGTACCGCTATCAGGCCAAATTTGTCTTCCTGTGTCATCTCGCAATAAAGCCCACTTTTTGCAAATTCTTTTTGTGTCTCTTTTATTCATTCAAGGGGGTCTTCCATTGCCTTCGAGCTACAACTTCCCATATTCCCTACCTGATGTGGGGATTATTTTGGTTTAGCCGGGCTATCGCCTGTCAGTTTTCAGACAAAAAAGGTCTGGAAAGGACTCCGGTTTCCCTACACATGGAGTACAGGCCCCTTTCTCTTAGGGAAACTCCGCCTTCAGTTTGAAGACCCCCCTAAAAACGGGATCTTGGAGGACCGTCTGCTCCCTAGCACCACTGGTACGGGCCCCTCCTCACACTCCGCCGTCAGTTTTCAGATCTTCCTTAAAGGTGGGGATCTGGAAGGACCTGCTCTGCTTTTGAAGGCAAACTATTTCCAATTTTGTTTGCCAGCAGCCGGTACGGGCCCCTTCTAACTGCACAGGGCTTTGCTTGCGGGATGCACCAGGACTATTTTCCTGCTTTCTATTTATTTCCCAATACCAGTTCCTTTCTCAGCCCGCTCGGTTTTTCATGCATCCTTCAGAAGGACTCACACACCGTGATCACCCCTTGAGTTCCCAAATCCAGCTGGTCATGGCTTGTTGGAGCTAGCAGCTGGTTGGGGTGCGGCTGGCAATCAAGGAGGAGGTGAGGTTCTTCTGTTTCCGTAGAGAAAACCCACAGTCACACACCTGAACCACTCACGCTTGCACTCTCTTACCTAGTAAGGTTAGAAATTTAAAGCGGTACTCACCTGCTTTCAAGCATCTGTTGAGCAGAAAGGCTCACGAATTCCCTTTACTACCCTTATGCCTGCCGGGCTGGGTCCGTGGATGTTGTCCCTGGACAAAGAAGGTCCATGCCGGCTGGGAATTGATCTGCGGGCCCCGTCCGGTGGCAGGGTTGGCTGGAAAATCTTCGTGGGTCGCCAATTATAGAAAGGCTGAAAGTACCTTTCTCTGAGGGTTCAAATTTTCCCGCTGGGAGAGCTCTGGTGCAAGGATACAGACAACTGCTTGAAAGCTGGATATTTTATTTTCAGGAAGCTAGACTGCATTCCTGGAGCTAGCTAGCTCTTTGAATGATAAGTTCCCAATTTTATACCTTTTTCCCTCCCTTTGTGTATAAGGTTTTGACACTAACATCCTGTCAGAGTTTGTTTTTATTTCTGCCAAAAGGCAACCTCAAGGAGATGCGAAAACAACTCTGAGGGGCAGCTTCCTGTATTACCGGTTTTTTCCTCTGATCTCTTCTATTTGTTATTCCTGCCTTTTGGCTGGTTTGGTATGTTGTGGCTTTTGTCTAGGGGTGTGTTTATTAGATTTCTTTTCCTATGCAAGCCTGTTCCTTGGCTGGCCTGATGTTCCCTTTCTACAGTACTACCCACGTCCGTTCTTTTCCGTTCTGTTTATGCAAATTTTTGCCACTTTTGGGAGTGGATGACAACGGATGGACCCACCCCCAAAATTTTGCTCGTCCGCTGTGTCCTTTATGCATACGTTTTGTGTCCGTCAGCCAGTGGGACCGGGCCTTAACTCTGATCCTCATATGCATTTAATTCGCACTATGACAGTAGTGCTAATGCTGAGAAATCCACCCTAGTATTTTATTTGGACTTTAACCACCTGTTTCATTCCTTCATTCACATCCAGCAGAGATGGGGATGTAATAGTAGCCCCAGGCTTTCAAAGATTATTTGAATTATCTCAGTGGAGATGTTTTATTGAGACACATTCACTCATAACAAATTTTATCAACTCACTTTCCAATACACTGCATTTTAAAGTTTGCTTTTTTGGATGGACTTCAATGTGAAAAACAAAATACTCTTTTTTAAAAAACATATTCACTTTTTTAAAAAAACTGTCACATCAGAGACAATTGGAAGGATAATGTCAGTCATAGTTCATTATTACAGGCATTGAAGAAGTTAAGACAGAAGATTTGGTATTCCTTCAAAGTACCTTTTCTTATGGGGGGGGGGGGGAAACACCAACCAACCTCTAAAATCTGTTAAGATACGATTAGCCTGATCAACCATCCCATAAAAACAAAATACTCAGATGTCATCAAATGAAAGCTACTTATAGTTACATGCTACAAATTAGTTTTGACTCTACAGAAACACAGAAAAATCAATTGTATTCACATTGTATTCACTGGGGCTTATTCGATCAAATTGTAATTCTGTGCAAAAGATGGGTAAGCAATCCCAAGCAAATGTGCCCCTTGGCCTAATTTAGAAAAGCTTTAGCAAGTTCTGGGAAAAATGAGCTGTTTCTTTTGGCAAGAGGAAAAAGGGACTGGGAATTGGGTGAGAAAAAGGACTCAAGAAAATAATACATAAGAATTGTTAGAAAGAAGGGAAAGGGCAGCTCAGTCCACCATTACAGATAATCCTCAACTTACAACTGTGTAGCAATAGTTCAAAGTTAAAATAGCACTAAAAAAAGTGACTTACAATTGGTGCTCTCATTTATGACCATTGCAGCATCCACATAGTTCAATTCAGCTGATCAAAATTCTGGCAATTGGCAACCAGAATGTATTTATGGTTATTGCAGTGTCCCAGGGTCATGTGATCACCATTTGTGAATCTAAGGACTTGCCTCTTCTCTCTCCTCAGGAAAGCAGAACTCTTGAAACCAGCATTGTTTCAAAATGAACTTTTATTGGGAGGCAGGGATAGCAAGAAAAGCAAGTCAGGATCTGAAATTCCTGCTCAAAACCATTAGGTTAAAAGTTGTAAAAACCCTTCCCTTTGTCCAGTCCGAAAGTGAGCCAACAGAATAGAATAGAATATAAATCTTTATTGGCCAAGTGTGATTGGACACACAAGGAATTTATCTTGGTGCAAATGCTCTCAGTGTACATAAAAGAAATGATACATTCGTCAAGAGTCAAGAATCATAAGGTACAACACTTAATAATAATCATAGGGAACAATAAGCAATCAAATCATACTAGGAAACAGTCATTAAAAATCATTAGGATATAAGTGAGAAAGTTACAGTTATACAGTCACAAGTGGGAAGGGGTGGGTGATAAGGAGTGATGAGAAGATTAATAGTAATAGTAGTGCAGACTTTGTAAATAGTTTGACAGTGTTCAGGGAATTATTTGTTTTGCAGAGTGATGGCATTTTGGAAAAAACTATCTAGTTGTTCTGGTGTGTATAGCATCATTTTGAGGTAGGAGATGAAACAGTTTATGTCCAGGATGTGAGGAATATGTAAATATTTTCATTCCACAGGTGTGAAATTGCCATGAGAACCTTGGGCTGGGAAGGTGATAAGACGCTGTTCTCAGGCACTGTTAGCTCACTCCCTTAGAGCTGAGACAAAACAGATGGCCCTAGGCTATTCCCCACTCCAATTCCCATGAAAGTACATCAAAATAAAAGAAAGACCAGAGACAAGGGAAGGTTGTGAACTGACATCCAGGCCCTCTTGGCAGGAATGGCAGCATCCTGATAGGAATCTATGGAGACCTGATAGTGACCTTCTCAGCCAGCTTCCAACAAACAAACAAATGGGGGAGCCAGATTGCATGATTCACTTATCAGAGGAATGATTCACCTAATAACCATGGCCAAAAAGGTCATAAAATTGGGTGAAACATGCTACATAACCACCTTGCTTAAAACAAAAATTCTGATCCTAATTGTGGTCTTAAATCGAAAAATACCTGTAATTACTTCAGCCACAATTGCTGTGGTATTATTAGAGCCACCTGTAATACATTACTCCTTCTTTACTGCACATGGCCTCTACTTTACAGACTTATTGGAAGTCACCATTTAAATAAGTTCCAATTAAATCAACAGAGCTTATTACTAAACTCCATGAGTGTAATTTGTCTGGATGGATTTTAGATATTATTTTGCGCTTAGCAAAAAAAAAAAAATATTTGTGAGCTAAATCTGGTCCACTCTTAAGTAAATCCAGCTATTATTTTAACTGCAATAATTCCCCAGTACCTAGTTGTCACCAAATTCTAATCAAGACTAGTCCAACTTCTCCACTTTGTAGTGACTCCAAATTTTGCTGTCCTGAATCATTTTAGCATTAAAATTCTTGTCAAGTTGATAAAAGTATATCCATTCCAATTTGGGGCACAGCGGCTTCCCAGTCACAATTTTTGAGTCAACTATTCTGCTGACTTCATTAGGTTGGCCTGTACTGCAAATCTTTTGGGCACTATATAACATAACATTATAAGTACATGTTTTTTAAAAAAGCACATTTTCATAGACAGATGAAGTTGCAGAAAAGATGAAGAAAGATGTGGTTGGAAGAAAGTAATTTCTTACATGGTAATCCATAAACCTAGCAGAGGGCCAGCCAATGCCTATGTGAGCTGTGCAAGTGAGTTCCAACAGTTGAAATAAATTCACAGGCTGCTGACGGGCACCATTATTATATAAATCACTTTCCCAGCAGGGGAACACAAAGAAACATATGTGCTTCCAACAGGGTTCTATTATTGATAAGGTGAAAGTATGACAGATGGCCGGAGCACTTTTTGGCTTTGGTGTTTCAGCATTAATGATGGGAGCACTAATCACAGCACCACACATGAAACCTAGATGCCTCTAGGATGAGGCATCACAATCTGTGTCCTTTACCTGCTGGGTCTTCCTTATTGCAATATCACATCAGTCTCAGGGAATGCAGCAAGCTGTCACTCAAACTGCTCAGACTTTCCCTAAAGGGCCTGTCACATTGGCCGACGGATGCAAAAAATATGTAAAAAGGACACAGCGGACGAGAAAATGTTCCATCCGGCACTCTCAAAAGTGCCCCAAATTTGCATAACCAGAGCGGACAACAACGGAAAGGAACAGACAGGGGGAGGATGTAGAGGGGATGGAATGTGGTGCTCCATGGAAGCCTAGCGGATGGAAGTGAATGGGAGCGAATGGCACATCTGCGGGGCTTCCGGGGGAGCACAGCAAAGCGGACGCGCAGCGGAAAGAGCGGATGCCGAGCGGATGCCGAGCGGATGAAGTGGATGCAGAGCGGAAGCCTAGCAGAAGCCTAGTGGATGCACAGCGTTCACTGCGCATGCGGGGAGGATGCATTGCGTCAGCCCCACGGATATAAAGGGAAGCAGCTCCCAAGCAGGTCACCATTCAGAGGAAAGACCTGCTGCCAGACACAGCTCCAGCCAGCCAGCCAGCCAGCCAGCCAGCAAGCCAACAACCCAACAACCATGGGGAAGAAGAGAAAGCCTGTGCCATCTGCTGCCAGCCCTGGCAAGAGGGACAGGGCCACCATCCCACCCCCTGGCCCTCACTCTGCTTCTGCTGGGGCTTCTGCTGCTCGGGCTGACTCTTCTGGTGCTGGAGCTTCTGCTGGCGCTGCTCCTGGTGCTGATGCTTCTGCTGGTGCTTACTCTGTTGGTGCTGCTCCAGGTGCTGGTGCTTCTGCTGGTGCTTACTCTGCTGGTGCTGCTCCTGGTGCTGGTGCTTCTGCTGGTGCTTGCTCTGCTGGTGCTGCTCCTGGTGCTGGTGCTGGGGCTCGTGCTGGTGCTTACTCTGCTGGTGCTGCTCCTGGTGCTGGGGCTCCTGGTCCTGGGGCTCCTGGTCCTGCTGGTGCTGCTGGTGCTCCTGGTCCTGCTGGTGCTCCTGGTCCTGCTGGTGCTTACTCTGCTGCTGCTGATCCTGGTCCTGCTGGTCCTGCTGGTCCTTCTGGTCCTGCTGGTGCTTACTCTGCTGCTGCTCCTCCTGGTGCTGCTGGTGCTGCTGGTCCTGCTTTTGCTGCTACTGTTGTTGTTGCTGCTGCTGCTGGTGGTGGTGTAGAGGAGCAGACCCTACAACCTCGGAGCCCCTCTGATGAGGGCCCATATGGCCCTGCCAGAGGGAGGAAGAGGCAGACATGTGAATGGGAGAGGAGGCAATCCTCAATCAAAGAGGAACATGAGGATGAGGTGCTGGAATGGCTGTGGGAGAACGAGTATCTATGGTGGAAGGGACACAGGCTCTATCGAGACACCAAAAGGAAGCAGGCTGCTTGGAGAGAGAAGGCGAGAGCCTGGGCTACACTTTGGAGGTGCTCCTCGGCTGGTGGAAGCACATGCACACTTGGTACGGGAAGCTGCACCTCAAGAAATCTGGCCAGGCCGCGGTCAAGCTGACGGACTGAGAGACCTACGTGATGGCCAAGTGCAGCTTCTTGGAGGGTGAGATCTGCCGCCGAGGAGCAGCCCCTCTGACAACCCTCTCTCTCAGGCAGCCCGCAGAGAGCCAGTCCTCTTCTGGCCAAGAGTCAGCTCCTGTGTCCAGGCAGGTATCTGTGGAATGTGCCACGATGGAGAACCCCCCGACAGCTGCACCACCCGTGGCGGAGCGTGTGGAGGACCCCCTGACACAGTGGGAGCAAGGAGAGGGCACTTCCACCACAGGCCAACCCACATCAACCCTCAGCTCCACCTCCACAGAAAGGCAGAGAGGCAGACCGGAGGGGAAGAGCCACACTGTCCTGCTGGACTCTGTCCAGCTGTCCTCCTTCCTGCTGGAGATCAGGGACACCATCAGAAGCAGCGTAGATCTCCTCTCTCAGCTGGTACACACCGACGTCCCATCCTCCAACCGCAAGCCCTTCCTCACCTAGGTCAACCAGACCCTCATGAACATGTCGGAATCACAGTACCAGGTGGTAAAGGACAGGATCAACGGTCTTCTTCACCACCCTCCAGGCCCAGCTGAACCTGCTCCCACCCAGTCCAGGCCTGCTCCTCCACCCCAGGTGATGTCACTGCCCTTCCAAGGCTTTCCACAGGCCCTCACCTACCAAGGCTACAGCTACCAGGAGCTCCAGCAGCACAGGCAGCCCTTCCCAGTCCAGGCACAGGTACATCGTACGCCACCGGTGCCACCCACGCCACCGGTGCCACCCACGCCACAGATGCCACCCATGCCACAGATGCCACCCATGCCACAGATTCCACTCACACTACAGATGCCACCCACGCCTCACCTCATTCAGCCCGCAGACCAGACATCCCCACTACATTGCTCCTTCCTTCACCCCACAGTCAAGCCCGGTCTCAGAACATCTGTCATCGGTATTGGGGCTGACACCCCATGTCCTGGAGGAAGGGGCTCTCAACATCACAGGACTGATCCAGCTCTCTGAGAGCTTCCTCCACACACCGTCCCCTGTTGTCCTCTCAGGGCCAGGAACCCCAATGACGCCTCAGACCAGCACTCCACCAGCAGCCACCTCCACAGCACCTGGATCCTTCACCCCTGAGATTGGGCATGCCTCAGAGTGACCAAGAAGAGTGCCAGAGACTGGGTGACTACCTGTTGACTTTATTTTTGCTTTGGACACTTGACTTGGGTCATTTTTCTTTTACAGCTTGTTATTAATAAAGATTATCTTTGCTTCACACACTTGCTTCATTTCTTTTATTAAATAAAGTCTTGGTGGAAGCTTTTAGAAATGGTTTAAGACTTTGCATGCTTGTGGGATGGGTAAGGATAGCAGTGGGATGGGCAGGGATACCTTTGGGATGGGTAATAGCTGTGGGATGGGCAGGGATACCTTTAAGCTGTGGGATAGATAAGCCTCCAGTGCAAGCATAGTGAGACTGTATGGTCCACCCTCCCAGGTGCCACACCTTTGGCCCTTTATTGTCAATAACAATGTTATCATTGATCCACACATTTCAACTTAAACACAACTCTTTATTAAATGCCCTGTTCATTGTAGGACCACTCAACATACATGGCCCAATCTCATCAGTGTGATGAGACAGGCTGAAGGAAGCATCCATTAAGCATCTACCATCCTGTCTTGCCACTCCACTGCTCCAGCTGGGGAGTTGCACCAGTGTTTCAGGAGGTTGCACTGCTTCTTCCCTTCACATGAAGCTCTGTTGGTGCCTTGCACATCCACAGTGTCTATCAGGTTTCGCCCTTGCCTCCATTCACCAGGCTCCATGTCCCCATTGCCTTGTTGGAGGTCCATGAGCCTGTTCTACAAGACTGGGTAGCGGGTGCGCATGAGATTGTGCAGGATGCAGCAAGCTTCCATGATTCTCCTCACGGTCTCTGGGCGATGCTCCATGATGGTGAGAAGTACCTGGAACCTGTTGACCAGGATTCCAAAGGCATTCTCCACCACCCACCTTGCCCTGGACAGCCTGTAGTTGAAGATCCTCTCTTCATGGGTGAGGCATCTGGAGGTGTAGGGCTTCATGAGGTAGGTTCTGAGGGAGAAGGCATCGTCCCCCATGATGAAGTAGGGCACATCTTGTGTGTCGTTGGGCAGGGGGTCTGGATCTCGGAAGCCCATGATGAGGTTGCGTTCCAGCCCCTCCTTGAGGTGACTGGCATTGTATACCTGGGCATCTGAAGATGAGCTGTTGCCTGAAGCATCTATGAAGATGAACTTGTAGTCAGCATCGACCATGGCGAAGAGGATGATGCTGAAGAAGCCCTTGTAGTTGAAATAAGTGGACCCTGACTTGGCTCGAGCTTTGCAGGCAACGTGCTTCCCATCTATGGCTCCAACGGTATGGAGGAAGTTCCACTTCTGATACCACTGCTCTGCAACTTTCTTCCAGCCTTCTTCAGTGGAGGGGCACTGGAGGAACTCCTCCAGGTATTCTTCGATGATGGCCTGTGTTAGGGATAACATTGTTTACCCTAACTGGTTTAGGTAAAATAATAACTATGAATCATAGTTGTGTATGTTAAAGTGTCTGCAGCTTTAACTGTGGGATAGTAATTAAGGGAGTGGTTATGAAAACACTTTAAAAGTAGCAAGACTACAGCTTGCTCACTCTGGCTTTGATGATCCCTGATTACTGCTTGGAATCAAGACTGCATTGCTCGAACCGGAGAGACAACAAAGGACTGATTTGTAAGTGAACTGACATGGGATATTCTACATGGACTTTGCTAACTGAATATCCCTGAATGGACTGACTACTTGATACATGACTATTGGACTGTTATTTGACTATGCCATGAACTTATAATGGAATAAACTATATTCTTGATAGCACAAGCGTATCTGTTATTTTTACTGTATGTTAATAAACATACAAGCTTAGCTCACTCATTTATCTGTGTGCCTATCTGACTAACGCTGCACATTCTGTTTAGCTTGTCTCCCTAACCCTGGTTGGGGAACCCAGGCTTAACAGCCTGCACCACTTCTCTGATCACAATGCTGATGGTGTTGTGTGGCACACTCCAGCCATACTGCATGCTCCTATACGTGGTCCCTGAGGCCAGGTGGCACAGAGTGAATGCCACCTTGAGTCCAGGGTCCAGGCTGGGCCGGAAGTTGGTGCTCTGTTTGTTCAACCTGGGTCTCAGCCGCTCCACAACTTTGTCAAACATGGCTGGAGGCATCCTCATAAAGTTCTCGAATGCACGAGGGTCTTCGTTCCTCAGTTCCACCATCAGCTTGTTGTACAGTCCGTACTCTGCTCTTCTCCCAATCCATCATCGGACCCAGACACTTCTTGGCCGCCTCCTTTTCTTCATGTAGAACAGGTAAAAGAGCCTGTAGATGGCTTCGCACTGTTGTAGAACGATGGTGGCTACCAAAAGGAGTGTGTGGTGATCCATGGTGGAGATGACTGGATGCTGTGGAAGAGCAAGAGCCAGATGAAGGCTGAAGAGGTCTGCACCGCAGAGCTGCTGGAATGAAAGTGAGATCCAGGTGAGTTCCTCCCCCTTTTTATAGGAAATATAGGTTTTCCACTAGATGTCCTTTTGCATCCTCTAGATATCCTGCAGACATCCTAAATATCCGAGATAGGTCCCCTCTGTGAACGGTTTTTCCGTTTTAATGCTTTGTATGCGAGCTGCATCCACTTTCATCCTTTCTCCATCCGTGCTACTAACACTTTGTGTCCGTTCCGCGTCCCTTTTGCTTCCTCCCTGTGTCCGTTTTCCACTGGAGCGGATGCGAGTTGCATGGATGCGCAGCGGATGCCTAGTGGATATAGCGGACGCGTAACGGATGACGACGGATGTGGAACGGATGTTCCCCATATGCGTTTTGGATGCAGAACGGACGTGTTGGATACATTTTCCGCTCAAAACGTTTTGTGCAGCTCAAAACTTTTTGAGTCGATGAAATGTCAATAGACGGATGCTGGACGGATAGAGAGGATGAAAAATGGACGCAGTGAGTACAGAACGGAAGCATCGCGTTAATCAACGGATGGCAAGTGTTTCTTTCCGTTTTACATCCTCTTTCCATCCGTTGGTGCTGTGTGACAGGGGCTTTAACTCAGCAGGTCTCAAGTTGTTCTGAAAGTGTAATGGACTTCAGCAGGCCAGTCTGCCTGAAAAAGAATGAGCTGATGAAGTGAGAAGATCCAGGCTGGAGAAATTGGCTTTAATGTTACAAATGGATTGTGTTTGATAGGCTAAGATCTGGAGACTGTACTCTACCATCAGTAACACTCATTATGGGGTGGGAGTCAGATCATGGGTTTTTTTGTTTTGTTTTTGCAAGCCCTGAACCTATCCTGAACTGTTTCCTTTGAGAATTTCACCAGTTGCCTTTTCTAACAGAAAGGAGAAATGATAGAGGAAATTTACAGGGACTTCAAGGTCACAATGTAGACATAATTCTGAGGAAGGACCTCTGTAAGGAACCATGACACAATTTCCCCATTTGACAACTTCAACCCATGTTGTTATCAAGTTATTTCTTCCAAAGGCTTGCAGCACCACTATTGATCTTCTTCTTCTTCTTGTGTCATATCTTTCATCGGACATTGGTGATCATGTTGGTGGTCCTATTTTTAACCACAGCTGCACAAAAAAGTGCTGCTGAGTTTTGTCCAAACCAGCTCCTGCTTCTAGCAGTCCAGGAAATTCTTAGCACCCCTGTCCCATTTAAGGGGTGCCTATACTCGGGGCCATTGTTAGATTTTGCCTCCATGAACATGATTTTCCTGGGAAATATATAGTGTTCTAGTTTTCCCTTTTTCTAGTTTCTAGTTTTTGCTTTCTACACTGCTGTATACTGATACAATTGGGGGGAAAGAAATTTTCCCAAGTCTCAAGCTTTGATAAGCCTTCTCCAAGCTGACATCCTCTGAAAAATGTTTATTTGCAGTAAGCTCACCTCTAATGCTTTTTGAAAAAGCCCTTTCTTCCCCAAGTCGTATCTCAAGAATTTTGATTTACTTACAGAAAAGTAACAGTGTAATAAGATGATAATTTATCCCTGTCCTTCCCATGACATCTGTCTGGAACCCATTGACATTCATCAGAGCCCACAAAAAGCAAAGCCCAAAGAGAGTGCAGTCATCCTTAAACTTATCCTGAGATTTCCTCTACCTAGATAACTTCTAAATCTATGGATTTTGACTCATAGAATTCCCCAGACAGGTTCAAGAAGCACGATTTGTCTTATAAGTGTACATTACTTATGTGTTACAGTAAACCAGATAGAAAACATGACAAGATGTGCTAATTCTACTTTACTGCAAGGCTACATTAAATCTCAAAGTAGAAATGTACAAATGACTTGCTGTCACTTTAAATTGCCTGAACAATTAGGTGCTTCCCAAGTTTCTTTCTCTGACTGTGAAGCCATTGGGGGCTCCTCTATCTTTTTTCTGATTGTTCTTACAAAGCATCTCTTCCTTTCTTTCCCCAAGGCCATCCACATATTCCATGAAAGTCATATCATTTGAATGAAGTCAGTGATGGGATTCAAATATTTTTGACACCGGTTTGGTGGGTGTGGCTTGGTGGCGGGCTTTCCGTTGCACGCACGTGCATGCCAAAGGCGCACTTTGTGCAGGTGCAGAAGTGTTTTAACTCATCTCCTGCAAGCCTGCACGATCCTGGTCACTTCAGCAGCTGCTGCACAGCACTATTCTGTGCCACACAAAGCAGGTGCGCTTCAAATTCAGCGGACAAAGGTGAGTATGGGAGCCCGAGTATATGGGTGGGACCACAGCAGAGCAGTGGAGAGAACCGGTTTGGTCTCTGCTGCTCATTGCTGCTGCCAGCTTGCCAGAATGATAGTATACCATCACTGAATGAAGTCCTCCAACATATCTATCATATACAGCAAGGGTCTTCAAACTTGGCAAGTTTAAGAGTTGTGGACTTCAACTCCCAGAATTCTTGAGCTAACATGACTGGAAGACGAATTCTGGGAGTTGAAGTCCCCAAGTCTTAAAGCTGTCAAGTTTGAAGACCTCTGATACACAGGCTAAAGGCCCGGTCCCACTGGCCAATGGACGCAAAACGTATGCATCAAGGACACAGCGGAGGAGCAAAATTTCGGGGGTGGCTCCATCCGTTGTCATCTGCTCCAAAAATTGGTGAAAATTTGCATAAACAGAATGGAAAAGAATGGAAAAGAATGGAAAAGAATGGACGTCGGTAGTATGTAGCGGGGATGTTAAATGGATGTTCATAGGAAGCCTAGTGGATGATAGCGGATGGAAGCAGATGACACCTCTGAAGGGGTTCCGGGGGAGAATTTCGAAGTGGACGCATAGCGGAAGGGGCGGATGCATAGCGGATGAAGCGGATGCATCACGGATGCCTATAGGAAACAAAGGGGATGCCGCGCGGATGTATATCGGATGCAAAGTGTTCACTGCGCATGCGGGGAGTATGAATTGCGTCAGCTCTGCAGATATAAAAGGATGCAGCATGCATGCAGTCAGCATATAGAGGAAAGACGTGCTGCCACATACATCTAGCAGGAATACCATGGTTCGTCAATCAGGCAAGAAGAGGAAGCCGGTGCCTACTCATTCCAGCCCTGGCAAGAAGGCCAGAACCAGCATTCCACCCCCTGGCACTGACTCTGAACCTGCTGCTGCTGCTGCTGTGGTGGACCAGCACCAAGGCCCTCAAAGCCCTGCTGCTGAAGGCCCTGCTGCTCAAGCCCCTGAAGGCCCTGCTGAAGCCCCTGCCAGAGGGAGGAAGAGGCAAGGGAAGCAGAAGGGAGAGAGGAAACAGTACACCATTTCCGAGGATCATGAGGATGAGGTGCTGGAATGGCTGAGGGAGAACGAGTACCTCTGGAGAAAGGGCCACAGACTCTATCGTGACACCAAGAAGAAGCAGGCAGCTTGGAGAGACAAGGCAGAGAGCCTGGGGTACACTGCAGAAGTACTCCTAGGATGGTGGAAACACATGCACAACTGGTATGGCAAGCTTCACCTCAAGAAATCCGGGCAGGCCGCTGTCAAGCTCACTGACCGGGAGATGTATATCATAGCCAAGTGCAGTTTCCTGGAGGGTGAGATCCGCCACCGAGGAGCAGCCCCTCTGAGACCCCTCTCCCTCAGACAGCCCAAAGACAGCCAGTCCTCTTCCAGCCAGGAGCCAGCTACCCTGTCCAGGCAGGTGTCTTCAGAGGGCCCCATGGCAGAGACCCCCCCGACAGCTGCACTCCCCATGCTGGCGGACTTGGAGGATCCCGTGGAGGATGAAGCCATGCTGTCACAAATGGAGGAAGAAGCAGCAGCCACCAGAGGCCAAACAAACCCCACCCCCACTCCCAGCTTCAGAGGATGCAGGCAGAGAGGCAGACTGGAGGGCCAGGACCATAGTGTGCTGTTGGAGATCAGGGACAAAATGAAAATGAGCACAGAACTTCTCTCTCAGCTGGTCCACAGCGATACACCATCCTCAGGCTGGAAGCCCTTCATCACCTACGTGAGCCAGATCCTCAGGGACCTGCCCGAGGCCCAGAACCAGGTGATGAAGGAGAAGATAACAGCACTTCTGCACAACCCTAAAGGCCCAGCTGAAACTGCTCCTACCCAGTCAAGGTCTGCTTCTCCACCCCAGGTGATGTCACAGCCCTTCCATGGCTTTCAACAGCCCTTCACCTACCAAGGCTACGACTACCAGGACTTCCCACAGCAGAAGCAGAACTTCCCAATCCAGGCCCAGGTTCATCTCACGCCACAGAAGCCACTCCTCACCTAGCTGCAGACCAGACAGCCCCACTACACTCCTCCTTCCTCCACCCCACAGCCAAGCCTGTCAATGGACAATCTGTCAGCAGTATTGGGCCTGACATCTCAAGTCCTTGATGAGGGGCCTCTCAACCTCACGGGACTGAGTCAGCTCTCGGACAGCTTCGTGAACACACCATCCCCTGTTGTACCCTCGGGGCCAAGCACCTCAATGGTGCCTCAGACCAGCACTCAAGCCACAGCCACCTCCACAATCCCTGCCCGCTTAACAGCTGAGACCATGGACATGACTCAGAATGACTGAGAATAGTGTCAGAGACTGAGTTGTACTTCTTTGCTTAAGACACTTTACTTGGTTCATTTTGCTTCTTTCAATAAAGTCATAAAGTTTACCTAAGAAAGTTAATACAGGTTATCTTTGCTTAACACATTTAATACAGTTTACTTGGTTCATTTTGCTTATTTAATAAAGTCACAAAGTTAAGAAAGTTAAGAAAGGTTATCTTTGCTTAAGATACTTGGTTCATTTTTTTTACTTAATAAAGTGTTGGTGAAAACTTTGAAAAAATGGTTAAGCCTTTGCATGCTTGTGGGATAGATAAGGATAGTTGTGGGATAGATAAACCTCCAGTGCAAGCATAGTGGGACTGTATGATCCACCATCCCAGCTGCCACACATATGGACCTTTTTTTATCAACAACAATTTATTCATTGATCAACACATTTTAAAATAAACAAAGCTCTTTAATAATGCTCTATTCATTGTAGGACCATTCAACATACATGGCACAATCTCATCAGTGTTATGCAACAGCCTCAAGGAAGCATCCATTAATCATCTATCATCCTGTCTTGCCACTCCACTGCTCCAGCTGGGGAGTTGCATCAGTGTCTCAGTAGGTTGTGCTGCTTCTTCCCTTCATGTGAAGCTCTGTTGGGGCCTTGTACATCCACAGTGTCCATCAGGTTTCGCCCTTGCCTCCATTCCACAGGCTCCATGTCCCCATTCCCTTGTTGATGGTCCACAAGTCTGTTCTGCAACACTGGGTAGCGGGTGCACATGAGATTGTGCAGAATGCAGCAAGCTTCCATGGTGCTCCTCACAGTCTCTGGGTCATGCTACATGGTGGTGAGAAGTATCTGGAACCTGTTGGCCAAGATGCCAAAGGCATTCTCCACCACCCGTCTTACCCTGGACAGCCTGTAGTTGAAAATCATCTCTTCATGGGTGAGGTATCTTGAAGTGTATGGCTTCATGAGGTAGGTTCTGAGGGAGAAGGCGTCATCACCCATGATGAAGTAGGACACATCTTGTGTGTCATTGGGTAGGGATCTGGAAAACCCATGATGAGGTTGCGTTCCAGCCCATCCTTGAGGTCACTTGCGTTGTATACCTGGCCATCTGAAGCTGACCCATTGCCTGAAGCATCGATGTAGATGAACTTGTAGTCAGCATCAACCATGGCAAAGAGGATGACACTGAAGAAGCCCTTGTAGTTGTAATAAGTGGACCCTGAGTTGGCTGGAGCTTTGCAGGCCATGTGCTTTCCATCTATGGCTCCAACGGTGTGGGGAAAGTTCCACCTCTGATACCACTCTTCTGCAAGTTTTCTCCAGCCTTGTTCAGTGGTGGGGCACTTGAGGAGCTCCTCCTTGTATTCTTCAATGATGGCCTGCACCACTTCTCTGACCACTTTGCTGATGCTGTTGTGTGGCACCCTCGATGCATACTGCATGTTTCTGTATGTGGTTCCAGAGGCCAGGTGCTGCAGAGTCAGTGCCACCTTCAGTCCAGGGTCCAGGTTGGGACAGAAGTTGGTGCTAGGCTTGGTCAACCTGGGTCTCAGATGTTCTACAAGTTCGTCAAACATGGCTGGTGGCATCCTCATGAAGTGCTAGAATGCACAAGGGTCTTCATTCCCCACTCCATCATCAACTGGTCATACAGTCCAAACTCCATTCTTCTCCTGATCCATCCTCGGACTCACACAGCTCTTGGATGTCTCCTTCTTCTCCTTCTGTATAAAAGTTGAAACAGTCTGAACAGGGTTTGGTTCTGGTCATGAATGAGCGCAGCTATCATACGGACTGTGTCATCATCCATGGTGGAGAACAACTGATGATTTGATCACCAAAGGTGAAGTGTACACCACGGCTGCTGGACTCATACTGAGTTCCAGATGATTTTCTCCCCCTTTTTATAGGAAATATCGGTTGTCTGCTACGTATCCTTCTACATACTCTATACATACTGCAGACATCCTAAATATACGAGATACATCCCAGATAGAAACGTTTTGTCCATTTTTAATCCTTTATATACGAGATGCATATGCTTACATCCTTTCTATTTCTGTGCTACTAACGCTGTGTAGACGTTCTGTGTACCTTTTGTTTCCTCCCTCTTTCTGTTTTCAGCTGCAACGGATATGAGTTGAGGGGATGGCCAGAGGATGCAGAGAGGATACAGCGGATGTTTAATGGATGATAACGGACATAGAACATTTGTTGCCCGTATATGTCGTGGATGTACATCGTACATGGCGGAAAGTTCATCCGTTCACAAAGTTTTGTGCAGCTCAAAACTTCTTGCACAGATGAAATCTGAGTGGACGGATGCTGGATGTATAGAGCATTTGAAACATGTATGCAATGAGTACACAACGGATGCAAAGCATTTTCCAACGGATGGCAAGCTTTTTTTAATGTTTTACATCCTCTTTGCATCCATAAGTGCAGTGGGACCGGGCCTTAAGAACATGTAGTGGCTGAATTATTTAGTAGCAGCAGCTCTGAGAATTCAAAGCTAACACCAGGCTACTGCTTTGTGGATTCCTCCACTTTAATTATTGACGATAATCCATTATGTTGTTTACAGTATAATGTACAGGGAAAATGAGCTGAGAGTGTGATAGGTGAGCATTTGCTTGTGGCATGGCATCTAAAACCCACACTTTAGACTTACCAATATGATTCCAAGATTTAATGGATGTTTGCATGATATAATTATATTGTGATATAATTACTGGGTCTGATTCTACATTTAGATCAAACATCTGGG
Source organism: Laticauda colubrina (assembly GCA_015471245.1). Taxonomy (NCBI): domain Eukaryota; kingdom Metazoa; phylum Chordata; class Lepidosauria; order Squamata; family Elapidae; genus Laticauda; species Laticauda colubrina. Next base: position 19,936,643 of record BLBF01000032.1, read on the forward strand.
TTAGTATAATGTTCACAATCCTGTTTCTGTTCTGTTCATACTTCACCTTCTGACATTTTGCTGGAGAAGTGATTGCTGGTGAAGTAGAGAATATTCAGTGCTTTACTAATAACTCTCTTATGAGATTTTCTATATTCTATCTGATTTTGCAAAAAATCATGCTTTACATGATCCTTTGAGATAAATTAATTCTTACTAGACAATGCTTATTACTGCAAAAGATATCACAGAATTTCTTTTCTGTCAATGGAAGAAAGGGACTGAGTTAAGGTGATATGCAATTCTAGAAAGTCCAGTTCCTTTAGACTCTTTGTGACATGAAGGGAAACTTTCCAATCAAATCCCTCAAATGCTTTGTATTTGCAAGAACTTGGTCACCAGCTGCAAGGAAAGTAATTAATTAAAAATATGGCTTCAAAGGGACAGAAAACAGGTCAATCCACTTCTAGTCTGAAGTTCCCAGTATGGTAAGCTGTGGATTCTACTCACCCAGATTCCCTGGGATCACTCTGCCAAATATGCTGAAGAAGAGCTAGAGAAGAGGATGTATGCCTTAGAATCAGTAACTTTCCAATGTTAGAAATTGATTTTCCTTTGAAATGAGCAATCTCCCCCCCCCCCCCAATCACATTTTTGCATGATCAAAAATCTGAGCAAAGTAGGGAAGTATTGGAATATTATATGGTTGGAATTGGTGCACATTCTTTTCATTCCAGGGAAACAAGTAACAACCTGGAATAGAATGGAATCATCAGGCTGGAAGGGACTTTGGAAGTCTTCTAGTCCAATGTCTTATCCAAGGCAGAAGACCTTATACTATCTTAGATACAGATAATATAGATAAAGATAATCAGAGTTGGAAGGTTCCTTGTAGGTCATCTAGTCCAATCCCCTGCCCAAGCGGGAGACCCTACACCATTTCTGACAGATGGCAGTCCAATCTCTTCTTGAAAGTCTCACCTGATGGCAAGCTGTTCCGTTGGTAGATTGTTCTCACTGTCAGAAAGTTTCTCCTTATTTCCAGGTTAAATCATTGTTCAGTTTCCATCCATTATTCCTTGTCTGGCCTTCAGGTGCTTTAGAAAATAGACTGACCCATTTCTCTTTGTGGCAGGCCTTCAAATATTGGAAGACTGCTCTCCCTGGTCCTCCTCTTTACTAGTCATGTCCAGTTCCTGTAACCATTCTTCATCTTGAACAAATGGTTATCCATTCTTTTCATGTAAATCTCCAGCAATGGAGCACCCACAACTCTGGGAAGTAAGCTGTTCCATTGAGCAATTGGTATCACTGTCAGAAATTTCTTCTTAATTCCAGGTTAGATTTCTCTTTAGCAAATTTCCACCCATTGTTTCAGAGCACCCTTAGGTGCTTTGGAATCAATCTCCTCCAATAAATCTTATTCTCTAAGAAGACTTCATAGGTTGCAGGACCAGATGAGAGCATGAAGATAAGATTTTAGTGAATTCACTGAGTTCCTTTAAATTCAGTGGAATTTAACTCTGTGTAAGCATGTATAGAATTGTATTAAAAACTTCTTAATTCTGGTTGGATTGTGGTGACAAGAAATCAGAAGGTGTCTAGAAAGAAGACAAACCTCTTATACATTTAACTGTGAACAAAAGGATTCTTCATTGGATGTATCTCATTTTTCTTTTTCCACATACTTTTTAAAAGTTTAGGAGCTTAATTTTCTTGCATCTGGCTATCCTAGAGGAGAAAACTATATAAGACCTGAAACAATAGCTCATGGAAACATTAGGTCGGATGACAGAATGTAAACTTTAAATGCCAACCCCTAGTTTCAGGATCTGGGAGAGCTCTTGCCCATGACAATTAGGACAATCAAACATGATGCCCAGAGAGTTTGTTTGAAATATTAATTAAAATGCAAATTAAACCCATAACACATTAGTACAGAAGATTGCTTGCAGGGTTGCTATAACTGAGCAACTGGCAGCATCCAATAAAATAAAGAGCTGTTGTTGAGATCAAAACCTTGTTTTGAAAAAAATATATAAAAAAGTAACTATGTAAGATTACAAATGAAAACTGTATTTATCAGTGACAGTTCTCATTATGAAAGATGCTGTTTTGCAGAAACCATATTGTACTTCAGGAAAAGGTTGATTTGCATGCATGTTTTCTAACTCTACTCCATCTGTTTGTGTGGCAGGCTGCCTGCGAACAAGGGGAGAGATGGTTTCAGCCAGGTCAAAATGTCAGTGCCAGATATGGTTTTGCCAGTATGGAAAGCCAGCCCAAGCTTCTGTAGCTAACAATTGTACCAGGTGGTCATTATAAAATAATTCCAGAAACCATCTCTGGAAGCAAATACTCTTTCATAGAACAGCTTTGATTAGCTGTTCAGCTGCTGCTTCCCGACCCCAGCCTCTGTTATTTATTTGCTAGAAACCAGGAACAAGTAAAGGTAATATCCTTAGAAACTGATAATTAAAACAAAAATAGGAAATCTGGTGCCCTACAAATGTCTGGGTAATGCAATTGCCATTATCTCTGACCACTCCTGTTGCTTAATGCTTATGGTAGTTGTAGTCCAACTACCTGAGGGTGCCATTCTGGAATTAAAAAGTCCTGTATCAGTGGTAGGATTCAAATTTTTTTTACTACTGGTTCTGTGGCCATGGCAGGGCAAGGATACTGTAAAAATCTCCATTCAGAGGTGGTATTTGCCGGTTCTCTGATTTACTCAAAATTTCCACTACCGGTTCTCCAGAACTGGTCAAAACCTGCTGAATACCACCTCTGTCCTATATGCTGTATTTTTAAAAATGTTCTGGCCAGATTTTACCTGAAAATGATGAAACTTCTTGTTTGTGAATCTCAACACAATTTTAAATAAAATCAACATCAAATCAATAAGCAATAAAATGATCATATGATATATAAATAAAATCAATGTTGCAGAAGAACAAAAAGATCAGAGCTGCATTGAAAAATATACATTTTTGCTTCATTTTGTCTCACACTCAAACTTTTTAGTTTGTTTTTTAGATTTATGCCCACTGCTATCAAAAATGTCTGGTTGGCTTACAATGAACCCATAAAATAATAAAAATAATGTCCATAGTATAAGTCAAATAAACTAAAGTCAAAGAATATAATACAATAAAACATTCATGGTAAATAAATGAAACAGAATTAAAATAAACAAGTCAACTTTTCACACACACTTTTTTTTTAAACAAAACTAATAAATTTGAAACGATACAATATTTCATTCTCCAAAGCTTTCTGGAAAAGTACTGTTCTAAAGAACTTGAAGAAATATTGTGGTTTCTGACTAAATTTCTATAGACTCCAACAACAGAAAAGCAGTGTTTGCATTCCTCTGTCTTTTAAATGCAGATGGACTGCTGAATCGTGTCCTGATGGGGCTGATATTCAGATATTCCTGGAACATATGGAATGACAACATTGCTTCATTTATTGTTCTCTTCTTTGTCTGTTACGGAGGAGCTCTTGCTGGGTTGTTTTGGGGATTTGATGAAGGGCCACTTGGGATAGCCACATGTTTTGAGGACTTCCTTGAGATGTTTTAGTTCTTTTCCTTTTCCATCTTTGCTGGTAGGTAGCCCTTCAGTTCAGTGAGGTAGGGTTCTGATAACTCCCATTCTGTGCTCCAGTGGGTGGTGAGAATCAAAATATAAATATTGATCTCTGTGGGTTTTTGATGTTAAGGCATCTGTCTTCCTGAATGTATACTGCACTGTCCAGGAAGGCTGGATTATTTTCCTGTGTGAATTTGATGTATCTGTCGACAGAGTGGACAGATACAGAGTGATTCTGAGGACCCAGATAAACCTCCAAATGGCCTCAATATCTCTCTAAAACAATGCAAATGACCAGTTGTCTTCAAGGAATATAAATCCTCTCATTCTCCATCATCCAGTCAGAACTGAAGAAGCTTCTTGGATAAAAAGTGAAACATATTCAAAGAAAAACAACAAAGTCCAGTTGCCTCTTTAAAAAGCACCTTTGGGATAACTTCCAACTTCTTTTACAAAATATATAGTTAAAACTTAAATCCAACTCTTCCTTAAGCATTATACTATAGCTTCCATTTTTCCAATCAATACATTTTACCTGTCATCGTATCCATGCATCATAATTTGATTTCCCCCCGTTTCTTGCAAAAAGTCAACAAATGGCTTCCAATTAGTATTAAATGTTTGAAGTGAGACATTCTAAAAGGAAGAAAGGTGACTTTGAATAGAGCTGAGGGGTAGAAGGAAGAAAGTATGTGCCTTTTTCCTCTGCATGTCTTAGTCAGCGAAGGTTCCCTTCTCTTCAACAATCATTGCAAGTGTCTCATTTGACAACAGAGGAAGCAGAAGGAGAAAGAGGAGGAATGCCAAACTGATTGAGACCAGACTGTCTCTGAGATACAGACAGGGACTGTATGGACTGAAGAGAAATGCCAGGAATTTAGAGTCATTTGTAGGTAAACTGTACAGTTTAGACCAGGGGTCTCCAACCTTGGCCACTTTAAGCCTGGTGGACTTTAATTGGGGAATTCTGGGAGTTGAAGTACACCAGGCTTAAAATGGCCAGGTTGGAGACCCCTGGTTTAGATTGTACAATGCCTCAAAGCTGCTCATCCTACAGCAAGAGTTTTAAGGCATTCTGAGTGACAGAAATATTTTTTCCCTTGATCCTCTCTGTAGCAGAACTGGGGATTTATCCCACCAACTTCAACAGCAAGCTGCTTGAAGTGTTTCTGGTACCTGTATGATGATGTTGTGATTAGTGATAAGCACAGCATCAACTTGATACTGTTGATGTGTAGCTCTGTTGATGTGTAGCTTGATACTGATGTGTGCTTTTTCTGTATTAATAGCAATAGCACTAAGACTTACATATTGCTTGACAGTATTTACAGCCCTCTCTGTAAGCAGTTTACAGAGTCAGCATAGTCACCTCCCAATAATACAAAAGTTCTTACTGTTCCAACAAGGTTGGGGAGGGGGAGTGGGAAGGGACATTTGGAGGAATTGTCCAAGCGAAAAGGAAATCGTTTGATTTGTTCCTCAACCCTGAAATTAGGCTTAATTTAAACTAAACTGCAAGAAAACTGAAGAGAATCCAGTTTCTTGAACCTATGATGGTGTCTACTTTAATACAAGGGGCTACATAAAATTTTGAAAATTGCTATGCAGGTAATTTTTAACTTATGAACACAATTGAGTTCAAAATTTATGTTGCTTAAACAAGACATTTGTTAAGTGAATTTTGCTCCATTTTATGACTTTTTGTCATGCCCTTGGTAGAGTCTGACTGTGAGGCAGAGGAGGAACAGCCGACAGGGAGTGTAGGTGTGGCTCTGGAGGTTGTGGAGGGGGGCTGGGGAAGGGCAGAGGCCAGATGGGCATTCAGAGGAAGAACCAGGCCCATCCCCTCTGCATCCTAGGATACACAGGGAGGAATGGAGAAGGAAACAACTTTGCTTATGAGAGAGGAAGCAGCCATGATCCCCCTCATTGGTTGCAGTTGGGGAGACTAGGATACAAGAGAGACGATGACAAGACAGCCTTGCCAGAAACAAAGCGTGTGTTATTTTGGGCTGAAGTTATCTTGGTTGGCATCTTTCCAACAGACTGTGCCTTGTTATCTCCTTGAATTTAGCAATTACTTATCCTGGTCCGGTTGTGGAAATTTTGCATTGAAGTTTGTTTGGTTTTTTATTTCACCTCTATCTGCTCATGAAGTCTGGATTGCTTTCTTTTGAAGACTATTTTTGAGTACGTTTTACCTCCAACTGAGAATTATTGAACAGTGGGGCCAAGTTGGAGGCATTAAAGGACATTTGTTTATGTTTTGGATTTTGTTACATTTGTGTTACACTCTGGGTCATTCACACTTTTCTTGTCACAGTTGTTAAATGAAATATTGAAATTGTTAAATTAGTAACACGGTTGTTAAGTGAATCTGACTTCCCCATTGACCTTGCTTGTCAGAAGCTCACTAAAGGTGATCACAAAACCCTGGGGTGCTGCACCTGTCCAAAATATGAACCAGTTGCTAAGAATCTGAATTTTGATTGTGAGACGAAAGAGATGCTGCTATGGTTGTAAGTGTGGAAAATGGTTGTAAATAACCCTTTTCAGTGCTTCTGTGACTTTGAGCGGACACTAAATGAACTGTTGTAAGTTGAGGACTACCTGTATTGGAGACTTCAGTGTAAAATCAGCCTCATTTCTAAAAATGAAGCTAGGAGACCATAGGAAGATCACTTGACATGTTGTTCTTCTATATGGTAAGGGATAAGAATGGTTCTTTTGAAATTATTGAGAAAGTAGTGAGAGAGTATCTGCATCTATGGGTTTTTTAATGGATTATCAAATGGATACTCTTGGAGACAGCAGACACAAAGATATAATGTTCTATATATTCTATATTAGTATTCTATTCTTGGCAGTATAGGGTCTCCTGTTTGAGCAGGGGGTTGGACTAGAAGACCTCCAAGGTTCCAGCTCTATTCTGATTGTTTCATACATTTACAAATGTCTGTTTATTAATAGCATTATTTAGGAAACTTATTACTTTTCCATGAAAAAAAATGATGATTACTAAATTGACTGGAGGAAATTTAAACAATCTTCATAGCTGTTTATTAAGGATATATCTTGAATATGTATTTCCATTTTTTATACTTTGTCAGTATCTCCCTCCATTCCAGATCTGTTCCTCTCATTTTCGGGTGGAACAGCCTTTTCTCTTTCTCTCTCACACACAAATGTTGTAGCATTTTCTTTCTTTCTTTCTTTCTTTTTTTTTTTTTTTTGCCATTCCCTGAGGACATTCACTATGTGAATGAATCTACTGATCCAGGATGTTGCTATGGTGCTTCTCCTGCACGAAGAGTTTAATATTCATTCCATTTTGATCATTTTCCCACCATGGTTACATGGGGATTTGGTTAGACAAAAAGGACAAGCAGGAGGGTGTATTTTTAGTGTTGCTGAAAGCAAGGGTGAGGTTTAAATTTCTTAACAACTGGCATGACTGGCATGGCTTGGTAGTCACATGACTGGCTGGGCATGGTTTACATATAAATATTGCAAAAACATAAATGAATTTTTTATTAAAAAAAGAGCAATTTTTACCCAAAATCAGGCAAAGCAGGCAGGCAGACTGAGTTGCTCACAGAATTACATATTTACTCATAGATCTACCTTTCTGCAATCTGCTACCTGAGTCTGTCACATAAAATTTGCTTGCAAGCAAATTTATAAAATTTGCTAGGGGGAAACTCACAAAATTAACTCACAACACACCATGTATATAAATATTGATATTTTTTTTTTATAAAAAAGGGCAACTTTTACCCAAAATCAAGCAAAACAGGCAGGCAGATTGAGTTGCTTGCAGAATCACAGCTTCACTCAGAGATCTACCTTTCTGCAATTTGCTGCCTGAGTCTGCACTGAAAAATAGAAGCTTCAGTGCTAAAGAATGTTTAGCTCTGCTCTCAGGCCACTTCTCCCCCCCAGCCCCCTGAATACCACCCCTGACTGGGCCTCAGGGAAGCCTTCTGGGTGAAGGCAAAGCAGTACAACAGTGATTTAGATTAGCTAGAAAGCAAGACATCCAATGATTTCCTGCTTTCTAGCTAATCTAAATTGCCTGGCACAGCTGATACTTGGAACAGCTGATCGTTGAGAAAAAAGGAAAAACAGCAACTTACCAAAAATTAGGTGAAGGCAATTAGGATGATGTGCATGCCAGGCAAGAATAACTGGGCAGGGTGGGCATGGTAGGGTGGCCAGGCCAGGCTGGGCCCAACCAATAGCATGATTTGCCAGTTCTCCGAACTGCACAGAATTGTAACAACCAGTTACAATCCCACCCCTGACTGAAAGTTACTGCTGAGGATGGGCAGAAAAGTAAATGCCTCATTGAGCTAAAAAGAAAAAAAGCTGGACATCAGAATTCAACTAAAAGAGAATCTGTTATTAAGTAAACTAAATAAACAGTATGGTTGATGCAGCAAAAATTAGGAATAATTTTTTGGGACATATGGCAAAGCCCCACCAATTGCTATGTATCCTTGACATGTTTCTTGGTGGTGGTGGTAGAGAAAACTTCCAGGACACGATGAGTTCTGCCTTTCATCTGAATTCCTTCATATGAAATTCTGCAGTCCACATAGGACCAGGCTGAGGATCCATTGCTGCTTAACTTATAGCAGTGTTTCTGAATTTGGACAATTTTAAAATGTGTGGACTTCAACTCTCATTCAACCATCATGCTGGCTGGTGAATTCTGGGAGTTGAAGTCCACATATCTTTAAAATTTCCAAAGTTGAAAAATTCTGACTTATAGTCTGTAGTCATAAAGCTAGGGAAAACCCCCCTCCTCTAACTGGATTGATACGCAGAATAAGACCCTCAAAATAAGTAAGCAAATCATTTAAATAAACAGCTAAAACCTGCCCAGAATATCATAGAAAACTATAAGTCACTAATTTTTGAAAGTCTGAGGGGCTGCCTGCCGAAGTGTAGAGTATTACAACATACAGTTTTCCCATAGTGAGAATCAAAGGTAGTTTTATATTCAGGACATGCTTTTGAACAACTCAGACTGTAATCCTGCCTGAGGTCCAATTTGGTAACTACAGAAGGGTTTACCTTCTGCAACTGTTCTAAGACTTGATATTTGTAGTGGAATCTCCAGCTTTTGTGTGTGTGTGTGTGTGTGTGTGTGTGTGTATGAAATGAAGAATCTGAAAATTTTAATTCAGATTGCATCCAGCCCAATCTCAAAACTGTTGAAAAAAATGAATTTTTTAAAAATGCTGCAAGGACTCCTCATAAATTGGGGAGTTTTAATAATTCCATGAATTTATCATAATAGCCAGATATCAATAGTTTCAAATCTAATACAATAGTTGGACAGATTGACTAGAAAAAGCATGTTTGCATGTGATGGAGGATTCAATGTAGTTACCTAATGTATTAGAATTTACTAAGATATGCAGTGTATTTCCAGGCCAGTCAAAATCTTTTGGGAAACAGAAATTATGAAATGTTGACAACTAGTTTCACATATAATTGTCTCAGTCTCTGCATTTTGGGGAGTTGGGACCATCTTGCTTCCCTGCTGGTCATTTACATATAAGGGAAATTACACAACCTGCATGTCTCAGCACAGCTTTTCTTGGGTGGATAGTGGAGCTCCACTATTTCCCAGCTGCAGGGGTTCAACTTTTCAGCTGAAGGTGGGGAAGAACTAGTGGGAAAACATGATACCTTTCCTGCCTACCTATACTCTTGCAATTTCTCAAGTTTTCAGTTGATGCTCAAGCAGACATGGATTAATGTCATCATAGTCTCTAGGGTGAATTGATGAATGAGCTGCTTCCATATTTAATCTGATAGTCCTTTGTATCAGTCAATTCCATTCCAGCCTAATCCTGAGCTAACAGCTTCCCATTAAATGCATACCCTGTCACAGGTGACATATTTCATAGTTATCAGTCACTTTCTTGACAAGAACCTCCAAGTTTTCCCTCAGATACGCCATACAATTCATGTTTTAATCTAAACCCAACTGTTCGAAATCAGAAGAGGGGTTCCTCAGTCATTCGCCTAATTAGAAATCCTAAATGGTTTTGATTACCGAGGAAGACATTTGATTTGAGAGAGATGTACAATTCCCATTGAACAAGAGAGGCAGTAAATTCACTTGGACAATGTTAGGAATATGAAACACCTAACAGGTATTTGGGTTAGAAATATATAAACCAGGATAAACATTTTAATACTGTCCCTTTAAGGGAATGCAAGAGCATGCAATTGGGTGTGGTTTTTCAAATGGCCATAAGATGGAGCCAGAAACCTGAGTTGTTTTAGTCTGAGTCTCAGAAGAGAGTGTATCTTTATTTCCTTCTGTTGGAAAGTATTGCTATTGCTCCATTTTTCCTAATTGACTGATATTACTGGATTTAACGTAAGTCTGATACTTAACTGTTTTTGACACTGGACTTTGTTACTGGAATATCCCTGGATTGAAAAACTGACTGATTAACCTGTGAATGACTTTTGGACTGCTTATTTTGGACTTTGCTTAAACTTTTCTGGAAGTAAAAACCGACATTAACTGTAAAGTTTATCTGTGTACTGAGTGTGTATTATTCCAACACTACTCTCTATACGTCTCCCTGTATGCACTCATTCTCCTAACGGGGAATTACCTCAACACTGGTTATGGGCCCAGGCCATACCAGGCTCAGATAACTGAGAGTTAGTGTGAATGCACAGTACTGTATACAGATAGCTGTTTACTGTTTAATTGTGGTTTATTATCCTGGTAAAGATGGCATAAGACACTTCTGCAAGTCTATCACTGATAACCCAGTTGGATGGAACAAACTATGTTTCCTGGTCTATGAAATGCAGTCTACTTCTACGTAGAGAAAGTTTATGGAATGTAGTTCAAAATCCACCAGATGTAAATGCTTGGGATCCAGAAAATGAGGATGATGCCAAGAAGATTGTTGACTTTAAAAAGAACAGCGAACGAGCTCTTTGTATAATTGGACTAACACTGAGTGACCAGCAGCTAGTCCATATTCCTGGAGAAGAGTCTGCTGCTAAGTGTTGGGAGAATTTGAAGAGGATTTATATTCGTGACAGTGTAGGTGCACACATACCTCTTACATGTAAACTGTTTAGAGCACGTCTTCTGAAAGGTGGAGATATGTTAGCTCATTTAAACTTCATGAAAAGAACTTTTCAAGAGCTACATGAAAAAGAACTAATATTTTCAGAGCTGCATCAAGTTTACATCATTCTTTCCTCATTGGATGAAAGTTATGATGACTATGTATCTTCACTGGAAGTCCTGCCCAGAGATAAACTGACACTGACTGACATAACCGGAAGGCTGTTAGAAGAAGCAAGAAGACAGCTTGATAGGGACCAACTGAGGAAGGAACAACCACAAGAAGAGAATTTATCTTCAACTGCCAATACTGTTAGGAAATGTTTTTCTTGTGGGGCGAGGGGACATATAGCTAAATTCTGTAAAAAGGGAAAACAACAGAATACTGGCAAACACCAGAAGGCCAAAAAGAATGTTAGTTTAGCAATGTCTAGCAATTCAACTGTAAACAATAATTTGTGGGTTGTTGATAGTGGAGCATCACAGTGCATTACTAAAGATTGAAAAAGGTTTGTAAAGATGTCCACGAGTGAACAACATGTTTCATTGGCAAATGGATGGAAGATGAAAGCATCAGGTGAAGGTCCTGCATATTGTTCTTGTATAAATGAACATTGAACTATGTTATATGTACCTAAACTGAAATCTAATTTTCTATCAGTAAGGGCTTTAGTTAATATTGGTTAAGTAGTAACCTTTAGGGGAGATAACTGTAAAATAAGGAAAGAGGGTAAATGTGTTACTGCTACTTTAAAAAATGATTTATATGTAATACATGATGATCAGTTGAAGATGGCTAACTCAGTTTATAAAAATGTTAAGCCACATGATGAATGTATACATTTACTACATAGACGTCTAGGGCACATTAATTTCAAAATGCTCAAACAAACTGTTAAATTGGCAGAGGGAGTAAAATTGAAACCCTGTACATTGGAATGCCAAGAAAAGAGTAAAGTTACTCCTGCAAACAGACTAAATGGGTTTAAGACCAAAGAACCTTTAAAGGTTGTGTTTGCTGACATAATTGGTCCTAAGAAACCAAGTTTAGGAGGTGCCTGTTATAGTTTGAGTATTATGGACCATTACTCAAGATATGGTTTCTGCTATCTTGTGAAAAACAAAACAGAAACATTCCAACATTTCTTTAACTGGTTAAGGTTTGCTGAGAGAAAAATGAAAAGTAAAGTAATTACTTTAGTAACTGATAATGGGACTGAATTTGTTAACAAAAGATTCCAAAATATGTTAAAATTGGCTGGTATTGAGCATAAATGTTCTTCACCTTACAGACCCCAACATAACTCGTTTATAGAACGAAGTGGGCAAACATTACAAGCCATGGCTCGCACTATGTTATCTGACTCAGGTTGACCTGAAACACTGTGGGGTGAGGCCACAGTGTAGCCTCATAAGTATAATTTGTAGTAACCATGTTTTAAATAATGTAGTAAATACAACAACTAGAGAATTGTCATTCACTCGTTGGCATGGCAGAAAACCAAATTTAAATTATTTACACACATTTGGAGCTCGAGCATGGGTGCATATTCCCTCACAAATAAGACTGAAAGGGCAACACTGAGCTAAGAAGTTATTTTTTGTGGGTTATGAGGCCAACCACAGATCATTTAGATTTTGGGATCAAGGCACAACTCATATTTATTGTTGTGTTAGTGCAAAATTTCTTGAGCACATTGGGTGGGATAAACTGGAACAGGAATCCAGCAATGATATTATTATTGACACCCAAATAGTCCCTAAGGATAAAATCAGTACACCCCAAATTGCCATTAAAGAGGAAGAGGAAGTACAGGAGGAAGTAGTAGAACAAGCACAGGAAGAAATAGAAGAACAGGAGCAGATGGTGCAGGAAAGTCCACCAGCAAGCCCTGTATTACCAAGACGTCCAACCCGAGTAACACGACCACCTGGTAGATATCAGGCTAGTGTTGTATGCCAAGTGAATACAGTTCCAAGTAATTATAATGAATTAAAACTGTATCCTACAAAGGATCAGGCTGCTTGGCAGAAAGCAATGGATAAGGAACTGGAATCATTAAAAAAACTGGATGTATACGAAAATGTTAAATTACCACCAGGTAAACATGCCATTGGATGTAAATGGATATATAAACTGAAGACAGGTGTAGATGGGACTGTTACCCATAAAACCAGGTTAGTAGCACAAAGATTTCATCAGACAGCAAATGACTATGATGAGGTGTGTGCACCTAGTCTGAAGGCTACTACATTAAGGGCAGCATTAGTGTGGGCAGCTTAAGAGAAATATCTTGTAAATCATTTGGATGCAGAGACAGCATATCTGCATGCACTGTTGCAATCCACTACATATTTAAAGAAACCTTTGGGTCTCAAAAATGATAATACTGATAATGATTGCTGGAAATTGAAAAAGAGTCTTTATGGTTTGAAGCAATCAGGATATGAGTGGAACCAATGTATAGTTAAAGAATTAACTAAAATAGGCTTTTTAGCTGGCATGGCTGATCCATGTTTGTTTAAAAGAGAGAATAATGGTATGATTTCATTATTGGTATTATTTACTGATGATGTAGCATTAATCAAAACTGAACAAGAAGCTACTGAGATAATTTTACTGCTGGAAAATAAATTTAAGATAAAACAGGAGAAATCAAACATTATCTTAGTTTAAAGATAGATAGAACTAGGGGAGGATACAAGATCTCACAGGCAGATAAAATTAACCAATTACTAAAAAGTTATAAAATGGAACTTTGTAAGACGGCTAAAACACAAATGAGCCAGGAATTTAGCCACTGTGATGTTCAAAGTCCTGTTTTTGATAAGAACATTTATCAGTCCTTGATTGGTAGTTTATCTTGGTCAAGGCCAGATATTGCATACAGTGTTAATCAATTAGCGAGATTTAATGCTGAGCCCACTGAAAGGCACTGGCAAGCTGCTAAATGTGTGTTAAGATATCTGAAACAGACAATGCATTAGGCATTGTATTTGGAGCCAAAAGATGATCTGAATTTGACTGCATATGCTGATGCAAGTTTTGCTACGGACATAAATACATGAAAATCTACATCAGGTACTGCTGTATTATTGGGAAAAGCATTGATTGGATGGAGATCTATTAGACAGAAACATCTAAGTTTGTCAACAATGGAGGCTGAATTCTCATGTTTGTCTTCACTATGTACAGATTTAGTTTTGTAGAAGCAATTATTAATTGATATGGGAATTAATGTAACAGATCCTATTGTTGTTTATGAAGATAACCAACCAGCAATACAGATGGCTTCAAATATTGCTGTTAAAACAAAAACAAAACACACAGATTTAAGTTATTTAAATGTGAGACAATGTGTGTAAAGTAAGATGATTAAGCTAGAATACTGTATGTCAGAAAACAATATAGCAGATCATTTTACAAAGGCCCAAGGCTCTATAAAGCATAAGGCATGCTGTGAAGATTATGGATTTAGAATATAAGGTTGTATATATTATCTTACCCAAAAGGGGAGAATGTTAGGAATATGAAACACCTAACAGGTATTTGGGTTAGAAATATATAAACCAGGATAAACATTTTAATACTGTCTCTTTAAGGGAATGCAAGAGCATGCAATTGGGTGTGGTTTTTCAAACGGCCATAAGATGGAGCTGGAAACCTGAGTTATTTTAGTCTGAGTCTCAGAAGAGAGTGTATCTTTATTTCCTTTTGTTGGAAACTATTGCTATTGCTCCATTTTTCCTAATTGACTGATATTACTGGATTTAATGTAAGTCTAATACTTAACTGTTTTTGACACTGGACTTTGTTACTGGAATATCCCTGGATTGAAAAACTGACTGAATAACCTGTGAATGACTTTTGGACTGCTTATTTTGGACTTTGCTTAAACCTTTCTGGAAGTAAAAACCGACATTAACTGTACAGTATCTGTGTACTGAGTGTGTATTATTCCAACACTACTCTCTATACGTCTCCCTGTATGCGCTCATTCTCCTAATGGGGAATTACCTCAACAGACTCCCATAATATTTGTCATGTAAGGAAGTAGGTTCCTGTTGTGGGAGCACTTCAGCAATTACTAAAAATTATTGGACCAATGCTGATTTGAGAGCTGCTAATATTGGTAAATTCTGTCTTAGTGTCTGGGCTAACTGGTGCATTGGGTTGAAACTTGATTCTGAAACATTGGTGACTGGAGCAACAATTAGCAGCTTGTTGAAAGCTGTGGCCATCACATTATTTCTTAGTTCTAAGGCAGGACTGTGTCAAGCTTGCATTGTTATGGCGTCATCACATAATGTATTGTGACTTTTTTCCCCTTCACTAACTGTGCGTCATCATGGCCAGCGCGTAATGTACCTGGCCTATGGGCCGTGAGTTTGACAGCCTTGTTCAAAGGCAACAGCTCCTCTACCACTACTAATGATGATAATAGAGATAGGCAATTAAGTTACCAGCTTTCATATCAGGCTAGCAAGGAATCCCAGAGCTCTGGAATCTTATCTCTTAATTCTGCTATAGACTTGGCTGAAAACATCTAGGGTAAACTCAGTAAGATTAGGAACATTATGGCAAGTAAAAAATAATACTGCAGGTAAACCTTCTGTGTAAATGTTGATTGCAATGCAAAAATAACAGATTTTGCTCATTTTTTAAATTCTAGAGGTTGAATACTTGGCTTTGTGCTCCTACCCTTTCATATTATTGGATTCTTGGGGGGATATCATTTTATGGCCTTGGGAGATAACTTTCATAGTGGTTCACTTTGTTTTTGTATCCTTTGGTTCCCACTTCACCAACCTCAAAATTCTTATACCCTCCCATTCACTGTATTGTCCTTCTGCTTATCTTCTATCTGGAAGATTTAACATAGCCATAATGAATGGCAGTATGATCAGACACATTAAGACCTCCCAAACCTGAGTGATGTGATTTCCAGGTGATTGAAGAAAAATCCAGTCAGGTTCCAAGCCAGGAGAAAGTTGCTGGAAATAAAATGGAGGCAGGCTGCAGGAAAGAAAGTGTTTGTTTGATAGCCAGAAACTAGTGAAAGCAGCATGTTTCTGAGGTGGGTGACAAAATGGGGCTGAGAGTAGGTGGAGTTTTATACATTATTTGGGACTTTGTGATGAGATGCCAGTTCCTGTGCCATGTGCTTTGACCTGTGCTTGAGTGTGCCCTTTTCGTATTCTAATTATTGTTGCCTGACTCCCATTGTGGCTGGGAGGTCATGCCCTATCCTTGGAGCTGGGTGGGGAAGGTAGATTTTAGGAGGCTTTGTTTTCTGTTTTTAATCCAATCAGATTCAGCACTCTGTGGCTGTGGCTGAAGGTGTCTTGTTTATGAATGGAACTGTCTGGCTTTCTGGAAATGGATACTGAACTCCAGTTTTCTCAATAGATACAAAAGTATCTCATTCATAAAACTTAACTTAATTCATAAAACTTTTGGAGGGATTGTCTGGAGTCTTTACCTGGTAGTGGAGAGAAGCAAATGATTTGATTCCAGGAAAGTCTCCTTTCTGAGATGTGTGGGAGTTGGGGGGATTGCTGGCTTCTTACACAGGGAAAGTTCTTCTTTACAAGGCCAAATCACTTCTACTTGTACTGCCATTGTTTCAGAGGTGGTATTCAGCAAGTTCTGATCAGTTCTGAAGAACCGGTAGCGGAAATTTTGAGTAGTTCGGAAAACTGGCAAATACTACCTCTGGCTAGAGATTTTACAGTATCCTTTCCCTGCCACACCCACCAAACCACGCCCACAGATTGGTAGTACATTTTTAAAAATCCCACCACTGCATTGTTTCAAAACTAATGTGTGTTGGTTGAAGCAAGAAGCTGAGTGAGAATATTCGTTTTGTATTTTCAATTATATTTAGAAAGATTGATTTGAGTTAATGCCAAAATGCCAGTAGAAAATTCTTGGTATATATTTCTCTAACAAGGTGTGGCTACACATACACACATACTTATATTACAATTAAAAGCTCACCTGTTTGAGGCCAAAGCACCTTCTTCCATACAATGTTTGTGTCCAAAATATATGAGCCTTAGAGATGGAGTTAGCAATTACTTTTTTGTATGTTTTACTTAAGATAATCAGGGGTGGTTTAACAGACAATGGCATTTTAGTGTGAGGAACAAAGGCCCTAGTCATTTGAAATTCAGCTGTGGTCCTGATCTAGATTAATTTCTAATAATATCACCATAATGCATTAGAACAGATGTGGGGAATGAATGATGGCCTCTTTAGGACTTGTGGACTTCAACTCCCAGAATTCCTGAGCCAGGTAAATTGAAATGCACAAGTCATAAAGAGGCCATCATTCCCCACCTCTCATTAGAGTAAGGGCTCTATTAAAACTTGGGTGCTTCGCTTGAGTAATTTAGTCCTAGGAGATTTTTCTCCATGTACATCTGAACAGGGAAGTAAAGTGGGTTCTTTACAGGGATTCTGCACTGTTAGCCACCTACTTTTGAAACCTCTTTCTCTGAGAGGCCAGATGAGGAATATTTTAATTCTCTAGACTTTTGAAATTTCAAGATCTTGAACTTATTTTTTTAAAAATGCTGTAAGCCACCCAGAGCCACTTAACTGTGGCATATACATTTAATTAATTCCAACTCCTTGTAACACAAATTTTAAGCTTTGATTTCTTCTTTAAAATACGAATTGCCCAGAGTGTTTGCATCACCAAGGTTGTCAATAAAAAGAACAAATTGATAGGAAGGTCAGTTGCAGAAGACTAAAACCAGCACAGTCTCATAAAGAGACTAGCCTTGATTGTGCTGCCTGCAAAATCTGCAAAGACCAATGGGTTTAAAATGCTAAGCTGTCAGAACAATTCCCAAACAGCCTCAATGAATCCCATGGTTCACTTGCAAATTTGTACAGAGGAAATAAGTGTCCTTTGCAATTCTTATAAGCAGAGATACTTCTGCACTTTGCTGAAGTTTCTCACCTCTGCTGTGAAATTGCATTTATGATAGAAAGAAACTCTCAGGTGTTGCAGTAGAAAGGGAGGTTGTATATTTTAGGGCTTGCCTGTTGGCAATTTCATTTCCCAATGGTGATCTGAATGCTCTCTTGATCCCCCCATCTTATTATTTTCCTTCTTAATTCATTGCAGTTGAAATCACTTTTCAGGTGACATTCCTCCTGGCAAACCACCTACAGAGGAGTGATGGTAAGAAGGCAGGCAGACAGGATGAACTAAGTAAAAACAATGGGATGTCTCTAAAGCTTTACTTTAATCAGCAAAATTGATTTCTTTCCTTTTCAAAGACATTCTGATATGTGTTCAAGGAATCAGAAAGAAAAGCATAGAAGTGTCTCATATTCTGTGTAAATCACCTGTTGTGTGAATCAATGCATTTTAGGGGTGGAATGGATGGAAAAGACTGCCTCAGCAAGCTGTCATAGCTCTACTTCCCCCTAAACAATATAGACCAATAATAGAAGTCTAACCAGGTAATTTGAGGGGGAAGGGCTCCAATATATATTGCATATCGTATCACATGGTAAATTTAGATGCTTGGAACATGTTTTTTGGAAAAGAGTACGAGACCAATGAGATGGAATAACTTAAACAAATGTTAGCAATAGCACTGACTTATATATTGTCCCATAATGCTTTACAGTCTCCCCTAAGCAGTTTTACAGAGTCAGTATATTGCCCCCAACAATCTGGGTTCCCATTTTCCCAACCATGGAAGGATGGAAGGCTGAGTTAACTTTGAGCCAGTCAGGATCGAACTCCTGGTAGTGGGCAAAGTTAGCCTGCAAAACTCCATTCTAACCACTGTGCCATCATGGCTCAATGTTAGCAATTACACTCAGTGTTCAATGTAAAGTACAATTGTATAGGTTAGAGCAGGGGTTTTCAAACTGGACAGCTTTAAGACTTGTGGACTTCAACTCCCAGAATTTCTCTTCCAGTTATGTTAGCTCAGGAATTCTGGGAATTGAAGTCCACAAGTCTTAAACTTGCCAAATTTGAAGACTCTTGGTCTAGAGACTGGGAAATAAAAGGAAAGGTAGGAGAAAAGCATCACTGAAAAAGTACACTGCTCAAAAAAATAAAGCGAACACAAAAATAAGACATCCTAGATCTGAATGAATGAAATATTATTATTGAATACTTTGTTCATTACATAGTTGAACGTGCTGACAACAAAATCACACAAAAATTATCAATGAAAATCAAATTTAGCAACCCATGGAGGTCTGGAGTTGGAATTACACTCAAAATTAAAGTGGAAAAAAATACTACGGGATGATCCAACTTTGGTTTCCTTAAAACAAGTCAAAATGAGGCTCAGTAGTGTGTGTGGCCTCCACATGCCTATATGACCTCCCTACAATGCCTGGGCATGCTCCTGATGAGGTAGCGGATGGTCTCCTGAGGAATCTCCTCCCACACCTGGACTAAAGCATCCCCCAACTCCTGGACAGTCTGTGGTGCAATATGGCGTTGGTGGATGGAGCAAGACATGATGTCCCAGATGTGCTCAATTGGATTCAGGTCTGGGGAATGGGGAATGGGATTCAGGTCTGGGGAATAGCATCAATGCCTTCGTCTTGCAGGAACTGCTGACACACTCCAGCCACATGAGGTCTAGCATTGTCTTGCATTAATAGGAACCCAGGGTCAACCACACCAACATATGGTCTCACAAAGGGTCTGAGGATCTCATCTTGGTACCTAATGGCAGTCAGGCTACCCCTGGTGAGCACATGGAGGGCTGTCGGCCCCCTAAAGAAATGCCAGCCCACACCATTACTGATCCACTGCCAAACCGGTCATGCTGGAGGATGTTGCACGCAGCAGAACGTTCTCCACAGCATCTCCAGACCCTGTCATGCCTGTCACATGTGCTCAGTGTGAACCTGCTTTCATCTGTGAAGAGCACAGGGCGCCAGTGGCGAATTTGCCAATCTTGGTTTTCTCTGACAAATGCCAAACGTCCTGCACGGTATTGGGCTATTAAGCACAACCTCCACCTGTGGACGTCAGGCCCTCATACCACCCTCATGGAGTCTGTCTCTGACCATTTGAGCAGCCACATGCACATTTGTGGCCCACTGGAGGTCATTTTGCAGGGCTCTGGCAGTTCTCCCTCAATCCCTCCTTGCACAAAGGTGGAAGTAGCGGTCCTGATGCTGGGTTGTTGTCCTCCTATAGCCTCCTCCATGTATCCTGATGTATTGGCCTGTCTTCTGGTAGTGCCTCCATGCTCTGGACACTATGCTGACAGATACAGCAAACCTTCTTGCCACAGCTCACATTGATGTGCCATCTTGGATGAGCTGCACTACCTGAGCCGCTTGTGTGGGTTGTAGACTCCATCTCATGCTGCCACTAGAGTGAAAGCACCTCCAGCATTAAAAAGTGACCAAATCATCAGCCAGAAAGCATGGGAACTGAGAAGTGGTCTGTGGTCACCACCTGCAGAACCACTCCTTTATTGGGGATGTCTTGCTAAGTGCCTTTGCTTTCCACCTGTTGTCTATTCCATTTGCACAACAGCATGTGAAATTGATTGTCAATCAGTGTGGCTACCTAAGTGGACAGTTTGATTTCACAGAAGTGTGACTGACTTGGAGTTACATTGTGTTGTTCTAAGTGTTCCCTTTATTTTTTTGAGCAGTTTATTTCTATAATATCTTTTAATCTCTAGTTGTTGTCGGTTGCTTTGTATTTTTGCTGGTCTCAAATCTATTAAAAACTTTAAAAGAAAATAAAAATGCATACTTAATACTTCTGAATCAGATAAAGGTAAATTTTCCCCCATCCAATCTTATCTGATGCTCGGGGATGGTGCTCATATCCATTTCTTAGCTGAAGCATTGCCCGAAGACACTTCTGTGTTCATGTGGCCAGCATGAATATGCACTGTGATGCATGGAATGCTATTACCTTCCCACTGAAGTGGTACAAACTTATCTGTTATAGACTATTATGCCCCTGTTAGAATCTGACTTTGAGGAAGAGGAGGAACAGCCAATAAGGAATGGGAGTGTGGCTCCGGAGGTTGTGAAGGAAACTGGGGAAGGGCACAGGCCATCTAGGCATTCAGAGGAAGACCCAGGCTCATCTTCTCTTCATCCTAGGGCACGCAGGGAGGAGTGGATAAGAGAGAAACATGAATGGCATGGTCTATGGGGAAGGAAAGGGCCTTGATCCCCTTCATGGGCTGCAGCTGTGAGGACTGTTTAAAAGGACAAACTATGCATGGGCCAGTGCTCGAAGCAAAGTGTGAAAATATTTCTAGTCTTGTCAGTTCTTATCTGAGCTCTGGTATCTTTCCCAGTGTTTTTTTTTGATATCTGTGGAATATAGACACTGTCTTCAAGCCCTTATCCTGCCTTGTCTCATTAATTCTTCAGTGTGATTTGTGTTATTGTTTTTTTTCTATTTATGATTTATATGCATTTTGAGTTTGAATGGAAGTTCTTCCTTTTCACAACTGTTTGTGGGGGAGTTTTTTCTCCAGTCAATGATAATTGGATTGTTAAAGCCAAGTTGAAGGAATTAAAGGGACTTCACCTGTTTTTGTGAGTTTGTTGCTTTTGTATCCCACCCTGGGTCATCACATAGACATTACTTCCTCTATGGTATTGGAGTTATGGTGAATCATAGTAATCCATGCCTTCCTCCCATAAAAGCAACACAAATACATATAGAGAATCACACTAGCCAACTTCTTTTAGCAACAGCATCTTCACAAACTAGTGGACAGGAGTTTTGATCTTTCTTGAGTTGCACTGCTGTTACAGGCATCCTAGGAAAATCATCTCCTTCCCATTTATTTTATCCCTTTCTAATTACTGAGGGCCATGATGAGACATGTAGCATGAAAACTTTTAAGGTTTGGCCAAGTAATTTTGCTGGTAGTAGCTTCCTTGGATATATTTTTCCTGATATTTCCATACGTTTTGATATTAGGATTCCAAAATCACAAAAGCCATTTCAGACATGGGGTGCCCCTTTTGGTGGCTTATGATTTCTGCTTTATTCTAGTCCTGATACATTTTGCTCATTTGTTATAAAGTAGCAGAGTAAATGTTTTTCAGAAGAATCAGAAGAGAGAGTTGGTGTACCTGCTTATTCCACACAGGTCTCACAGCTTGAAGTAGAAGATACAAGGCCAGGGGTGAACTGCAGGAGGTTTGCTGCAGGGGTTCGGGAGAGCCCCTAACTAAGATTCTGTGCAGTTCAGAGAACCCTCAAATCCCACTCCTGGCTGGCCCACTCCCACCATGCCCCTCCCAGGAATCCCACATGGCCTGCTTTGGATGTAGGTAAGAGCAGGGTACATGCAGAGGCTCAGAGAGGGCAAAAAAAAGGGCCTCCTGGAAGTTCAGGAAGGCTGGAAATGGGTCCATTTCCAGCTTCCAGAGAGCCTTTGGAGCCCAGGTCAGCCCTTTTTGCCCTCCTGGGACCTCAAGGAAAGCCTCTGGAGTCCAGGGAAGTCAAAAACCCCTCCCTGCTGTCGTGCAGGAAGCCGATTGGGCCACACCCACCATGGCCATGCCCACCCAGCAACCAGGCAGAGAACTCTTTGCTAAAATTTTTGAAATCCATCCCTGTACAGGGCACACCATTTTTTATAAATGTCTTGCCTTGAAGCATTTGCTGGCCTCTCAGGGAGGTATGTGCAAACTCATGAACTCTTTGTGTTGTGTCCGGCTAAATGAACACAGCTGTGTAGCAACTGATATTGATATTATTTATCAAAAACTCATCTCCTGCATACCCTTCAGTAATTAGTGAAGCAGATAGCTTTCTTATTGTCTCCAGTCACTCTTGCCTCATTTCTCATTATTCTCTTGCTTTTGTTCACCTTATATTAATACGGATTATTTATTTATTTATTTATTTATTTATTCAATTTGAAAAGATTTGTATGGCTGTCCATCTTGCACTACTCTGGGCAGCTCATGACAGCAGCAAAATGAGCAATTTTAAAACATAGACATAAAGTAAACAAACAAAAACCTCAAATCCATCACTTTAATCATTGCACTCTTATCAAAACTCTTTGCACAATAAAATACAGGGTCAGCCTCTTTGAATTAAAATTGAAACTCATACTCTTGTATGCCAAAAGAGCAATTTCATATTTCAGAAGGTAACACTGTAGCATCTTCTTTTCCTTTCAAATGAATTTTCAAGTGAATGAAATTTCAGAGGAACACCTCACTTTCAGAAGGCCTTTAAGAAGAGCCTGGACAGCTATTGCTGGAGGCTTTTAAGAAGAGTCTGGAAAGCTATTGTCTGAAATGGTGTAGGGCAGTGGTATCAAACTCAAGGCCCACAGGCTGGCCTGCGGTGCCTTTGCCAGTGAAAAAGAGCTCAGCTTTTGCTGGCAGTGTTGCAGGAGACCATCACAACTGAAAATGGAGCCCACAAGCCCATTTTTGCTGGCAGTACACTTGGTCCACCATAGGCACACCCAACACAAGTGACATCAAGCTGGCCACACCCACCCTGGCCACACCAACCCCAGCCCCTGAGGTCAAACACAACCCTGATGAGGCCCTCAATTAAATTGAGTTTGACACCCCTAGTATAGGGTCTTCCGATTGGGCAGCGGGTTGGATTAGAAGATCTTCCAGATCCCTTCCAGCTCTGTTATTCTATGTTCTATGTCCTAAATGAGCCCCTTATGTAATAACTATAGCCATAACTCTCTGAGCACAAGAGACTGGTGACACTCTATAATCTGCTATTTCAAATGATCATTGGATCCTCTCCAATTGCTGCTAATTCTTGGAGAAGTTTTCTACCACATTACTCAAATGTCCAATTAAAAAAAAGACGCTGAATATTTTAGACCTGCAGAACAGATAAGTGCCTTCCTTAATCATAAGGAAGCTTTTAAAGTGGCATTTAATTTCCACCCCACTCCAATTCTTGGTTTGTTTTGTTTTGTTTTGTTTTGAAATGTTGCAGACAAGTGAACTATTATTCATCAAGAAACTCCAGAAGTTGGTTCCTAGCTGCTGCAGTTGAAAGCAAGTTTTACAGTTCATTAACTATGAGATTATGAGGCATAATTCATTAAAATTTTCTTCTGCTGGCTGCATTTGTAAACACCTCCTGAGACGATTATTACCTTTCCATAGGATACAGCTTTTCTTCATTGGATAAATGTCTCTTCTGCTGGATGCTGATATAAGGAATCTGGGGAGAAGTTATGGTTAAAGAACCTTATCTTTTCACTGCAATGAGAATATAAAGAATTGTATTGGCTGTGAAGCATAACAGATATAAATTAGGACTTGCCATACAGAATCCTTCAAAACAGTGTATTTATTATGGTCCATATTATATTAATTTGGTCGGCTGGTTTTTTCTTTCAAAGAAATTCTATCCATCTTGCAATGAATATGCAAAGCAGAATTATGCAGCTATCATTAGTCTTCATTTGAAAAATTAAAACATGCTTGGGCCTTCTTTAGGGACAATGAAGTCAATATATAGGGGATTAAACCTGTGGGACTGTCCTAATTTTGGCACCTTTTTTCATGGTGGAATGCTCTTCTGCTATGATTGGCTCCCAAAGTAATTGGTGGCACAAAATAACACAACACAAAATAATAAATAAATGGGAAACCCCTTAAAAATCAGTTGGTGAATACATGGTCAATCCATCAAACTCAATGTGAAACAAAAATAATCATATATTTGCCTTTGCTTACAAGGGTAGCCCACAGTTTTTCCTCTCTAATTTGATGTTTTGGGTGGCTGTGGAAGGAATTGCCAAGTGACTCAAATGAGTAGCATGGGTTGTTACTTATAATTATATTTTGAAGCTGATAAAATTGCCATCAATTGTAGCAAGCCGTGATTTGTCAAAATTATATTGTAAAGTAATAGTGCAAATTTGTCCCTTATTTGTATGTGACCTCACAACCAAAGTACAAAAGCAGCAGATATTCTGCCCTGACGTATGTTTTATCATTGGCCCTCCCTTGTTCCCCCCCGATCCGTATGATTATGACATAATTAGTACCGAGCTAGCCTATATGATTTGAAGTTTCCAGTTTCTTGTTTTTACACACTGAACTGAAATAGAATTTGTCCTTCCGTGGTTTTACTTCTGTCTGTTGATTGCAGAAGAACTTAAGAAAAATGTTTTTGTTCCGTCCGGAAAGAAGCGTGTGAGACCGGGTTCCAACAATAAACTCTCTTATTAAACTCGCTAAGCAATAGTAACGGAACAACAGCCCAAGCTGTGGCAGCCCTTTTTATAGTGGCTTGACCATGGCTTGTGGCCAATGACACCACTTTAACTGTTCCCGCCGTTTGGCAGGTTAACTGGATTGGTTCTCTAACAGCCAATCCGCGAATGGCCTTTTTGGCTAATCAGAACAGGGAACTTGGAGTTCCTAGCAAGTTCCATACAGAACACCCCTCCCCCCTTGGTTTAGTCCAACGTGCATCACGTAGTCATGCAGATAGGTGGGG
Organism: Laticauda colubrina; assembly: GCA_015471245.1. NCBI lineage: Eukaryota > Metazoa > Chordata > Lepidosauria > Squamata > Elapidae > Laticauda > Laticauda colubrina. The sequence goes on from BLBF01000032.1 coordinate 19,961,815, forward strand.
ATTTTCGAGTCCTGGTTGACCTGCGCAGCTCAGTCTCGGTGTAGTCTTCGAGCGGTTTGGACGGGATCACTGTCTCTCTGGTCCTTCTCCATGAAACCTCCTGGAAGGGTGAGTAAGCCTTGCCGCTCTCACCTGAGTCTCTCGGGCTGGTTGAGATGGCTCTGCCGCTCCCTCCTGGTTTGACCGGGTTGGTGGAGCTGGCCTGACTGTTTCCTTCCAGGAAGGCCTCGCTTCGTTCTCCTGCTCCCAGACTTCTCATTTGGGGTTCATCTAACCGTGAGTGCTCTTTTTGATTTGTTAGATAGTCTTTTTGTAGTGTTTGTTGTCTTGTTATGGGAGGTTCGTCTCTCCCTTTTTTATTATTTTATATTTCCCCCCCTTCTCGGTTGTTTTTTGGTCGATATTTATTTTTTTGGGTTCTGTGGTGTTTTTCATTCGAGGTTGCAAGAACGAAGCTGGTCTATGTGCCACTTCCATTCTCTACCGGCGTCTAGGAGTAGTTGATAAGACCGGGGCCCTGTAATTTGGATGATTGTGGCTGGAAGCTACAACGGTTTCCTGGTGAGGTTTCTCGCATAGACCAGGTCGCCAATTTCAAATATTCGGTATTTGCTGGAGGAATCGGGGGGTTTGTCCCAGATGTAAGTGGGGTGCAGTCTGTTAGGTAGGAACGTAATTTCCTACCCATTAGGAGTTCTGCTGTGCTTTTGTTGGTTGTGGTGCTAGGGGTAATATGCTGTTGAGTTAGTAGTCGGTTTAGTTTGTCTTGCATGTCCCCCTTGTCCATTCTATCTAGGCCCTCCTTAGTGTACTGAACCATGCGTTCAGCCCTGCCATTTTCAGCCGGATGGGCCGGCGCTGTTAAAGCATGTTGGATACCCTGGGCAGCCAGATACTGTTTGAATGCTAACGCTGTAAACTGGGGCCCATTATCTGACACCAGTACATCAAGTAGCGCATGTGTAGTAAAAGGTTTGCCTAGCTGTTTCATTACTGCCTCGGTGGTTGTGGAAGCCATAAGGACGACTTCTAAACAGTTCGAGTAGGCATCCACAACTATTAGGAAGATGTTTCCTTTTGTCGGCCCAGCAAAGTCAATATGTAGTCTAGACCATGGACCCCGGGGAGTTTCCCATTCTCTGACTGGTGCCTGTGGGGGGGTAGGCCTCGATTTTTGACAGTCATGGCATGTTGCCACCCAATGTTCAATGTCTTTGTCCAGCTCTGGCCACCAGATGTAACTCCTGGACAGGGCTTTCGTTTTGACTATGCCTGGGTGTCCCTCATGTAACATGCACAGAACATCTTCCTGGAGACTGTTTGGTATAACCACCCTGTCACCCCATAAAATGCAACCTTTTTCAATAGACAGTTCGGTCTGTCGGTTGTGAAATGGCTTAAAAGTCTCAGTTTTGTACTCCTCCAGCCAGCCCTTACCTACCCAATTCAATATGCGCGCTGTCAAAGGGTCATTAGCGGTGGGTCTCACGACGTCTGCTGCAGTTAGCGGCAGGTCCGGCAGGTCTCTAGTTGTAGTGTGGAGATGGTTGGAGATGGTTGGAGCCTCTTCTGTGATGGGCAGCTGGGAATGGCTCAGGGCATCGGCATGTGTGTTGGTTTTTCTGGGACGATGAATCAGCGTGTAGGAGTAGGCAGTGAGTAATTCAGACCACCTTGTCATTCTAGGTGACAGAATGTTCTGGGTTGGCTTGTTGCCTGCTATGATTCCTAAAAGGGGCTTGCAATCAGTGATGATCGAAAAAGTTCTACCGTAAAGGTACTCATGGAATTGTTTGACTCTGCCGATGATTGCGAGGGCTTCTCTGTCGAGTTGGGTGTAATTGCATTCTGACTTGGAAAGCGTCTTTGAATAAAAAGTGACCAGTGCCTCTCTGCCGTCTGGTAGCTTGTGGCTCAGGATGGCGCTGATCCCAAAAGGCGATGCATCACAGGTGACCGTCAAGGGCAGGATATTGCTATACTGGATTAAAACAGTTTTAGACATCAATAGGTCTTTGATACCCTGAAATGCTGCTTGTTCCCAGTGGCCCCATGTCCAAGTAATTTTTTTTATCTAGCAGCTGATGTAGGGATTCTGCTATGGTTGCCTTATGGGGCAGGAACACATTGTAAAAATTTATGAGACCTAGGAATGCTTGAAGGTCAATTTTGTTCCTAGGTCTAGGAGCATCTTTGATTGCCTTTATTTTTTTTCCGGTGGGGTGAATGCCTTGTTCATCGATTAAATAGCCCAAAGACTCGACCTGGTTGGTGGCTAGATCACATTTCTCTTGTTTTACTTTGAGGCGTGGATCTCTAAAACTGCTCTTAATCTGCTCTCTAGTTGGTTGGCATTTTTTGCTGAGACCAGAACATCATCAAAATAAGGGATGACTCCCTTGATTCCCTTTAACAGGCATTCCACGAGGCTTTGGAACACACCTGGGGCAACGCTAACGCTGAACTGGAGACAATTACACTTGAATGCCCCTCTATGTGTCACAATAGTCTGTGCCTCTGTGGTAATGGGGTCAATGGGTAGTGGTTGATACGCCTGTGTGAGATCAAGCTTCGGAAAAATTCTTCCTCCCCCAGTGAGTACAGTAAATGTTGCACTACCGGTACTGGATATGCGCTTTGTTGGAGCGCATGGTTCAGGGTTTCCTTATAGTCTCCACAGATGCACACTGACCCATCTGGTTTCACAGGAGTAACGATGGGTGTTTCCCACCTGGCATGGTCGATTGGCTCTAAAACCCCTTGTGCTATTAATTTGTTCAGTTGTTCATCAATTTTTGGTTTTAAAGCAAACGGGATGCATCTGGCCTTTAAACGGATGGGGGCTATTTTCAGGTCTAGGCTAAATGAAATTGGGGTCCCTTTGTACTTGCCTGGGGTCCCGTCGAAAACATCTTGGAATTCTTGTAGCAGGCTCTCCTCCCAGTTGGCTGTGGCAATGCGGTTGATCCCGGTCATCCCGATTCTCAGGGGCGCGAACTATTCAATCCCTAGCAGACTAGGGTGATCACGGTTGACGATGGTCAGAGGGAAGATTTTGGCGTGGTTCTTGAATTCGACAAGGAAATGTCCTAGGCCTACTACTGGGATTCAATTTTCTTGGTAGTCTTTTAAAATCAGTCTTTGTTTCTGTAATTCTTTTTGTTTAATGTCCGGTATCAGGCACCGAATGGAATTCCAGGATACCATAGATAGAAAAGACCCTGAGTCGACTTCCATCTCACAGGGCTTCCCTTCGATGCTCACCTCTATCCGGACCTTCTTCCCATTTTCTGCCCTGGCATTTCCAATGGTGACTGTCTGATGCATTTCCTCTCTGTCACTGGTTCTTTTGCTTCGGTTCCATCTGCTTCCGGCTTGTCTTTCTTCATGTCTGGGAGGGGGGTGCTGCTGCGTTTTTTTGGACTACAGCTCTTTTTGTTGTGGCAGACCCTTTTGATGTGACCCCGTTTGTTACAAGCCCTACAGATTGCATCGAGGAACCGGCATTCAGCTTGTGGGTGGTTGACCCCGCATCCCGCACATTTAAACTCCTGCGGGTTTCTCTTCTTTTTGTGCCATTTCTTGTCTGATTGAAGTCTATGGACATCTTCATTTTTGTCCTTGGTATCGCTCTGGGATTCGAGATCTTTGTAGTGGGCTGTCGCTGTGGGCTGTTTCTTTCCTCCCTCTGCCTTCTTCTCTCTGGCTTGGTTTGGCAGATCTGGGATCACATTCATTTGGCCATGGTGGCTGCTGACTTCTTTGCTGCTTCGACGGCGGTTGCCTCTGCAATGGCCTCAGCCATGGTTATGTTTGGTCTATTCAGGAGCTTGCTCTGAAGGGTAGTGTCCTTCAAACCGAGGACCACGTGGTCCCTCATGGCTTCATCCATGTTCTGGAACTCGCAGGCTCCTCCAATGTGTCTCAGGGCTGCTACAAAATCTCCGACAGTTTCATCTTCCTTCTAGTCCCTCTTGTAGAACTCATTTCTTTTTATTAAGTTGGAGACCACAGGTGCTTAGTGTGCTCAGAGCATTCTGTTCAGCTCGGGCCAAGTCATCTGTTTGACATCTCTGGGTTTCTCCATTTTATAGATGGCTGGTCCGCAGTGTGTAAGGAAGACAGCCCTCTTCCTCTGGTCAGAGATTTCCTGCAGTTCGTTGCTTTCCAAAAACATAAGAAAGCGATCGATATACAACTCCCAATCCTCCTCATCAGGATTGAACGGTGCGGGTGGCACGTTGTTACCGGCCATCTCTCTCACTCGGCTCAGATCGCCGCATGCTTCGGTCTCACTCTTCTACGACGATCCCACCCTCGTTGCCAGTGTTCCATCTGGAAAGAAGCGTGTGAGACTGGGTTCCAACAATAAACTCTTTTATTAAACTCGCTAAGCAATAGTAACGGAACAACAGCCCAAGCCATGGCAGCGCTTTTTATAGCAGCTTGCCTGCGGCTTGTGGCCAATGACATCCTTTTAACTGTTCCTGCTGTTTGGCGGGTTAGCCAGATTGGTTCTCTAACAGCCAATCCGCGAATGGCCTTTTTGGCCAATCAGAATAGGGAACTTGGAGCCTACCAAGTTCCATACAGAACAGTTTTGATATTAGATTTTTTTTTAAATTGGAAGAACACTTTGAGATGAATTTGTTGCCCTTGTGTTTCTGTTCTTGTATGCTACTTTACATTTATTTAGGTGAGAAGCAATATAAGATCAATAATTATTAATATTACTAATACTAGTATTAATAGGGAGAGCCAGTTTGGTGTACTAGTCAAGATATCTTAATCAGACCACAAGTTTGTTCTATTTTTAGCATGAAGCTGGCTGGGTGACCTTGGATCAGCCACTCTATCTCAGCCCAAGGAAGGAGACAATGGCAAACCACTTCTGAAAATCTTGCCAAGAAAACTGCAGGGACTTGCTCAGGCAGTCTCAAGGAGTAAACACTGACTCAAAGGCACAAACAAAAGTATTAGTATAATAATAATATAAATATTTATAACTAGTACCATTACTAGTAGTAATATAGCAATTTTTTTAACCTCCAGTGGAAATATCCGTTCAGAAGGTTCTTCCTGGAATGCCATCAATTGTTAATGTTATGCCCAGAGTCATTTCCAGACAAGATGGGCAGCACATAAATCCAATAACTAAGAAAATAAGTAAATAATAACATTACAGTCATTTAAAAGAGATCAAGGTTGTTCTTGTGTTCCCTGTGAAAGAAAAGTCTGTTGAAACCAATGGGATTTATTTGCTAACAGATGCCCATAATGTTAGCATACTGTGAAAAGTATATTGTTAAAAAAAAGGGCTCACTCAGCTCAGCCCCCTGCCTTAATAAAATGTTATTACTTGGCAACAGAAACCCCGCTCCCCCATAAAATCATTCTTTGCATGGAAAAATAATTCAGAAGGCATTGACTCTGTCTGGATTGCATCCCAGAAATGACAATTCTAACTTGCAGATAAGTTATTTGGCAGTCACAGATTCGTATTAAAGGTCAGACTATGTAGCTCATGGCCCTATGCACAGAAAGGAATGGGGTCTTGGTCTTGCATGTACCATCCTTGAAACTGTCCAGATTTACTTGGAAATTTGCTAGGGTTAGAGATGCCTTTCCTATCAGATCTAGTTTCCCACTCCTATTTTCCTATTTTTGTAGCAGGAAATAAGGCCCGTATCCACATGTGTCCTGTGATCACATACTTTTCACTATTGACTCTTGAAATCTCAAGTACAACATACATTCTTAAAGCAAACTCGTAGGTTAAATTTGCAGGTGTTTTCTGGATATGGTCACAGATTGCCATGAAAGTTTTTGTGAATGTCGTTCATTAGAGATTAATAATGCTATGTTAATCTGCAAGTGAAAGTAATGCTTCTACTATTAACTATTTATAAAGGGAAAGGGAGAAAGAGACTACCTATAAGCATGACTCCAGTTACTATGAAAAAATTAGTGTCCTTGCCAGAGGTGGGTATTTAGCACGTTCTGACCAGTTCTGTAGAACCGGTAGTGGAGATTTTGAATAGTTCGGAGAACCGACAAATGCCATCTCTGACTGGAGAGTTTACAGTATCCTTCCCCTGCCACATCCACCAAGATACGCTTACAGAACCGGTAATAAAATTTTTTTTAATCCCACCACTGGTCCTTACACTAGATAGCAGTCTAACGGCATCATATTTCTTTAAACTAAGATGGTAGTTTGTTTAAAATAATATCCTCCTCCTCCTCCTCCTCCTCCTCCTCCTCCTCC
>BLBF01000032.1:19999399-20024337 GCA_015471245.1 Laticauda colubrina
TCTCTCTCTCTCTCTCTCTCTCTCTCTCTCTCTCTCTCTCTCTCTCTCTCTCTCTCTTTCTCTCTCTCTCTCTCTCTCTCCCTCCCTCCCTCCCTCCCTCCCTCCCTCGCCCCCCTCCAATGTTAGCAACCCACCATCAGTCAAAATCCATATTAGTGTTCTGCGGGATTTAAAACTGAGTTTGGTGGTCCCTGAGACCCCAAAGGTTGGCGATTCCTGGACTAGGAGACCTCCAAGGTCACTTCATTATTCTATTCTATTATCATATTAATGCATTCTTGTATTCTTCTTCATTGTTTATTTTATTCTATTATTTTACTTCTGTTTATGCTCTTTTCCTTTCTTCCTTTTTATTATTGTAATCTGCCTGGAGTAGTCCCACAGAGAGATAGGCAGCAAATAAATTTCATAAATAAATGAAACAAATCTTTGTTAAAAAGCATCAATCCATGCAACTAACCACAGGACAGACATAATCTATGAAAATAATAGCTCTTCCATACATTAAAAGCATGTCAGAATTACCATCAGGTTACCAGGGAGTCATCAAACCAGCAAAATCAATTCAAAATGTCCTAAACAATCTCAAAGATCCATTGATCAAATAAGTCAAGGAAGAGTCATTTACAACACACAATGCAACATCTGTGAAAAATACTTATATGGGACAAAAAGGTGAAATATTGTCAAATATTTTCATTGAACTACTTTATGCCCAAATGTCCCTTGTTTTGGACACATTTTATTTGTCTAATGATTCAAAGCCTTAGGTCCTTTTCTCACTGGTTAATTTAAATGTTCTCCACTCATCCTTGAGTCAACTGGAAACTGTACTGTCATCAAATTATTGATCCCTAACACATCACTTTTGCCTCTGTTTCCACTCATTGCCATCCATGCAACTTCTGTACAAGTTCAGATAGCCTAACAGATTTTACATGCCTTGAGGCTATTCTTAGACATTATTGGAGAAGGAGGAAAACAATAACACCAGTGCAGATAAGAATGACTTAAGTAATCTCACTCATGAACTGGAGGCAAGATTAAGGTCAATGCTTTCAGGGTGTGTTTCCTTTCTGGTAAAATGAAAGTGGAGAAATGCCCCCAGAGTAAATATTACCTGCATTGTAAGCTTTTGGGACAGGACAAGGACTGCATATTTTGAGGCTTCTATCCAGAAATGTTGAAGTCATTCATATATTATGATTAAATTTTGATTTGAGGGTACATCAGTTCATAAGGTTGACCCATTTAAGTTGAGAGTATATTTGCAACTTTTAAGGAAAATCATATCTGTACCTAATCAGAAGGATAGTGTTTTTTAATTACAATCTTTGACCAGGCTTTTAAAATATTACTGTCAGGTGCAAGCAAACAGAACCACGTGAATAGTCTGAAAAATCAGCTTTATTGTTAGTCATCTATATTACAAGAATCTCACCAGGCTGACTTCATTCCTTTGGGAACAGTCAGCTAAGGCTTCTGGGGAAAGTCAGGCCAGTGCCGCTTCCTGCAGTGCAAGGACTCTAAGCTTAACCCCCTTTTAACACCTTCCTCCGGGCTAGCTGGATATTCCACCACAATTACCAAAAACTTTCTCAGACCACTACACAATGAATTTAATGAGATGAATGAGAATGTTTTTGCAAAAGGAAACAGTAGTGGAGGATTGTAAAAAGGAAGTTAAACATATATTTTTTGAGAATACTCACAATAAAGAAATTGGGGATGCAAGTAAAGTTTTTATAGAAGGATATTTCATACAATGTAACAATGAATTTAAAAAGAAAATGCAAAGTGATTTGGAGAAGGGTTTAAAAAAAGTGTTTAAAAAATTCTCCTGGGTGGACAACTATTACCCACCCAATGAAGCTTCTACAGAGGCAATTATCTATGATAACAATGAGTGAGATGGAAATAATGATGAATTATGCAAAACAAAGAAAATCTGAATCTGCAGATAAACTGGGGAAATGGTTGCATATAAGTTGCAAAAAGAAAAAGAAAAGAAAGTAATATTAAACTTACAAGAAGAAAATACCACAATAACAGATAATGCAAATCCACACTGATACAGAGGATTTTAAAGTTTAATATTCAATTGAAGCGAGAGCTTTCCCTTTTAAGACTAATAGATGCATAGTTCATAAAGAGCCCTGGAAGATTATTTCAGTATATGATTACTGCAGTGAGATTATTATATCCACAAAGATGGAAAGATTTGGCACTATCCATCATGGAGGAATGAATGGTTGGTGAAACTGGCAGAACTTGCTGAGATGGCCAAACTGACTTCTTTGATTAGAGAAAGACCATTACTGATATTCATTAATTATTGGACTTTTTGAATAAAAAATAAAATTATTGTATGGCTTATAGTTTTGATGATTGGACAGAAATAGCTTATAGAAAGACAGGAGTTATGATGTAATCCTAGAGAGAGAGAGAGGATTGGTTAGAGTTGCATGTATAACTACCAAGAGGAAAAGTGGATGCCATTTCTTTATATTTCTATTCATATTTTCTGCTTTTTCTCCTTTTCTCCTTTTTTTGTTACTTTCCCTCCTACTATTCAATCTGGGCAATTTTGGAATATACATATATAACAACTTTGGTTGGGTGGACTGTATAGAAACAATGATATTAGTAACAAAGGTATGGAAAATAATGTCTAATTAAAAAAAGATTTGTTCTTTTTTCCCTTGCCAAATTGATTTTAAAAATTGGGAGGAAGATGATGAAATGGAAAAATGGGATGGAAATGGGGATATTTACTTTGGATCAACTGGGAGATAATGAAGATGAATTTTTAACATTCTGTGTTAAGTGATAAATAGATGTAAGCCAAAGGAGGCAAAAAAAAAATAGCTCTAAATCCTTCCATTCCCCTCTGACCTATCAGAGCTGAAGACATTTCTTGGATGAGAAGTGAAATGTCTTCAAAGAAAAAACAAGAAAGTCCAGTTGGCTTCTGAAAAAGCACTTTTGGAACAACCATGACTTGGATGACTGAGAATCTCTACAGACAATTAGATTTAACTCAAGGGCAATATTTACAGTTACATTTGCTAACAATATTATTTGTACCAGCAGCATTTTCTGCTTCTGAGATATTAGAACAGGAATGTCAAACTCACATTGTCACAGTAGTGTCATGTGATGTATCGGGACTTCCCCCCCTTCGCTAAACCAGCAAAGGTGAGGCCAGCACATGACGCATTCGGCCTGCGAGTTTGACACCCCTGCACTAAAATAACTACTTTACTTTAGTTTAAGTATCTTTTAAAACTTAAAAAAATCCTACTATTAATTTTTAATATATGTTTGTTAGCTATAAATAATTTTTAAGGATTTTTTTAAACCCATCTTTATTATTTTTTATAAATAACTCAAGGTGGCAAACATACCTAATACTCCTTACTCCTTCTATTTTCCATACCACAATTACATGAATTCAGTTCAGAGGCTCCTGGTGTTAAGAAATGAGTGTAGTCAAGAGAGAGAGTCTCCTAAAGTATATTGCCTCAGATAATGAGAGAGTGCCTTAACTTCTATAGCAAGAGCAGTGGTAGAATTCAACCAGTTCGCACTAGTTCGGGAGAGATGGTTGTTGACATTCTGAGCAATTTGGTGAACTGGTTGTTGGAAGAAATCATTAGGGCAGAGAACTGGTTGTTAAATTATTTGAATCCCACCACTGAGCAAGAGTATCAATGAACCTCAAATTACAGCTTACAGAACAAATAATATTTAGGGCTTATTGGACTCTATTACATTTGTATAGAAAAGGACTGTCAAAGCAGCACTTTGTTGGATATGCAAGAATGATAATGTTTTTAAATGTCTCTACAATGTCCTATATTTACCCAGTTTGGGGTGAAAGTAATGAATCATACAAATACCATTTTGTAACAAAGCTAACATTTTCAGAGGACATTATTTTGAACTATATCTCTGGTACACAGAATTTGACAATCGGACAACATAAATGGTTTCTCCGTGCCCTTCCTAGTGCTAGAAGTCTGACGTTGCAGCATTGGCAAGAAAAATACTTGGCTCCATTTAGTCAGTGGACTGAAGACCTGATTGCAGTTGGCATTTATGAGTGGGTGGCTAATAAATAAGTGTAATGTCAATATGGGACTCATTTATACAATGAAGCTAGTTATCTAAATGTATTAGAAATACATATGTGTTTGAGTAATATTTGCATAAGACAATACTGCATATATTGTTATAATGATTTTTTCTTTGTTATTTTTTTTGTTAAAGCAATTTTATATACAAATATTCCTCAATATACAACATTTCATTGAATGACTGATTAAAGTTACAATGGCACTGAAAAATGGGATTTATGATCGCTTTTCATGACCTTTGCAGCACCCCCATGATCATGTTATCAAAATTCAGACGCTTGGCAAGTGGTTCATATTTTTGACCATTGCTGTGTCCCAAGGTCATGTCATCACCTTTTGTGACCTTCTCACAAGTGAAGTCAATGAGAGGAGCCAGTTCACTTAACTATCAGATTACTAACTTATCAACTGCAGTGATTCACTTAACAACTATGGCAAGAAAGATCATAAAATGTGGCAAAATTTATCTAACCAATGTCCCGCTTAACAATAGAAATTTGGAGCTCAGTTGTGGACATAAGTCAAGGACTATTTGTATTCTTTTTCTTATCTCTTCTCTTCAATGCTTGTCCATCATTATCCTCTTTATGTTTTGTTCTTTCTCTTTCTTTTTCAATTAAATCAATTTAAAAAGCAATAAAATTAATGTAAAAAGTATGGTTTGCTATCCAAAATATGATCATAATGTTGGAAACATTCTTTGGAATGACCATATAAAATGTTATGGGTTTTCTGAATTCAGATAGAGTGATCACTGGAACACCACATTATGAATATTATAGTAGCTGGGGAAATAAAACAAGATTTATTGATAGGAGTGGCAAAACTAAATGAAACCAAAGTAGTCAAAAGGAACAAGATTATAAAATATTGAAACTGAACAACTGAAATACAGAGATTATAGAATAAAATGGCAAAAGGTTTTCTTGTAATTATAGGTATTGGTTGAATAGAATTGGTTGAATTCACAAAATTTGGTTTTGCTTAGAACCACATATACTGTATATATGCTGGTATTATATTATGATGGTACATTTGGACATTTCTTAGGTTTTGGTACAAAGCTAGAAGTGACCCCAAAACAATATTTGCTGAGTATTCTTCAGAAGATATATAAAAGAACTATCACAATATTAGACCAATTACATAATTTCCCAAGTCCTTCAAGCTCTTGACCAACAATTTAACAGTGAATGCAAATAAATTCTGCTTAAAGTATCATTAGGCAATACGTGGTCAATACATAGAAACTAAAGCCCATGTCCCACTGCACCAACGGATGCAAAGAGGATATAAAACGGACAAAAAAGCTTGCCATCCATTGGAAAACACGATGCATCCGTTGTGTACTCACTGCGTACGTGTTTCATATGCTCTATCCATCAAACATCCATCTACTGCTATTTCATCCACTCAAAAAGTTTTGAGCTGCACAAAACTTTTTGAGCGGATGAACTTTCCGCCGCGTACGATGTACATCCACAACACATACGGGCAACAAACGTTCTATGTCCGTTGTCATCTGTTACACATCCGCTGTATCCTCTCGGCATCCTCTGGCCATCCCCTCAACTCACATCTGCTGAAGCTGAAAGCAGAAAGAGGGAGGAAGCGAAAGGTACATGGAACGTCCACACAGTGTTAGTAGCATGGAAATAGAAAGGATGTAACCGGATGCATCTCATATATAAAGCATTAAAATGGACAAAACATTTGTATATGGGACGTATCTCGGATATTTAGAATGTCTGGAGTATGCCTAGAGTATGTGGAAGGACACCTAGCGGAAAACCGATATTTCCAATAAAAAGGGGGAGGAAATCACCTGGATCTCACTATCAGTCCAGCAGCCGTGGTGTACAGACCTCTTCAGCCTTGCTCTTGCTCTTCCACATCATCCATTGATCTCAACCATGGATCATCGCACACTCCTTTTGGTAGCTGCCATCATTCAACACCAGAACCAAGCCCTGTTCAGACTGTTTCACCTTTTCTACGCAAGGAGAAGAAGGAGACGTCCAAGAGCTGTGTGGGTCCAAAGATGGATCGGGAGAAGAGTGGAGTTTGGACTGTATGACAAGCTGATGGTGGAGCTGAGGAATGAAGACACTCGTGCATTCCATCACTTCATGAGGATGCCACAGCCATGTTTGATGAACTTGTTGAGAGTCTGAGACCCAGGTTGACCAAGCCGAGCACCAACTTCCATCCCAGCCTGGACCCTAGGCTCAAGGTGGCACTGACTCTGCACCACCTGGCCTCTGGAACCACATACAGAAACATGCAGTATGCGTGAAGGGTGCCACACAACAGCATCAGCAAAGTGGTCAAAGAAGTGGTGCAGGCCATCATCAAAGAATACGTGGAGGAGCTCCTCCAGTGCCCCACCACTGAAGAAGGCTGGAGGAAAGTTGCAGAAGAGTGGTATCAGAGGTGGAACTTTCCTCACACCGTTGGAGCTATAGATGGGTAGCACGTGGCCTGCAAAGCTCCAGCCAACTCAGGGTCCTCTTATCACAACTACAAGGGCTTCTTCAGTATCATCCTCTTTGCCATGTTTGATGCTGACTACAAGTTCATGTACATCGATGCTTCAGACAACGGGTCAGCTTCAGATTGCCAGGTATACAATGCCAGTGACCTCAAGAATGGGCTGGAACACAACCTCATCATGGGTTTTCCAGATCCAGACCCCCTACCCAATGACATACAAGATGTGCCCTACTTCATCATGGGTGATGACGCCTTCTCCCTCAGAACCTACCTCATGAAGCCCTACACTTCCAGATACCTCACCCATGAAGAGAGGATCTTCAACTACAGGCTGTCCAGGGCAAGACGGGTGGTGGAGAACGCCTTTGGCATCCTGGCCAACAGGTTCCAGGTACTTCTCACCACCATGCAGCATCACACAGGGACTGTGAGGAGCATCGTGGAAGCTTGCTGCATCCTGCACAATCTCATGCGCACCCGCTACCCAGTGTTGAAGAACAGGCTTGTGGACCTCCAACAAGGCAATGGGGACATGGAGCCTGGTGAATGGAGGCAAGGGCGAAACCTGATCGACACTGTGGATGTACCAGGCCCCAACAGAGCTTCACATGAAGGGAAGAAGCGGCGCAACCTCCTGAAACACTGGTGCAACTCCCCAGCTGGAGCAGTAGTGTGGCAAGACAGGATGGTAGATGCTTAATGGATGCTTCCTTCAGCCTGTCTCATCACACTGATGAGATTGGGTCATGTATGTTGAGTGGCCTTACAATGAACAGGGCATTTAATAAAGAGTTTTGTTTATGTTGAAATGTGTGCATCAATGATTAAATTGTTATTGATAAAAAAGGGCCATATGTGTGGCAGCTGGGAGGGTGGACCATACAGTCCCTCTATGCTTGCACTGGAGGTTTATCAATCCCACACCTATCCTTACCCATCCCACAACTATCCTTACCCATCCCACAACTATCTTTACCCATCCCACAGCTATCCTTACCCATCCTACAACTATTCTTACCCATCCCACAACTATCCTTACCTATCCCACGAGCATGCAAAGGCTTAACCCTTTTTTCAAAGTTTTCACCAACTCTTTATTAAGTAAATAAAATGAACCAAGTGTGTGAAGCAAAGATAGCCTTTATTAATAACTGTCTTAAGTAAACTGTATGACTTTATTAAAAAAGCAAAATGAACCAAGTAAAGTGTCCTTAAGCAAAGATAAAGTGAACAGGTAACAACTCAGTCTCTGGCACTATTCTCAGTCACTCTGAGGCAGGTCCATGGTCTCAGCTGTCGAGCGGCCAGGGACTGTGGAGGTGGCTTTGGCTGGAGTGCTGGTCTGAGTTGCCATTGGGGTGCCTGGCCCCGAGAGTACAACAGGGGATGGTGTGTTCAGGAAGCTCTCAGAGAGCTGACTCAGTCCCGTGAGGTTAAGAGGCCCTTCCTCAAGGACCTGGGATGTCAGGCACAGTACTGATGTCAGATTTTCTGTTGAGGGGCTTGGCTGTGGGGTGGAGGAAGGAGGAGTGTAGTGGGCTGTCTGGTCTGCAGCTGGGTGAGGTGAGGCATCTGTGGCATGCGATGTACCTGGGCCTGGAGTGGGAAGGGCTGCCTCTGCTGTGGGAAGTCCTGGTACTCGTAGCCTTGTTAGGTGAGGGGCTGTTGAAAGCCGTGGAAGGGCTGTGACATCACCTGAGGTGGAGGAGCAGTCCTGGAGTGGGTCGGAGAAGGTTCAGCTGGGCCTGGAGGGTGGTGCACAGTGCTGTGATCTTCTGCTTCATCACATGGTACTGGGCCTCAGGCAGGTCCATGAGGGTCTGGCTCACGTACGTGATGAAGGGCTTGCGGTTCGATGATGGTATATCGCTGTGGACCAGCTGGGACAGAAGATCTGTGCTGGTTTTGATTGTGTCCCTGATCTCCAGCAGGACAGTGTGGCTCTGGCCCTCCAGTCTGCCTCTCTGCCTGCTTTCTGTGGAGGTGGAGCTGGGGGTGGTTGTGGGTTGGTCTCTGGCTGCTGCTTCTTCTTGCTCCATTTGAGACAGGGGATCCTCCACGTCCTCTGGCATCGGGAGTGCAGCTGTCGGGGGGGTCTCTGCCGTGGGGCCCTCCAAAGACACCTGCCTGGACACGGTAGCTGTCTCCTGACTGGAAGAGGAGTGGCTGTCTGTTGGATGTCTGAGGGAGATGGTTGACAGAGGGGTTGTTCCTCGGTGGTGGACCTCACCCTCCAGGAAGCTGCACTTGGCCATGACGTACATCTCCCGGTCAGTGAGCTTGACAGCAGCCTGGCCAGATTTTGTCAGGTGCAGCTTGCCATACCAGGTGTGCATGTGCTTCCACCACCCCAGGAGGACATCTGAAGTGTAGCCCAGGCTCTCTGCCTTGTCTCTCCACACTGCCTGCTTTCTCTTAGTGTCACGATAGAGTCTGTAGCCCTTTCTCCATAAATACTCGTTCTCCTTCAGCCATTCCAGCACCTCCTCCTCATGGTCCTCGGAAATGGAGTACTGTTTCCTCTCTCCCTTCTCCTTGCCTTGCCTTTTCCTCCCTCTTGCAGGGGCTTCAGGGCCTTCAGCAGCAGGGCTTTTAGGGACTTGGGGCTGGTCCACCACAGCAGCACCACCACCACCAGCAGCACCAGCAGCACCAGCAGGAGAAGCACCACCACCACCACCACCACCACCACCACCAGCAGCAGCAGCAACACCAGCAGGAGAAGCACCAGCAGGAGAAGCACCAGCAGGAGAAGCACCACCATCAGCAGAAGCACCAGCAGCTTCAGAGTCAGCGCCAGGGGATGGGATGGTGGTTCTGTCCTTCTTGCCAGGGCTGGCAGGAGTAGGCACAGGCTTTCTCTTCTTCCCTGACTGACGAACCATGGTGTTCTTTCAAGACGTCTCTGGCAGCAGGACTTTCCTCTGAATGGTGACTGCTTGCAAGCTGCATGTTTTTATATCCACGGAGCTGATGCAATTCATTCTCCCCGCATGCGCAGTGACCACTTTGCATCCGCTACGCATCTGCTATGCATCCGCTATGCATCCTACAGGCGTCCGTGATGCATCCGTGTCATCCGCTACGCATCCGCTCCTTCCGCTACGCATCCGCTTCGCTATTCTCCCCCGGAATCCCTGCGGATGTGTCATCCGCTTCCATCCATTTCCATCCGCTAGGCTTCCTCGGAACATCCGCTTACCATCCTCGCTATGTACCAACCCCGTCCATTCCTTTCCGTTGTTGTCCATTCTGTTTATGCAAATTTTCACCACTTTTGAGAGCAGATAACAATGGATGGAGCCACCCCTGAAATTTTGCTCATCCGCTGTTTCCTTTTTGCATACGTTTTGCATCCGTCGGCCAGTGTGACCTCTCCTTAAGATATGTTTCTTTCCTGCTTATTTTTCTTCCCTTCCAACCCTCCCACTTTCCTGAGTTGGCTTGCTAAACTTTTATTTTCTTACTTCACATATATTTTTATCCATTTAAACTTAGCACTGATGGGGAAAGTACTTTTGATACAGCTACCATTAGAACAGTGCCTTTCAAGTCTCAGGCTGCAGGGATTGATGTGACTTGTTTACATTTGGTTGTGGCAATGAAGTTCCTTCAGAAATCCAGCATGTTTGCTGTTGAGCAACATTTATGGAAACAGAGGGCTTGTTCCTACATTTAAAAAGTAAAAAAACCTGAAATGATGAGGGAATGGATGTAAGCTAATAACCGTGCAGAAAAGTGACCTCTACAATACCCAAAGTTTTCTCCCTCTGTTCAAATATAATTTTGTTTTTCTACCTTACTCTCAAATCCTGCTTTTAAACACACACACACACACTCTACATACATAGGGCAATACACTTTTCTTTTCATCACTGGATCAAAAATATAGTACATTTTATTCTTCTTCATTAGTATTTTCAATCTTAAGCCCCTGTCACACTGCACCAACGGATGCAAAGAGGATGTAAAACGGACAAAAAAGCTTGCCATCCGTTGGTTAACGTGATGTACTCACTGCCACCGTTTTGCTTCCTCTCTATCCGTCCAGCATTCGTTTATTGACGTTTCATCCACTCAGAAAGTTTTGAGCTGCTCAAAACTTTTGCGTGGAAAATGTATCCAATTCATCCGTTCTGCATCCGCTATGCATCCGCTATATCCGCTATGCATCCGTTCCCCATCCGTGCAACACGCATCCGCTCAGACACAGGGAAAAAGCGGAACGGATGTGGAACGGATGTAGAACAGATGCCTAGCGGATGCAGCACGGAAACAAAGAATTTAAAATGGAAAAAACGTTCGCAGAGGGGACCTATCTCGGATATTAAGGATGTCTAGAGGATGCCTAGAGGATGCAAAGGACACCTATATTGCCTATAAAAGGGGGAGGAACACATCTGGATCTCACTTTCAGACCAGCAGACCTGCTGCAGACCTCTGCAAACTTCATCTGCCTCTTTCTCTTCCACAGCATCCAGTTATGTCCACCGTGGATCGTAACACAGTCCTTTTGGCGCCCCCATACTTCTGCAACAGTGAAAAGCCATCAACAGGCTCTGTGAACTCTACTACGAGAAGAAAAAGGGGCGGCCAAGAAGCGTCTGGGTACGAAGATGGTTTGCCAGAAGAGCAGAGGATGGACTGTACAACAAGCTGATGGTGGAGCTCAGGAACGAAGACAGTCATGCATTCCAAAACCTCATGAGGATGCCTCCAGCCATGTTTGACGAAGTTGTGCAGCGGCTGACACCCAGGTTGACCAAGGCAAACACCAACTTCCGGCCCAGCCTGGACCCTGGGCTCAAGGTGGCACTCAATCTGCGCCACCTGGCCTCAGGAACCACCTACAGCAGCATGCAGTATGGCTGGAGGGTGCCACCCAACACCATCAGCATTGTGGTCAGAGAAGTGGTGCAGGCCATCATCGAAGAATACAAGGAGGAGATCCTCCAGTGCCCCTCCACTGAAGAAGGCTGGAAGAAAGTTGCAGAGCAGTGGTATCAGAAGTGGAACTTCCCCCACACCGTTGGAGCCATAGATGGCAAGCACGTGGCCTGCTAAGCTCCAGCCAAGTCAGGGTCCACTTATTTCAACTACAAGGGCTTCTTCAGCATCATCCTCTTCACCATGGTCGATGCTGACTAAAAGTTCATGTACATCGATGCTTCAGGCAACGGGTCAGCTTCAGATTGCCAGGTATACAACGCCAGTGACCTCAAGGGTAGGCTGGAACACAACCTCATGGTGGGCTTCCCAGATCCAGAACCCCTGCCCAATGACACACAAGATGTGCCCTACTTCATCGTGGAGGATGACGCCTTCTCCCTCACAACCTACCTCACGAAGCCCTACACCTCCAGACTCCTCACCCGTGAAGAGAGGATCTTCAACTACAGGCTGTCCAGGGCAAGGCGGGTGGTGGAGAACACCTTTGGCATCCTGGCCAACAGGTTCCAGGTACTTCTCACCACCATGCAGCATCGCCCAGAGACCGTGAGGTGGATCGTGGAAGCTTGCTGCAACCTGCACAATCTCATGCACACCCGCTACCCAGTCTTGCAGAACAGGCTCGTGGACCTCCAACAAGGCAATGGGGACATGGAGCCTGGGGAATGGAGGCAAGGGTGAAATCTGATAGACACTGAGGATGTGCAAGGCCCCAACAGAGCCTCACGTGAAGGGAAGAAGCAGCGCAACCTCCTGAAACAGTGGTGCAACTCCCCAGCTGGAGCAGTGGAGTGGCAAGACAGGATGATAGATGCTTAATGGATGCTTCCTTGAGCCTGTCTCATCACACTGATGAGATTGTGCCATGTATGTTGAGTGGCCCGACAATGAACAGGGCATTCAATAAAGAGTTGTGTTTATGTTGAAATGTGTGGATCAATGACTACATTGTTATTGATAATAAAGGGCCATAGGTGTGCCACCTCGGAGGATGGACCATACAGTCCCACTATGCTTGCATTGGAGGTTTATCTATCCCACAGCTATTACCCATCTCAAAGGTATCCCTGCCCATCCCACAGCTATCTCAACCCATCGCACTGCTATCTTAACCCATCCCACAAGCATGCAAAGGCTTAAACCATTTTTAAAATTTTCCAGCAAGACTTTATTAAAAAAAAGAAATGAAGCAAGTTTGTGAATCAAAAATAGACTTTATTAACAACAAGCTATAAGACAAAAATGAGTCTCTGGCACTCCTCTTGGTCGCTGAGTCTCAGGGGTGAAGGGTGCAGGTGCTGCGGAGGTGGCTGGTGCTAGATTGCCTGTCATGAGCTCCTCCAGAAGCAGAAGCAGCAGAAGCGCCAGCCCCAGAAGAGCGAGCCCGTGCTGCAGAAGCCCCAGCAGAACCAGAGTGAGGGCCAGGGGATGGGATGGTAGCCCTGTCCCTCTTGCCAGGGCTGGCAGCAGATGGCTGATGCTTGCTGTGCTTCCGCATGGTTGTGGGGTTGCTGGCTGGCAGGGAGGCTGATGGTGGAGCTCAGGAACGAAGACAGTCGTGCATTCCAGAACTTCATGAGGATGCCTCCAGCCATGTTTGACGAAGTTGTGCAGCGGTTGACACCCAGGTTGACCAAGAGAAACACCAACTTCCCACCCAGCCTGGAACCTGGGCTCAAGGTGGCACTCACTCTGCACCAGCTGGCCTCAGGGACCACCTACAGGAGCATGCAGTATGGCTGGAGGGTGCCACCCAGCACCATCAGCTTTGTGGTCAGAGAAGTGGTACAGGCCATCATCGAAGAATACCTGGAGGAGCTCCTCCAGTGCCCCTCCACTGAAGAAGGATGGAAGAAAGTTGCAGAGCAGTGGTATCAGAGGTGGAACTTCCCCCACACCGTTGGAGCCATAGATGGCAAGCACATGGCCTGCAAAGCGCCAGCCAAGTCGGGGTCCACTTATCACAACTATAACTTATCACCTGGCAGCAAGGCTGGCAGCAAGGCTTGAAGGCAGATATGCAGGCAGGACAGGCAAGGCAGTCGATGTGTCTGGAAGCAGATCTTTCCTCTGAATGGCGACCTGCTTCCGAGCTGCTTCCGTTATATCCGCGGGGCTGACGCAATGCATCCTTCCCTCATGCGCAAGTAACACTCGGCATCCGCTAAGCTTCCGCTTCATCCGTTCGGCGTCCGCTCTGCATCTGCTGTAACCGTTCCACGTCTGCTTTGCTGCGCCCCCCCGGAAGTCTAGCGGATGTGCCATCCGCTCCCATCCGCTTCCATCCGCTGGGCTTCCGTTCTGCATCCACTTTCCATCTGCCCTGCGTCCTCCCCGCGTCCGTGTTATCCGCTCCAGTTATGCAAATTTTTGCCCCTTCTGAGAGCGGATAACAACGGATGGAACATTTTTCTCGTCCGTTGTGTCCTTTTTGCTTCCGTTGGGCAGTGTGACAGGGCCTTTAGGGATATATTTTAAAAATGGCAGCTTGATGCACCTCATTCATGCAAAAAATCACTCCCTCTCTCCTTCCCTTCCTTCCTTCCTTCCTTCCTTCCTTCCTTCCTTCCTTCCTTCCTATATATCCATAATCAGTTGTTATATGAAATATAAAAACAGATATTTTCTCTTGCCCAGCTCCAACCATAATTTTCTTATGTAGTCCTCAACAGAAGCAATCTAAAACATATATCTCCCACAAAGATGGAACCATTTTCCAATTGATAGATGCTGTAAGGAAAACATTTTTATGTACCAGCCCCCACTCCAACTAGTGGTTTGAAAATGTATGCAATCAATGACATTTCACATGTAAATGGAGCTGGCAAGAAAAACACTGCTTTTAATGCATTGAAAGGGATTTAAAAGTGTAAATGGATTGTTGCATAGGAAGATATCAACCTAGCACATTTTATTTTGTTTTCTCAAAAAACTGTCAGTATCAACTGGGATTGCTGCAAAAACCCCAAGAAATCTGTCTAGTATTTATATAATTTACCTTTTAAATAAAAAACAACAAGAAATTTGTAAGAAAGTATTTATATTATTATTTAAGAAACATTTTATGGTGTCCCAATTCATTTTCACTGTCTCTGAATGGTGAATTAGCTCCATATACATAGAAAATAATAAAATTATAAAATGCAATCTTCCTTCTAATAGCTTGTAAAAGCATCAAGGAATAATATATGTTCCAAACATCTATTTCCCACCCTGAAATTAGAAAGATTAAAAAAAGATATTTAGGTTTAACAACCTGTGACTGTTGCTCCTTGTCTGCCTAACCTTTGTTAACTTTAACAACCAAAAGCAAAAAAATACTGGACTAAAATATACACCTGACTATAAAAATGATAAGGGAACATATAGATTTAAAACCAGAAACATTCCTGTTGGGCATCATACCACACAAATATAGTAAAAGAAACACATATTTAATAGTACATGTGTTAAGTGGACAGAATCATGTTCACACAACATTGGAAGGGTGAGGACATCCCCACAGAAGAAAAAATAATAACAAAAAATTTAGGATGTGCAGAAATGAATGAACTAAAGCCCATGTCACACTGAACCAACGGATGCAAAGAGGATGTAAAATGGACAAAAAACCTTGCCATCCGTTGGTTAATGCGATGTATCCGTTCTGTACTCACTGCCTCCGTTTTGCTTCCTCTCTATCCGTCCAGCATCCATTTATGGACGTTTCATCCGCTCTAAAAGTTTTGGGCTGCCTAAAACTTTTGCGCGGAAAATGTATCCAGTTCGTCCATTCTGCATCCGCTATGCATCCACTACGCATCCGTTACGCATCCGTTATGCATCCACTATATCCGCTAGGCATCCGTTCCGCATCCGCGCAACTCGCATCTGCCCAGACGCAGGGAGGAAGCGGAACGGACACAGAACAGATGCAGAACGGATGCCTAGCGGATGCAGCATGGAAACAAAGCATGTAAAACGGAAAAAACGTTCACAGAGGGAACCTATCTCGGATATTAAGGGTGCCTAGAGGATGCCTAGAGGATGCCTAGCAGAAAACCTATACTGCCTATAAAAAGGGGGAGCAACTCGCCTGCATCTCACTTTCAGACCAGCAGCCCTGTGGTGCAGACCTCTGCAACCTTCATCTGCCTCTTCCTCTTCCACAGCATCCAGTCATGTCCACCGTGGATTGTGACAAAGTCCTTTTGGCAGCCACCATCCTTCTATAACAGTGCGAAACCATCTACAGGCTCTGTGAACTCTACTACGGGAAGAAAAGGAGGCACCCAAAAAAAGTCTGGGTCCAAAGATGGTTCACCAAAAGAGCAGAGGACGGACTGTACAACAAGCTGATGGTGGAGCTCAGGAACGAAGACAGTCGTGCATTCCAGAATTTCATGAGGATACCTCCAGCCATGTTTGACGAAGTTGTGCAGCGGCTGACACCCAGGTTGACCAAGACAAACACCAACTTCCCACCCAGCCTGGAATCTGGGCTCAAGGTGGCACTCACTCTGCACCAGCTGGCCTCAGGGACCACCTACAGGAGCATGCAGTATGGCTGGAGGGTGCCACCCAGCACCATCAGCTTTGTGGTCAGAGAAGTGGTACAGGCCATCATTGAAGAGTACATGGAGGAGCTCCTCCAGTGCCCCTCCACTGAAGAAGGCTGGAAGAAAGTTGAAGAGCAGTGGTATCAGAAGTGGAACTTCCCCCACACCGTTGGAGCCATAGATGGCAAGCACGTGGCCTGCAAAGTGCCAGCCAAGTCGGGGTCCACTTATCACAACTACAAGGGCTTCTTCAGCATCATCCTCTTCACCATGGTCGATGCTGACTACAAGTTCATGTACATCGATGCTTCAGGCAATGGCTCATGTTCAGATGCCCAGGTATACAACGCCAGTCACCTCAAGGAGGGGCTGGAACAAGCAACCTCATGGTGGGCTTCCCAGATCCAGAACCCCTGCCCAACGACACACAAGATGTGCCCTACTTCATCGTGGGGGATG
Organism: Laticauda colubrina; assembly: GCA_015471245.1. Taxonomy (NCBI): domain Eukaryota; kingdom Metazoa; phylum Chordata; class Lepidosauria; order Squamata; family Elapidae; genus Laticauda; species Laticauda colubrina. The sequence continues at coordinate 20,015,979 of BLBF01000032.1, forward strand.
ACGCCTTCTCCCTCACAACCTACCTCATGAAGCCCTACACTTCCAGACTCCTCACCCATGAAGAGAGGATCTTCAACTACAGGCCGTCCAGGGCAAGACGGGTGGTGGAGAACGCCTTTGGCATCCTGGCCAACAGGTTCCAGGTACTTCTCACCAACATGCAGCATAGCCCAGAGACCATGAGGAGGATCGTGGAAGCTTGCTGCATCCTGCACAGTCTCATGCGCACCCGCTACCCAGTCTTGCAGAACAGGCTCGTGGACCTCCAACAAGGCAATGGGGACATGGAGGCAATGGGGAATGGAGGCAAGGGCAAAACCTGATCGACACTGAGGATGTGCAAGGCCCCAACAGAGCCTCACGTGAGGTGAAGAAGCAGCGCAACCTCCTGAAACACTGGTGCAACTCCCCAGCTGGAGCAGTGGAGTGGCAAGACAGGATGGTAAATACTTAATGGATGCTTCCTTCAGCCTGTCTCATCACACGGATGAGATTGGGCCATGTATGTTGAGTGGCCCTACAATGAACAGGGCATTTAATAAAGAGTTGTGTTTATGTTGACAAGTGTGGATGATTGAGTATATTGTTATTGATAATAAAGGGCCATAGGTGTGGCACCTGGGAGGGGGGACCATACAGTCCCACTATGCTTGCACTGGTGGTTTATCTATCCCACAGCTGTTACCCATCCCAAAGGTATCCCTGCCCATCCCACAGGTATTACCCATCCCAAAGGTATCCCTGGCCATCCCACTGCTATCCTTACCCATCCCACAAGCATGCAAAGGCTTAAACCATTTCTAAAATTTCCACCAAGAGTTTATTAAGAAAAAGAAATGAAGCAAGTATGTGAATCATAAATAGAATTTATTAACAACAAGCTATGAGACAAAAATGAGTCTCTGGCACTCCTCTTGGTCTCTCAGTCCCAGGGGTGAAGGGTGCAGGTGCTGTGGAGGTGGCTGGTGCTGGAGTGCTTGTCATCAGCTCCTCCAGAAGCAGAAGCAGCAGAAGCGCCAGCCCCAGAAGAGCGAGCCCGTGCTGCAGAAGCCCCAGCAGAACCAGAGTGAGGGCCAGGGGGCGGGATGGTAGCCCTGTCCCTCTTGCCAGGGCTGGCAGCAGATGGCTGATGCTTGCTGTGCTTCCGCATGGTTGTGGGGTTGCTGGCTGGCAGGGAGGCTGGCAGGAACCAAGGCTGGCAGGGAGGCTGGCAGGGAGGCTGGCAGGGAGGCAGGCACCAAGGCAGACAGCAAGGCTGGCAGGAAGGCTGGCTGCAAGGCTGGCAGCAAGGCTGGCAGGCAGACATGCAGGCAGGGCAGGCAAGGCAGTCGATGTGTCCAGCAGCAGGTCTTTCCTCTGAATGGCGACCTGCTTCCAAGCTGCTTCCGTTATATCTGCTAGGCTTCCGCTCTGCATCTGCTGTGCATCAGCTTCATCCATTCAGCGTCCGCTCTGCATCTGCTGTATCCGTTCCGCGTCTGCTTTGCTGAGGTCCCACGGAAGCCTAGCGGATGTGACATCTGCTCCCATCCGCTTCTATCCGCTGGGCTTCTGTTCCACATCCGCTTTGCATCCGCCCTGCGTCCTCCCCGCGTCCATGTTATCCGCTCCGGTTATGCAAATTTTTGCCCCTTTTGAGAGCGGATAACAATGGATGGAACATTTTGCACATCCGCTGTGTCCTTTTTGCATCCGTTGGGCAGTGTGACATGGGTTTAACATTTCAAATTAAAGAAAAGGAAGACAGTGAATATTTTGAGGTATGGGATCTATTCTAACCTAATAACAAATTCTCGTGCTCTTAAAATAGAATAACAGAGTTGGAAGGTCTTCTAGTCCAACCCCCTTCTTAGGCAGGAAATTCTACAACACTTGAGACAAATGGTTATCCAATCTCTTCTTAAAAACTTCCAGTGTTGGAGAATTCACAACTTCTGGAGGCAAGTTGTTCCACTGATTAATTGTTCTAACTGTGAGGAAATTTCTCCATAGTTCTAAGTTGCTTCTCTCCTTGATTAGTTTCCACCCATTGCTTCTTGTCCTGTCCTCAGGTGCTTTGGAGAATAGCTTGACTCCCTCTTCTTTGTGGCAGCCCCTGAGATATTGGAACACTGCTATTGTGTCACCCCTCATCCTTTTCATCAAACTATCATACCTAATTCCAGCAACTGTTTTTTATAAGTTTTAACCTCCAGTCACTTAATCATTTGTTGCTCTTCTCTGCACTCTTTCTAGGGTCTCCACATCTTTTTTATATTGTGGCAACCAAAACTGGATGCAGTATTTCAAATGTGACCTTATCAAAGCATTATAAAGTGGTATTAACACTTCATGTTTAAATATAGATATGCATACTTTTTATTTTGCAAGAATATATGTCATTGTACTAAAAATACATTTTTCTACTTATGCTTTTAACATGATACAGAGTTGATTGTTGGCCTTAGAACTGCCTAGTGAGAGAACAAACAGAAAAAAAAAGGAAAAACAAATGACTATTTGTTACATATAACTTAATCTAGTACATAACCGAGGAATAGAAATGGAATGGATGTTATAAAGCATGCAAACTTTTTGAGTCAGGGTTATGATTAGTTGAGTTTATACTTGTAATATATATATTGCAAGCATAAACTCTCTCTCTCTCTCTCTCTCTCTCTCTCTCTCTCTCTCTCTCTCTCTCTTTCTCGTAAAGGTTCCCTCGCACATATGGGTCTAGTCGTTTCTGGCTCTAGGGGTCAATGCTCATCTCCGTTTACAAAACTGAAGAGCCAGCGCTGTCCGAATATGTCTCCATGGTCATGTGGCTGGCATGACTAAATGTTGAAGGCACATGGAACACTGTTACCTTCCCAACAAAATGGTCCTTATTTTTCTACTTGCATTTTTACATGCATTCGAAGTGCTGGGTTGGCAGAAGCTAGGACGAGTAACAGGACCCCACTCCATTATGTGGTGCTAGGGATTCAAAGCACTGAACTGACTTTTCTTTTTTTTTTTTTTAAATAAAAGTTTTATTTAAATTTTTTACAAAACATACAAATAAAATATCTTTTTTTGAGAACAGCATGGCCCCGGGTTATCACTTCTCCATACAGACGTAAACTCAATACATATTTATCTTACACATTCTAATCCATATCTTATAACTATTTTCACAATTTTTTCAATAGCTTTTCCACTTCTTTACTTCCTATAGCCTTATTTTAAATTATCTCATTCCTTTCTTAATTCAATTACATATCTTTTTCTAATTTTTAAAATCTTTCTAATCAATGTTTTTATACTTTCATCTGTCCTGTTTACAATTTCATAATATCTTTTCACATGAAACAAATTTCCCCCCGTAATTACTAGACTGGAGTGTAACACCTTTGTATCTTTTTTCAAATCATATTTAAAAATTTAAGTTACATCTTTACAGTTATAGCATTCATTTTCTAACCTCTATTTTATAGCCCATAGCTATTTTCCATCAAATTCTGCTTGATACATTCCCTTAAAAGTAGATATGTGTGTGTGTGTGTGTGTGTATACACACACACACACATGCACATACATACACACACACACTCACACACATATATATGTGTGTGTGTGTGTGTGTGTATGTATAACAATAGTAAATGGAATAATTATTTTATTCAAGTACAGCTCTGCCATTAATATTAATAACAATCTTTTACATTTCTATTTCTTTCAACAAACATTACCCAGTAATATCAGTTCTTTTACTTTAGTCATCTATATTTCATATTTTACTTATTACTGTCTTTAAATAAAAAACCAAACAATAGTTATTAACAGTAGTCAATCAAGTTATTATTCTTATTCAAGTTCATCTTGTCAACTGATAAAAATCTTCCATGTTTCTTTTCAGTTTTTTTTAAACGTTCTTTTTAAATCATTGAAAGCCTTATTCTCCTTACAAACAAATATTTCATTACACATCAACAGAAATTTTTTCTATCACTTTAATCATCTAACAAATTTTCTAAACCTTTTCTACTTCTAATATAACAATGCTGTCCCATGTACCCTTGCAGAATCCTCTCCTTAAACCATTGCCTTTTAAATTTAAAATTTGAATTTGATTGATTAAATTTGATTAAATCTTTTAAATCAATTTATACCTTTAATTCTTGTATGTTTTTTGTTCCATTAGGAAATAAGGTGTGCGAGACCGGGTTCCCACAAACAGCTCTTTTATTTACAAGTAAAGCAACTAGTAACGGAACAACAGCCCAAGCCGCGGCAGCCCTTCTTATAGCGGCTTGCTCGCAGCTTGTGGCCAATGACAGGAGTTTCAGTTTTTCCGCTGTCTGGTGGGCCAATCAGAATGGTTCCTAAGTAACCAATTCGAGAATGGCCTTCTCGGCCAATCAGTTTAAGGTATTTGGATTCTACCAAGTTCTATACACAACACCCCTCCCCCCTTGGTTTCATCCAACGTGCGTCACGTAGTCACGCAGGTAGGTGGGGCTTTTTTGGGTCCTAGTTGACCTGCGCAGCTCAGTCTCAGCGTGGTCCTCAAACAGTTCGGATGGGATCGCTTTCTGTCTGTGTCTTCTCCATGGAACCTCCTGGAAGGGTGAGTCAGCCTTGCTGCTCCCACCTGAGTTTCTCGGGCTGGTTGAGATGGCTCCGCTGCTCCCTCCTGGTTTGTTTGGGTTTGTCAAACTGGCCTGGCTGTCTCCTTCCAGGAGGGCCTTGCCTCGTTCTCCTGCTCCCGGACTTCTTCTTTGGAGGTTGTCTAACGGTGAGTGCTCTTTTTGTTTTATTTGGGTGTCTTTGTGAAGTGTTTGTTGTCATGTTATTGGAGGTTCGTCTTCCCTTTTTTTGTTATTTTCTGTTACCCCCCCTCCTCGGTTGTTTTTGGTTCGTTTATTTGTGGTGATGGTGTGGTATTGCATTCTAGTGTGCGAGAGCAAAGCTGGTTGATGTGCCACTTCCATGCTCTCCCATTGTCCAGCACAAGTCAGTTGGAGCGGGGGCCTGTGATTTGGGTGATTGTGGCTGGAAGCCATAACAGGTCCCCGGTAAGGTTTTTAGTGTACACCAGATCGCCTATTTCAAATGAGCGATACTTGCTGAAGGAGTCAGGGGGTTTGTCCCAGGTATATGTGGGGTGCAGTCTATCTAGGTAGGAGCGCAATTTCCTACCCATGAGGAGTTCTGCTGGGCTCTTGTTGGTGGTTGTGCTAGGGTAATTTGTTGCATGTTTAACAATCTGTTAAGCTTTTCTTGCACGTCCTCCGTGTACATTTTTTCTCGGCCCTCCTTAGTATGCCGGACCATGCATTCAGCCTGTCCATTAGCAGCTGGATGGGCTGAATGCCCATGTTGGATGGCCTGTGTAGCCAAGTACTGCTCAAATGCCAAAGCGGTAAACTGGGGCCCATTGTCCGATACGATGACATCAGGTAGCCCATGCGTGGCGAAAAGTTTGTTTAACTGTTTCATAACTGCCTCGGTGGTAGTGGATGCCATAAGTATGACTTCCAACCAGTTTGAGTAGGCATCCATGATAACCAAATAGGTGTTCCCTTTAGTTGGCCCAGCAAAGTCAATATGCAGTCTCGACCATAGGCCTCTGTGAGTTTCCCATTCCATGACTGGTGCCAATGGGGGGGGGGTAGGCCTCGATTTTTGGCAGTCATGGCATGTAGCCACCCAACATTCAATGTCTTTGTCCAGCCCTGGCCACCAGACGTAACTACTGGCCAGGGCTTTCATCTTATATATAGCTCTTTTTGTTTCAGCAGACCCTTTTGATGTGCCCCCATTTGTTACGAGCTTTGCGGATTGCATCTAGGAACCTGCATTCAGATCATGGGTGGTTGCCTCTGCATCCAGCACACTGGAATTCTCGCCTGCTTCTTCTTTTTTCCCACCATTTTTTGTCTGATTGGAGTCTATGGACATCTTCACTGTCGTTATCAGTTTCGCTTGGGGAGTCAAGATCTTCATAGTGGGTGGTCACTGTGGGCTGTTTCTTGCTTCCCTCCGCCTTCTTTTCTCTGGATTGATTCGGCGGATCTGGAATTGAGTTCATCTGGCACATAGTGGCTGCGGATTTCTTTGCTGCTTCAGCGGCGGTGGCTTCTGCGATGGCCTCGGCCACAGTGATGTTTGGTCTATTTAGCAGCTTACTCTGGAGTGTAGCATCCCTCAATCTGAGGACCACGTGGTCTCTCGTGGCCTCATCCATGTTCTGGAACTCGCAGGCTCCTCCGATGTGTCTCAGGGCTGCTACAAAATCTCCGACAGTCTCATCTTCTTTTTGGTATCTTTTGTAGAACTCGTGCCTTTTTATCAAGCTGGAGACCACAGGTGTGTAATGTGCTTGGAGCATTCTGTTCAGCTTGGGCCAAGTTATCTGTTTAACATCTCTTGGTTTGGCTAGTGCCTTTGCCATTTTAAAAACGGTTGGTCCGCAGTGTGTGAGGAAGACAGCCCTCTTCCTCTGGTCAGATATCTCCTGCAGTTCGTTGCTTTCTAAAAACATTAGAAAGCGATCGATATACGACTCCCAATCCTCCTCATCAGGGTTGAATGGTGCGGGCGGCGCATTGTTACTGGCCATCTCTCTCGCTCGGTTCTGATTGCTGCATGCTTCGGACTCGCTCTTCTACGATGATCCCACCTTCGTCGCCAGTGTTCCATTCGGAAATAAGTTGCGCGAGACCGGGTTCCCACAAACAGTTCTTTTATTTACAAATAAAGCAACTAGTAACGGAACAACAGCCCAAGCCATGGCAGCCCTTCTTATAGTGGCTTGCTCGCAGCTTGTGGCCAATGACAGTAGTTTAAGTCTTCCCACTGTCCGGCAGGCCAATCAGAATGATAACTAAGTAACCAATTCGAGAACGGCCCTCTCAGCCAATCAGTTTAAGGTATTTGTAATCTATCAAGTTCTATACACAAGATTTTTCCTGTACCACTATATCTTGTTTCTGTCTTTTGTAGCTTCTTTTCCTTTCCCTCTTCCCTTTTTTCTCCTCCCTCCCTTTTTAATTCCCTTTTCTATCTGATTCTCCCTTCTGCGATTCTCCCTTCTGCTTCTTTCTGATATCATGATTACTTTTCAAATTACTCTTTTTTTTTGGTTGTTGCTTCAGTGCTTAAGTTTTTAACTCTCTTTCCCCCCTTTCTCTTTTTTACCCTGCTTAAAATTGCTTGGTCATTAAAGATGGCTTCTTCATTGTCCCGCCTTTCTTGTTCTGCCAGCGTTTCTTGTTGTTTTTCATAGTTCAAGATCTCCATTTCTAAAAATTGAAATACGGAGCCAAAAGATCCTCTTCATTCTTTTGGTTCTTCTTTTTGTTCTTTAAGTCTCATTTTTAACTCTTCAAGGAGTGATGCCATTATAAAAAAATTTAAACAACCCCTAATTTATTTTATTTTATTTCATTAGGATTCTCCATTCAAAGTTCCAGGAATCATCCAATAATCCAAAACTGTTTCTTGCTTCTTTTTTCACTTCCTCTTTCCAGGGGCTTTGTTATCTTATAACCAGGTTTCAGCTACAATGTATCTTTTGCAAGCCTTGTTAAAATTCCACTATCATTTTTTTTTTTAAGTTCCAGGTGGTCTCCTCCATTTTCCATATTCCACCCTCTTTTTTCCTTTTTCCCTCCGCTGCTTTCTTTCTTTTTTTTAAAGAAAGTTTTTAAATTATGCAAGAATCTTTATCCTTTTGACACTTTATTTTCAGTTAGAAATAGCCTATTAATGTCAAAGTGGATTAATATCGATTTCTTATTTGAATCTCTTCTTAATGTTCCAAGTCAGTTAAAACTGTAGATGTTAGAGGAAAAAAAGCCAATTCCGTTTCCTTTCCTTTTGTCTCTTGCAGCTTAAAATCTTTTTTAGGAATAGTATTAGTCTTTAAAATTCAGGTTCCAGGTACCTTAAATAGATGTTCTCCATTCAACCTGGTCAGTCAGACTTTCTCCTTTAAACTTCCTCCTGCACAATCTTGTCTGGTTGGGTTCTTCTTTGAGGTGGCCATTTCTGACCACTGCTGCAACTGCCTTTGGAAAAGGGAGTAATGGCCAGCCAAGGAGGAGAGATGCGGCTTTCCTCAACCCTGCTGATGGGTCCCCCTTCTTCACCACCTCTATGGGTTGGCTTCAGCCCTGAATCCAGGCGGTTCAGGGCACTCCAGTGGTGAGCATGGATCAAAACTGCAGACGATCACGATTTCAGTCCATCGCTGAAGAAGCCCAAATCAGAAGTCTGAACTGACTTTTCTGATTGACAACTCAGTGTCTTAGCCATTGAGCCACCACATCCCTAACATAAATAAATCTGTCTGTCTGTCTGTCTGTCTGTCTGTCTGTCTGTCTGTCTGTCT
>BLBF01000032.1:20024347-20081558 GCA_015471245.1 Laticauda colubrina
TCTGTCTGTCTGTCTGTCTGTCTGTCTGTCTGTCTGTCTGTCTGTCTGTCTATCTATCTATCTATCTATCTATCTATCTATCTATCTATCTACCATGTTTCTCACAAAATAAGGACAGGCCTTTTTTTGACCCCCGAAAAGATGGCTAGGCCGTGATTTTTGGGGTGACTTAATTCCCCCTCTTGCAGGCAATGACAGCTTGGATGTTGACCTCGGCATTGGTGGGGCACTTCGTATTGGGAGACCTTCCACCACCATTGCTTTCTCTTCTTCCTGTGCTGCCATGGCATTTAGAGCAATGCTGCAGCGTTTGGCGCAGCCATGCGCAGCCAGCCAGGGCTCCTCCCTGCAACCGGAGCCTGGTGGAGACACTTGGCTTCAGGAGCTCCTGTTGCTGCCTTTCCTTCACCTTTGAAGGCAAACCAATTCTTTTAAAAATGATGCCCTACTACCAGTACAACAAAGCCTCCTCTGCCAGAGAGGGAAGCCCAATCCCACGTGGGGAGGTGAATCTCCAGGGGCTGCAACACAGGATTGGCCCATCCCGGGAGAAGTGCCCAGCTGCCATCTCTGCCTGGTGCTGAGCAGAGCATGAAGAGCTTTGCCTGGGGTGCCCAGCGCAGCTGACAGGTAGGCCCTCCTGCCCGGCAGCAGGGCTCTCGCCAAGGCAGTGAGTGCCTCCCTGCAGGCCCTCCGCTCATCCCTCCAGGGCCATGCCAGAGCTGGGCGGGCTAGTCAGAGCTGGGAAAGTGAGCCGTGAGTGCACGCCCACCTGCCAAGTGAAAGAGCCAGGCCGACCCAAGCTTGGCTTCCTTCCCAAGTCCCTCCAGCCTGAACCCAAAGGCGCAACCAGGAGAGGCCACCCGAGGCAGTGGTAGCGCCCACCTGTCCACGGATAGGGAGATGAGGCGATGGCAGCGCTGCTTTCCTGGCTGGTGGGTCCAGCGGAGAGAGCCCGAAGCAGCCTGTCCTTTCCACCCCTCACCCAAGTGTCCCTGTCCCCATGCATCTCCAAATGTGTGGCAGCTCCAAACGCTGCAGCGGCACAAGCATCGGGCAGAGGCGCTCACTCAGCGGGGCTCAGCTCAGAGGAGGAGGTGGCGCAGGCTGTCGCCTTGCCTCCCTGTCCATGGGTGGGTGGACACTATCACTGCCTTAGGTGGCCTCTCCTGGTGGCCCCTTCAGTTCGGATTGGAGGGACTTGGGAAGGAAGCCAAACTCAGGTCAGCCTAGCTCTTTCACTTGGCAGGCGGGTGCGCACCCGCGGCTTGCTTTCCAAGTTCTGCCCAGCTCCACGGCTCTGGCGCAGCCCTGGCGGGATGAGCGGAGGGCCTGGCAGGGAGGTGCTTGCTGCCTTGACGAGAGCTCCACCGCTGGGCAGGAGGGACCACCTGTCAGTTGCGCTGGGCACCCCAGGCGAAGGTCTTCATGCTCTGCCTGGCACCAGGCAGGGATGGCAGCTGGGTGCTTCTGCCAGGATGGGCCGATCCTCTGCTGCAGCCCCGGGAGATTCACCTCCCCATGTGCGGTTGGGCTGTCTTCTCGGGCAGAGGAGGCTTTGGAGTACCAGTAGTAGGCCATCATTTTTAAAAGAGTTGGCTTTGCCTTCGAAGGCGAAGGGAAGGGGGTGACAAGGCGCTTGAAGCCGAGTGTCTCTGCCAGGCTCCGATTGCAGGGAGGAGCCCTGGCTGGCCGCGTATGGCTGTGCCAAATGCCGCAGCATTGATTTAAACGCTGCGACAGCATGGGGAGAAGGGAAAGCAACAGTGGCGGAAAGTCTCCCAATATGAAGTGCCCCACCAATGCCAAGGTCAACGGAGGCAGCACCATATCCAGGTATACAACAAAAGTACTTCCTAACGGCAAGCCCCTCCCACCATTCCTCCCCATTTTGCATGTTTAATATAGTCCTAAATTTGGAGGAAGGGGCTTGATTTGATTTTATGCCTATAAAACATGCTGGGACTTCCTATTGGGGGAGGCTGTATTGTTGGAGAAACACGATTATCTATCTATCTATCTATCTATCTATCTATCTATCTATCTATCTATCTATCTATCTATCATCTACCTACACATACACATATACCCACACACACAAACATACACACACACACAAAATTACTCTCTGTACCAAGTCTTTCAAGAATAAGACCACGTTGTCTATACAGTATCAAATTTGCTAGCTTTAGGACAAGTAGGAAGAAGATGCAGTTTGATGCAAAAATATTACACTTGTTGAACTTAGGTATAACCAAAAGACTAATGACTTGGAGTATTAAACACTTGGCTAAGTTTTTCAACCTTTGAGTCATGTAAGCAATGACCTGAACATAATTGCCATCTTTAATGATCCATTTAATGACAAAGAAGAAGCTGATGATTAAAAACTAATAACAGACAAAACAAAGTATAATAAAATGGATTGCCCAATTTTTCCATTAAATAATGGAAAAAGTAAATATTAGTAATACTAATTAGCCTACTAATATTTTGGAACAGCAGACTGAGATTTTTTGAATAATGGATTCTGTGTGATAGTATTTACTGAAAAAATGAATTAAAAGTAACAAATTAATGTAGTTTGGAAAAAAAGAATGGGGAGACAAAAGGAACAAAATCTAAATTATTATGATCAAGCGTGAGTGAAAAGTTAAACCAAACAATAGAATGGTTTCAAACACTTGGAGATGTCAAAATTAGACAGATGTCCCCTATTTTAAAAGACATCCTTCATTTCAAGCCTTTAGATAGATATAATGTAAAGGATTGTACTTCTTCCAGGATTATATATTTAGCCACTTGGAAAACTAAAGCATTTCTCAGATTTATTTCCTTTCATGCAAGCAGAATAAAAATGATTATCATTTTATCAACCTATGAACCTCATGTGCAAAAGATAAACTGGAAAGATGATATCATATAATAGTGTTGGAATTTGTTTTTAGTTGGCAGATAACATAATTTTGTCTGGCTTTAAGTACAGAAGCTCAAACAATCATTTAGACACAATAAGAAATTACCTCTTATTATTATAAGAAGAAATCATATTGACTCTCAGGCTTTGCTTCAGTTTCTATATGAAAAACAAACAAACTAGAAGCTCCTACTTCACATGTAGGAGCATCCTACTCACAGTAGTGCTGTGGTTAGAATGAGAAAGTATGACACAATGACAGCAGATAGACAGTTTAAATCTTTTCAGAAGAGACCAAATATATATTATTGGCATGCTATTAAGCCAGTGTTTCTCAACCTTAAGAACTTTAAGATTTGTGGACTACATCCCAAAATTCCTTACCTGCATGGCTGGCTGAGGAAAAATGGAAGTTGAAGCCCATGGGTCTTAAAGTGGCCAAGGTTGAGAAACATTGCAAAAAACGATTTAGTTTCAAGGATGTTTAATAAAACACCAGCAGAATACCCTTAGCACAATAACTTCAACTTTTTCATTTATTCTTAGTACCCATGATGAAATGGATTTGGCTTCCATGGCAGAATTTCTTCAGTAGAAGACAGAACTTTCACATAATGATTTTGTGGATGGATGGAGTTCTTGGTGCTCTCTAAGCTTGTTGTTTGCTTGCAGATGTTAATTTTCCCAACCAAGTAAAATCATTCATGCTAATGAGTATGGGATTTGCTCTCTGTTTTTATAATTAGCTTGCCATGCCAGCAAGATGAGGGTTTGGTGTTCTCTTCTGATATTGGCCATGTGGCATTGATATATAAAGTGACACATGATGAAGTAGAGAAGCCTAGAGAAGGGAACAAGGACACTTCAAGGATTTGCTATCTTAATACCCAACAAGATAAATATCACTATTTGTGACACTACAAAAAAAGTGCCAGCCTTTGAATTACCATGTTTGCAATGGACAATCCTAAATAGGGTTTGCATCTCACAGGCCATCTGTCAGGAGACTCTGTATAAATGGGGCAGAGTAAAATTGGTGATGGTGATAGGCGGTGGAAGGACTACAATCTGAGTCTAGTTCTATCTATATACATGATACTGTGTTAAATTATAAGATTTGTGTTATTGATAATTCATATATTTAACAAGCTCTTATCACCAAAGTGCTGAAAAGATTAAAAGTGGCAAAATAACATAAAGAATAAACACATAAAAAGCATAAAAGGAACAGTAACATTAAGCAAAGTCTTTTAAATCTAAAAACTACTTTGATTTTAAAAGTGAAATAGACCCGAAATGCTTAAGCCACAATTAACTGTGCAAAATTTTTGAGGACATGACAGATTTCATTCTTACTGTGATCTTCTAAACATACCATTTGGCCACAATTTTAGGAATGCTTCTAAAAGAAGTCATCAGACTCCAGATGTCAATAAATTCTGTGCCAAAGTCTTTGGCAATGAAAATTTATTAAATAAATTTATATCTATAGGGAAAACAGATATCTATTTATCTTGATAGACCATGACCATTGCTACAGTCTTGTTCCATGGTTTATCTTGGAATAATTTAAAAATTGTTCCTTTGTAATCCCTACTATTTCTTCTTGCTTTTATTTATTGTGATACATTTTTATTACATTTCCAATAAGATTCCACATCTTTGTCTTAATTCATATTATTTGAAAACTCTGTTAGAAGACTTGGTTGTCCTCCTCCTCCTCCTGCTCCACATAAAAATAATTATGAATTCCTGATAGGTACAGAAAACAGATGTTTTCTCTTTTTAGCCTATACTTCTTGGCTTCGAGATAGTGTAGGTGAACCTCTCCCTGTAGGGAGAGGAACCGATACATTGGAGCAGGATTGATTGCAGGACTGGTATATTTACAATTCTCTGATTCTCTGGTGAGATCTGCAAACAGATAATTTATTTAGGTTGCTAAACCAAATGGTTCCTACAGGAAAAAAGTAGTTGAAAAAGGCATGTACAATCTTACTGTCACATTTTTCATTCTGGTAAAATATATGCCCTTCTAGAGTTTAGAATTTAATTTCCTCAATTCATATTTTGCTATGCAGATGGCCGAGATACATTTATTGTTAATGTCTCTGTGTACCTTGAGAAACTGAGAACAATTTCTCATATTTCAGATTAAGATGAAAGGATGATAAATGCAATATAAATAATAGGACTGACTTCAAAGGCAAATAGGCAGTTGCTTTCTTTGTTCATCTGAAGCATTCTAGCAAAATATGGAGAACATGTGACATAAAAAAATTTGCTTTTACTTGCAGTTATTTATTCTGACAAATACTTATAATGGAGCATGTTTTTAATGGACTCTAAAGAAAAATCTAGAGAATTGTAAAGATTGAAAATTTAAACCTATTACACATTGAATCGTCTACCACAGCTGCGACCTATATGCAAAGTATAATTTGTGCTTTCTACAAAAAAAAAATAATGCTTTGAGATTACAATTTCAACTCCTAAGTTTCATAAAATTGCTTGTTACAGTCAGAGGCAGTGCAAACTTTGAATAAAATTTATTTTGAACTCTAATCTTACTGCTTAATTGGCTATCATCAGGGAAGAGCAGAAGTCACCAATAGTGCCAAAATAAAATAATGGGTTTAATGTAGGCACCAATTAAAATTAATCAAAGCAAAATTCTGAATTTGTCATTTACAAGTGGTAGAATAGGCACCTCTCCTCCCCTTTGGGACCAAATCTTTGGAGAAAATTGATGAAGGGCAAGCTCTGAAGCATTAAAATAAAGTTTGTAGGACAAAAACATATTGGAAGCAAAACACACAGAAGATGGTTCCAATGAGAGTGCCTTATTTGAGGCATACTCAAAAAGAGAAATAAGACATAGTTTTACCTGCTCTTGGAAGCTGTGGGAGCAGCATCACTTGAGACTTTCAAGAAGAGATTGGACTCCCATCTGTCAGAAATGGTATAGGGTCTCCTGCTTGGGCAGGGGGTTGGACTTGATGACCTTCAAGGTCTCTTCCAACTTTGATTAACAGCTTATCTGTTATTTATTCTTTGATTATTTCTGCTAAATGCAGTTTGGTGCCAGAAGGTCCACACATTTTTGTACAATTTACTCCTTGGTTAAAAATTAGGCCTGTGTGAAGTGGATGCAGCCCACATCAAATAAACGCTTTGTGTCATGGAGGAAGCAGATCCTACCCTAAAGGTTAAGGAAGTGCTCGTCTGCCTCAACCTCTCAGCTTGCTTCTAGCCTGAAGGTTGTTGGTGCACAAGCCATCCATTCTCAAGCAAAGCAACACAACCACTCTGATGCACAAATGCTGGGCTACTTATACTACTTCTCTCTGGTGAGACATTTGAAATGATAAAACTTTCAGTGAAGCGAAGCATTCATTTGAAGTACAAGTGCAATCTCAACAAACAACATTTTCCCCCTTCTTTATCTGTGCTCTTAATATGGCATTTAAGAGTAGAAAGACAACCACAATGGAGGGAACTGAAAATAATATATGTATTAAAAGGAAATAGGGTACTTTATAAACCACTTGGAAAAGCAGAGGTGCATCTCTATGCTGATCTAAAAATAGAAAACCTTTCTAGACTTAGAAAACTTTGAATTATGTTGTCTTTGGTCTGATCTAAAAGTATGATATATAAAATCATACATTGCAATGACTTACCTGTCAATTAATACTTCAGCTTCAACCATAACAATACAAGAGCACAAAATAGATACAAACTCAAGGTTAACCTCACCAAACTTGATTGCAGGAAATACAACTTCAGCAACAGAGTGATCAATGTCTGGAATACTCTACCTGACTCTGTGGTTTCTACCCCAAACCCCAAATACTTTAACCTTAGACTGTCTACTATTGACCTCACCCTTTTCCTAAGATGTCTGTAGGGGGCGTGCATAAGCACACCAACGTGCCCACCGTCCCTGTCCTATTTTTTTTTATTTTTCTGATATGTACCCATTACATGTATTCATAACTATGTATATACTTATACCTATTATCATGTAAGCGATTGAAAAATAAAAATAAATAAAAGAAATCATATCAGTTAGAAGAATACAATTATTTCACCACCCACCATATTTTGGAGATGTGACTACAACTGAAAGATACAATCCTGTCTTGTCATTCATGCCAGTGGTGATTTGGCTACAGAGCCTAGCAAATGGCAATATACTGCCAGGATAATACATATGGGTTCAAAAAACACAGTGCCCAAAACAGGAATATCCGGTTCAACAGACATTCTTAACATTCTCATAGGCCCATTAATCATAAGGTAGAAAGTCAGTTTTGTACAAGAAGAGGTATTGCTTCCATCTACTTTAGAAAATTAGTCGATTAGGAATTCAGGGTACATTCTGGAGGCTCTTTGGAATGTCTCTTTGAATGAAAAAGCAATTTTGAGAAATTCTGAGCAACCTTTGAAACCATTCCAGAGGTACATCCAGGTTTACATTTCCTCTATCACTAGCATTTTTCCTGCCTTGGTTTATTATATAACAGGAGCCTAACAGAGAGACAAGGAATCAGTGGAAAATTAACCTGATCCAAATATCATATGAAGTTGCGGTTTATTTAACCAATGCTGCTTGATTAAACAACAATTGATCCCTTCAAATGCTAAGCCACCTATTTTTATGGGGAGGGAGGCAAATTTGAGGCCTCATTTGGGAAATTTAATGGCACTGTATGGGCCATCTGTGGGTCATAGATTTCCAACTTTTTATATAAAACATTATTTACAGGTGGTCCTCACTTTACAACCACTTGGTCAGTAACAGCTTCAATCTTATAATGCCCCTGATCAAGCAGGACTTGCAACCAGTCCTTGATGTTTTGGCCAACACAGTATCCTAGCAGTCATGTGATTGACACTTGGGACTTTGACTGCTGGTTTCCAGGAATCAAAGTCAGGGGAGAAACCACTAGGGAAGGTCAGAATACCGGCAGCTGAGTCCAAATTATGCCCCACCTATTATGCTGCCCAACCAAGCCAGTTTCCTTCCTTAACAATATCTATTTTCCACTCCCATGCAGGATTGTGTGTTCTGCATTGTGTCTTTTTCCTTGTAGCATCAGAGCTTTCCTGTTTTCCTGAATAAGAACAACTCAGAGGCAAAATACAATTGGAACAAGATGGAACAGCCTGGTAATGCAGTGTAGCCTGAAGTTTCATTCTGATGGGTTCAAGGTTGACTCTGCCATCCATCCTTCTGAAATTGATAAAATGAGGACCCAGGGACAATATGTTTACATTGTAAACTACTCAGAGAGTGCTGTGAAGTACTATGGAGCAGTATAGAAGTCTAAGTGCTGTTTCTATTGCTATTGATCCCATGCCTTGCACTAGGCTTCCTGAAAGCCAGGCCAGAGTTTTCAAGATTGCCAGAGTGGCAGAACAGCAGGCTTCCTTTCCTTCTTTATCTTCTACTACATCACTTCTTCTGCTGCTGCTGTATCCCCAGCTCTACTCAATATTATTAAGTGGGAGATTTGCAGATAATGCCTCCTGGATCCTTGGCCCAGGACAGCCAAGATTAGCTCCTAACCCCCACTCCCATTCTTTCTCCTCGGCCTTCATCTCTCCAATTCCCTGCCAGCACCAGATATGCTTTCACCAGTGCTCAGCATCTAAAGGCTAGATCGCACTGGCCAACGGATGCAAAACAAATGCAAAAAGGACACAGCGGACGAGCAAAATTTCGGGGGTGGCTCCATCCATTGTTATCCGCTATCAAAAGTGCCCAAAATTTGCATAAACAGAGCAGACAACAACGGAAAGGAACGGACGTGGGGAGGATGTAGCGGGTATGTAAAAGGGATGTTCGTAGGAAGCCTAACGGATGGAAGCGGATGGAAGCAGATGACACATCTGCAGGCTTCCGTGGGAGAACAGCGAAGCGGACGCGTAGCAGAAGGAGCGGATGCGTAGCGGATGACGCGGATGCATCACGGATGCCTATAGGATGCATAGTGGATGCGTAGCAGATGCAAAGCGTTCACTGCGCATGCGGGGAGGATGAATTGCGTAAGCTCCGCGGACATAAAAGGATGCAGCTGGCAAGCAGTCACCATTCAGAGGAAAGACCTGCTGCCAGAGACATCTTGAGAGAACACCATGGGGAAGAAGAGGAAGCCTGTGCCTACTCCTGCCAGCCCTGGTAAGAAGGACAGAACCACCATCCCACCCCCTGGCGCTGACTCTGAAGCTGTTGGTGATTCTGCTGCTGCTGCTGGTGCTCCTGGTGTTGCTGCTGCTGGTGCTTCTCTTGCTGCTGGTGCTGCTGGTGCTTCTCCTGCTGATGCTGCTGGTGCTGCTGGTGCTTCTCCTGCTGGTGCTGCTGCTTCTCCTGCTGCTGTTGCTGCTTTTCCTGCTGCTGCTGCAGTGATGGACCAGCCCCAAGGCCCTCAAAGTCCTGCTGCTGAAGGCCCTGAAGCCCCTGCCAGAGGGAGGAAGAGGCAAGGCAAGGAGAAGGGGGAGAGAAAACAGTACTACATTTCCGAAGACCATGAGGAGGAGATGCTGGAATGGCTGAGGGAGAATGAGTACCTGTGGAGGAAGGGCCAGAGGCTCTATCGTGACACCAAGCAGAAGCAGGAGCGTGGAGAGAGAATGCGGAGAGCCTGGGCTACACTTCAGATGTACTCCTTGGATTGTGGAAGCACATGCACACCTGGTATGGCAAGCTGCACCTGAAGAAATCCGGGCAGGCTGCTGTCAAGCTCACTGATCGGGAGACCTATTGCATGGTCAGGTGCAGCTTCCTGGAGGGTGAGATCCGCCACCGAGGAGCAGCCCCTCTGTCAACCCTCTCCCTCAGAGAGCCCACAGAGAGCCACTCCTCTTCCAGCCAGGAGACAGCAACCTTGTCCAGGCAGGTGTCTTTGGAGGGCCCCAAAGCTGCACTCCCCGTGCCGGAGGACATGGAGGACCCCCTGTCTCAGAT
This sequence comes from Laticauda colubrina, assembly GCA_015471245.1. Taxonomy (NCBI): domain Eukaryota; kingdom Metazoa; phylum Chordata; class Lepidosauria; order Squamata; family Elapidae; genus Laticauda; species Laticauda colubrina. The sequence continues at coordinate 20,034,238 of BLBF01000032.1, forward strand.
GGAGCAAGAAGAAGCAGCCACCAGAGACCAACCCACACCCACCTCCAGCTCCACAGAAAGCAGGCAGAGAGGCAGATCAGAGGGACAGAGCCACACTGTCCTCTTGGAGATCAGGGACACAATCAGAGCCAGCACAGATCTCCTCTCCCAGCTGGTCCACTTCGACATATCATCCTCGAACCGCAAGCCCTTCATCACCTACGTGAGCCAGACCCTCATGGACATGCCCGAGGCCCAGTACCAGGTGATGAAGGAGAGGATCACAGCTCTTCTGCACCACCCTCCAGGCCAAGCTGAACCTGTTCATACCCACTCCAAGTCTGCTGCTCCACCCCAGGCAATGTCACAGCCCTTCCACAGATTTCAGCAGCCCCTCGCCTACCAAGCCTACCACTACCAGGACTTCCCACAGCAGAGGCAGCCCTTCCCAGTTCAGACCCAGGTTCATCGCACGCCACAGACGCCTCACCCAGCTGCAGACCAGACAGCCCCAATACGCTCCACCTTCCTCCACCCCACAACCAAGCCCTTCCTCAGAACATCTGTCATCAGTCTTGGGCTTCACATCCCAGGTACTTGATGAAGGGCCTCTCAACCTCATGGGACTGAGTCAGCTCTCTGAGAGCTTCCTGCACACACCATCTCCTGTTGTACTCTCAGGGCCAGGCACCCCAATGGAGCCTCAGACCAGCACTCCAGCAACAGCCACCTCCACAGTCCCTGGTTCCTTTAAATCTGACACCATGGGCACACCTCAGAGTGACTGAGAAGAGTGCCAGAGACTAAGTTGTTACCTATTCACTTTATCTTTGCTAAAGACAATTTACTTGGGTCATTTTGCTTTTTAATAAAGTCATACAGTTTGTTATTAATAAAGGTTATCTTTGCTTCACACACTTGGTTCATTTTTTTTACTTAATAAAGTGTTGGGGAAAACTTTGAAAAAAGGGTTAAGCCTTTGCATGCTTGTGGGATTGGTAAGGATAGTTGTGGGATGGGTAAGGATAGTTGTGGGATAGTTAAACCTCCAGTGCAAGCATAGTGGGACTGTATGGTCCACCCTCCCAGCTGCCACACATATGGCCCTTTATTATCAATAACAATTTAATCATTGATCAACACATTTCAACATAAACAAAACTCTTTATTAATGCCTTGTACATTTTACGGCCACTCAACATACATGGCCCAATCTCACCAGTGTGATGAGACAGGCTGAAGGAAGCATCCATTAAGCATCTATCATCCTGTCTTGCCACTCCACTGCTCCAGCTGGGGAGTTGCACCAGTGTTTCAGGAGGTTGCGCTGCTTCTTCCCTTCATGTGAAGCTCTGCTGGGGCCTTGCACATCCACAGTGTCTATCAGGTTTTGTCCTTGCCTCCATTCCCCAGGCTCCATGTCCCCATTGCCTTGTTGGAGGTCCACAAGCCTGTTCTGCAACACTGGGTAGCGGGTGCACATGAGATTGTGTAGGATGCAGCAAGCTTCCACGATGCTCCTCACAGTTTGTGGGCGATGCTGCATGGTGGTGAGAAGTACCTGGAACCTGTTGACCAGGATGCCAAAGGCATTCTCCACCACCCGTCTTGCCCTGGACAGCCTGTAGTTGAAGATCCTCTCTTCATGGGTGAGGTATCTTGAAGTGTAGGGCTTCATGAGGTATGTTCTGAGGGAGAAGGCGTCATCACCCATGATGAAGTAGGGCACATGTTTTATGTCATTGGGTAGGGTTGATGAGGTTGCGTTCCAGCCCATCCTTGAGGTCACTGGCATTGTATACCTGGACTGAAGCGTCAATGTACATGCACTTGTAGTCAGCATCAAACATGGCAAAGAGGATGACACTGAAGAAGCCCTTGTAGTTGTGATAAGAGGACCCTGAGTTGGCTGGAGCTTTGCAGGCCATGTGCTTCCCATCTATAGCTCCAACGGTGTGGGGAAAGTTCCACCTCTGATACCACTGCTCTGCAACTTTCCTCCAGCCTTCTTCAGTGGTGGGGCACTGGAGGAGCTCCTCCAGGTATTCTTCGATGATGGCCTGCACCACTTCTCTGACCACAATGCTGATGGTGTTGTGTGGCACCCTCCAGGCATACTGCATGTTTCTGTATGTGGTCCCAGAGGCCAGGTGGCACAGAGTCAGTGCCCCCTTCAGTCCAGGGTCCAGGCTGAGACAGAAGTTTGTGCTTGGCTTGTTCAACCTGGGTCTCAGACGCTCCACAACTTCGTCAAACCTGGCTGGTGGCATCCTCATGAAGTGCTGGAATGCACGAGTGTCTTCATTCCTCAGCTCCACCATCAGCTTGTCATACAGTCCAAACTCCACTCTTCTCCCGATCCATCTTCGGACCCACACAGCTCTTGGACCTCTCCTTCTCCTTGCGTAGAAAAGGTGAAACAGTCTGAACAGGGCTTGGTTCTAGTGTTGAATGATGGCGGCTACCAAAAGGAGTGTGCGATGATCCATGGTGGACATCAATGGATGATGTGGAAGAGCAAGAACAAGGCTGAAGAGGTCTGCACACCAGGGCTGCTGGACTGATAGTGAGATCCAGGTGATTTCCTCCCCCTTTTTATAGGAAAAGTTTTCACTAGGTGTCCTTCCACATACTCTAGGCATACTCCAGACATCCTAACTATCCAAGATACATCCCATATACGAACATTTTGTCTGTTTTAATGTTTCATATCCTAGCTGCATCTGCTTTCATCCTTTCTATGTCTGTGCAACTAACGCTGTGTGGATGTTCCGCGTACCTTTCATTTCCTCCCTCTTTCCGTTTTCCACTGGAGCAGATGTGAGTTGCACGGATGGCCAGAGGATGCCAAGAGGATACATTGGACGTGTAATGGATGACAACGGATGCAGAACATGTGGCAGATGTAGATCGTACGCAGCGGAAAGTTCATCCACTCAAAAAGTTTTGTGCAGCTCAAAACTTTTTGAGTGGATGAAATAGCAGTTGATGGATGTTTGACGGATAGAGCATATGAAAGACGTACACAGTGAGTACACAACGGATGCATAGCATCTTCCAATGGATGGCAAGCTTTTTTGTCCATTTTACATCCTCTCTGCATCCGTTGATGCAGTGTGACATGGGCTTAATCTGAGTTCTACCTTCCTGCAACACCTCCTCTTCATCTTCCAACTGATTGAGGCTTAAGCCCATGTCACACTGCACCAACGGATGGAAAGAGGATGTAAAACGGAGAGAAACACTTGCCATCCGTTGGTTAATGCGATGCCTCCGTTCTGTACTCACTGTGTCCGTTTTTCTTCCTCTCTATCCATCCAGCATCCGTCGACTGCGGTTCCTTCCGTTCAAAAAGTTTTGAGCTGCTCAAAACTTTCTGAGCGAAAAATGTATCCAATGCGTCCATTCTGCATCCACAACGCGTACGCGGAACATCCGTTCTACATCCGTCGTCATCCGTTACGCATCCACTATATCTGTTAGGCATCCGCTGCACATCCGCGCAACTCAAATCCGCTCCAGCGGAAAGTGGACACAGGGAGGAAGTGAAACGGACGCGGAACGGAGGCGCAGCATTAGTAGCACGGACGGAAAAAGGATGAAAGCGGATGCAACTCGCAAACAAAGCATTTAAAACAGAAAAAACGTTCGCAGAGGGGACCTATCTCGGATATGAAGGATGTCTAGAGGATGCCTAGAGGAAGTAAAAGGACACAATGGGGAAAACCTATATTGCCTATAAAAAGGGGGAGCAACTCCCCTAGATCTCACTTTCAGACCAGCAGCCCTGCTGTGCAGACCTCTGCAGCCTTCATCTGCCTCTTGCTCTTCCACAGCATCCAGTAATGTCCACCATGGATCGTAACACAGTCCTTTTGGTAGCCACCATCGTTCTGCAACAGTGCAAAGCCATCTACAGGCTCTTTCAACTGTTCTATGGGAAGAAAAGGAGGCGGCCAAGAAGCGTCTGGGTCCGAAGATGGATCTGGATAAGAGCAGAGTACGGACTGTACAAGAAGCTGATGGTGGAGCTGAGGAACGAAGACCCTCGTGCATTCCAGAACTTCATGAGGATGCCACCAGCCATGTTTGATGAAATTGTGGAGCAGCTGACACCCAGGTTGACCAAGCAGAGCACCAACTTCCGGCCCAGCCTGGACCCTGGGCTCAAGGTGGCACTGAATCTGCGCCACCTGGCCTCAGGGACCACCTACAGGAGCATGCAGTACGGCTGGAGGGTGCCATCCAACACCATCAGCATTGTGGTCAGAGAAGTGGTGCAGGCCATCATCAAAGAATACCTGGAGAAGCTCCTCCAGTGCCCCTCCACTGAAGAAGGCTGGAAGAAAGTTGCAGAGCAGTGGTATCAGAAGTGGAACTTCCCCCACACTGTTGGAGCCATAGATGGCAAGCACGTGGCCTGCAAAGCTCCAGCCAAGTCGGGGTCCACTTATTTCAACTACAAGGGCTTCTTCAGCATCATCCTCTTTGCCATGGTCGATGCTGACTACAAGTTCATGTACATCAATGCTTCAGGCAACGGCTCATCTTCAGATGCCCAGGTATACAATGCCAGTCACCTCAAGGAGGAGCTGCAACGCAACCTCATCATGGGCTTCCCAGATCCAGACCCGCTGCCCAACGACACGCAAGATGTGCCCTACTTCATCGTGGGGGATGATGCCTTCTCCCTCAGACCTACCTCATGAAGGCCTACACTTCCACATGCCTCACCCGTGAAGAGAGGATCTTCAACTACAGGTTGTCCAGGGCAAGGCGGGTGGTGGAGAACGCCTTTGGCATCCTGGCCAACAGGTTCCAGGTACTTCTCACTACCATACAGCATCACCCAGAGACCGTGAGGAACATTGTGGAAGCTTGCTGCATCCTGCACAATCTCATGCTCACCCGCTACCCAGTCTTGCAGAACAGGCTCGTGGACCTCCAACAAGGCAAAGGGGACATGGAGCCTGGGGAATGGAGGCAAGGGCAAAACCTGATAGACACTGAGGATGTGCAAGGCCTCAACAGATCCTCACATGAAGGGAAGAAGCAGAGCAACCTCCTGAGACACTGGTGCAACTCCCCAGCTGGAGCAGTGGAGTGGCAAGATAGGATGAAAGATGCTTAATGGATGCTTCCTTCAGCCTGTCTCATCACACTAATGAGATTGGACCATGTATGTTGGATGGACCTACAATGAACAGGGAATTGAATAATGAGTTCTATTTATGTTGACATGTGTGGATGAATGATTAAATTGTTACTGATAATAAAGGGCCAAAGGTGTGACACCTGGGAGGGTGGACCATACAGTCCCACTATGCTTGCACTGGAGATTTATTTATCCCACAGCTATTACCCATCCCACAGGCATCCCTGCCCATCCCACTACTATCCTTACCCATCCCACAAGCATGCAAAGGCTTAAACCATTGCTAAAAGTTTCTACCAAGCCTCTATTTATAAAAATAAATGAAGCAAGTGTGTGAAGCAAAGATAATCTTTATTAATAACAAGCTTTAAAAGAAAAATGACCCAAGTCAAGTGTCCAAATAAAGTCTAGAGGTAGCCACCCAGTCTCTGGCACTCTTCTCTGTCACTCAGAGGTGTGCCCAGTCTTAGGGGTGAAGGGTCCAGGTGCTGTGGAGGTGGCTGCTGCTGGAGTGCTGGTCCGAAGTGCCACTGGGGTGCCTGGCCCCGAGAGGACAACAGGGGACGGTGTGTTGAGGAAGCTCTCAGACAGCTGGCTCAGCCCCGTGATGTTGAGAGCTCCTTCCTCCATGCAATGGGGTGTCAGCCCCAGTACCGATGACAGATGTACTGAGGCCGGGCTTGGCTATGGGGTGGAGGAAGGAGCAGTGTAGTGGGGCTGTCTGGTCTGCAGCTGTGTGAGGACTGGCGTGGGTGGCATCGGTGGCGTGGGTCGCATCTGTGGCGTCGGTGGCAGCGGTGGCATGAGTGGCATCGGTGGCATTAGTGGAACCGGTGGCAACGGTGGCGTCCGATGAACCTGTGCCTGGACTGGGAAGGGCTGCTGCCTGTGCTGATCTACCTCCTGGTAGCCATAGCCCTGGTAGGTGAGGGCTTGTGGAAAGCTTTGGAATGGGAGGGACATCACCTGGGGTGGAGGAGCAGACCTGGACTGGGTGGGAGCAGGTTCATCTGGATCTGAAGGGTTGTGAAGCAGATCGGTGATCCTGTCCTTCACCACCTGGTACTAGGGTTCCGCCATGTCCGTGAGGGTCTGGTTCACATAGGTGAAGAAGGGCTTGCGGTTGGAGGATTTGGAGTCAGTGTATACCAGCTGAGATAGGATATCTATGCTGCTCCTGATGGTGTCTCTTATCTCCAGCAGGACAGTTTGGCTCTGTCCCTCCTATCTGGCTCTCTGCCTTTGTGGAGGTGGAGCTGGGGTGGATGCGGGTTGGACTGTGTTGGAAGTGCCATCTCCTTTCTCCCACTGCGCCAGGGGGTCCTCCATGCGCTCCGCCATGGTTAGATCAGCTGTTGGGGGGTTCTGCGTCGTGGCACCCTCCTGCCTGGAGACAGGAGGTGACTCTCTGCTTCAAGAGGACTGGCTCTCAGCAGGCTGCCTGAGAGAGAGGGTTGTGAGAGGGGCTGCTCCTCGGTGGCGGATCTCACCCTCCAGGAAGCTGCACTTGGCCATGACATAGGTCTCTCTGTCCATCAGCTTGACCGTGGCCTGGCCAGATTTCTTGAGGTGCAGCTTCCCGTACCAGGTGTGCATGTGCTTCCACCAGCCGAGGAGCACCTCTGAAGTGTAACCCAGGCTCTCCGCCTTCTCTCTCCAAGCAGCCTGCTTCCTTTTGTTGTCCCTATAGAGCCTGTGTCCCTTCCGCCATAGATACTCATTCTCTCTCAGCCACTCCAGCACCTCATCCTCATGTTCCTCCTCGATGGTGTATTGCCTCCTCTCCTGTTCTTGCGTCTGCCTCTTCCTCTCTTTGGCAGGACCACATGGGCCCTCATCAGAGGGGCTTCCAGGTTGTAGGGGCTGCTCCTCCACACCACCAGCAGCAGCAGCACCAGCAGGACCAGCAGCAGTGCCAGCAGCACCAGCAGCATCAGCAGGATCAGGAGCACCAGCAGGACCAGGAGCACCAGCAGAACCAGCAGGACGAGGAGCAGCTTCAGCAGAGTAAGCACCAGCAGAAGCACCACCGCCAGAAGCAGCATCAGCAGAGTAAGCACGAGCAGAAGCACTACTGCCATAAGCAGCAGCATCAGCTCCTCCAGAAGCAGAAGCAGCAGAAGCCCCAGCCCCAGAAGAGCAAGCCCGTGCTGCAGAAGCCCCAGCAGAAGCAGAGTGAGGGCCAGGGGGTGGGATCTTGGCCCTGTCCCTCTTGCCAGGGCTGGCAGCAGATGGCTTAGGCTTTCTCTTCTTCCCCATGGTTGAGGGGTTGCTGGCTTGCAGGCAGGCTGGCAGGCAGGCAGGCAGGCAAGCAGGCAGGCAGGCTGGCAGGCAGGCAGCAATTTTTATAATGTATTCCTCCCCCACAAAGCAACGATAGCAGAACCATTGCACCGGTTGCTGGATAAAAAACTATTTGGACTTGGGGTCACAAAGAACAAAGAGACTTTCAAAATATAAAAGACTTGTTAACCTTAGACACCATTCTTATTCAGTTTAGTAATACTCTACCCTTGACGGTCACCTGTGATGCCTCACCATTCGGAGTCGGTGCCATCCTGAGCCACCAATTACCTGACGGGAGAGAGGCACCCATCGCTTTTTATTCAAAAACACTATCCAAAGCAGAACGCAACTATAGTCAACTAGACAGAGAAGCCCTGGCATTCGTCGCCGGAGTAAAACGCTTTCATGAATACCTATACTGTAGACCATTCTCCATTGTGACTGACTATAAACCATTACTAGGGATTTTGGCTGGGAATAAACCCACACCGAACATTCTATCCCCATGGATGACAAGGTAGTCAGAATTCCTAGCCGCCTATTCATACACATTGCTGCATCGACCCGGGAAACAAATCACCCATGCAGACACATTAAGCCAACCTAAAGTTAGGAGGACGACCCAACTCCAGCCACCACCACCCTACAACTAGAAACCTGCCCTGTGGCATGATGACTGCGGATGATGTCGCCAGAGCCACGGCAAAAGACTCATTGACTGCCTGCATTTTGACTTGGGTATGTAAAGGCTGGCCGGAAAGCCAAAAGACTGAAAACTTTAAACCTTTTCAGGCTAGACAAACTGAATTGTCAATACAAAAGGGGTGTTTGTTGTGGGGAGATCAGGTGGTGATTCCATCCAAACTTCAAGAAGAGGTGTTAGACATGTTACATGAGGGCCACCCAGGCATAGTTAAAATGAAAAGCCTTGCCAGGAGCTATGTCTGGTGGCCTGTCTTAGACAAGGACATTGAACGCTGGGTTGCAACATGCCACAAGTGTCAGAGAGCTAGACCCACCCCACCACAAGCTCCCACACGGAACTGGGGGACCCCACGAGGCCCTTGGTCTCGAATCCATATTGATTTTGCGGGACCAACTAGGGGCAATACATTTTTAATAGTTGTGGATGCATATTCAAATTGGCTTGAAGTCACCTTAATGTCCTCCACAACAACCAACGCTGTTATAAAACAGCTAAACAAATTATTTGCAACTCATGGGTTACCTGATTTGTTGGTATCTGACAATGGGTCACAACTAACAGCAATACAATTAGAACAATACTTAGCCTCTTTGGGAATACGCCATGCACTAACTGCGCTGGCCCACTTGGTGGCGAATGGTAGGGCTGAGTGAATGGTCCAGTTCACAAAAGAAGGCCTTGAGAAAATGGACCATGGGGATGTCCAGGACAAACTAAACTGCTTACTTACACTACAACACATCACTCCCAGTAGCACAAGTCCAGCAGAATTATTAATGGGGAGAAAACTCAGATCCCATTTAGATAGGTTGCACCCCAATTATACTTGTGAAACCCCCCCTGACTCTTCCAGCCGATACCGCACTTTCGACATCGGCGACCTGGTCTGTGCAAAGAATTTTACCGGGGACCCTCTTTGGCTTCCAGCCACAATCACACAAGTAACAGGCCCCCGGTCCTACCGACTAACCATGGATGATGGAAGAGAGTGGAAGCAGCACATAGACCAGCTTCGTTCCCGCAATATTGAGTGCAAAACAACCGTGCAACCTCAAATAATAAATTTCGATGAAAACAAAACCAAGGGGGGGGGAATACAAATAAATAAAAAAGGGTGTGAAAATGAACCATTAAAATCACAAGCAGAAAATCTAACCAACCAAAAAGAGCACTTACGGTTAGATGAGACCATCGGAAGAAGTCATGGAGAAAGGGAAGCCAACCTGGAAGGTGCCCGATAGGCCAGCTCAATCAGTCCGGATGAACTGGGAGGGAGCGGCAGAACCACTTCGACTGGCCTGAGAAACTCAGGCGGGAGCAGCAGTGCTGACTCACCCTTCTGGGCGGTTCCATGGAGAAAAGCCGGAGAGACAACGATCCCGACCGAACCGCTTGAAGTCCTAGGAGAGAATGAGCTGCGCAGGTCAACTCGGACCGGAAAAAGCCCCACCTACCTGTGCAACTATGTCACTCACGTAGGACTGAACTAAAGGGGGAGGGGTGTTCTGTATAATTTGAAAGGTTTCAAGTAGTTAATTCTGATTGGCCAAAAAGGTCAATAGTGGATTGGTTCATTAGGAACCAATCCAAGAAGCCACTCAAAGGCGGTAAGATTAAATAAGTGTCATTGGCTACAAGCCAGCAGGCAAGCCTCTATATAAAGGGCTGCCGTGGCTTGAGCCAATGTTCTGTTACTGTTGCTGTTAACCGAATAAAGAGTTGTTAGTTGGAACCCGGTCTCTCGTGCTTCTTTTCCGGATGGAATAGAATAGATCCCAAATTTTATAAAATTGTTTATCACCCTGTTCTCTAATTTCAAATGTCAATCTGCTCATTTCAGCACATTCTAATATTTTCTTAATGATTTTCTCTTGTGATGGTGTTTTCTCATTTTTCCAGTTTTTAGCAAATACAATCCTAGCCACTGTTAATACATTTACAATCAGGTATTTCAAGTCTTTACTATATATTTCAGATAAAATTCCGAACAAAAATATCTCTGGTTTCAAATCTATGTTTTTTTTGTCATTTTTTCCAACCACATGTGGATTTTAGTCCAGTATTTTTTAGCATCCGTACAAGTCCACCACATATGGTAATATGAGCCAGGTGTCTGATGACATTTCCAACGTTTTTTGGATTTATTCTTGAACATTCTTGCTATTCTTGTCGGGGGAAAATGCCACCTGTAAAACATCTTATACAAATTTTCTTTATATGCTGTTGACATTGTTATTTTATAATTTTGAGACCACAATTTTTGCCATTTCTCTAGATCAATCCCATATCCAAAATTCTTCCCCTAAGCAATCATAGTTTCTTTAACTTGTTCTTCTTCTAGTTTAATTTCTAATAAATATCACCTTTTCACCAGTACCTGTCAAAATCTTATCTAAATCAGCCAATTTATTATAGAAACCTTCTGTTTTAGAATCTTTATCATACCTTGAATGTATTTGCGGAGATGAAAACCAATTCATCTTTATTCCTTGTTCCTCTAGTTTTTGTATGGATTTAAGTTCACCCTTTTCATTCAATATTTCACCATGTCTAATTGTTCCTTTTTGTATATTATAGGATAAGAAAATGCTTCAATAGTCGATAGCCAGACTGGATTTATTTTTTCTTTATTGGTGCTACATGAGAAATTTTATTGCTGTGACTCAAAATTAATGTGCAGAGCTCAGCTTTTTTCTTTTTTTCAGGTGTCTTGTTCATTGAACTTGTTCAGTTCCTCTGTGAAAGTCCTCCTTCGTGTCAAACTGACTTTGGTCTAATTTGTTCTTTTGGGGAATTGACAGCGGGTCAGTAAATGCTTTCCTTTTAATAGAGACAGAATAACTGTAGGATTTGATGCCTAAAATGAGGTAAGCGGGCAAAGTGGTTATTAGCATGCTAAGTTGCAATTTAAACACCTCTTTGATCTGGTGGAAGCAGACCAATCAAATTTCCTTGGTTGGAACGACTGTGCATCAACTCAGCAAGCTTTTCATAAGCTGAAGTTCTGAAGAATAACAATTTCTGACTGAGAGAATGTTTCCCCCCCCCATACCTCCTTCAAAACCATTTTTCCTCTAATTTTTATTTTGTCCAAATGTAAAATTATGCCATCTCGGCTGAAAAATAGCAAACTACTTATATTGCTTCCTTTTAAGTCTGAGATTCAGAGGTTGACGGAGCCTCAGTCATATTCTCCCTCTAACTTGGTAAGACTTGTTCAAAGGAAGTATGTTGAATAAAACAGAATAATAGCCTGTAGAGGAATCTAGGATCCATATGGCTCTCAGTCAGAATAATTATCAGTGCCACGGGGCTTCTACCTCCTGCTAAAATGGTCCCTAAAAGCCTTAGAATAGAATGACACAGAGAAGATCAATGGATCCAAATGGAATGTATTTAAAAGGGAGAATGCTTTACTTTTCACAAATCTCTTCTTTTAATATACTAGACAAAGTGAACATTATAGAATTTCTACATTATTGAAACGGTGGGAGGAAAATATATTTCACTTAACAACATAATTTTAGTTTTTACCTATCTTATGAAAATGGATGTACATTTTCATACATAGTAAGGTACATAGGTACCGAGGTACATAGTAAGCATGTATAAGATTTGCATCTTTCCTTGGTCTGAAGGAAGTGAGTTTGGTAATATTTTGTTGCTATTAATAGCAGATAATCAAGTGGTACTATTAGCTATCTGATTACCTGATTTGCAGTGGGTACATTGCTGGCTGCACCTTATCAGCTGCATCCTCATGGTCTCTTGTGGATGAATGAGAAGAGGGAGGCAAAAGCGAGAGTAAATGGAAGTGTCAGAGAATAAGTATATAAAGGTAAGGGTATATATATGAAAGAGTGCATATAAATTTTGTCCAGTTACGCATAAAGATCTGGCAGACAAAAATATTGCTTTCCCCCCAAGCACTAAAATAGGGTGAGCTTTGTGAGTTGCAGTTGTTGTGGGACACATGGGAGAGTGTAGCTATGGTAACAGGTCTCTGTTGACAGTTTTTAATATTTTTATTGTACATAGATGTGATTTTATCTTTTAGTTGTGAGCTGCCTAGAATTTAGAGCAAGATGAGTGACCATATATAAAATAAAATCGGTGCTGTGATTATTCAGATATTTAATTCCAAGTCATTGTGATCAAATTTCTGAATCAAGTTGACTTTCCAAATGGAAGAGATGATTCCATCACCACTGAGCTGAATTGTCAAATGGGAAGGAATAACAGCCACTGAATGATTGAAAAATCAAATGGATCTGATTTAATTTCAAACCACAATGTTGCATAGAACCAATTTGATTTACCTAGACAACTTAAATGGAAGAAACGTGCACGTAATAACCCTAACCAGAAACTATGTCTTAACTCAGATCAGTTGTAACTTCTTTCTTGGAAAGTTTCAGCTTTACCTCAAATATAAATTATTTGCAGAGCAGAGGTGGTATTCAACTGGTTCGCACTGGTTGGGTGGACTGGTAGCAGTGATTTGCCGTGGGTCGCCAAACCAGTGGCGACCCCTGGCTGGCCATGCCCCCGACCTGGTCGCCCAGTTGCTCACTTGCTCTAATCACTCTCCTAGCTTTCCCTGCCACATGGCAACTATGGCGTAGCTAGGGAGGATGTCCCATGGCTACTGCACATGTGCACTGCTTGTGCAGCTGCTAGACATGCAGTGCACATGTGCAATGGCCCCGGACATCTGCCTGCCTGTCCACCCTCCTGGAGCACAGTTTCTTCCTTCTCCCGGCAGACGTATCTCTTCCAGCTCAGCCCGGCCCAGCTCAGCCTGGCCAGCCAGCAGGTGGCTACATGTCCAGCCATTTCTTTTTCAGTGCAAGAAGCCTCCCCCAACCAGACTGTTGATCCCCTCCTTCTCTACCTGTTTGTTCTGTATGCTGAGGAGGAGGAGAGTAGTCGGCTGGTTGGGGAAGGCTTCTTGCACTGTGAAAGAGGCCACTGGAGACTGAAAAAGAGTTGCCTCCAGCTGCCTCTTTTGCAGCACAAGAATCCTGCCCCAATCAGCTGACTGCTCTCCTCCTCCCCGGCCATACAGAACAAACAGGCAGAGAAGGAGGGCAGCAGCAGCTGGCCAGTTGCGCTGAAAAAGAGGCGGCTGGAGGAGACTCTTTTTTGGTATCTAGCTGCTTCTTTTGGAGTGTTGCACCACTTTGCTTGGACTTGCTTGGGCAAGTCCCTCCAGTGAAATGAGCTCAATGGGGTGGACCTGTGTGGCCGGTGCCAAGAACATGGCTATGGTGGTGCATTGGAGAAGCAAAGCAAAGTGGCTGCAAGAAGCTTATAGCTGCCGCATGTTTTTTTCGGTGCGGGAGGAAGGAAGGTAAGGTAAGGTTTCAGGCAGTCAGAAAAGCCAAACCAAAGCTGCCTAGCCCAGAGCTGCTGGTGAGGGGGCAGGTCGAGGCTGTAGCACACAGCTCACTTGAATTTCCCAGCCCCAAAAATGGGAGGGGAGGAAGTCCCAACTGTGGCCCCTTTGTTGGACCTGGAAGCCTTGCCTGCTGGCTTTTTCAGGCAACACAGGACTGGAGATTGACTGGGAAGAACCCTTGTAATGAGTGATGCTGTCGGGCACTTGGAAGCATGTGTGTGTGTGTGTATTTGTTTCAGGTGGATCTCCTCTCCTAACTTTAGAAGTAGAGAGAAAAAGAGAGGTGGGGAAAGAGAGAGAGAGAGAGAGAAGGCAAGAGAGAGAAAGAAAGAGAGGGAGAGAGAGAGAAGAGACAAAAGAAAAAGAGAAAGAAAGAAAAAGAGAAAGAAGTTATAGTTAAAGGTGTGACAGAAAGTGGACTATGGGTGTGTTTTCCCAAATGCAGTGAGGTTGAATGTATATAGTTTTAGAAGAGCTCTGTGTGTGTGTGTGTGTGTGTGTGTGTGTGTGTACATATACATACAGTATAGTAGATAATGTATCTTTTTATGTGCCTTTACACACTGTACTATGTAATATGTATGTACACATATGGCATATATATATAGGATTAAATAGTGTATTTTGGATGTTCAGTAATAGTAAATAAATAGGGAGGGAAATTGTATCTCTTTGAGGCCAGGCAAGGCACCCCTTGACGTGAGTGATGTAAAGTTGGCCATGCCCACCCAGTCACATGACCACCAAGCCATGCCACCCAGTTACATGACCACCAAGCCACACCCACCCAGTCATATGACCACCAAGCCATGCCCACCCAATTACATCACCACCAAGCCATGCCCACCCAATCACATCACCACCAAGCCATGTCCACCAAATAAGCCACACCCACAGAACTGGTCATAAAAATTTTTGAAGCGCACCACTGTAGGAGAGTAAAATTACTTGACGATTTTCTTCCTTACATGTATAGACCACAAATCAGTAATGTGCAAAACAAAGGAGTAATTTCAACAATAATTTGCCTCCAGTTTATGCCTCCTGAGTAAGTATAAATCAGCACCTCTCTTCCCAAACAAATAAGGCAGTGTGTTTTTATTCAGTTCTACATGGTTCTTGAAAGCATATTATTTGGCCAAAAGCAAACACATTCAGGTGGAAACATCCTATCTATGAATGTGACATTTATATTGTAGTAGAAATGAATTCTGAGGACTTTCTCAAAGTGGAATTAGCTACAATCAATTAAAAGGATTAAATATAAAAGTCAGGAAGCGAAATAAAGTAAATCAGTATTCTTTAAAGGCCTAGAAAAGAGCAGGTGGGAAGTAAACAATTTACTGACAAATCATTAACTTAAAAGCAATTTTAGAAATTTTATTTCTAATGCTCTACAGCTCCATGGAATCTGGGTTCCATCAAAAGTGTTTTAACAGCAGAGCACTTGAACTCTGCTGACTTCCACTTGCTTGCTTATTTCTTATGCTCCCTTTCTTTAAAGCAAAAGGCTGTTTTTGTGTGGTGTGTGGTGTGTGGATGTTTCATGGATGTCTCTGTATATCCTACATAAATAGTATTGCCTTCCTTGGAGGTAGTTTGCAGATTGATTGACCTTTGTTCTCAGTTCCCTTGATGGTATCACACACATACAAACTCTGAAAGTGGCAACTTACTGGATATGCACAATCGGTTTGCTGGTCTAGGGAGACTTTTGAGAGCTCATGTGTTAGAATCTGACTTTCCAATCCATTAATTCCTTCTGTTCTCTGCCTGTTGGGAGCTGTATTGTCTCTTGTAAGAATAACAGATAGCTGCCGAAGCTTTTAAGCTCTATTACTAAAAGAAAAAAAACTGGCTCAGCAAGTCAGACTGTCTGTGCTAAAAGATACGCTTTCAGCTGCCAAGTTTTAAAAGATCAAGTTAATAAGAGTGTATTATTTTTTCAGACAGGTTCTTCATGCTTCAGTGAAATCTGTCAGATAAAATTCCATATTCACAGAACTGGAGATAGTTTTCTTGGTGCACTAGACAATCCAGTGATCGTTTGGAAAAGGTTGCACTCTTTTGAAAACCGGAGCTTTGCAAAGCAGGTGGGAGGTTTCCGTGAACTTATTTTCATAAAAACTGAAAGGAATGTGGATATTTCTTTTGAAGTATTGCCCCTTGATAGGGCACATGATAGGAGTAGGTGTCTATTTTGTCAGTATATCACGATTGACAGAGACAGTTTGCTTTCACCTCACATCAAATCAAATAGGTACAAAAGCAGTGTTTAGAAGACAGAGAAAAATAACACTGTGAGCTCTGTTCTGTGAGGAGCACATTTCCTGTTGTAGAGATCTGTCCCAAAGTCACAGACATTTCTTTGCCATTGGTCTATCTGTCCTGGCCATTATATTTCCAATTGGCATAGACACAAGGACAGTTTCCCTTACATGCCATCATAACATACTGTCAAATTATCTAAAAAGGTAATATTACCATCATTATTTGCATCTTTCCTATTACCTATCTTCTTATGACTATAACTTTGTTGCTTATCACCATTGTATGTACATTGAGAGCTTATTATTATTATTTCATTTTTTAAAAACAAAAATACAAATCTCTATTCACATTAACAGTGTTTGTGTCATTATTAATATATACATCTCCTTTTATACATAAACATCAACTCTTATTTCTATCCTCCACCCATTTGTACCACCTATTCCAAACCACATAATAATCTGAATCATTTTTGCCTCTTAATTCCATTGTGAAGTTATCCAGTTCTGCACAATCCATTATTTTTTGTGTCAAGTCTTCTTCAGATGGTATCTTTTTTTTCTTCCATCTCTGTGCGAAGGCTATTCTCGCCGCAGTTATGATATGTATAAAGATGTATCAGATGACCTTGCTCTTAATTATTCTTTAATTCCTTAATTATTCCTAATAAAAATATTTCTGGTTTGAGTTCTAATTTGTGATCTGTAATTTCTAATAACCATCTCTGTACCCTCATCCAAAATTTTTTAACCTCTGGACACTGCCACCACATATGGAAGAATGTTCCTTCTTTATATTTACACTTCCAACATTCTGCTTTTGTGTTTGGATACATTTTGGTGAGTCTTGCTGGGGCTAGGTGCCATCTACAAAACATTTTATATTGATTTTCTTTAAATGCTGTTGACAATGTCAATTTAGTTATCACATTTTCCCCAATCCTCTAAATTTATATCATGCCCTACATTTTTTGCCCAGGCAATCATTGATCTGTTTACTATTTCCTCTTCTAATTCCACTTCCAACAAATACCGTAGTTATACATTCTTGTTATAAATTTTATCCCCTTGCTTGTCAAAATTTGGTCCAGTTGTTGCAAATCCTTTTCTATCTCTTCTATCTCTCAATGTTTCTTAAATTTCATCTGAATTTCTAAGTATGACCACCAATCTATAGTTATATCTTATTCTTTTAATCTATCAATCATTTTAAAATTTCCCTGATTATCTAATAATTCTTCATATCTGACCATTTTCCTTGTATCCCTTGTATTTGGGTATAATATCGCTTCCATTGGTGAGACCGATTTTGGTATCTACATATAAAGTTTTTTTTTAACCTTTTCCCAAGGCTTATGCACCAGAAACAAATTCTTCGTGTGCCTAATCACACTTGGCCAACAAAGAATTCTCATGAATTCTAATGTCTATTTTGTGGCATCAAAAGTGCAAGCTCAGTAAGGATTTATCTAAAGGAAATTCTCATAGAACCTAGTTGGTTTTATTTCTATGGGGACAGATATAACTGGTCTGATTTGGTAGGGAGAGCTGGGAGAGCCCAGGGATGGGGGGGATGCAGGTAGGTAGGCCCCAGCCAGTGCTGCTGGCAGGATGGGGCCATGCCGGTGGGAAAGCCAGCCAGCTGAGCCTGGGGATCAGGGGACAGGTAGGCAGGCTGAGCGAAGCCCAGGGCACCCCAGAGATGGCTGGGGGAGGCTTGGGAAGGCCCGGGGACAATGGGGGAAGGGCTGTGAACAGGGAGATCAATGGAGAAGCTCATGTTGGCTGCAGGATGCTTCTCTCACCTGCTTTTGCTGGGAGAGTCTCTCCCAGCAGAGCAAAAAGCCTGCAAGCCCCCCTCCCTTTGGGAATTGGGTAGCAGAGAGAAACAGAATTCAACTGGGCTGCTTCTCTGATGCCCAGGAGCCATTTCCAGAAGGGAGTGGGGGCTTGCAGGCTTTTCGCTCTGCCACAGCCAAAGGCAGGAAGCAGTGGCTGTCCTGGTGGGCGGGCAGAAGCAGGCTGCAGGAATGTTGCACATGCACATGATGTTGTGCATATGCAATAGGGACTGACTGGACAGGGAACGAAGAAGCAAGTGGAGAGGGGCAGGGCCAGTCAGAGGCCCAATTTACCGGTTCTCCTAACCAACAGGAACCAAAATAACTGGTTCTATAGAACCAGGCCAAACCGATAGAATCCCACCCCTGAAGCCATTCCATTGATTCATACTGGCAGGCAAATTCTGATTTTTTTTAAAGTATTGAAAAGACATATTGGCTGTACTTGCAACTTTCTATTATATACATTTGAAACTTGACTTGAGATAGCTTTGAAATTTTGGCCAATGCATGCCTTTAGAAGAAAAAAGAAAAAGTAACTCCAGTGTATATTTTATAGTGCACCTTTCATATCTTTTGTGTGTGTAGTATTACTAGCTACACAAGGACAGATCTCAGATCCTCCAGACATAGATGAGAAACAGCAGAACTCCATGAAGCCATATCACAGCTGGACCTGCAAGAGCCAATGAAAACAATCTATTGAAAGGAGCCAGATCTTATAAAGACCTATGACCACTTGTTCACTTGTCTGTCTGCTCCACTATGTTCTCTTTCTTCCCTCCCCCCCTCTCTCTGTGTGAAAAGAATCTGGACTGAATTTAAGGCCTGGTCCCACTGGCCGATGGACGCAAAACATATGCATAAAGGACACAGCGGATGAGCAAAATTTTGGGGGTGGCTCCATCCATTGTCATTGGCTCCAAAAAGTGGCGAAAATTTGCATAAACAGAATGGAAAAGAACGGACGTGGGTAGTATGTAGCGGGGATGTTCATCGGAAGCCTAGCGGATGACAGTGGATGGAAGCAGATGAAACCTCCAAAGGTGTTCCGGGGGAGAATTTTGAAGCGGACACATAGCAGAAGGGGTGAATGCATAGCGGATGAAGCGGATGCATCACGGACGCCTATAGGAAAGAAAGGGGATGCCGCGCGGATGTATATCGGATGCAAAGCATTCACTGTGCATGTGGGGAGTATGAATTTCATCAGCTCTGTGGATATAAAAGGATGCAGCACGCACGCAGTCAGCATACAGAGAAAAGACATGCTGCCACATACATCTTACAGGAACACCATGGTTCACCAGTCAGGCGAGAAGAGGACGTCCGTGCCTACTTGTTCAAGCCCTGGCAGGGTGAAGAAGGCCAGAACCAGCATCCCACCCCCTGGCACTGACTCTGAACCTGCTGCTGCTGCTGCTGTGGTGACCAGCCCCAAGGCCCTCAAGCCCCTCAAAACCCTGCTGCTGAAGGCCTTGCTGCTCAAGCCCCTGAAGGCCCTACTGAAGCCCCTGCCAGAGGGAGGAAGAGGCAAGGGAAGCAGAAGGGAGAGAGGAAACAGTACACCATTTCCGAGGAGCATGAGGATGAGGTGCTGGAATGGCTGAGGGAAAACGATTACCTCTGGAGAAAGGGCCACAGACTGTATTGCGACACCAAGAAGAAGCAGGCAGCTTGGAGAGACAAGGCAGAGAGCTTGGGGTACACTGCAGAAGTACTCCTAGGATGGGGGAAGCACATGCACACCTGGTATGGCAAGCTACACCTGGTATAGCCGCTGTCAAGCTCACTGACCGGGAGATGTACATCATGGCCAAGTGCAGTTTCCTGGAAGGTGAGATCCGCCACCAAGGAGCAGCCCTTCTGAGACCCCTCTCCCTCAGACAGCCCACAGACAGCCAGTCCTCTTCCAGCCAGGAGCCAGCTACCCTGTCCAGGCAGGTATCTTCAGAGGGCCCCACAGCAGAGACTGCCCCAACAGCTGCACTCCCCATGCTGGCAGACTTGGACAATCCCGTGGAGGATGACGCCCTGCTGTCACAAATGGAGGAAGAAGCAGCAGCCACCAGAGGCCAACCCACCCACTCCCACCCCCAGCTGCAGAGGATGCAGGCAGAAAGGCAGACTGGAGGGCCAGGACCACAGTGTGCTGTTGGAGATCAGGGACACAATGAAGACCAGCACAGAACTCTCTCAGCTGGTCCCCTTGGACAGAGCATCCTTGGGCCAGAACACCTTCATCACCTCTGTGAGCCAGACCCTGAGGGACCTGCCTGAGGCCCAGTACCAGGTGATGAAGCAGAAGATCACAGCACTTCTGCGCAACCCTCAAGGCTGAGCTGAAGCTGCTCCTACCCAGTCCAGGTCTGCTCCTCCACCCCAGGCGATGTCACAGTCCTTCCACAGCTTTCAAAAGCCCCTCACCTACCAAGGCTATGATTACCAGGACTTCCCACAACAGAAGCAGAACTTCCCAGTCCAGGCCCAGGTTCATCGCACGCCACAGACGCCAGTCCTCACCCAGCTGCAGACCAGACAGCCCCACTACACTCCTCCTTCCTCCACCCCACAGACAAGCCCTTCGTCAGAATATCTGTCATCAGTCTTGGGCCTCACATCCCAGGTACTTGATGAAGGGCCTCTCAACCTCACGGGACTGAGTTAGCTCTCGGATAGCTTCCTGAACACACCACCACCTGTTGTACCGTCGGGGCCAAGCACCCCAATGGTGCCTCAGACCAGCACTCAAGCCACAGCCACCTCCACAGTCCCTGCCCGCTTAACAGCTGAGACCATGGACATGACTCAGAGTGACTGAGAATAGTGTCAGAGACTGAGTTGTTTACTTGCTAAGTTTATCTTTGCTTAAGACACTTTACTTGGTTCATTTTGTTTATTTAATACAGTCATAAAGTTTACCTAAGAAAGGTTATCTTTGCTTAAGACAGTTAATACAGTTTATTTGGTTCATTTTGCTTGTTTAATAAAATCATAAAGTTTACCTAAGAAAGTTAATAAAGTTTATCTTTGCTTAAGACACTTAGTTTACTTGGTTCATTTTGTTTACTAAATAAAGTGTTGGTGAAAACTTTGAAAAAATGGTTAAGCCTTTGCATGCTTGTGGGATAGATAAGGATAGTTGTGGGATAGATAAACCTCCAGTGCAACCATAGTGGGACTGTATGGTCCACCATCCCAGCGATCCAGATGATTTTCTCCCCCTTTTTATAGAAAATATCGGTTGTCCACTATGGGGCCTTCTATATACTCTAGACATACTGCAGACATCCTAAATATATGAGATACATCCCAGATACAAAAGTTTTGTCCATTTTGAATACTTTATATACGAGATGCATACACTTACATCCTTTCTATTTCCGTGCTACTAATGCTATGTAGACGTTCGGTGTACCTTTTGTTTCGTCCATCTTTCCATTTTCAGCTGCAGCGGATGTGAGTTGAGGGGATGGCCAGAGGATGAAGAGAGGATACAGTGCATGTTTAATGGATGATAACGGACATAGAATGTTTGTTGCCCGTATATGTCGAAGATGTACCTTGTACGCGGCAGAAAGTTCATCCATTCACAAAGTTTTGTGCAGCTCAAAACTTCTTGCGTGGATGAAATCGCAGTGGATGGATGTTCGACGGATAGAGCATATGAAACACATATGCAGTGAGTACACAACGGATGCATAGCATTTTCCAATGGATGGCAAGCTTTTTCTAATGTTTTACATCCTCTTTGCATCCATAAGTGCAGTGGGACCGGGCCTTTAAGCCCATGTCCCACTGCACCAATGGATGCAAAGAGGATTTAAAACATTAAAAAATGTTGGAAAACACTATGTATCCATTGTGTACTCATTGCATACGTGTTTCATACGGTCTATCCCTGGAGCATCCGTCCACTGAGATTTCATCCATGCAAGAAGTTTTGAGCTACACAAAACTTTGTGAACGGATGAACTTTCTGCCGTGTACGGTGTAAGTCCATGACATACGAGCAACAAACGTTCTATGTCTGTTTATCATCCATTAAACGTCCACTGTATCCTCTCTGTATCCTCTGGGCATCCCCGCAACTCACATCTGCTGCAGCTAAAAATGGAAAGAGGGAGGAAACAAAAAGTACATGGAACGTCTACACAGTGTTAGTAGCACGGAAATAGAAAGGATGCACAGTGAATGGTTTGCATCCTATATACATCCTCTAGGCTTCCTATGAACATCCGTTTAACATCCCCGCTACATACTACCCACGTCCGTTCTTTTCCTTTCTTTTCTGTTCTGTTTATGCAAATTTTCACCACTTTTTAGAGTGGATGACAATGGATAAAGCACCCCTGAAATTTTGCTTGTCCGCTGTATCCTTTTTGCATACGTTTTGCATCCATCGGCCAGTGGGACCTAGCCTTTACAACTTTAGGTTTTGTTTAATAGATACACTGTGATCTTAAACCAGAGAAGTGCTGCTGTTTTTAGACCAAAATAATAGCTGATGTGGCTGATCTCCAAATGTAAACACTCTTGAACCTAATTAGTATTTAAATGGAACCTTCAGAAATCCCAGGATGATAAAGTTAAAACCAAAGCAATTGCAAATTAATTCTGTACTGTTGCCAAGAAAACTACATGGATATGCCCAAGTAGTCCCCAGCTATTCAGCTCAACTTGAGAAAATATTAATCTTTTCACAAAATTCCCAAATAATGTGTCATGTTCTTTTTCAGATTCATAATGGAAATAGTGCATAACACACATGCTTGTGTCATTCAAGAATGTCGAGCATCAGCAGATACTGTTCAGAATTGTACCATTTGTATCCATAGTATCCAATGGTAGATGTCTATAACATTTCACAAAGTTATCGAAAGGTTCATCCTGCAGAACAGAATCCATAATACATGACATGGACATAAGCAGGAAGAATAAGGAAATATTCGCAAAATGGTAGCATTCCATATACTCTTCTAGCAGTTCCAGCCAGCATGGCTTAAAGGAGCTCTAGGTCAGCAATATTTGGGAGGAAAGTTAGATGGATGTAGGACAACTCACCAGAGCCAACTCGCCATGAGAGAACTTTCCATGGCCAACTCTCCATGGGGCAACTCACCGCAGGACAAGAGTTTCATTAATATCAAAGAAATGGTGTAATAGAATCATTAAAAAAAAAGATGCCAAAGAAGGGACAAAATGAAATGTGAATGACAAAAATTAAAATAATTTTGAAAATTATTTTAAATAATTAAGTTGAATTCTTGAATAGTCCCACAGCGAGTTGTTCCGCAATGAATTGGCAGTGGCAAGTTGTCCTGCGGTGAGTTGGCCATGTTGAGTTGACCATGGTGAGTTGGCTGCAGTGAGTTGTCCCATTCCAAGGTCAGAGTTCTTCATTTCTGAACAATAACACATTTAGAGGATTATAATTATGATGAGTACTGACTGGAATAAATACAATAAAGCCTCAGATTAATGGGCCTTAGGAATTTGGCTACAATAGATAAATATTTGTTTCAGAATTTCATCCTCTAGTGACTGTCAAACTGAGGTTTGACTCCAAATGATCCAATTTATATCCTTTATGTAATTATACAAGTGATGTCAATAAACAGATGATATAAGTACTCAAAACTGATGTTCATGTTAATGGACATTCCGTTCCCACAAAGGGATTATTGCATTGAGGTTTTACAGTCTAAGAAATAAAAGTGGTTCTGTGTCTCTTGTAATGTGATTTGTACAGATAAAGAAACCCCCTCAATTCTTCTTTTCTCTCATATTGCTTTTTGTTACTCTCATCTAACTGCTAGATTTTTAATTATGCAAGTTTTTATGGTCCCTTAGTACTCTTCTAATTTCAACTATTATATTAAATTAAGACTCTTGAAATCCCCTTTGTAGGTACTATTCATGCTTTTGAGCAAGTTTTCTTTTTCTGCCATCTGTTCACCCCAAAGACAAGAATGAAAAAGAGCTGCACCAGCTTGGCCATTTTATCCACTCAACCCCTGGTGGCCCCTGGTGGCTCAATGGTTAGAATGCAATGTTGCAGACTAACTGTCCACTGCCAGGAGTTTGATTCTGACCAGCTCAAACCTTCTGACTCAGCCTTCCATCCTTCCAAAGTTGGTAAAAGTGAGGGCCAAGATTGTTGGGGGCAATATACTGAGTCTGTAAACCACTTAGGCAGTGCTGTAAAGCACTATAAACTAGTATACAAGTCTAAGTGCTATTGCAATTATTATTTTTGAGACATGTTTTCTTCAGCATGGGGGGGGGGGGGGAAGCAAGGAATTGTGGCTTCAGTACAGCTTCTTGGCTTTTCAGGAAGCCTCAGGAGGTAGTAATGACATTATAGGAATAGGCAATGACATCAAAGGAAGATGGTGATGGCATCATAGGAAGATAAGTTTCCATTCTCACCTTAAGGTTCCTGAAATATGAGCAGTCCCTGACTGTTATCCATATGGTCAAATATCAGTAACATGATTTAGGGACATTTTTCATTTTTAAACCTGGAAATTGAAGTAATTTGCCTCTCTATTGCTTCCATTCCCAATCTGAAAATTTCAAAAAAATAACAACTGGAACGAAGATTTTCCCTCTCAGAATTATTCACTTGTTACTGAGGTTTGGTGTTATGACTCTGGGGTGTTGGGAACCCACAAAGACATTCTGGGTTTACATATCACCTATGAGCCAAGGATTGTCTTTTGTGTTATCATGACTTTAAATATCTTCCTCATTGATGTTCTTGTTTTAATCAATTCTCTTTCCAAATCTAGCAAAGGGCCACCAACTGGGCATACAGGGTTGGAAATCATTGTTACACTAATGCTCTTTGAGAATTATTTCTTTCAGGAGTTGTCAAAAAGGAATTAAGTAACGGGTATCAGCTACCCCAATATTATGCACTTAATTAAATCTGGCACCAAAGTATGTATGTTAGCAGAGTCCTGTAAGTGTGAATAATGTGCGAATAACTGAATGCCTTAAAGGCTCACATCCAACAGGTGAGAGTAATGTGTGTTAGCAAGATCTATTTGCATTGCAAATGACTTTGTTTATATTCCTTCAGAGAATATCTGGAAGTGGACAGGTGGGATGCATGACATGGGTGACAGGACTAGCAGATGTGACAAAGCATAAGAGAAAAGTCGGCATCTATAAAGCTATCCTTATAACCTGATCAAGGGATTTCTTTCAGAGTAGGCAGCAGTTGTTAACTGCTAACCTGCAGCCTCAACCAGCTGTTATCATACTGCAGTAATCCAGAAGGCCACCGAGGAATATTGGCATATGAAAGCTGAACAGGAATTTGCTTTCTTCCCAAATGAACTGAATGCAAGTGTGAGTGGAACTAGTGCAGAGGGGATGAAAACAATCCAGTAGACTAGAAGGGTAACGAAGCCTTCTAATTTGTAGGGATAGACTTATATTATTAAATGCTTTCTCTTTCATTGATATATCAAAGGTGGTTTATTCTTCTTCTTTCACTGAGGAGAAATAAAAAAGGGAAGGGAATTAGTTGTTAGGGTTGTAGTTATGATGTCTAAGAATATTTGGTTAGAAAGAGCCATGGATTTGGTGCAGCAGTGGGATCCTACTTGTTCCACTACTGGTTCGGTGATCATGCATGCGCATCTAATGTGCCAGCTTTCTCCACACCATCTGAGGCCTGCAGTGCCAATCAGCTGAGAGGATACAGAAGAGAAACATTCAGGGGCAGGTGGGAGGGCCAATCCTGCGCTTTTCTCTTCTTTCTCCTTTCAGCAGATGTCAGAGGCTTTTTTTACTACTGGTTCAAGTGAACCAGTCTGAACCCGTAGCATATCATCACTGATTTGGTGGTGGATACTCTGGCTCCATCCCAAACATCTCTCATTCTGAGATCCCGATGAGAGCTACCAGTCAGAGAATACAACACTGAGTTGGGTAGGTTCATGGCTGATTTGTTTTAAAACAATTTCAGATGTACCAATAAAGGGGACTATTTCTGGCTTAGGGTTGAAATGAGGTGTCCTCTGAGCTTGCTTGTTTACTTGCAGATGTTTCATTACCAGAACTAGGTAACATACTCAGTGCTGATGATATTACCTAGTTTGAGTAATAAAAGATCTGCAAGAAAGCAGCCAAGCTCAGAGAGCACCAAGAACCCCCCATTTTCAAATGTATCTCCTGGTGGAGATGAGTTGCTGCAATAGCACACCACCCTTTGTGCAAGTGTTGTATGATGCTTCAGAATACAATTCAAGGTGCTGAGTTTAGGAGGCCCTACCTGGCTTGGATCCAGATTAAACACAATAAGTCCATCCAGCCCATTGATCAACCTTGAAGGGATGCTTGAGCCATGGTGGCACAGTGGTTACAGTGAGTACTGCAGGCTACTGCTGCTGACTGCCAGCTGATTGCAATTTGCCAGTTCAAATCTCACCAGGCTCAAGGTTGACTCAGCCTTCCATCTTTCTTAGGTGGGTAAAATGTGGACCCAAAATTGTTGGGGGCAACATGCTGACTCTGTAAACTGCTTGGAGAGGGCTGTATAAGTCTAAGTGCTATTGTTATGTTCCAGGTCAGGATGGGATGAAAAGCATGGACTTCAGTTTTCTTATAGCCCCTGCAGTTAATGTTTCAGAAAGTGGTGTAAGTGTGGCATGTCTGTTGAATATTGGATCTGAGATAACATCTGTTGGGGGGCTGTTTTATTTTGTTTTAAAATTATAACTTTTAACATATGGGTATGTGTGAACTACAAAGGCTTTAGTCAAGTAATTTGCCTGATTTGTGTCAGTGGGTCTAATTCTGAGAATGGTTATGTGTAACTTAAAGTTCTGCCCAACTTTTCAGAAAGGGAGTAAAGAAGGAAAATTTAGTTTTTTCAGCAGAGGTGTTTGTATTTGCTCATATCATGCACCAGGGTTTCATGTAAATAGTACATATTGTTCCTGAGAACAATTACACTCTTAGAAAAGTCTTGTACATCAGCTGAATATAGACTAATAGGAGACAGAAATTTGAACAATGGCAGACTTCATCAAAAGGGATAAAATGGTAAAAGTGGGGTATGGATTATCTGGAGGCAGAAAATGAGGGGAACTGGAACACTTGTAACTACTAAAGGAGTTTGAATCATAAACATTGCTTGTTTATGTTTATAACCTTAAGAGTAGCCTAGCCTGACATGCTGGGTACAGTTCCAGATAATGGTACTCTATATGGTACTTTTCTATTATCATTAATTATATTATCCATCATCAAGATTCCCTTTTTGAACCATAAATCTGTCCTGGCTTTTATACATTACAGTCTAGATTTATATTGTGCGGCTTTCTTTCAGATGGTGCTTACTCCATAATTTGGCCTCCAAGTTAATATATGGGAGCCCATATAAATGCTGAGAGAAAGGCTGGCAAAGCATAAAGATTGCCATTTTTTACAACTCTATATACAATTGTTAAATTTAGTTGCCTTTTTATTTTTAATGCTAATTCAAAATGGTAAGGTTTATTTCCATTTGAAGAAATTGCTGATAGTGCTATCTTTATGTCTGTCTGTCTGTCTATCATGTCACCCCTATTCCTTTTCATTAAACTAGACACACTCAATTTCTGCAACTGTTCTCCATATGTTTTAGCTTCCAGTCCCTTAATCATCTTTGTTGCTCTTCTCTACACTCTTTCTAGAGTCTCAACATCTTTTTTGCATTGTGGCAATCAAAACTGAATGCAGTATTCCAAGTGTGGCCTTACCAAGACATTATAAAGTGGTATTAACCCTTCACATGATCTTGACTCTATCCCTCTGTTTATGCAGCCTAGACTGTGTTGGCTTTTTTGACAGCTGCAGCATTCTGCTGGCTCATATTTAAGTGGATTGTCCTCTAGGACTTCAAGATCCCTCTTGCAGTTATTGCTCTTGAGCACAGATGTCAAACTTTCTGTATAACTTTGCCATCACATGACATTTCATGCTGTTTTTCCCATTCACAGAGCTGAATATAGAGTGGGCATAGCCTGTCTGTGATGCATCCAGCCCATGGGCCACCAGTTTGACACCTCTGCTCTTGAGCAAGGTATTACCTATTCACAGCTGATCCTTAGCTTATTTTTTCTGTAAAAATAACATGGAGAAACAGGAGCAAGAGCAACAGCCTAGACAATAGTCTGATAAAGTAACACTGAGTCCAAAACAGAAAGTTATTGAGACTTAGAAAATAAGGGGGAGACCTCCTTTCAGAAATGTGTCCGTCTGGATTTTAGATGTGGAATAAAATGGCTTTAACTGTTGCTGTAGTTAATGCTGGCAGCAGATGTTTAGGTGTATACAGTATATTATGGATTTAGGTACTGTTGTTTATGTTTAGTTTTTGAAAAATATTGTTATATGTTCACCTAGAGGCATTGTGGTGAGATGATAGCCATACAAATCAATCAAACCAGTCATGAGATTAAAAAAAGTGTCATCAAGATCATCTTGGAGGAGATGCATCTGTCTCCATAAATAATGCTATATTATCCAAGGTTTGGACTGATATATGAAAAGAATAAGGGGGTGGAGGGAGTGGAGATTGCTGATGCTGCAAACATCCTCATTAATAGTTTACTATTGGATAAAAAGAAAGTCAGGGGCCTTGACATACTTCAAATATTACTGTTGTAAAGCTGGATTTGATTATATTTCAATGGCAAAGTAAATGAAAATGACAGAACAAAAGTAAGTGGGAACCTTTCCAGGAAAAGCAGGAAGAATGAACATGCTTGGTAGATTATTAACATAAATAGTGTAAAAGGGAATTAAATTCAGGGTTCTGACAAGCCAACATCTCTTTTGTTTGCAACTGCTCATAAAATGCAAAGCTCTAGTTTTACACTCAGGCACAGTCCTGATGAGAATGCAAAGGCCTCTGATGAAATGGGACAAGAGGCAAGAAGCACAACATTTAATAAGAATTTCTGAGAAGATCATCTGTTACTATCAACACAATATAAAATTGCTCTTCCTGTCTCCTATCACTCACCCCACTGAACATACCAAGATGGCCTGTTCAGGGAAAACAGTGATGTGATTGATTAAAGAGAACTACCACAATCTGTTTTCTCTTGGAAGACATGAGGGCATTTGAATAAGATTGTGTTCAATAAGCTAACCAAAACTAACAGTATGACTACTTAACTTTTCATCTAGGAAAAATAGTTTTCATACTTATAATTGTAAATTATATAATTTGCTACATCTTGTTGGACAACAGGTGAAAGTTCATCAGTCACAGAACTGCATCTCTCTCTCTCTCTCTCTCACACACACACACACAAACACACACACACTTTTCAAGTGAATCAAGTGTCTTTCTTATGAGTGATAAATAAATAATTTGTAGCTTCACCTATGGCAAACATAAGGGCAAATGTTTAATTCCAAGAGTGTTGCCTAGTTAGTTTGGTCTGGTTTATATGAACTGTTCATTATGTTTTTCCAGATTGAAGAATGGCATGTTTCTTTAAGAAATAATATGTTAGTATTGCTTTTTAAATGCAGCCATGTGAATCCAGGAAAAGACATGGTTTTTTTAAGGAGCAGTTGACAGTTAGAGAGGATGCCTGCACTTCATCCAAAGCACTCTTGCTTCAAACTGTTTCCCAATCAGCAAATTTACAATCAGCTCCTTTTAGCTGGTAGTCTCTGGAGCATTCCTAGCCAGCCTAATAGGGATTCTAGATGATGATGATGAAGTCAGATGACAACAATAAGGATGATAAGCAAGCTTTCCATCACTTTTGCTTATTTTTTTCAATTGTTCCCAAGGAGACTGATAGAGACTGATCATAAAGGTAACGTAGACTGAAGCCAATATGCCCCTCCCTGCCAATGTATAATTCAAGGAGACATATCGGTTTAAATGGTTCAGAAAGATATGCTTTGTTTGCACTCCTGTGCATTTTGGGGCCTCTCGCTTTTATGTTATATATTGATCTTTTTTAAATCCTGTCGTTATTGTTTATAAATAACTGAAGTAAAAGGAAACCAAGATATCAAAGAACACAGGACATAATCAAAGCTGATACCAACCAGAACATAGAAAAACTCAAAGAAATAGTACAAGATCACAAGATGTGCAGAGACCTGGTCCACAGAATTGCCAAGAGTTGGACACAACTGAATAGGTATCATCATCATCAATCAAATAACTCAAGGTGGTGATGTATCTAATACTCCTTCCTCTTCCCTTTTTCCTCACAATTACAACTTTGTGAGGTAATGTTGTGGTCTGTTGGCAGCCTGCGGAGATGACAGAACACAGATGAGGGTCCTGCGTCTGATACAGAGATGGGCCAGAGCCATCTGAGAGTTACGTGCTGACTCTGGAGCCTCCAGAATCTGACAACAATGAGGCAGAGGAACAAGGGGAGCCTGTTCCCAGTGCACATGTGTGCAGAGCTGCCAGAAGGCAAGAACAGTTAAAACAAAACGGCAACTCAGGAGTCCCTGACTATGGAAAGTGCTTGAATGATATTGAGCTAGTTATAGTCTCAGCCAAGGTAATTTCTGGAGTACAAGTGGGATGTGAACTGAACAAATCAATAATAAAACCACCCTTAATTATTCCATTCTGCTGCAGGTTCAAGGACTGTGCTGTATCAGAGCTCTACTCAATTTAGGAGCTTTATGGCAAAATGTCAAAAAGTCAACTGACAGTGTTGGAATCCTACCTGCTCAGAAATCCAGTGTTCTCCATTGGACAACAGACCATTTTCCCTAAGAGAGAGGTTAAATTCAGCCCAATAAAATTAGTTTGTAAATCACTCCAGTATAACTCATGGCAGACATTCCATCATTAAAGCTATGCAGAATTATATACATGGAGCCTGTGGCCACCAGGCAGTTATATTTAATGGCTTAATAATTAGTAAAAGATTTACATAACATCTCAAAGCCTGATAATCATCATAATACAAGCAGATGAAGCTGTATCTATTCTCGTTCTCACACATCCCTGCTCTTGATTTCTTCTCCTTGTTTCAGTGCACTCACTTGTATTTATTAATTATGAGATCCTAAAAAATAAAGGAAGATAATATTCAGAAGGCAGTTTATTAGCTGTAGTTCTCTTTGTTCTTGTCTGAGTGCTCCATACACAGTTTGAGTTGTGAGAAGTCTCTTGCTGCTTTCTAAAGTAACCTCCAGACTACTCAATTACTAATTGCAAACTTGGCATAAGAAATACCATTATTCAACACTCCATATTCTTGTTTTAAACACTGTAATTATTCAAATACTTAATTCAACAATCTTGTGCTCATTAAATAATCCAGCAGGAACTTTTTAATTCAATTTCTGCATTTAAAAACAGATTTATTATTTGAAAGGCTTAATACAATTACTATTTAGAATTTTATAAGTGAATATACGGTAAATTTGAAAAGCACAAATGGATTTTATCCAACTTAGTCTAGCTATTCCATGCTTGTTAGATATGAGTCCTATGCAAGATTTGTATGGACACCACTTTGATGGTGTTTTCCATGTGGAAAGCAGGATTCTCCAGATCTAAACCAGAAGTGGCTGAATTGTTTCAATTTGTGTACTTTGCTCTGTCTGCCTTTTCTCTTTGCAAGTCCATTTCTTCTTCTTGGAAGAAAATGGTCTCAATATATCATTCTTTGTCAACTCATTCAAGAATAAACATGCATCTTCTCATCCTATTATGTGATTTAATTGGCATGCAAATTATGTGAAATATGTAAAATTATGTAAAATTTTCTGAGGGCTTAAGGGAAATTGCCCAAAATGCACATAGTAGCTTTAAAATGCAAATTAATGCATTTCTTGTAATAATGATCAATTTAAAAAATTGAGTTCAGGATGAATATGTTAAAGCATCACCCTGAAAACCTTCTGAAGCTGTGGAAGACTGATCAGTGGTTCTTCTGCTAATAATCATAATTTAGATGGTAATTAGAAGGGAAGGTGTCCACATCCTTGCTTGTTCCTATCTTTTATCTGTGCAATTAGATATGTTAAATGTTTGGGTTTTTTATTTTATTCTATTCTTTCCCTTCTTTTTAGTTCTTTTCAGATGATTGAAATCATCAGACAAAGTACGGTATTAGGTGAAACATCTGTTCTTGTAATCAAGCATGAGTAAAGATGAATTGTAATTTAATTCCCTTCTACTTTTTGGGGGGTTACTCATAATTGCAAGGTGTGTAGAAGATGGTAGGTGTGTAGAAGATTTTTACTTCCAGAAAATGATGTAGGTTCTAGATTAGGACTGTTTACATTATTTTAGATCAGTTACAATGCTGTGAGTGAGTAACAGGAATGTTTAATCAGAAGTTTAATCTGGAAGTTTCTCTTCAGTGAACAGTTCAGGGACTTACTTTGAAAATGTTCTAGGTCTTTCTTTTCTTGCAAACTCTTTGATTCTTGAGGAAAGGAGGACAATGGTAATTGTATAAATGCTTTGCCTGCTCCTGCTTCCCCACTGGCTATCATTCATTACTTCCAATCCTGTTCCATTTACCAACCCAGACAATCAGGAAATTAGGAAAGTAGTGGAAAAATTGGTGCCCAGATGCATTCCAGATGAAAACAAGGATTG
This sequence comes from Laticauda colubrina, assembly GCA_015471245.1. Taxonomy (NCBI): domain Eukaryota; kingdom Metazoa; phylum Chordata; class Lepidosauria; order Squamata; family Elapidae; genus Laticauda; species Laticauda colubrina. Next base: position 20,066,484 of record BLBF01000032.1, read on the forward strand.
TGACTCTCCAGACTGCTTGAAGTGCAACTTGTCAACTCTTAAGGAGAATATGACTAGCAGTATCCATCCAATTATAGTGGTACATCCAGTCATGACTATAATCCATTCCAGGACTTCGGTCGCAGCCCAATTTGGTCATGACCAGAAGCGAGACTGACTGTGCATGTGTGTATAATTTGTTTTTTGCTATGGCAGGGAAAACCACTGCACCTGTTTTGATCATCACATGAGGATATGTTCATGACCAGAATTGAACATTTTGTGGATTTTTTGGTCGGCACCCGATCTGATCATGGTCAGAAGTGTTCGTGACCCGAGGTTCCACTTACTGTGAAATGCAAAACTCCTGAACACAATGAACTAGTATTCTCCATCACCTTTAGAAGATTAAATTTAAACAAATCAACAAATTGTTTAAATCTGAATTCTTAGGCAAATTCAGGAATGCTCACTTCCTTCTAATTTTAGTGATAAGAATTTGTGCTGAAGATGTCTTTGGTATCTTTAAAAAAATCATGCTGATGAAAATTAAAGGTAAAGATTTCTGGAGAGAACAAAACATTTATAAAGAGGGGAAAATAGATGTAAGGTTCTCCTTAAGGAAAAAAAATGCATCCTTTTTCATATTATAGATTGCAGGAATTACCTATAATCTGCTATAAATAGGAATTATACTTTAGTGTTCTGGAAGATAATAAGTAGCATTTTACATGTCATATCATAAATTTAAAACATAGAACAAATATTTTCTTCATTATTTATTTTTGTACATCAAATTTATAGATGGCCAATCTCACTGACAGATTGGATAGTGTGGAATTTTATTAATTATAACTGATAGTACAACCAATGATATTTTTCCTTCATTCTAATTCTGAAATTTTATTAAACCTTCACCATTCACAGATGTTTGGGTCTAAATGTCTTCTATATTTTAAGACTAACTTGATGAGGTTATTCTTGGGTTATCTAGATCCATACTTATTTCAATTTTACATGCTGAACTTGGCATTATATCCAATCTAATCCAATTCATGAGATAAACCAATAATTTATTTTTTAAATGTTAAGTTAACTGGCTCACACTATTTCTCTGCCAGAAACAAGATGAGCTAAATTCTGAAATATGGAGCAAATGAGGGTTAAGTTAATAAAATGTTTAGAAAATTATATATCAGATCCAATATTATGTCTTCTCCATTGACTTTCTTGAGCCCTTTTGCTGTGAAACAAATCTTTTGAGTCTGACTCTCAGTAGTACTTCTATCCAATCTGATTTAGCTGCCACTATAAATAAAAAGCTTGCTCCTTGGTTTACTATGATTGAAGATGCACCTGACGGTATGAATTCTAGTGTATTTGAAGCTTATTCTCAATCCTTCTCTTAGAACTTCTTCAACTTGTCTAAGAAAGCAAGTGATGCTTAAAAGGTCATTTGAAGAAAATACTGTATCAGTCTAGACTTTGTCTCTATAGGTTTGATCATATGCTACATTTATTGCTCTGGATTTCACCTCTCCTCCTCTCCCCAACATCAAACTTACTTTTAAACTTAACTAAGGGCAAAACTATTTGGTTTGAAATATAGAATGGGGGATTGTGAGGTAATCTTAATCCTCTCAGAAGTTTAATAAATAAACAAGGTCTGTATATTTATGAATATTTTGAATATTTTTGTTTCATATAACCGAATAACAGAGTTGGAAGGGGACCTTGGAGGTCTTCTAGTCCAACCCCCTGCTCAGGCAGGCAACCCTATGCCATTTGAGACAAATGGTTGTCCAATCTCTTCTTCAAAACCTCCAGCGTTAGAGAATCCACAACTTCTGGAGGAAAGTCATTCCACTGATTGTTTTTCTGTTCTGATCATGTCAAAACTTTAAATCAATGGATAAATCATGAGTGATTGAATAATTTGTACAAATATATTTTTAATGAACAAAATGTCTCTTTGGGTCCATTTCTTGAAGCAACAAACCTTATAACTGATGCCTTCACAAACTCTTTTTTTGCACATGTCACATTCAAAAGACAGGTCCTGTAAAGTGGGCATTTCTGTTCCTACTGTCAAAATTACCCTCAAGATATGCTCTAGACCTGTGACGGCGAACCTATGGCATGCATGCTGGAAGTGGCATGCAGAGCCATTTCTGCTGGCATGCAAGGCGTCACCCAGAACAGATCCACTGCACATGGTCATGTGTCCCCGCCAGCCAGCTGATTGTCAGGTATCTGACATGCATGCACAGGGGACACTCATAAATAGGAGACATGTGCATATGCATGGGAGCAGGGTGCAAAGGGGGTCATGCGCACATGTGCAGAGGCATGTGGCATGGAGCGGCGTGCATGCATGCACAGAGGTGCATGGTGTGCATGTGGAGGGGTGTCACCCATGCATTGCATTATGGGTGCAGGCATGCTGTGCGCACACCCTTTCAGCATGCAATGACAAAAAGAATAGGTATCACCGCTCTAGACATTCTCAGGAGAACCTCAAAGCAGCCACACCAAGATTTTGAGTACTACAGCTATTCAGTTTCAAGGATTGGATATGTTCAATCACAAGCAAAGCACTTGACTGAATGATTAGCAAAGGTCTATAAAATGTTGCCCAGGATAGAAAAAGCAGGAGATGCAGAGTCATTAAATTCTCCCTGAAGCTTTATCAGCTGCAGGAACTCTTCAGGAAGAGGAAGATATGTAAAATGCAATTATAATAAAAGAAGGTTCGTATTCAGCAAGAAGGAAAGGTCATGCTATGTGGAAAATGGATAATTTATTTCCTTTTTTTATGGCCACCAAAGCTAAAACAACTTTTTATCTGTGTGAGAGGTCAAGAACTGATCTCTGTTGAGATGTCCCCAAATCCCAAACAATATTTTCATTGAAAGGAATTTTATTGCAAATTGTATCCTTTTCATGAAAATGTCTCTTTAAAAAGGCTTTCATAATGCTTCTTTAAAAGCAGGTAACAAATCTTTTGGTTACAAGAGAGCTAAACCAATTCCCATTCATTCTCATTAAGTCTTCTCTTCTGCACATTTCATCTGGGCTCCAGTCCACCTTAGGAGAGCTGAGAGAGATAACTGAGGACCCCAAACTGAAAACAGTTGCTACAGTCTTGTTAATTTTCCAGCGGGTGGCAGTTCTCTCATTAATGTTTTAGACAGGCTGTTTAATGCTTTTCTGGTTACCTAGGTAAGTAAGTGACTTTCAGCTATCTAGAGAACACTCCACATTCCTTTCTGTTTGCATGTCAGGCTCTCCCTCTCCATCCTACTTAGTTTTACTTTAATTCATTTTTTTAAATTTAAGGTTTTTATTTATTGCTTTAATGTTTTATTTTGCATTTTTATCCAATGTTTACATGTTGTGTAGAGTTGCCTCCAGCTAGATAGGTGTCATACAATTTTGATTAAACAAGCAAATAAATATCTGCCAATAATTCAAATTATTTTAAGATTGAGGTCACCTCTGCAAATACTTCCCAACAGATTAAGCCTGCTGAATTAAATTAGTTTTATAAGAAATTCTTATAGCTTTAGGACAGTAAATTTCTGATGATGCAAAGTTTAATTAAGTAATTGATCTGTAGGTAAAATTTCTAACTTGAGCCAAACTCTTTGTGACTGTATAGGTGTATTCATGTACGATGAAAGTGATTCACCATCTATTTTTTCAGAGTTGTTTTTTTTAGATCCCAGTTTAATCCATACATCTAGTATTTCCTGATGGTCTTTATCCACATACTAACCAATATATACCTTGCTTAGCTTTTTGTGATTGACTAAGGTAACCTTGTTGCTGTCACCTAGGTGTGGCTTTATCCTATGTACCATCAAAGTAGCAGATAACTTTGAATTAATTTAGAAACATAACATCTATTTCTCCAATAATTGCCATAATTGCTAGAGAAACATACCATAATTCTGGAAGAAGTTCTTAAAACCCCCGTCACACTGCACCAGTGGATGGAAAGAGGATGTAAAATGGACAAAAAAACTTGCCATCCGTTGGTTAATGCGATGCTTCCGTTCTGTACTCACTGCCTCTGTTTTGCTTCCTCTCTATCCGTCCAGCATCCATCTATTGACATTTCATCCGCTCAAAAGGTTTTGAGCTGCTCAAAACTTTTGAGTGGAAAATGTATCCAATGCATCCGTTCTGCATCTGCTAGGCATACGGGGGACATCCGTTCTGCATCTGTCGGCATCCGTTACGCATCCGCTACATCCGCTAGGCATCCGCTGTGCATCCACGCAACTCACATCCGCTCCAGCGGTAAACGGACACAGGGAGGAAGTGGAACAGACGTGGAATGGACGCGCAGCATTAGTAGCACGGACGGAGAAAGGATGAAAGTGGATGCAGCATGCAAAGAAAGCATTTTAAACGGAAAAAACGTTCGAAGAGGGGACCTATCTCGGATATGAAGGTGTCTAGAGGATGCCTAGAGGATACAAAAGGACACATAGGGGAAAACCTATATTGCCTATAAAAAGAGGGAGCAACTCACTGGATCTCACTTTCAGACCAGCAGCCCTGCTGTGCAGACCTCTGCAGCCTTCATCTGCCTCTTCCTCTTCCACAGCATCCAGTCATATACATCTTGGATTGTAACAAACTCCTTTTGGTAGCCACCAACAGTGCGAAGCCATCTGCAGGCTCTATGAACTACGGGAAGAAAAGGAGGCGGCCAAGAAGCATCTGGGTCTGAAGATTGATCGGAAGAAGAGCAGAGTACAGACTGTACAACAAGCTGATGGTGGAGCTCAGGAACAAAGACCCTCAGGCATTCCAGAACTTCATGAGGATGCCTCCAGCCATATTTGAAGAAGTTGTGCAGCGGCTGACAACCAGGTTGACCAACCAGAGCACCAACTTCTGGCCCAGCCTGGACCCTGGGCTCAAGGTGGCACTGACTCTGCACCACCTGGCCTCAGGGACCACCTACAGGAGCATGCAGTACGGCTGGAGGGTGCCACACAACACCATCAGCATTGTGGTCATAGAAGTGATGCAGGCCATCATCGAAGAATACCTGGAGGAGCTCCTCCAGTGCCCTGCCACTGAAGAAGGCTGGAAGAAAGTTGCAGAGCAGTGGTATCAAAGGTGGAACTTCCCCCACACCGTTGGAGCCATAGATGGCAAGCACGTGGCCTGCAAAGCACCAGCCAAGTCGGGGTCCACTTATTTCAACTACAAGGGCTTCTTCAGCATCGTCCTCTTCGCCATGGTCGATGCTGACTACAAGTTCATGTACATCGATGCTTCAGGCAACGGGTCATCTTCAGATGCCCAGGTATACAACGCCAGTGACCTCAAGGAGGGGCTGATACGCAACCTCATCATGGGCTTCCCAGATCCAGACCCCCTGCCCAACGACACGCAAGATGTGCCCTACTTCATCATGGGAGATGACGCCTTCTCCCTCAGAACCTACCTCATGAAGCCCTACACCTCCAGATGCCTCACCCGTGAAGAGAGGATCTTCAACTACAGGCTGTCCAGGGCAAGGTGGGTGGTGGAGAATGCCTTTGGCATCCTGGCCAACAGGTTTCAGGTACTTCTCACCACCATGCAGCATCGCCCAGAGACCGTGAGGAGGATCGTGAAAGCTTGCTGCATCCTGCACAATCTCATGTGCACCCGCAACCCAGTGTTGCAGAACAGGCTCGTGGACCTCCAACAAGGCAATGGGGACATGGAGCCTGGGGAATGGAGGCAAGGGCAAAACCTGATAGACAGTGAGGATGTGCAAGGCCCCAACAGAGCCTCACGTGAAGGGACGAAGCAGCGCAACCTCCTGAAACACTGGTGCAACTCCCCAGCTGGAGCAGAGAAGTGGCAACACAGGATGATAGATGATTAATGGATGCTTCCTTCAGCCTGTCTCATCACACTGATGAGATCGGGCCATGTATGTTGGGTGGCCCTACAATGAACAGGGCATTTAATAAAGAGTTGTGTTTATGTTGACATGTGTGGATCAATGATTACATTACTATTGATAATGAAGGGCCATAGGTGTGGCACCTGGGAGGGTGGACCATAGAGAGTCCCAATATGCTTGCACTGGAGGTTTATCTATCCCCACAGCTATCTCAACCCATCCCACAGCTATTTCATTTCATCCCACAGATATCGTAACCCATCCCACAGGTATCCCTGCCCATCCCACAGCTATTACCCATTCCAAAGGTATCCCTGCCCACCCCAATGCTATCCTTACCCATCCCACAAGCATGCAAAGGCCTAAACCATTTCTAAAAGTTTCCACCAAGACTTTATTTAATAAAATAAATGAGGCAAGTGTGTGAAGCAAAGATAATCTTTATTAATAACAAGCTGTAAAAGAAAAATGACCCAAGTCAAGTGTCCAACTAAAGTCTACAGGTAGCCACCCAGTCTCTGGCACTCTTATTGGTCACTCGGAGGTGTGCCCAGTCTCAGGGGTGAAAGGTCCAGGTGCTGTGGAGGTGGCTGCTACTGGAGTGCTGGTCTGAAGCCCCACTGGGGTGCCTGGCCCCGAGAGGACAACAGGTGATGGTGTGTTGAGGAAGCTCTCAGACAGCTTGCTCAGCCCTGTGATGTTGAGAGCTCCTTCCTTCATGCCATGAGGTGTCAGTCCCAATTCCGATGACAGATGTACTGAGGCCGGGCTTGGCTGTGGGATGGAGGAAGGAGCAGTGTAGTGGGGCTGTCTGATCTGCAGCTGCGTGAGGACTGGCGTGGGTGGCATTGGTGGCGTGGGTGGCATCGGTGGCATCGGTGGCATCAGTGGCATCAGTGGCATGGGTGGCATCGGTGGCATCAGTGGGAACCGGTGGAAATGGTGTCATCCAATGACCCTGTGCCTGGACTGGGAAGGGCTGCTGCCTGTGCTGCTGAACCTCCTGGTAGCCGTAGCCCTGGTAGGTGAGGGCTTGTGGAAAGCCTTGGAATGGGAGGGACATCACCTGGGGTGGAGGAGCAGACCTGGATTGGGTGGGAGCAGGTTCATCTGGATCTGGAGGGTTGTGAAGCAGCTCGGTGATCCAGTCCTTCACCACCTGGTACTCGGGTTCCGCCATGTCCGTGAGGGTCTGGTTGACATAGGTGAAGAAGGGCTTGCAGTTGGAGGATGAGGAGTCAGTGTGGACCAGCTGAGAGAGGAGATCTATGCTGCTCCAGAAGGTGTCCCTCATCTCCAGCAGGACAGTGTGGCTCTGCCCCTCCTGTCTGGCTCTGTGCCTTTCTGTGGAGGTGGAGCTGGGGGTGGATGCGGGTAGGACTGTGGTGGAAGTGCCATCTCCTTTCTCCCACTGCGCCAGGGAGTCCTCCACGCACTCCGCCACAGTTAAAACAACTGTCCTTGGGTTCTCCACCATGGGACGCTCCACAGAAACCTGCCTGGAGACAGGAGTTGACTCTCAGCTGGAAGAGGACTGGCTCTCAGCAGGCTGCTGGAAAGAGAGGGTTGTGAGAGGGTGTTAAGCCTGGGTTCCCCAACCAGGGTTAGGGAGACAAGCTAAACAGAATGTGCAGCGTTAATCAGATAGGCACACAGATAAATGAGTGAGCTAAGCTTGTATGTTTATTAACATACAGTAAAAATAACAGATACGCTTGTGCTATCAAGTATATAGTTTATTCCGGAGAAGGCGGAGCTTCATCTCGGTGCTACAGCTGCGATCTCGGGGCTCTGAGATCGCAGCTGATATTTTCGCCCCTGGTCGGTCCTAACGGACCTAAACCGTCCCGTAGAGACGGGGATCGTGAAGGGCACAGTTCCAGGATCCCAGAGATATCGCAAAATCTCTGGTTTGATCCGGGAGAAGCCCTTTTGCTGGCGGTGGAAAGGCAGCCTCCAAAGCTGCTGAAGTCGGGACAGCTCCGAAAAGAAAGTGGCTGGAGTGAGTGTGTGTCGGTTGGGTGAGAAACCTCTTTTGTATTGTAAATTGGTTGAGACCTGAAAGGATATCCTGAACAAAGAAGAAACCTGTGACTTTATTTTTGTCTGACTGGAATCTGTTTGAGTGGCGTTTTTTAAAGTGATGTCAAATTGAGGCTTGGATTCTTTCCTTACTACTTCTTTTTCTGAGGAATTTAATGTGACTTTGTAGGTAACCAGATTGAATTTTTTCTTATATATATTTTTATGCTTCTTTTGATTTTTTAATTTTCTTTAGGATAGAGGCCCCCTTTGTTTTTTTTTTCTTTTCCTCTGAGTTTTGTATACATTATTCTTTTTTCTAGCTGGGGGGGAAAAAAAGTATTAAGAGATCTTGCAACACTGCCAACTAGAGGCTTGAAAGTACTTTATTTGAATTGGGGAGAAATGTATAAACACTCCTTCTCAAGGACATTTTAATGTGATAAGATGAGGGAGAGCACAGAAAAATATTATCACAGGTGTTTTCCTGGACCCTTATCAATATTTCAACACTTGAGGCTTGGCTTTGAAGCTGCTGGAGAAGAGAGTCATAATAAGAGCCTTGGATAAATAAATAAAGTGCAGTGTGCAGTCTATATATATATATATATATATATATATATATATATATATATATATATATATATATATACACACATACTTGTGAAATCTCTACTCGCCAACCTTTTTGTATATTTCAATTCTAGTAATATTTTTATTTTTGCTTTTTATTTTATCCTTTTTCTTCTTTGGTTTTGGGCCTTTTTACTATTGGATTTTTCCATTTTGGATCATAATTGGCTACTCTATCAGATGAATTGAAGGTCAAAAAAATTTGAAGTTTTTTGAAGCATTAAAGTGAAAAAAAAGTGAAAAAAAGAAGAAAGTGTTAAATGAAACAGACTGTGTGTATTTGGATTGTTTGGTGACTTTGGGACTTTTGGAAACTCTTATTTGAATGATTAAAATCATTTGGGTCGTTTAAATTTTTTTCTTTTTTTTTTTTTTACAATGGCATTACTTATGGATGAACTGAAAATGGAATTTATAAAATATAAACAAGAGAAACAAGAAGGGAAGGATTCTTTTGGCTCTGTTTTTCATTTTTTAGAAATGGCAATTTCTACATACGAGAAACTACAAGAACAAGAAGATTGGGATGAAGAAGAAACTATTCTTAATGAACAAGCAACTTTATTTGGGGAAGAAAGGGGAAAGGGGAGAAAGAGAATGGAGAATTTAAGACTTAAAAAAACAACCAAAAAAGGGAAAAACAAGGTGAAAAGTGGACACAACATCAGAAAGCAACAGAAAAGAGGAATACATAAGAGGGTGGAGATTAAGAGACAAGGGGGTAAAAAGGGTAGAGTGGAGAAGCAAGGGAGGAAAGAAGGGAAGAGAAGCTACAAAGGTTTGAAACAAGATGTAAAGAAACAGAATTTATTTAGAGATAATGGGTAAACATATAACTGAAAAAGAGATTCTGCAAAGGTACATAAGACTGTGTTGTTGTATTTGTATTTGAAATAATGTTAGAAAATTGGAATAATATATGATTATAAAATGGGACAAAATATTTAATGTAACTTAGTGAAAAAAATTTTTTTTAAATAAAATGAATGAAATCAAATATGAGAGAATTGAATTAAAGAAAAATGGGAACGTTGTCATTGTATAATATTTTAAAATATAAGTGAAATAGGGGGAAGTAACTAAGCAAAATCTATAAGTGTTCCCATAGAAGCATGATACTTATTTAGAAAGGATTGTGTAAAATGTTTAAGATTTAAATGAATATTAATTTTAATGATATAATTTCAATTGCTATGGATTGTTGTTTTAATTATATTATATATTTAAAAAAAATTTTTTTTTCTCTTGTTTTAAAATATTGAGTCTATTTTTAGAATGTACTATGCAGAATCCGAATGAAAATTATGTGTTATGTTAAGCTTTAAAACTAAGGGAAGGATAAGTATGATAAGGCATTATACTCCAATCAGTCATTACAGAAGAAATTTTGTGTTAATGAGAAAAGATAATAGACAGCTGAAACAGGACAGACAAAGGATATAAGTATAATGATTTAAATTGAGATGAAATAAATATAATAGAATTAAGAGAGTGAAAAGAGGGGAGAAGCTATATAGAAAATGTAAAATAGTAAATAAGAAATGGAATGCTATATAAAAGTAAGCATGAACTTGAATTTATCTCTGTACAAAAAGATGTAACTCGGGATCAAACTGCCGTCCAAAAAGATATTTTATGTTTTTTATGTTTTGTGTTTTGTTTGTCTATGTTTGTTTGTTAAAAATTAATAAAATGCTTTAAAAAAAAAAAGAATATAGTTTATTCCATTATAAGTTCATGGCATAGTCAAATAACAGTCCAATAGTCATGTATCAAGTAGTCAGTCCATTCAGGGATATTCAGTTAGCAAAGTCCATGTAGAATATCCTATGTCAGTTCACTTACAAATCAGTCCTTTGATGTCTCTCCCATTCGAGCAATGCAGTCTTGATTCCAAGCAGTAATTAGGGATCATCAAAGCCAGAGTGAGCAAGCTGTAGTCTTGCTACTTTTAAAGTGTTTTCATAACCACTCCCTTAATTACTATCCCACAGTTAAAGCTGCAGACACTTTAACATACACAACTATGATTCATAGTTATTATTTAACCTAAACCAGTTAGGGTAAACAATGTTATCCCTAACAGAGAGGCTGCTCCTTGGTGGCGGATCTCACCCTCCAGGAAGCTGCACCTGGCCATCATGTAGGTCTCTCTGTCTTTCAGCTTGACTGTGGCCTGGCCAGATTTCTTGGTGCAGCTTCCCGTACCAGGTGTGCATGTGCTTCCACCAGCCGAGGAGCACCTCCGAAGTGTAGCCCATACTCTCCGCCTTCTCTCTCCAAGCAGCCTGCTTCCTTTTGGTGTCCCTGTACAGCCTGTGTCCCTTCCGCCACAGATACTCATTCTCTCTCAGCGACTCCAGCACCTCATCCTCGTGTTCCTCTTCAATGGAGTATTGCCTCCTCTCCCATTCTCACATATGCCTCTTCCTCCCTTTGGCAGGACCAGATGGGCCCTCATCAGAGGGGCTTCCTGGTTGTAGGGGCTGCTCCTCCACACCACAGCAGCAGCAGCACCAGCAGGATCATCATCATCATCATCACCACCAGCAGCAACAGCAGCACCAGCAGGACTAGGATCATCAGCAGCAGAGTAAGCACCAGCAGCGCCAGCAGCACCAGGAGCACGAGCAGGACCAGGAGCATGAGCAGGACCAGCAGGATGAGCAGGAGCAGCAGGATGAGCAAGACCAGGAGCACGAGCAGGATGAGCAGGACGAGCAAGACCAGGAGCATGAGCAGGACCAGCAGGACCAGCAGGACCAGCAGTACGAGGAGCAGCTACAGCAGATTAAGCACCAGCAGAGGCACCACCACCAGAAGCAGCATCATCAGCTCCTCCAGAAGCAGCATCAGCAGAAGCACCACCACCAGAAGCAGCATCAGCAGAGTAAGCACAAGCAGAAGCACTACCGCCATAAGCATCATCATCAGCTCCTCCAGAAGCAGAAGCAGCAGAAGCCCCAGCCGCAGAAGAGCAAGCCCATGCTACAGAAGCCCCAGCAGAAGCAGAGTGAGGGCCAGGGGGTGGAGGGTGGCCCTGTCCCTCTTGCCAGGGCTGGCAGCAGATGGCTGAGGCTTCCTCTTCTTCCCCATGGTTGTGGGGTTGCTGGCTGGCAGCAAGGCTGGCTGGCAGGCAGGCAGGCAGGCAGGCTGGCAAGCAGGCTGGCAGGAAGGCTGGCAGGAAGACTGGCAGGAAGGCTGGCAGGTAGGCACCAAGGCTGGCAGGCAGGCTGGCAGGCAGGCTGGCAGGGAGGCTGGCAGGGAGGCTGGCAGGCAGGCATGCAGGGCAGGCTGGCAAGGCACTTGATGTGTCTGGAAGCAGGTCTTTCCTCTGAATGGTGACCTGCTTCCGAGCTGCTTCCCTTTATATCCACAGGGCTGATGCAATGCATCCTCCCCGCATGCGCAGTGAACGCTAGGCATCTGCTCGGCTTCCGTTCGGCATCCGCTCGGCATCCGCTCGGCATCCGCTTCATCTGCTGTGCATCCGCTGTGCATCCGCTGTATTCGTTCCGTGTCCGCTTTGCTGCGGCCCCCCAGAAGCCTTGCGGATGTGCCATCTGCTCCCATCCGCTTCCATCTGCTAGGCTTCCGTTCCGCATCCGTTTTCCATCCACCCTGCGTCCTCCCCCCGTCCATTCCTTTCCGTGTTATCTGCTCTGGTTATGCAAATTTTTGCCCCTTTTGAGAGCGGATAACAACGGATGGAACATTTTTCTTGTCCGCTGTGTCCTTTTTACTAACGTTTTGCATCTGTCGGCCAGTTTGACAGGGCCTTAAGAAAGAACAAGTCTAGATAAGTGTTTTAGCAGATCAGCATTTTAAATACTGTATAGATCTGTCCATAGTGCTGATTTGTATTTTATGGTAAGATTTTAGGAGCAAACCTGAACATCAGTATTTATACCACTTTCTGGAATTTTGAATTTACATGAGTATTGCTGTAAATTCTTAGAATTGAAATCCAGTTTTCTAGAATTCACATAGTTTGGTAAAGTCTGCTTTGTAACCACCCATTTGGTGAAACTAATGCAGAATCTGGTGCCATCAAGGTTTTGCTGAAATGAAATCAACTTCAGAACTGATAGGAAAAAGAATGAGAAATCTTGGTTTCCATGGTTCTAATTTATATACCCTCTCTCTCTCACACACACACATAAAGTATTCAAGTAATTAAAAGTGATGGTGAGATTTGGAATGTTTTTGCTTCCGTGTTAATAATTGCCTATTTCCTTCCCAACTTCACCTTATAAGAATTATTAAAGATATTTCTTACCATTGTAACTTTATATGAGAAGTTACACATATCTTACAAATATTGCTGTAGATTTTGATCAAGATAAACAAAAATACATGATGAGTGATATCCCTTCTGGGGCACATGTTTTATATGTACAGTGTCCCAGCATTTTAAACTAAATATTCTCAGGAAAAATAATGATAAAAACTGGACAGCTGCTAAAGTATAATTTAAAAATATAAAACAGTTAAAGTTTAATTTTAACTTGACTGATTGATATTCTGATTCATTATATGGCATCACTCTGTCTATATCTGGAAATCAGGCAGTGAAACCTAATATTTTGGAGTCCTAAAATTTGATTAATTATAACAGCACTACATGTTTTATATTTCATAGCCTTAAAAAGATTTCCTAAAAGTATGAGGCAGGGGAGTGAAGGATGTATATACAGCAAGTTTCTAAACAACCTAAAGTTTCTCAAAAGAGACCATTCCCAATGGAGACCACAGGCTTTTTTTCAAAAGAATCCCCTTGCCCCTAGTATTATGAAAGGAATAGCAAAATCGTTACTTTAAGTGACTAGTTTTTGTCCTATCCAGCCTTGCGAAGAGCTTGGTGGCACAGTGGTTAGAATGCAATATCGTAGGCTAATTTTGCTGACTACCAGGGGTTCAATCCTCGTTGGCTCAAGGTTGACTCAACTTTCCATCTTTCCAAGATTGGTAAAATGAGGACCCAGATTGTTGGTGGTAATATGCTGACTCTGCACTGTGCAGAGGTGCTATTCTTCTGACTTAATGGTGAAGTAAATCCATCCAATTTATCTCAAAGCAATAAATCTGATTAAGTTGCACACATTCATAAACAAATGCACTGAGGCAAACAGTTATCAGTAAGAAGAAGAGAATAAAGACAAGCAATTCTGATTTCTAGAAAAAGGACCTTGGCAACTGGGAATTATATGGGAGGAATCCATGGAGATTTAAATGGTTTTATCCCTTTGCTGGGTTTGATAGCACTGGGTTTGCTTATGTTGATGGTTCCTCTTCTTTCTTTCCTGAGATGGATTCAGGAGAGCAGGTCGAAGTCACCCAAAATTCAGCTTTCTCTCAGTGTAACCAAATATTTTTTATAACTCTTCTTCTTCTGCTGTTGTGTCTATAGACATCAAAGTTCTTGAAGACTGGATGAGAGAAGCTTTTGGTCTTGTTAGATACTGTTCGATTGAAGGGAGGAATAATAAGCTCGTTGCTGAGAAAATGTTGGTGGCACAGAATTTACTTCATAAAGAGAAACTTTGGAAAGGCAAACATGTGGACATAGACAACTTGAACCAGTGAAAGAAGGGTCAAGCCAAAAGAAGGATTAGTTTCTTAAGAATTACATGACAGAAGAACCCTTTTTTTCAGGTAGTAATGCAACTTAACAAAAATATTTTTTTTTATCAGTTGTGTGGAAGATTGATAATTAGACCAGAATACAGCAACAGTGTTGGGAGAATTTTACAATTTTGGTTTCAGCCAGAATCATGAATTCTTTTGTACTTCCTCTTTTTCTCTTAAATCTTTGCCTTTGCTTTGCATTAAGAATTAGCACAAAAAGACATTAAATGGAGGTAAATAGAAAAACATGATGAATTGGACTGTGTGAATAATTGATTTGAGTATTTGATGCAATTTGGATTTCTGAGGTGATTAGTAAAGTGAATCAAAGTGATCTAGACAAACAGTGAATTACAGCAAATCTTGCTTGTTTTAAACAGAGAGAGAGGGAGGGAGGGAGAGAGAGAGAGAGGAGAGAGACAGGATATTTATGTAAAAGCATCTAAAATCACTGATCAGTTAAAGTATAAAACCTGAGGCCTATTTGAAATTAATATCTTGTTCAATATTATTGGTGTTAAAAATGTATTATTAACCCCTAGCATTTGCAAATTTCTCTTCTAATTTGATCTAACCAGCTTATTTTTATTTAGTTCAACAGATCTATAGATTATCTGGTATGTAGTATAACTCCAGACATTGTATAGGATTAAAAATAACTCTACAAATTAACTTGTAATTGCTACAAATTATTGGGGTGAAAAATAAAAGGTGACCCAGCTGTTAGTAATATCTCTCAATGTGGTTTATATACAGTGGGATATATCTTTATCACTAGTGTCTAAATGTGAATGATATTAATAATATTAAGGGATTTGTAATTCAGCTCACATTATTATTATTATTATTATTATTATTATTATTATTATTATTATTATTATTATTATTATTATTAT
>BLBF01000032.1:20084887-20144223 GCA_015471245.1 Laticauda colubrina
TATTATTATTATTATTATTATTATTATTATTATTATTATTATTATTATTGACATTTGGTTTCTATCAAGCTTCTAGTTATGTCTCTTTAGTACCTATAAACTTTGTTTTAAAAATGGGTAAACCTTTCAAGAGGTTACTTCCAGGTTTTCCCCCCTGTTCTTTTTGTTCTGATGATCCTGAATGGAACTACGTGCATTCTGACTTTGCTGGAAGAAACAAGTGAGAAATTCTCACTGTGTTTTCTTCCATTTGCAGTGTCTAAAACTATCTCTTCCTTTCTTTTTGAGGATGCCATGATGTTCTGGGGGTAGTTTGATGAAGAACAGGAGTTAGAAAGAGCAAGTTCAATCAAGTTCAAATCTTTCCTCTTCAGCAAGTGGAAAAAAATTTGCTGGATCCAAGGCTTTAATGATCACTATTTCCTTGCTAACCTACTTGACAGGATTGCTAAAAGGATCAAATGAAGGAGACAGCCATGCATTCGTCTGTAAGGATCTACAGGGAAACTAAGATAAATGAAAGAAATAAATCTTCCAGTAGAAATTAAGAATTAATTCCTTCACTTTTAGAGTTTTCAGAATAATGCCTTAATTTACCAGTAGTGAAAACCTAGCTGAGTGTAAAACTTGTGTTGGTGACTTATTTTTAATCATGTTTGGAGACAGTTTCAGTATATTAAATACCTATATGTCTATCTATTTATATTTATTAATCCATCCATCATTCAGAATTTGTTTACAAATTTGTTTAATATATACAAATTTAATTAATAATA
Organism: Laticauda colubrina; assembly: GCA_015471245.1. Classification (NCBI taxonomy): domain Eukaryota; kingdom Metazoa; phylum Chordata; class Lepidosauria; order Squamata; family Elapidae; genus Laticauda; species Laticauda colubrina. The sequence goes on from BLBF01000032.1 coordinate 20,085,664, forward strand.
GGTATTAATAGCTTAGTTAATAATTATAATTTAATTAATTAATAATTTATTGGTATGATTATATTACTTTGTTATTTGTATGTACACTGAGAGCTTTTTCACAGGAGACAAAAGCCTTGTATGTCCAATCACACTTGGCCAGTAAAGTTGTGCTATTCTGTTCTGTTCTGTCCTGTTATGTCCATTCCATTCCATTCTTCTTGAAGTAAATGACAGGTTATAGCTTTCATTTAATAACTAGTTTAGGACTCAAATATATTTTTCAAGGCCCTAGGAGAATTGGTAAAAAAAGTGGAAGAAAAAAATCCCAGCTAATAACTTAAGAAAATTGCAATGGCTCTTGGCTTAATCTCACATGATTGATAATTTATTTATAAATCCTTTTTATTGTTACTAAGAAAACTAAAATCCCCTTAGAATTACAAAGAGACATTTAATATGAACTTAGTGTTCCTAGAAGAAAAGTGGAGTCAATTTTGACCCAGCAATATTGCTTTAATTAACTACTGCTATGATATGGAAACGCCAATCATTCTTGGATCTTGGCTCTGGAACTCAGAAGCAATGATCTGAAAAATTCCATCTGGTTGATTGGCATCTCATAATGATATGCTACTTGGGTGGTTTTAAATGATTGTCAGGATGTGATTGCTGTTTATTCAAGAAACACCTTGTTCATAAAAGTACCAAACTCTCCATTTCTTTACAAAATCCAAATGCTAGGAGTTTAAAGCAAACTCTTAACTTGCTAACTGCTAAGGAATGCAAATGATATTGGATGCCTTATGGTGTACAAATGATTTTGTGAAAAATATAAATCATATTCAGCCTAGATTATGTTTAAAAGTTTTTTCTGGACTTTTAAATTCTACTTAGTACTATGAAGGGAAACAATGCATGATCCTAGCTATTCATACCTCAATGTATGAGTTGGTAAAATTTGATATGGTAGGATTTATTTGAACTGGTATGGTTTGATCAATTAATTGTGATTTTCATTAAAGTAAACTAAGTGAATACAACTGGACTGGCTCTCAGAAAATATTCTTAGATCAAGCCAGATAATTTTTATTTTTCCAGCAACATTCACATTCTATTTATGGAATCAGTAGTAGACAATTGAACTGAAAATTATAACAAGAAAATCAGTAAAGAATTGTGCTATTATTGAAAAGTTTAGTATAATATTCAACATTTTAGGAGTTCTCTAAATATTTGATGAATAATTGGATTCTTCATCACTGTTTTAACTTCCATAATTTCTGCAGGTTGCTGGCTATTTCAAAGCATGTTTTTGGCAGAAGACAATACATTATTTCAATTTAGAATCTCACTCAAGGTAATCCATGTCAAACAAGAGAAGTTTTCTAGGATTCTGAACCATTTTATTAAATATTCTAAGCAGGTGTGGTTCAGAAAATTTACTTCAGCACAGAATTATTACTTTTCAAGTAATCATTTTGCACTTTTGTGCCACTTGTCTCCTCACTTCATGATCATGTTATCAAGAATCTTGCATTTGAAAAGGGTGGTATGAAATAAACACAAATTTTCCCACACATCTATGGTAACAGTTATTTTCTATTTCAGTTTCTTGGATGTGCAAGTGCAATACACTTGTGATCGAGTGCTCTTGCAATCTACAGAATTTATATTTGAAAAATGTATATTTGTAGTGCTAAGTGGCTTATGATATTTCCACAGCTGTTTGGACAGTATGGATATTTACACATTGCTACACTTTACAAAATATATTCATGGTGAACATTCATTATTTATGCACATTATGGACACAGCTGTTCAAAATACATTCTGGATAACTCAAACTGATTTCTATCCTCTTCTGCATCACTTTCTTTAAATTTGCAGGGATGTTCTTTCCTTTGTCATGTTGGAGTCCTCCTTATATCAAGTGTAAATATGATTTCCTTTTCAAACCATCTCTCACTTTCAAAAGCAATTGAACAATGTTTAATCATTGTATTTGTAATTTCATTAGTTGTATTTTGAACCTCAGCTAATTTTTATTGCAAATCACTGTTCTTCCACTGACAATACTGAATGATTGAAATTTAATTTATTTTATGTATTTATTTATTTGATTTGTCATTTGCTTACAAGATAATAGGTATAAATACATACATAGTTATGAATACATGAAATGGGTACATATAAGAAAAAATAAAAGAAACAATAGGACAGGGATGGTAGGCATGTTGGTACACTTATGCACGCCCCCTACAGACCTCTTAAGAAAAGGGTGATGTCAATAGTAGACAGTCTAAGGTTAAAGTTTTTGGGGTTTGGGGAAGAAACTACAGAGTCAGGTAGAGTATTCCAGACATTGACCACTCTGTTGCTGAAGTAGTATTTCCTGCAATCAAGTTTGGTGCGGTTAACCTTGAGTTTGTATCTATTGTGTGCTCTTGTGTTGTTATGGTTGAAGCTGAAGTATTCATTGACAGGTAGGACATTGCAATGTATGATTTTATATACTATATTTAAATCAGACTGAAGGCAGCGTAGTTCTAGGTTGTCTAGGTCTAGAATTTCGAGTCTGGTGGCATAAGGTATTCTGCAATGAGTAGAGGAGTGGAGAACTCTTCTTGTGAAATATTTCTGGACTTTCTCAACTGTGCTAATATCAGATACGTAATGTGGGTTCCAGACTGATGAGCTGTATTCGAGTATTGGTCTAGCAAACGTTTTGTATGCTCCAGTTAGTAGTGTGATATTACCAGAGAAAAAGCTATGTAGGATTAGGTTAACAATTCTTAATGCCTTTTTGGCGATGTAGTTACAGTGGGCTCTAGCACTTAGATCATTAGAGATGAGTATTCCAAGGTCCTTTACAGAGCTTGGATCGTCAACAAGATCTTGACTATTCAGCTTGTATTTTATTTTCTGATTTTTTTTGTCAATATTTAAGACAGAGCATTTATTTGTTGAGATTTGAAATTGCCATTTGTTTGACCATTCTGATACATAGTCGAGGTCTTTTTGAAGGGTAGCAGTATTGTCTGTGGTACTGAACAGCTTTACATCATCAGCGAAAAGAACGCAGTTGCTCTTAATATGATCACAGAGGTCATTTATGTAGAGTATGAAGAGAGTTGGTCCTAGAACACTGCCTTGGGGGACACCACTATTGACAGGTACAGAATTTGATAGGACACTCCCAATTTTGACCATTTGTTGTCTGTTTGACAGGAATGCTTCTATCCAGTTATGCAGGTGTCCAGAGATACCATAAGATTTTAGTTTTAGGAGTAGTTTGTCATGTACCACTGAATCAAAGGCTTTTCAGAAGTCTATGTAGATTTCGTCTATTGCTTTGCCCTGGTCGAGTTGTGTTGTCCATATGTTTTTGCAGTGTAAGAGTTGCAGATTACAGGATAGTTTTTTCTTGAAACCAAATTGTTTATTGGAGAGTAGGTTGTTTGCCTCTAAGTGGAGGATAATAGATTGGTTAATAATTGATTCCATGACTTTACAGGTGACGCAGCATAAGGAGATTAATCTGTAATTTTCAACTAAGCTGGGGGTCTCCCTTTTTGAAGATGGGGATGACCGTGGCTTGTGACCATAGGTTAGGCAAGGAGCTGGCCCTGAAATATTTTTCAGAGATTATGCTTAGAGGTTCAGCTATGGCAGTGGATAGCTTTTTTAAGAAGCTGGCACATATTCCATCCGGTCCAATAGATAGAGATGGTTTTAGATTGCGTAGTGCTTTTTCAACATTGTCTTCTGTAAAATCAATATGTATTAGATCATTATAGTTGTCTGTGGTTTGGCTAAGAAATACTGGGCATGATCCATTCCTGTTTACAAATACTGAGCCAAAGAATGTGTTAAAGAGGTTGGCTTTAATGGTGTCATCTTTGCAGTCTTTTCCATTAGGTCCTATCAGGGGTGGGATGGACCTTGAGTCTTTTAGTCTGTTGTTTACAAAATTGTAGAAAGCGCAGGTAGAATTGGTGCATAGAAGGTTTTCCTCTTGTTTAATGTGATAATTGGTGCATTCAGTCTTTATCTGGTGGCATAAATTTTTGTATTGGCTTTTGAAATTGGCAACGTGACCAGATTTGCTTTTCCGCCAGAGTGATCTCTTTTTGGATTAAAGTTTCCTTATTGTTATGGGTAATCTGTTTTTTGTTGTTGTTGTTGTTTTGGGAGTTGTTGTTCGTACATATAGTTTGATGACTCTTTTGACTGCAAGTAAAAATATGTTGTTATGGTCTTCAACAGTATTGCATCCAATGAATAGAGATTGCCAATCAAGGGATGAGAGATCATTGTCTATAAGATCATAATTGCCTTTTTTGAAGTTATAATTGGGGATCACATCCTAGTGTTGATTTTTGTGTAAGCGTATGTTGAGACAAAAGTCAATCATATTGTGGTCACTGCTGGAAAAGGGTTCTTTAGTTTGTATTCCATAAATTAAATTCAAACTATTGCAGAAGTTGAGATTGAGGCAGTTGTTTAGTCTAGTGTTGTTGGTTAATAGTTGTTCCAGTCCCAGATTTGTAACAGCATTGTAGAAGGTTGCATGTATGGGTTCAGCTGTACATTCATTTAGGGTCCATTCAACATGAGGTAGATTGAAGTCACCAAGAAAAAGCGTGTGGGCAGGATGCTGCCCATGTTAGTAGTGTATTTAGCTTGTTTACATGTTCGATGTCATAATCAGGTGCTCTGTAACATAGTAAGAATCGAAATGTGATATTTAAGGAGAGTTCACAGACGATGGTCTCAGGAAGAGCAGGCTCCTGGGTAATTTGGATGTTTTTTAGATGTAAGGACTTTTTATAGAAGATAGCAACATCACCTCCTTTACGAATTTCACGATCTGATTGGCAAACGTGATAGTCTCTTACTGTGGTAATGGAATCAGGTATAGATGCATTGAGCCATGTTTCATAGACAAATATGATGTCAAATTTAGCCATATTTAGTAAGAGAAGAAATTCAGGTATTTTATTTGCAAGGCTTCTTGCACTGAGTAGCTTGCATTTAAGGCCAGCAGTAGTTGGAATTGAGGTAGTTAGGGGCGTGCGTGCCTTGTTTTGGGTGATGGTGGATTGATTGAGGTAGGGTTGTGATTGAAGGTTGTGAGTTGCGGGTTGTGTGACTTATTTTTGATACAGTCAGCATGGTAGTTAATGTACAGGTCCTTCTCTCCATTGTCTAGATGTTTGAGTTCAGTGCGGAGTACATGGGAATGGGCACATTGCTGTATGGTTAGGTTAGGGCGACAATGGAGGTTCTTATGGTTGGTGTTAGTTTTGGCGAATGAATTTATCGTGTAAATGAATTTATGTTTGCTTGATTCATTTTTGTAAATGACTCTGCAGAAACGTGAGGCCACAGAGCCATCTCTGTTTTTGAGCTATCAGGCAATGGGGGAAATCTCAAGTATTTCATCAGTGGAGATGGTTTATGCTTGATAATCACTGATGATGTTTCAGACAGTTGTGATGTCATCATTATCATTTATGTCCTCTCGACCAAATAAGATGGCGTTTGAACGTTTCCGTTCACGCTCAACAGCTTCTCTGATGAGGATTGGGATATCATTATTTGTCTGGCTTATGTTTTTTTGTGGATTGGGTTATTGATTGGGTTGTGGATTGGGTTGTGGTTGTTGGGTAGAGATGTGGTTTGTAGCTATTAGATGTTCAGGTTTTTGCGTTGTGCCTTTTTTTTCAAGGTTGGATAATCTTTCTTTTAAGGCATCCAGGGATGCTACTATGGTGTCAAGGGATGTTATTTGTGTTTCAATTGTATAAACTCTTTCCAACAGATCCAGTTTGGGTCTGCATGATTTGCAGAGATGTGGAAACTCATTGGATAATTCTAGGTATTGAATCATTTGCTCGGGTAATCCCAAGCAGTCATGATGAGTGTATTTGTTACATAGAGAACATTTGATGGAGTTTTCATTATGCTTTAGAGTTTTGTAGCATTTAAGGCATGTGCAGGAGTCTTGTGGTTCATTGGTGGGGATTACTTTCTCTTTAGGTTGTGGTTTGGGATTTGATTTTTTTCTTGGCATGGTAGGTTTGTTAAGATGGTACGTTGATTAAATTAATTAAGGGAACAATTTTGGGTAATCAATATAGCCAATATCACACCAATCAATCAATTGCAGTAATCTCTCTAGTCAAATAATTTTCCTAAGCAACAATCAGCCTAATCAATTAATTACACTAATTGCTAATCAATTAATTACACTAATCATTAATCACACTGTTCAATTAAATTCACTAAATCACTGATTTTACTAATCAATTAAATTACATAATTCTTGATCTTTTAAATTAATCAGTAATCACACTATTTGCACTAAACACTCTAATAACACTAATCAATTAAAACAATAAATCAATTAAACCATTAATGAAATATTTTATAGAAATTGATTATCTAATCATTGATATAGGTGATGAGGTAGAAAAGTTGAAAGTTTTGAGGTGATGAATTAATCAGTGTTTAATTAAAATAATGAGTTAGTGTTGAGAGTCTGCAAGGAAAGGGTTAATTGTTTTACTAGCAGCTGTGATTTACTGGGTGGGAGGAATTTATTGCTCTGATTGCTGCTGCTATTCCTCTATAAACAATCGGCTGTAACAAGATGTTAGGATTCCAGTTTGAGCTTCTTCGGCGACAGACCGAAGCCTCGTCTCTCCGAGGCTTTGATCCGTGCTTGCCGCTGGAGCGCCCCAAGCTGGCTGGTTTCAGGGCTAAGCCACCCCGTAGAGGTGGTGAAGAGGGGGGAGATTGCCTGCAGGGTTGAGGAGAGCCGCATCTCTCCTACCCAGCTGGCCATTACTCCCTTTCCCGAAGGCAGTTGCAGCGGGTGGTCAGAAATGGCCACTACAAAGAAGAACTCAATCGGGAAAGAATGTGCAGGAGGAAGATAAGAGAAAATTTTGGTTGTCCGGGTCAAACAGCAAAAGCAACAAAAAAGGTACCCTGGAATTTAAGCTTAACAACATTGTTCCCAAAGAAGATTTTGAAGCTGCGAAGGAGAGAGAGTAGGGAAAGGATAAGGTTTTTTTTCTTCCCTTCCTTATGCTGACAGCTAAGAGACTTAAGCAAGAAATTGGGGGAAAAAATCCACTTTGACATTAATAGGCATTTAGCTGGAAATAAAAGTCAAAGGGATAATAAAGATTTCTGGACATTTAAAAGTTTTTAAAAGCTGGAAAGGAGAAAAAAAGAATAGAAGGGCAGGATCTGGAAAAATGGAGGAGACTGCCTGGAATTAAGGAATGGAACTGTAATTAAAAGGAACTCATCGTGAAATTTTAACAAGATTCCTCAAAGGTACATATTAATGGAAACTTGGTAACAAAATAATAGAACCCCAGGAAGAGAAAGTGGAAAAAAGAAGCAAATAGAAACAGCCTTGGATTATTTGGATTATTTGGATTACTTGGTGATTTTTGGTTTTTGCATCTGGATGACTAAAATTAACTGGGTGGTTGTTTAAAAGTTTTTAAAATGGTATCACTCTTAGAAGAACTGAAAACAGAACTTAAAAAATGGAAAGAAGATGCACAAGAAGGGATAAGTTTTTTTGGCTTCATGTTTCAGTTCTTAGAAATAGAGATCTGGAACTATGAGAAGCAACAAGAAATGCTTGCAGAACAAAGAACAAAGAAGAAGCCATCTTTAATGATCAAATAATTTTAAGTGGGGGGAAAAAAGAAAAGGGGGGAAGAGAGTGAAAGGTTTAAGACTAAAAAAAAACAACCAAAAAGAAGAAGGACAATTTGAAAGATAAGTATAATATTAGAAAGCAACAGAAGAGGGGATTACAGATGAGAGAGTTAGAATTAGAGAGACGAGGGGGTAAAAAGGGGAAGTAGAAGAGGGGGAAAAAGGCAAGGAAAAGAAGTTGTAAAAGACAGAAACAAGAATGGAGAAACAGGGAAAAGATATAAGGATGTCACCATAAGTTTGTTTCGAGATAATGGGTGAAAATTTAATTGTAAAGGGGATTCTGCAAAGGTACATAAGATAGCACTGTTATTTTACAAATAGAAATAATTTCAGAAAATATGATGATGGATAAAATATTTATTGTAATGTAGTGGGATGTTTGTTTATAAATGAATTAAAATGATTGAGAGAATTAAAAGGGAACATTTTTAATTATTAGTAATGATTTATAAAAATATAAGTAAGAAATATGGGAAAAAAGAATTAACCATGGAAACTTTATAAGTTGTTCCCAAGGAAGTATGATATTCAATTGAAAAGAAATGTTAAAGATGTTAAGATTTTAATGCATATAAATAATAGAATTGAACTGGAATGAATGTGTGCTTTATTTGCATATGTATATAATTTTTTCTTTTTAAGAATATAGTGTCTATTTTAAAAATGTACCAAGCAGAATCCGATTGGAAGTTATGTATTATATTGAATGCTATAATCTTAAAGCTATACATTGAAGTTTAAATAAGAGTTTGAATGAATAAAATTAAAGGATATAAAGGCGTCATACTCTAATTGGTAACTACAGGGAAAAATTTGCTTAATAAGAAAAGATAATATGAAATTGCAACAGGACAGACAAAAGTATAAATATAATGGTTTGATTTGAATTGAGATGAGATAATTAAAACAAAGTTGAGAAAATTAAAAGAGGGGGAAAACTATCTAGAAAATATAAAATGGTAATAAGATATGGAATAGAATATAAAAATGAGCATGAAATTGAGTTTTGTGTCTGTATGAAGAAGTGATAACCTGGGACCATGCTATTTTCAAAAAAAAAAAAAAAAAGGCTGTAACAAGATGTTCAAAGCATGCTGGATTTTTGAAAGAGAACAAAACTCGCTGAATTAAAACACTTTAACTACAATCAATATGTCTCTGAATAAGATTGTTTTCCAATAGTTTCCTAAAGTTCTTCAAGTTGAGCAGTAGTAAAAATACAGTCCAGAACTTTGGGTTAACCAATCCAATCTGTCCTTTACTTTTAAAGTTACTTCTAGTTGCAGTATCTTTTTTTTTTAAAACTAAATCTGACATTCACTCTAGATCGTTAATCGCAGCTATTTTCCTTCTTTAAGTCCCACTTTCCAAGGAAAATTCCACTGCAGAAATTGGAGTGATTCTTATCAAGGCTAAGCATGCTGTTACAAGATCTTTCCTTTCTTTTTCACTTCTGTCTCAGCTGCCTTCCTGGCTTCGATTTAGCCATGCTGGCAGTTCTCTTTTTAGTTCAGATGAAGGGGTTTTCTTCGGGTCAGTCGAGGAGACTGTCCTCTCCTCGCGACCACCAAAGCATTCCTCTGCCTTTACTACCCGTCCAAGGTGACTTTCGACTCCTAAAGCCCCTGTCACACTGAACCAACGGATGCAAAGAGGATGTAAAACGGACAAAAAAGCTTGCCATCCATTGGAAAATGCTATGCATCCATTGTGTACTCACTGCATACGTCTTTCATACGCTCTATCCATCAAACATCCGTCTACTGCTATTTCATCCACTCAAAAAGTTTTGAGCTTCACAAAACTTTTTGAGCAGATGAACTTTCCGCCGCGTACGATCTACATCCGTGACACAAACGTTCTACGTCCGTTGTCATCTATTACAGGTCCGATGTATCCTCTCAGCATCCTCTGGACATCTGCGCAACTCACATCTGCTCCAGCGGAAAGAAGAAAGAGGGAGGAAGCGAAAGGTACGCAGAACTCCACACAGAGTTAGTAGCATGGACATAGAAAGGTTGAAAGCAGATGCAGCTTGGATATAAAGCATTAAAACGGAAAAAACATTCGTATATGGGAAGTATCTCGGATATTTAGGATGTCTGGAGGATGCCTAGAGGAAGCGGAAGGACACCTAGCAGAAAAATGACATTTCCTATAAAAAGGGGGAGGAAATCACCTGGATCTCACTTTCAGTCCAGCAGCCCTGCTGTGCAGACCTCTTCAACCTTCATCTTGCTCTTCCACATCATCCATTGATCTCCACCATGGATCATCGCACACTCCTTTTGGTAGTCGCCATCATTCAACACCAAAACCAAGCCCTCTTCAGACTGTTTCACCTTTTCTACGCAAAGAGAAGGAGACGTCCAAGAACTGTTTGGGTCCGACATTGGATTGGGAGAAGAGTGGAGTTTGGACTGTATGACAAGCTGATGGTGGAGCTGAGGAATGAAGACACTCGTGCATTCCAGCACTTCATGAGGATGCCACCAGCCATGTTTGAAGAAGTTGTGGAACGTCTGAGACCCAGGTTGACCAAGGCAAACACCAACTTCCGGCCCAGCCTGGACCCTGGACTGAAGGTGGCACTGACTCTGGCCTCTGGGACTACATACAGAAACATGCAGTATGCCTGGAGGGTGCCACACAACACCATCAGCATTGTGGTCAGAGAAGTGGTGCAGGCCATCATTGAAGAATACGTGGAGGAGCTCCTCCAGTGCCCCACCACTGAAGAAGGCTGGAGGAAAGTTGCAGTGCAGTGGTATCAGAGGTGGAACTTCCCCCACATCGTTGGAGCTATAGATGGGAAGCACGCGGCCTGCAAAGCTACACCCAACTCAGGGTCCAATTATTTCAACTACAAGGGCTTCTTCAGCATCATCCTCTTTGCCATGGTCGATGCTGACTACAAGTTCATGTAAATCGATGCTTCAGGCAACGGGTCAGCTTCAGATGCCCAAATATACAACACCAGTGACCTCAAGGGTGGGCTGGAATGCAACCTCATCATGGGTTACCCAGATCCAGACCCCCTGCCCAACGGCATGCAATATATGCCATACATCATCGTGGGTGATGATGCCTTCTCCCTCAGAACCTACCTCATGAAGCCCTACAGTTCCAGACGCCTCACCCGTGAAGAGAGGATCGTCAATTACAGGCTATCCAGGACAAGACGGGTGGTGGAGAACGCCTTTGGCATCCTGGCCAACAGATTCCACCTACTTCTCACCACCATGCAGCATCGCCCACAGACCGTGAGGAGCATTGTGGAAGCTTGCTGCATCCTGCACAATCTCATGCGCACCCACTATCCAGTGTTGCAGAACAGGCTTGTGGACTGTCAACAAGGCAATGGGGACATGGAGCCTGGGGAATGGAGGCAAGGACAAAACCTGATAGACACTGTGGATGTGCCAGGCCCCAACAGAGCTTCACATGGAGGGAAGAAGTAGAGCAACCTCTTGAAACACTGGTGCAACTCCCCAGCTGGAGCAGTGGAGTGGCAAGACAGGATGGTAGATGCTTAATGGATGCTTCCTTCAGCCTGTCTCATCACACTGATGAGATTGTGCCATGTATGTTGAGTGGCCCTACAATGGACAGGGCATTTAATAAAGAATTTTGTTTATGTTGAAATGTGGGCATCAATGATTAAATTGTTATTGATAATAAAGGGCCATATGTGTGGCAGCTGGGAGGGTGGACCATACAGTCCCACTATGCTTGCACTGGAGGTTTATCTATCCCACAACTATCCTTATCCCACAGCTATTCTTACCCATCCCACAACTATCCATCCCACAGTTTCCTTACCAATCCCACAAGCATATAAAGGCTTAACCCTTTTTTCAAAGTTTTCCCCAACACTTTATTAAGTAAAAAAAATGAACCAAGTGTGTGAAGCAAAGATAATCTTTATTAATAACAAACTTTATGACTTTATTAAAAAGCAAAATGACCCAAGTAAAGTGTCTTTAAGCAAAAATAAGGTGATGTAAAGGGGCCAGGGACTGTGGAGGTAGCTGTTGGTGGAGTGCTGGTCTGAGGCGCCATTGGGGTGCCTGGTCCCGAGAGTACAATAGGAGATGGTGTGTGCAAGAAGCTCTCAGAGAGCTGACTCAGTCCCATGAGGTTGAGAGGCACTTCCTGAATGACCTGGGATGTGAGGCCCAACACTGATGACAGATGTTCTGAGGAAGGGCTTGGCTGTGGGGTGGAGGAAGGAGGAGTGTAGTGGGGCTGTCTGGTCTGCAGCTGGGTCAGCTGAGGTGTCTGTGGTGTCTGTGGCATCCGAGGAACCTGGGTCTGGACTGGGAAGGGCTGCCTCTGCTGTGGGAAGTCCTGGTAGTGGTAGGCTTGGTAGGCAAGGGGCTGCTGAAATCTGTGGAAGGGCTGTGACATCAGCTGGGGTGGAGGAGCAGACCTGGAGTGGGTAGGAGCAGGTTCAGCTTGGCCTGGAGGGTGGTGCAGAAGAGCTATGATCCTCTCCATCACCTGGTACTGGGCCTCGGGCATGTCCATGAGTGTCTGGCTCATGTACGTGATGAAGGGCTTGAGGTTGGAGGATGGTATGTCAAAGTGGACCAGCTGGGAGAGGAGATCTGTGCTGGCTTTTATTGTGTCCCTGATCCCCAAGAGGACAGTGTGGCTCTGTCCCTCCGGTCTGTTTCTCTTCCTGCTTTCTGTGGAGGTGGAGCTTGGGGTGGGTGTGGGTTGGCCTCTGGTGGCTGCCTCTTCTTGCTCCATCTGAGACTGGGGATCCTCCACGTCCTCTGGCACGGGGGGTGCAGTTTTGAGGGGGGGTTCTGTCGTGGACACGGTAGCCTGGACACGGTAGCTGTCTCCTGGCTGGAAGAGGAGTGGCTCTCTGTGGGCTGTCTGAGGGAGAGGGTTGACAGAGGGGCTGCTCCTCAGTGGCGGATCTCACCCTGCAGGATGCTGCAACTGGCCATGACATAGGTCTCCTGGTCAGTTAGCTTGACAGCGGCCTGCCTGGATCTCTTCAGGTGCAGCTTGCCATACCAGGTGTGCATATGCTTCCACCACCCGAGGAGGACATCTTATGTGTACCCCAGGCTCTCCGCCTTCTCTCTCCACACTGCCTGCTTCCTCTTGGTGCCGCAATAGAGGCTGTGGCCCTTCCTCCACAGGTACTCGTTCTCCCTCAGCCATTCCAGCACCTCCTCCTCATGGTCCTCGGAAATGGAGTACTGTTTCCTCTCCCCTTTCTCCTTGCCTTGCCTCTTCTGGCAGGGGCTTCAGGGCCTTCAGCATCGGGGCTTTGAGGGCCTTGGGGCTGGTCCACCACAGCAGCAGCAGCAGGAGAAGCAGCAGCACCAGCAGGAGAAGCATCAGCACCCGCAGCAGCAGGAACAACACCAGCAGCAGCACCAGCAGGAGAAGCACCAGCAGCAGCAACACCAGGAGCACCACCACCAGCAACAGCAGCACCAGCAGCTTCAGAGTCAGTGCCAGGGGGTGGGATGATGTTCTGTCCTTCTTGCCAGGGCTAGCAGGAGTGGGCACAGGCTTCCTCTTCTTCCCCATGTTGTTCTCTCAAGATGTTTCTGGCAGCAGGTCTTTCCTCTGAATGGTGACCTGCTTGCGAGCTGCATCCTTTTATATCCGCGGAGCTTACACAATTCATCCTCCCTGCATGCGCAGTGAACACTTTGCATCCGCTATGCATCCTATACGCGTCCGTGATGCATCCGCGTCATCCGCTATGCATCCGTGTCATCCGCTATGCATCCATTCCTTCCGCTATGCATCCGCTTCACTGTTCTCCCCCCGGAAGCCCTGCGGATGTGTCATCTGCTTCCATCCGCTTTCATCCGCTAGGCTTCCTACGAATGTCCACTTTACATCCCCGCTACATCCTCTCCACGTCCGTTCCTTTCCGTTGTTGTCTGCTCTGTTTATGCAAATTTGGGGCACTTTTGATAGCGGATAACAACGGATGGAAAATTTGCTCATCCGCTGTGTCCTTTTTACATACGTTTTGCATCCATCGGTCAGTGTGACCTAGCCTTAAGAGCCTCAGGGCTTTCTCCTCCCTCCTTATTTCTCCCTGACAGCTGTCTGATGTGACTCCGGGGAAAAACTGTGTGGGGGATATTAATGGAAACACGTTGTGTGGCATGGAAGATACTTCTATCAGCTGTGTGAGGGATTTAAAAGAAGATACGTTGTTTGCACTCTGCTGACTCCAAGTGATCCAGTTCAAGAGCTCCACCAGTGTGGTTAATAGGGCTCTATGGAAAGAGCTTCACTTCTCTGAGGAAGGAGAGGAGGGCTCCAGATCAGTTAGCAGGAGCTCCGCTAGCATTATTACGGCTCCATGGCTTCAGAATCTAGTGTTTTGGGCTTGTTTTTTAGGCTCTGGTTTACTCATGGTTACTCGTGCAGGCGGCAGCTTTAAAAGTGATTTCTGGTACAGGTTGTGGCTTTATAGCTTTATAATTGGTGGCTTTATAATTGAATTGTACCAATTTACTGTGGAGTTGCTATAGTTGGAATAAATATGATTTTCTTCTAACTCTTTTAGAGCAACATCAACAGAAGCAGAACAAATACTCCTTTTGCCTTGATTCAAACACTAGAAAATGTCCAGACTATCTCAGGATTCGGGATTATCATCTTTAGTCCAACAATACAAACTGTTGACTGGAAACTATCTGTGTTTATGATGTTTACTGGTGTGGCATTTAAAAGCAACATCTCCTGCAATTACAAGCCCTTCTGATTTACTATCTTGAGCTTACAAAATAATTTTAGAATCTTGTATATCTTAAATATTGTTTTCTTGCAGTTTTCTAAATTGCCCTTTATTTGTTTTGGGGACAGTTGTATTCATTCTAGCTATTAAGCATGGGACTTCCCACTTCTCTAAGCATGATTTTCTATGTTGAAATCATGGAAATGTTTATTTGTGGGGAAATTTTAACTTTTATTTTGTAGAGTGTCAGTTGTTCCCCTCAGATGAAGACAGATTTTTTTTTATACAATGTTGTTTTTAAAAAAAAACAAAAAAAACCTGTTGCCCAAAGTCATTCTGGAGTTGGACATCCTAGAAATCTAATAAATAAATCAATAAAATGTTCCAGTAATGAGTGAGGGCTAGGTCACATGTTATCTAGCAGCTCTAATAACTATCCAGACATCTCATCTTTCCTATCATCTCATGGACCACAGTATCTCTATTTGTATGTTTCCAGTATGAGCCAGGAGGCAGCACAGCAATTCCTCCAAAGGCCATAGTCATGAAGCACTCAGTCATTCTTCTTGAGTGCCACATCTGATACATAATAGATACAGATACAGATAATCAGAGTTGGAAGGTACCTTGTAGGTCATCTAGTCCAACCTCCTGTCCAGTCCAACCCCCTGCCCAAGCGGGAGACCCTCCACCATTTCTGACAAATGGCAGTCCAATCTCTTCTTGAAAGTCTCAACTGATGACACTTCCACAACTTCCGAGGGTAAGCTATTCCATTGGTTGATTGTTCTCACTGTCAGAAAGTTTCTCCTTATTTCCAGGTTAAATCTCTCCTTGTTCAGTTTCCATCCATTATTCCCTGTCTGGCCTATAGGAGCTTTAGAAAATAGTTTGACCCTTTCCTCCCTGTGGCAGCTAATACTAGTGGACAGTGCTGAACTCAAAATCAAGCCCTTTCAGAAAGTATTATTGGATTCAGTGAGTGACAGATCTGTCCTCAACTCAGAATGACATTGGTTGCCTTAATTACAGTCGTTTGGATGGGCAATAATATGAAGGCCTCTCACACATCCAATAGATAATTCAGCTGTTCTTAAAAGGAGGATGTGCTCAGAATGAGTTACTCAGAATTTTGGGGTTGTTCCTAAAAGACAAATTGAAATGTGATAGGTCTTCATTGGCTAAGAGTTTCAGTTCACTTGAGAGATATTAGTGTTACTGTCACCAGAAGAGGTATCCAACAAGGAGTCAATATGGGGCTTTAGGAAAAGAAAGTCAGTAATCTTCTCTTTATACAAATTGGCTCGCCTGTCCCAGCCCTCTTTCTTTTGACCAGGCCCTATGTCATGTGATGGAGGTAGCTTCTATGCCTGCTAATTCTGTTTTTGATTTTTCCAGCAATTAGTCACTTTGCTATTACACTGAAAGGTACTCTACAAAAGATAAAATGGATTATTTGGGGAGGATTGAGTTATTCTAACGTTTAAATGAAGAAACAGGAAGGTCTGCTGTTTTTATTAAACCTATTTTTAATTTTAACTAATGGTTCCCCTTCATTCATGCCTCATTTTCTTGTTCATGCTGCCTGAAAAATGAAGTTCTCCATAATGGACAAATGCAGAAGTAAGTGATTGCTTAAGTCACATTTTAAAGCCCATGTCACACTGCACCAACAGATGCAAAGAGGATGTAAAACGGACAAAAAAGCTTGCCATCCGTTGGTTAATGCGATGTACTCACTGCCTCCATATTGCTTCCTCTCTATCCGTCCAGCATCCGTTTATTGATGTTTCATCCGCTCAGAAAGTTTTGAGCTGCACAAAACTTTTGCGCGGAAAATGTATCCAATTTGTCCGTTCTGCATCCGCTATGCATCCGCTATGCATCCGTTCTGCATCCGTTACGCATCCGCTATATCTGCTAGGCATCCGTTCCGCATCCGCGCAACTCGCATCCGCTCGGACGCAGGGAGGAAGCGGAACGGATGCAGAACGGATGCAGCACGGAAACAAAGCCTTTAAAATGGAAAAAACGTCTGCAGAGGGGACCTATCTCGGATATTAAGGATGTCTACAGGTTGCCTAGAGGATGCCTAGAGGATGCAAAGGGACACCTATACTGCCTATAAAAAGGGGGAGCAACACATCTGGATCTCACTTTAAGAACAGCAGCCCTGCGGTGCAGACCGCTGCAGCCTTCATCTGCCTCTTGCTCTTCCATAGCATCTAGTCATGTCCACCGTGGATCGTAACACAGTCCTTTTGGCAGCCACCATCCTTCTGCAACAGTGCGAAGCCATCTACAGGCTCTGTGAACTCTATTATGGGAAGAAAAAGGGGCGGCCAAGAAGCCTCTGGGTACGAAGATGGTTTGCCAGAAGAGCAGAGGACGGACTGTACAACAAGCTGATGGTGGAGCACAGGAACGAAGACACTCGGGCATTCCAGAACTTCATGAGGATGCCTCCAGCCATGTTTGATGAACTTGTGCAGTGGCTGACACCCAGGTTGACCAAGGCAAACACCAACTTCCAGCCCAGCCTGGACCCTGGGCTCAAGGTGGCACTCACTCTGCACCACCTGGCCTCAGGGACCACCTACAGCAGCATGCAGTACGGCTGGAGGGTGCCACCCAACACCATCAGCACTGTGGTCAGAAAAATGGTGCAGGCCATCATCGAAGAATACAAGGAGGAGCTCCTCCAATGCCCCTCCACTGAAGAAGGATGGAAGAAAGTTGCAGTGCAGTGGTATCAGAGGTGGAACTTCCCCCACACCGTTGGAGCCATAGATGGCAAGCACGTTGCCTGCAAAGCTCCAGCCAAGTCGGGGTCCACTTATTTCAATTATAAGGGCTTCTTCAGTATCATCCTCTTCGCTATGGTCGATGCTGACTACAAGTTCATGTACATCGATGCTTCAGGCAACGGCTCATCTTCAGATGCCCTGGTATACAACACCAGTCACCTCAAGGAGAAGCTGGAATGCAACCTCATTGTGGGCTTCCCAGATCCAGAACCCCTGCCCAATGACACACAAGATGTGCCCTACTTCATTGTGGGGGATGACGCCTTCTCCCTCAGAACCTACCTCATGAAGCCCTATACCTCCAGATGCCTCACCCGTGAAGAGAGGATCTTCAACTACAGGCTGTCCAGGGCAAGACGGGTGGTGGAGAATGCCTTTGGCATCCTGGCCAACAGGTTCCAGGTACTTCTCACCACCATGCAGCATCGCCCAGAGACAGTGAGGAACATCGTGGAAGCTTGCTGCATCCTGCACAATCTCATGCGCACCCGCTACCCAGTGTTGCAGTACAGGCTCATTGACCTCCAACAAGGCAATGGGGACATGGAGCCTGGGGAATGGAGGCAAGGGCGAAACCTGATAGACACTCTGGATGTGCAAGGCCCCAACAGAGCTTCACGTGAAGGGAAGAAGCAGCGCAACCTCCTGAAACACTGGTGCAACTCCCCAGCTGGAGCAGTGGTGTGGCAAGACAGGATGATAGATGATTAATGGATGCTTCCTTCAGCCTGTCTCATCACATGGATGAGATTGGGCCATGTGTGTTGGGTGGGCCTACAATGAACAGGGCATTTAATAAAAAGTTGTGTTTATGTTGACATGTGTGGATGATTGATTACATTATTATTGATAATAAAGGGCCATAGGTGTGGCACCTGGGAGGGTGGACCATACAGTCCCACTATACTTGCACTGGAGGTTTATCTATCCCACAGCTATTACCCATCCCAAAGGTATCCCTGCCCAACCCACTGCTATCTTAACCCATCCCACAAGCATGCAAAGGCTTAAACCATTTTTAAAAGTTTCCACCAAGACTTTATTAAAAAAAAGAAATGAAGCAAGTGTATGAATTAAAAATAGACTTTATTAACAAGAAGCTATAAAACAAAAATGAGTCTCTGGCACTCCTCTTGGTCGCTCAGTCTCAGGGGTGAAGGGTCCAGGTGCTGTGGAGGTGGCTGGTGCTGGAGTGCTTGTCATCAGCTCCTCCAAAAGCAGAAGCAGCAGAAGCCCCAACCCCAGAAGAGCGGGCCCGTGCTGCAGAAGCCCCAGCAGAACCAGAGTGAGGGCCAGGGGGCGGGATGGTAACCCTGTCCTTCTTACAAGGGCTGGCAGCAGATGGCTGAGGCTTGCTGTGTTTCAGCATGGTTGTGGGGTTGCTGGCTGGCAGGCAGGCTGGCAGGAACCAAGGCTGGCAGGAAGGCTGGCAGGGAGGCAGCACTAAGGCTGGCAGGCAGGCATGCACCAAGGCTGGCAGGAAGGCTGGCAGGCATGCAGGCAGGCAGGCACCAAGGCTGGCAGGAAGACTGGCACCAAGGCTGGCAGGAAGGCTGGCAGGGAGGCAGGCACCAAGGCTGGAAGGAAGGCTGGCAGGCAGACTGGCTGGCAGCAAGGCTGGCAGGCAGGCAGACAGCAAGGCTGGCAGCAAGGCTGGCAGCAAGGCTGGCAGGCAGACAGACAGCAAGGCTGGCAGGGAGGCTGGTAGGGAGGCTGGCAGCAAGGCTGGCAGCAAGGCTTGCAGGCAGACATGCAGGCAGGACAGGTAAGGCAATCAATGTGTCTGGAAGCAGGTCTTTCCTCTGAATGGCAACCTGCTTCCGAGCTGATTCCGTTATATCCGCGGGGCTGACGCAATTCATTCTCCCCGCATGCGCAAGTAACACTCGGCATCCGCTAGGCTTCCGCTGTGCATCCGTTAGGCTTCCACTGTGCATCCGCTTCATCCGTTCAGCGTCCGCTCTGCATCTGCTATATCCGTTCCACGTCCGCTTTGCTGCGCCCCCCCGGAAGCCTAGCGGATGTGCCATCCGCTCCCATCCACTTCCATCCGCTGAGCTTCCATTCCGCATCCGCTTTCCATCCGCCCTGCGTCCTCCCCGCGTCCGTGTTATCCGCTCCGGTTATGCAAATTTTTGCCCCTTCTGAGAGCGGATAACAACGGATGGAACATTTTTCTCATCCGTTGTGTCCGTTTTGCATCCATTGGGCAGTGTGACAGGGCCTTAAAACTTTAGCAATAGGTTTAAAGCATTCATTTCAGCAAGATGCATACTTTTGAAAGATGAGTGGGGAACTGGAGTTATAAAATTGGCAAGATCATTACAACATCCCACTCATTTACTGTTGTTGCAGAGTTGCAGAGCATTCAGTTTTCATCTCAGAACACTCCTGGGTAAGCTGACATTTAAAAGCTATTGCATTGAAAACAGTTTGCTCAAACTTATTCAGCTGTCAATAAAATAATAAACAAAGAGAGTCTACCAAAAATGTACAAAGATGCTTTATTGAAGTATGAAATGGAAACGGGAAACCATGAGGCTGGACTATGTATATTTATGTTAAATTGTTTTTAATAATTATTTAAGACTTCTTTTTAAAAAATTGTTTTATTGTACACCATCCAGATTTATATTCACAAGACATAAATTTAATAGATCAAATAAAATTAGAACTAATGGGGTAAAAGATGTCTTTTGTTTTTAAGTGGGAGTCAGAAGTTAGACATCCTTAGGATTGCCTTGTCAATCAGAAGTGTTTGTTTTTCTCTGCAATATTTACTTCTGGAAAAGTGCAAATTACCATAGAAAAGGTCAGTCAACTACTTTTTAATGAGAAAAATAGACTTTTCAGAGGGGACCGAAATATTACATTCTCAAACTCAATGTTCTGCAAATCACAAAATGTGAGCTGATTTTGGTGAGATTTACTCTCATATAAATCCGCAATTGGAAAGTAGCCATGGGTTGGGGTGGGATGCTCCCGGTTTTGCCCGGTTTTATAGATCCTGTAGCCGTAAAGAGCAGCTGACACTGAACTGGTTGGGTATTTGGCCTACCCACCTGCCCGAGCTCTAGACTGTCCTTTATTCCCTGCTTTCCCTCCTTAACCATGGCACAGCTGAGGTTGAAAAAGCAGGAAACAAAAGGATTTTCAAACTCTGTCCAACGGACTGCAGTGCTTGTCAGCTATTCAGGCAGCCAGCTGATGATTTCTTGCAAACACTGCACACACAATGGTCCCCAGTTCGGAGAACTGGCAAATTGCTCCACTGGCTGGCCCCTCCCCTCCCCGCCCACTCACTCCTTACCTGGCATGTAAGCCATCCAACTTGCCTGTTTGGGAAGTTGCTATTTTTCCTTCCCCCCCCCCCAACCATGTTCTGCTCTGCCAGGAGATTTCGATTAGCCAGAAAGCAGGAAATCATTGGATTTCTTGTTTTCTAGCTAATCAAAAAGCAGAACTGAACCTTCCTTAGGACTGACGCTTTTCAATGCAGACTCAAGTAGCCAATTGCAAATAGATAGATTTCTAAATTAATCTGTGATTCTCTTAGCAACTCAATTTGCCTGCCTGCTTTGGAGTAAAAGTTGCTCTTTTTTATAAAAAAAAATCAATATTTATATTCATGTTGTGAGTTAATTTATGAGTTTGCTTGCAAGCAAATTTTATGTGACAGACTCAGATAGCCGATTGCAGATAGATAGATCTCTAAGTGATTCTGTGAGCAACTCAATCTGCCTGCCTGCTCTGCCTGCTTTTGGATAAAAGTTGCTCTTTTTTAATAAAAAAGATCAATATTTACATAAATATTTATAATATTTACATACAAGCAATGCCCACCCAGTCACATGCCCATTAAGCCACACCCACAAATTAGGCCACACCCACAGAACTGGTTGTTAAGAAATTTGAATCCCAGCCCTGGCCTTGGGCATTCACAGGAAGACAGGGAACACATCGCGAATTGTACATGACTACATACATACATCCTCCAGCATGGTTTATGTACTTGGATCAGACATGAGGACCAAGGGCATAATGGCAGCCTTTGAATGAAGATGTAAGCGGTGTGTGTCATTCTGGCAGCATTGTGTTTTGTGGTAGGTTTTGCTGCCTGGATCTACTGTGACACATCCACAAAGCCTTGATTTGTTCTGATTCCTCAGACATTGTATGCAATGCCAAAAGGCAAAGTATAAAACACTCCTGCTAAAATGCTAGTCTACCCTTCCTTGTAGCAACAAGTCGGTCAAATACTGTTTTCTCTCTCTCTTTTTGTTTGTACTTTACTTAATCCTCTACTTTACTTTGCATTTCTTGTTTCTTTTTCATATATGCCTTTTCAATAAAGGGTTATGACTAAGGCTAGGGTTTTCAAGACTCTCTTTCCATAAACAATTCTTGTCAATCTGCATAATGGTATTATATTCAGTGCCCAGGGAAAGCATATCGCATGTAAAAATAACACAGACATTTCATAATTTGCCTAAAATGTCTCATGTTCTGTAATTTCCTAAGCATTCTATACAATGCCAGATTTGCACTCATTGCTAGTAACAAATATACTATCTGGATTTTCAAATTGCAGTCAGCCAAAACCAAAATTATTATATGAACCCATCCAGTGAAACAAAATTGGGTAGATAATTTCCCCAAAGTATCAGAATTTTTTTAATTCACAGTGATCAAATTTCTCTTTCTTCCTGGAAGAGGCTGGGTTCTCTTGAATTGAACTGAATTTCTCAACCTCCCAAACAGAATAATCCATTAGTATGACAAAACCTCATGGTAATATTTTGAAGATTAAACTGATAATGAAATGGGATATCTCCCCATGCAACAGTTTTAAATTATTAACATAAGAAAGTATAGCAGTACTTTCTCAGTCATGAGAAAAAATTCCATGACCTAAGATAGTGAAAGTCCATTTTCTCCAGTATTCAGATGTACTGAACTATAGTTTCTGGAACTGGTTTGGACAAAAATGTACTTCTGTAAGCAATATATATGCAGTAAAAGTAATAACTTGATACAGGATGCTGTGAAGTATAATATAACTTGATATATTTTGTCGCAAATATGAAAAAATAAAGATTTATCTCTATCTCTGTAGAATTCTTATACTTTTTAAATTCTTGATAATTTCTCATAATGAAGAGAAGCATATTTGTTTTGGCTGACCTTTCCCCACCCCCCACTATCTTTCATCAAGTTTCAACAGCAATGCATGTTGCATGTTGAATAATGCATGTTCTTCCTGGGCTTGAAACAGGGGTGGGATTCAAAAATTTTAACAACTGGTTCTGTGGACGTTGTTTAGGTAATGGGCATGGCTTGGTGGCTATGTGAATGGGTGGACGTGGCTTGGTGGTCATGTTATTGGCTGGGCGTGGCCAACTCAATATCACTCACATCGAGGCATGCATCTCCTCGCCTGGCCTCTCATGACTGTGGGGGTGCTGCAACAGTCATAAGTGTGAAAAATGGTCATAAGTCAGTTTTTTTCAGTGCCATTGTAACTTTGAATGGTCACTCCACACAAGCAAAGTACCAGCAAAGGAGAGGAAAAAAATTCCAGAGATGTTCCTGAGACAGGAAGTCTAGTCCTGCCAAGAATGTAGTAAGGGTTAAGCCCCGGTCCCACTGCACTTACGGATGCAGAGGATGTAAAACATTCAAAAAAGCTTGGCATCCGTTGGAAAACGCTATGTATCCGTTGTGTACTCACTGCTTACATATTTCATACGCTCTATCCCTCGAGCACCTGTCCACTGAGATTTCATCCGCGCAAGAAGTTTTGAGCTGCACAAAACTTTGTGAGCAGATAAAATTTCCGCTGAGTACGATGTACATCCGCGACATATACAGGCAACAAACGTTCTATGTCCGTTATCATCTGTTAAACGTCCACTGTATCCTCTTTGCATCCTCTGGGCATCCCCTCAACTCACATCCGCTGCAGCTGAAAACGGAAAGGGGGAGGAAACAAAAGGTAGATGGAACGTCTGCACAGCATTAGTAGCACAGAAATAGAAAGGATGTAAGCATATGAATCTCGTATATAAAGGATTAAAATGGAAAAAAC
Organism: Laticauda colubrina; assembly: GCA_015471245.1. Taxonomy (NCBI): domain Eukaryota; kingdom Metazoa; phylum Chordata; class Lepidosauria; order Squamata; family Elapidae; genus Laticauda; species Laticauda colubrina. The sequence continues at coordinate 20,109,017 of BLBF01000032.1, forward strand.
ATTTGTATAAGGGACGTATCTCAGATATTTAGGATGTCTGGAGGATGTCTAGAGGATGCAGAAGGACACCTAGCGGAAAACCTATATTTCCTATAAAAAGGGGGAGGAACTCACCTGGATCTCACTTTCAGTCCAGCAGCCCTGGTGTGCAGACCTCTTCAGCCTTGATCTTGCTCTTGCTCTTCCACAGTATCCAGTCATCTCCACCATGGATCGTCACACACTCCTTTTGGTAGCCGCCATCATTCTATAACACTGCGAAGCCCTCTATAGGCTCTTTCACCTGTTCTATGCAAGGAAAAGGAGGCATCCAAGAAGTGTGTGGGTCCAAAGATGGATCGCGAGAAGAACCTAGTACGGACTGTATGACAAGCTGATGGTGGAGCTGAGGAACGAAGACCCTCATGCATTCCAGCACTTCATGAGGATGCCATCAGCCATGTTTGACGAAGTTGTGGAGCGGCTGAGACCCAGGTTGACCAAGGCAAACACCAACTTCCAGCCCAGCCTGGACCCTGGGCTCAAGGTGGCACTCACTCTGCGCCACCTGGCCTCCGGGACCACATACAGGAACATGCAGTACGCCTGGAGGGTGCCACAAAACACCATCAGCATTGTGGTCAGAGAAGTGGTACAGGCCATCATCGAAGAATACCTGGAGAAGCTCCTCCAGTGCCCCTCCACTGAAGAAGGATGGAAGAAAGTTGCAGAGAAGTGGTATCAGAAGTGAAACTTCCCCCACACCGTTGGAGCCATAGATGGGAAGCACGTGGCCTGCAAAGCTCCAGTCAAGTCAGGGTCCAATTACTTCAATGACAAGGGCTCCTTCAGCATCATCCTATTTGCCATGGTTGATGCTGACTACAAGTTCATGTACATCGATGCTTCAGGCAACAGGTCAGCTTCAGATGGCCAGGTATACAATGCCAGTGACCTCAAGGAGGGTCTGGATCGCAACCTCATCATGGGCTTCCCAGATCCAGACACCCTGCCCAATGACACACAAGATGTGCCCTACTTCATCGTGGGGGGTGACGCCTTCTCCCTCAGAACCTACCTCATGAAGCCCTATACCTCCAGATGCCTCACCCATGAAGAGAGGATCTTCAACTACAGGCTGTCCAGGGCAAGACGGGTGGTGGAGAATGCCTTTGGCATCCTGGCCAACAGGTTCCAGGTACTTCTCACCACCATGCAGCATCGCCCAGAGACAGTGAGGAACATCGTGGAAGCTTGCTGCATCCTGCACAATCTCATGCGCACCCGCTACCCAGTGTTGCAGAACAGGCTTGTGGACCACCCACAAGGCAATGGGGACATAGAACCTGGTGAATGGAGGTAAGGAGTAAACCTGATAGATGTGTCATGCCCCAACAGAGCTTCATGTGAACAGAAGCAGCAGCGCAACCTCCTGAAACACTGGTGCAACTCCCCAGCTGGAGCAGTGGAGTGGCAAGACAGGATGGTAGATGCTTAATGGATGCTTCCTTCAGCCTGTCTCATCACACTGATGAGATTGTGCCATGTATGTTGAGTGGCCCTACAATGAACAGGGCATTTAATAAAGAGTTGTGTTTATGTTGAAATGTGTTGATGAATGATTAAATTGTTATTGATAATAAAGGGCCATAGGTGTGGCACCTGGGAGGGTGGACCATACAGTCCCACTATACTTGCACTGGAGGTTTATCTATCCCACTGCTATCCTTACCCATCCCACAGCTATTACCCATCCCACACGTATCCCTGCCCATCCCAGTGCTATCCTTACCCATTCCACAAGCATGCAAAGGCTTAAACCATTTCTAAAAGTTTCCACCAAGACTTTATTTACTAAAAGAACTGAACCAAGTGTGTGAAACTTTATTAATAACAAACTGTAAAAGCAAAATGACCCAAGTAAAGTGTCCCAAGCAAAGATAAAGTCAACAGGTAGCAACTCAGTCTCTGGCACTCTTCTCAGTCACTCTAAGGTGTGCCCATGGTCTCAGGGGTGAAGGGTCCAGGTGCTGTGGAGGTGGCAGTGGCTGGAATGCTGGTCTGAGGTGCCATTGGGGTGCCTGGCCCCGAGAGGACAACAGGAGATGGTGTGTGGAAGAAGCTCTCAGAGACCTGGCTCAGTCCCGTGATGTTGAGAGCTCCTTCCTCCATGACATGGGGTGTCAGTCCCAAGACCGATGACAGATGTTCTGAGGCCGGGGTTGGCTGTGGGGTGGAGGAAGGAGGAGTGTAGTGGGGTTGTCTGGTCTGCAGGTGAGCGAGGTGAGGCGTCAGTGGCATCTGTGGCGTCAGTGGCATCTGTGGCGTCGGTGGCATCTGTGGCATCAGTGGCATTGGTGGCATTGGTGGTATCGGTGGCATCGGTGGCACCTGTGGTGTGCGATGTACCTGTGCCTTGACTGGGAAGGACTGCCTGTGCTGCTGGAACTCCTGGTATCCGTAGCCTTGGTAGGTGAGGGGCTGTTGAAAGCATTGGAAGGGCTGTGACATACCTGGGGTGGAGGAGCAGACCTGGACTGGGTCAGAGCAGATTCAGCTGTGCCTGGAGGGTGGTGCAGAAGACCTGTGATCCTCTCCTTGATCACCTGGTACTGGGATTCGGGCATTTCCATGACGGTCTGGTTTACGTAGGTGAGGAAGGGCTTTCTGTTAGAGGATGGTATGTCAAACTGTACCAGCTGAGAGAGGAGATCTACGCTGCTCTTGATGGTGTCCCTGATCTCCAGCAGGACAGTGTGGCTTTGTCTCTCTGGTCTGCCTCTCTGCCTGCTTTCTGTGGAGGTGGAACTGGGGGTGGGGGTGGGTTGGTGTCTGGTGGCAGCAGCCTCTTCTTGCTCCCACTGCATCAGGGGGTCCTCCATGTGCTCTGCCATGGGGACTACAGTTGTCGGGGGGGTCTCCATCGTGGGGCACTCCAAAGATACCTGCCTGGACACAGGAACTGACTCTTGGCCAGAAGAGGATGGCTCTCTGTGGGCTGCCTGAGAGAGAGGGTTGACAGAGGGTATGCTCCTCGGTGGTCGATCTCACCTTCCAAGAAGCTGCACTTGGCCATCATGTAGGTCTCCCGGTCGGTGCGCTTGACCGCGGCCTGGCCAGACTTCTTCAGGTGCAGCTTTCTATACCAGGTGTGCATGTGCTTCCACCAACCCAGGAGGACATCCGAAGTGTAGCCCAGGCTCTCCGCCTTCTCTCTCCAAGCCGCCTGCTTCTGCTTGGTGTCTCGATAGAGACTGTGTCCCTTCCTCCAGAGATACTCGTTCTCCCTCAGGCATTCGAGCACCTCCTCCTCATGTTCCTCTGCAGTGGAGTACTGTCTCCTCTCACCCTTTTCTTTTGAATGCCTCTTCCTCCCTCTGGCAGGGCCTTCTGGGCCCTCATCAGCAGGGCTTTGAGGTTCTAGGGGCTGCTCCACCACAGCAGCACCAGCAGCACCAGCAGCTGCAGCAGCAGCACCAGCAGCACCAGCAGCACCAGCAGGACCACCACCACCAGCAGCACCAGCAGAACCAGCAGCAGCACCAGCAGAGTCAGCACCAGTAGAAGCACCAGCACCAGCAGAAGCCCCAGCACCAGAAGCACCAGCACCAGGAGCAGCACCAGCAGCAGAAGCCCCAGCAGAAGCAGAGTCAGCGCCAGGGGGTGGGATGATGATCCTGTCCTTCTTGCCAGGGCTGGCAGGAGTAGGCACAGGCTTTCTCTTCTTCCCCTTGGTTGTTGGCTGAAGATGTGTCTGGCAGCAGGTCTTTCCTCTGAATGGTGACCTGCTTGCGAGCTGCTTCCCTTTATATCCACGGGGCTGATGCAATGCATCCTCCCCGCATGCGCAGTGAATGCTTTTCATCCGCTAGGCATCCGCTAGGCATCCGCTAGGTGTCTGTGATGCATCTACTTTATCCACTCGGCATCCGCTCTGCATCTGCTCCTTCCGTTGCGCATCCACTTCGCTGTTCTCCCACGGAAGCCCTGCGGATGTGTCATCCGCTTCCATCCACTTCCATCCGCTAGGCTTCCGTGGAGCATCTGCTAAACATCCTCGCTACGTCCTCCCCACGTCCGTTCCTTTCCATTGTTGTCCGTTCTCTTTATGCAAATTTGGGGCACTTTTGAGAGCGGATAACAACGGATGGAAAGTTTGCTCGTCTGCTGTGTCCTTTTTACATACGTTTTGCATCCGTCGGCTGATGTGACCTTGCCTTAAGGAACTGCCAGTTGAACAAAGTACAGTATAACAAGTTGGGGAAGGTTCTCTGAATTAAATCATATCTTTGCTAGTGTAAAGTAATCATTAAAGAGATTAAATAGCCCTCCATTGATAAATAATTGGAAAACAGCCATTAAGAAAATCATCTCTCAAATCCACATCAAACTCAATCCAGATCTTAAAACTTCAGTGTGTATTTATGACAGAACACATGATACCAGATATTAACACAAGCTAAATTCTTAATTAAGAAGATGAACATGTATATAAGCAGAATGTGCAAAAAGCACATAAAACAAGAAGAGTTCTGATCACCATAGTTCACCTTGATGAAGTGATGTTCTGGCAATTCAGCTTCTTGTATGTCCAAATATCAGTGAGAAGGGCAATTATGAGGCTCCCATTAAATATAGATCTGGTTAAAAATTTGAATTTCCAAGTGGATGTTTTCCAGACTGACCCAGAACACAACTGGCTAAATTTCTGTTTGTCTGAACACACTCAGTTCTTATGTGTGTCCCTTCTCACCTCTGTTTGTTAATAGTAAGAGGAGGAGGAGGAGGAAACAGTAAAAAAATAACAAGCTTGCTGGGTTGATAGAATCTGCTATCACAGCCTGACACATACTTTTGTAAGCTCCAGGAAGTCATCACACCAATGAAGGAAAACCTGTCAACCTGCAAAATTAATTTGTTGTTCCAGCTCTTTTCCAGCCTCTCACCACTGAGCCATCATCAATGGATAAGAAGTGAGATGAGGTACATAATGGCAGAAGTAGATAGAAGCTGGCTTGCTTAATATGAGATCATTTTTGTTTAATCCTATACACAATTATGGCAAAAGCAAGTGAACTAAAAGAGAAACCCAGGATATACTTTACCTGCTCACTGAAAGTTTATATCTTACTAGGTTGTGGAAGGTCATTCTTTCAAGCCAGGGGTGGGATTTTACAGTCTGCAACTATTCGCTAGAATTGGTTTTTAACATTCTAAGCAGTTAGGAGAACTGGTTATTAAAATAAATTACTGGCCTAATCCTATAAGGAAGGCAGGAAGGAAACATTCTGGTGTTGCTTACAGAAACTGCTTCTCCATTTAAGGCCTGGTCCCACTGGCCGACGGATGCAAAACATATGCATAAAGGACACAGCGGATGAGCAAAATTTCGGGGGTGGCTCCATCTGTTGTCATCCGCTCCAAAAAGTGCCAAAAAATTGCATGAACAGAATGGAAAAGAACGGATGTGGGTAGTATGTAGCAGGGATGTTAAGCGGATGTTCATAGGAAGCCTAGCGGATGACAGCAGATGGAAGCAGAGGGTTCCGGGGGAGAATCCAAAGGGGTTCCGGGGGAGAATTTCAAAGCAGACGTATAGCGGAAGGGGCGGATGCATAGTGGATGAAGCGGATGCATCATGGAAGCCTACAGGAAACAAAGCGGATGCCGCGTGGATGTATATCGGATGCAAAGCGTTCACTGTGCATGAGGGGAGTATGAATTGCGTCAGCTCCGCAGATATAAAAGGATGCAGCATGCATGCAGTAAGCATACAGGGGAAAGACGTGCTGTCACATACATCTAGCGGGAACACCATGGTTCGTCAGTCAGGCAAGAAGAGGAAGCCGGTGCCTACTCGTTCTAGCCCTGGCAAGAAGGCCAGAACCAGCATTCCACTCCCTGGCACTGACACTGAAGCTGCTGCTTCTGCTGCTGTGGTGGACCAGCCCCAAGGCCCTCAAAGCCCTGCTGCTGAAGGCCCTGCTGCTCAAGCCCCTGAAGGCCCTGCTGAAGCCCCTGCCAGAGGGAGGAAGAGGCAAGGAAAGCAGAAGGGAGAGAGGAAACAGTACACCGTTTACGAGGAGCATGAGGATGAGGTGCTGGAATGGCTGAGGGAGAACGAGTACCTCTGGAGAAAGGGCCACAGACTCTATCGCAACACCAAGAAGAAGCAGGCAGCTTGGAGAGACAAGGCAGAGAGCCTGGGGTACACTGCAGAAGTACTCCTTGGATGGTGGAAGCACATGCACACCTGGTATGGCAAGCTACACCTCAAGAAATCCGGACAGGCTGCTGTCAACCTCACTGACCCGGAGATGTACGTCATGGCCAAGTGCAGTTTCCTGGAGGGTGAGATCTGCCACCGAGGAGCAACCCTTTTGACACCTCTCTCCCTCAGACAACCCACAGACAGCCAGTCCTCTTCCAGCCAGGAGCCAGCTACCCTGTCCAGGCAGGTGTCTTCAGAGGGCCCCATGGCAGAGACCCCCCCCGACAGCTGCACTCCCCATGCTGGCAGACTTGGAGGATCCCATGGGGGGTGACGCCCTGCTGTCACAAATGGAGGAAGAATCAGCAGCCACCAGAGGCCAACCCACCCCCACCCCCAGCTCCAGAGGATGCAGGTAGAGAGGCAGGCTGGAGGGCCAGAACCAGTGTGCTGTTGGAGATCAGGGACACAATGAAGACCAGCACAGAACTTCTCTCTCAGCTGGTCCACTTGGACAGAGCATCCTCAGGCCAGAACACCTTCATCACCTACGTGAGCCAGACCCTGTGGGACCTGCCCGAGGCCCAGTACCAGGTGATGAAGCAGAAGATCACAGCACTTCTGCACAACCCTCAAGGCCCAGCTGCTCCTACCCAGTCCAGGTCTGCTCCTCCACCCCAGGCGATGTCACAGCCTTTCCACGGCTTTCAACAGCCCCTCGCCTACCAAGGCTACGACTACCAGGACTTCCCACAGCAAAAACAGATCTTTCCAGTCCAGGCCCAGGTTCATCACATGCCACAGAAGCCACTCCTCACCCAGCTGCAGACCATACAGCCCCACTACAGTCCTCCTTCCTCCACCCCACAGCAAAGCCCATCAACGGGTAATCTGTCATCAGTATTGGGCCTGACATCTCAAGTCCTTGATGAGGGGCCTCTCAACCTCACGGGACTGAGTCAGCTCTCGGACAGCTTCCTGAATGCACCATCTCCCGTTGTACCCTCAGGGCCAAGCACCTCAATGGTGCCTCAGACCAGAACTCAAGCCACAGCCACCTCCACAGTCCCTACCCGCTTAACAGCTGAAACCATGGACAGGACTCAGAGTGACTGAAAATAGTGTCAGAGACTGAGTTGTTTACTTGTTAAGTTTATCTTTGCTTAAGACACTTTACTTGGTTCATTTTGCTTTTTTAATAAAGTCATAAAGAAAGTTAATAAAGGTTATCTTTGCTTAACACACTTAATACAGTTTACTTGGTTCATTTTGCTTATTTAATAAAGTCATAAAGTTTACCTAAGAAAGTTAATAAAGGTTATCTTTGTTTAAGGTACTTGGTTCATTTTTTTTACTTAATAAGATGTTGGTGAAAACTTTGAAAAAATGGTTAAGCCTTTGCATGCTTGTGGGATAGATAAGAATAGTTGTGGGATAGATAAACCTCCAGTGCAAGTATAGTGGGACTGCATGGTCCACCCTCCCAGGTGCCACACCTATGGCCCTTTATTATCAATAACAATTTAATCATTCATCAACACATTTCAACATAAACACAACTCTTTATTAAATGCCCTGTTCATTGTAGGGCCACTCAACATACATGGCACAATCTCATCAGTGTGATGAGACAGGCTGAAAGAAGCATCCATTAAGCATCTACCATCCTGTCTTGCCACTCCAATGCTCCAGCTGGGGAGTTGCACCAGTGTCTCAGTAGGTTGCGCTGCTTCTTCCCTTCACGTGAAGCTCTGTTGGGGCCTTGTACATCCACAGTGTCTATCAGGTTTCATCCTTGCCTCCATTCACCAGGCTCCATGTCCCCATTCCCTTGTTAATGGTCAACAAGTCTGTTCTGCAACACTGGGTAGCGGGTGCGCATGAGATTGTGCAGGATGCAGCAAGCTTCCACGATGCTCCTCACAGTCTGTTGCTCATGCTGCATGGTGGTGAGAAGTACCTGGAACCTATTGGCCAGGATGCCAAAGGCATTCTCCACCACCCGTCTTGCCCTGGACAGTCTGTAGTTGAAGATCCTCTCTTCACGGGTGAGGTATCTTGAACTGTACGGCTTCATGAGGTAGGTTCTGAGGGAGAAGGCGTCATCACCAATGATGAAATAGGGTACATCTTGTGTGTCATTGGGTAGGGGGTCTAGATCTGGAAAACCCATGATGAGGTTGTGTTCCAGCCCATTCTTGAGGTCACTGGCATTGTATACCTGGCAATCTGAAGCTGACCCGTTGTCTGAGGCATCAATGTACATGAACTTGTAGTCAGCATCAACCATGGCAAAGAGGATGACACTGAAGAAGCCCTTGTAGTTGTAATAAGTGGCTGGAGTTGGCTGGAGCTTTGCAGGCCATGTGCTTTCCATCTATGGCTCCAACGGTGTGGGGAAAGTTCCACCTCTGATACCACTCTTCTGCAAGTTTTCTCCAGCCTTGTTCAGTGGTGGGGCACTTGAGGAACTCCTCCTTGTATTCTTCAATGATGGCCTGCACCACTTCTCTGACCACTTTGCTGATGCTGTTGTGTGGCACCCTCCACGCATACTGCATGTTTCTGTATGTGGTTCCACAGGACAGGTGCCGCAGAGTCAGTGCCACCTTCAGTCCGGGGTCCAGGTTTGGATGGAGGTTGGTGCTAGGCTTGGTCAACCTGGGTCTCAGACGCTGTACAAGTTCATCAAACATGGCTGGTGGCATCCTCATGAAGTGATGGAATGCACGAGGGTCTTCATTCCTCAGCTCCACCATCAACTGATCATACAGTCCAAACTCCATTCTTCTCACAATCCATCCTTGGACCCAGACAGTTCTTGGACGTCTCCTTCTCTTTGCATGGAAAAGATGAAACAGTCTGAACAAGTTTTGGTTCTGGTGATGAATGAGCACAGCTATCATACGGACTGTGTCATGATCCATGGTGGAGAACAATTGATGATGAAGAAGACCAAGACCAAGGGTGAAGAGGTCTGTACACCACGGCTGCTGGACTCATACTGAGATCCAGATGATTTTCTCCCCCTTTTTATAGGAAATATCAGTAGTCAGCTAGATGTCCTTTAGACATACTCTAGACATACTGCAGACATCCTAAATATACGAGATACATCTCAGACACAAGCGTTTTGTCCGTTTTAATCCTTTATATACGAGATTCATATGCTTACATCCTTTCTATTTCCGTGCTACTAACGCTGTGCAGACGTTCCATCTACCTTTTGTTTCCTCCCCCTTTCCGTTTTCAGCTGCAGCGGATATGAGTTGAGGGGATGCCCAGAGGATGCAAAGAGGATACAGCGGACGTTTAACAGATGATAACGGACATAGAACGTTTGTTGCCTGTATATGTCACGGATGTACATTGTACTCAGCGGAAATTTCATCTGTTCACAAAGTTTTGTGCAGCTCAAAACTTCTTGCGCAGATGAAATCTCAGTGGACAGGTGCTCGAGGGATAGAGCGTATGAAATACGTATGCAGTGAGTACACAACGGATACATAGCGTTTTCCAACGGATGCCAAGCTTTTTTGAATGTTTTACATCCTCTGCATCCGTAAGTGCAGTGGGACCGGGGCTTAACCCTTACTACATTCTTGGCAGGACTAGACTTCCTGTCTCAGGAACATCTCTGGAATTTTTTTCCTCTCCTTTGCTGGTACTTTGCTTGTGTGGAGTGACCATTCAAAGTTACAATGGCACTGAAAAAAACTGACTTATGACCATTTTTCACACTTACGACTGTTGCAGCACCCCCACAGTCATGAGAGGCCAGGCGAGGAGATGCATGCCTCGATGTGAGTGATATTGAGTTGGCCACACCCAGCCAATAACATGACCACCAAGCCACGTCCACCCATTCACATAACCACCAAGCCATGCCCATTACCTAAGCAACGTCCACAGAACCAGTTGTTAAAATTTTTGAATTCCACCCCTGTTTCAAGCCCAGGAACAACATGCATTATTCAACATGCAACATGCATTGCTGTTGAAACTTGATGAAAGATAGTGGGGGGTGGGAGAAGGTCTGTTAGCAGAAACTTTGTAAAGCAAACATATAGTGACGGAGGCCAGGATTTAGTAGGTTATCTAAGTTTGAAAATTATTTCTGAGTTGCCTGCTTAATATTTTCCCGGTTAGATGTGAATGACCTTGATAAGCACAAGGTCTTCAAAACATTAGCACTGATTTTCAAGAGCTGTGAGATGCATTCCCAGATCTCTGCAATTACATGATCAGACTCTGAAAATTCCTGGAAACTGAATAAGGCACTAAAAAAAGTCAACAAAGCAATAGCACAGTGTTTGCTAGTGAGCAACTAGTGAGAGCCAAGCTCTGCAATAGGATTGCATATAATTCAAAGCTATCTTCTTTGTCAGGGCTGTCAAATTCATGGCCTGCAGGCCAGATATGTCATGTGCTGGCCATGCCCATGCCTAGTTTTGCAAAAGGGAAACATCCCAATACATGATGTGACAATGTCATGACATGTGAGTTTGACATTCCTTTTCTAGGTTGTTAGAGTGCACCTTATTAACAGAGACCTAGGAATGCCTTCTATTGATTTCAGCAATAATAAGTTTTGCAGTGAATGGGGTTATGACAATGACCACTTCTTGTTGCAGTTGGGGTATTGCTTCAGTTCCATACTGAGATAAGACAAGAGGAAAAGATTTCTGATCCTGGAATCAAAGGGCCAAGATCTGGATTGCTTCATAGCTTGAACAATTAGCATTTTCCACCAGTTGATGGTGATTAATAGTAGTTAATCTGTTGATATAGAGGTCTGTTCATTTCTGATGATTCTTGCCAAATATCTGGGACTGGGTTTTACAGAAAACAGCAAAGCATGGAATTTGAATCCAGGTCTGATGGAACAACATCCCCCAAGTTTCCTGTAATCAAAAAAGTTATGGCCAATATATAATTCTATTTTTCTGAAAAATGTTTTGTGCTTTACTGATACTCACTTGATCTTCTAATGATGTATATAAAAAAGTCAGTTTTGTGTAATGCTTAAGGTACCAGGCTAGAAATCACAGGACTATGAGATTTAATCCGGTCTTAGATACAAAGCCAACTGGATGACTTTGGGCCAGTCACTCTCTCTCAGCCCTAAGAAGGAGGCGATGGTAAACTATTTGTAAAATCTTGCCAAGAAAACTGCAGGAAATTTATCACTGATTTTATGAGGATGTGCAAGGAAATCCTATGTGAAGCTAATGGGGAAGATTAAGCTAGGGTATTTATTTACTTTCAGACTCAGAAAGTGTCTCCAAGGCAACTAACAATTTAAAATAATGTACAAACAATTTAATATGCTGCATTCCATTTGCAATCTCACTGAAATACAGAGGCAGAGTGAATAGCTTATCCCCAGTCCTAGATTTCAAATGAGCTTGTGAAAAGTTGGAAGACAAAGTAAATTCATCACACGGAGCAGTGTTAGGTGAACATTGTGATAAATTCTAATCACAATATCTAACAAAGCACTACAATAACTAGAATATCTTACATTATGAGCAGTAATTAACAACCCACATTGAAAGCAAATTTTTAAAGAACAATTTTATATAGGGACAATAGAAATATGATTAAAGGATTGCATACCGAACAGAGTATTAAATTGTATCATTTTCGCCATGTGCATTTAACAACTTTCCTATGCAAAGTGCTTTTTCTTTTTCATTCTTTTACGAACAATCCTATGATTGAGAATAAAAACTGAAGACATTCCACCAGCATCATAATATAGCTGCCTGTTACTTGACCACTCTTCACCGATATCAGCTTACTCAGTGGTGCGATTCAACTGGTGTAACAACCTCTTTGGTGAGCGTGCACGTCTCCTGGTTTTCTAACCTGATGCCTTAATCAATACATTTCTAAATCTTGACACAGAAATATCTCATTTCTTCTGCATTGATTAAATCCCTTCCCTAAGCATGCTATATCTCCTTTAAAATGATTAAAATAAAGATAAGGGCAAAAACAAAAAAAATAAGATGATTGGAGGACTAAAAGTGAAGTGAAGAGAAAAAAAGAGAGATTTTTTGGGAAATCCAAAGGAGCTATGTTAGCACTCTTCAGATAACTAAAAAGATGTCACACAGAATTGGTTCAGACAATTCTATCATCCCAGAGTGCCAAATAATGGGTTTAATTACAAGACATTCTGGTTGACTGTTAGGGGAAATTACTTTATGGTAAGAGTAGTTTGACAATGGAATTCTGAGAGCAAATGAATGCCCTTCACTGGATATGTTCAGGTTAGTGCTGGGCAATCCTATTTTTAGAAACTTGGTTTCTTGCACTAAATAGGACTTTGATCTTCACTGCCTCAATGGCCCTTTCCAGTTCTGGGATTTCATGATCCTTAAATATTTGAAAGGCTGACATGAAAATGATAATTCAGTTTGCTTTTTTCTTGCTTAAGAGAATGACAATATTTCTGCTAAAAAAAAGGAAGAATAGAAAATAGGATGAAATAAATCACTTGAAAATAAAATAGGAAGCCTCAGAAGGCAGTGATCTATTTACATCATTACCAAATTTAAAGAAAAGACCAAACACTACTACAGCTTATAATATGGACTCTGAATGAAGTATAATGCTTTGTGATATTTCCCTGACATTATTTTAACATATGTTTCTTTCATTATATCTTTCACATTTATAGCATTCTGGCTGAAGTGGCTAACCCTAACTGGAGAGGATGAAAGAGGCATAGAGGAAGCTTTCCAGAATATGATTGAACATGGCTTTGCCTCTCCTTTAATCAAAAAAATAGGGCATTGTTAGATTTCTCACTGGCACAGCAATAAATTTCTATCAAATCCACATCCAGTAACCAGCTAATAGCAGAAGCTTTACAGTCATGATATGAGTAGATAAGCTGATTTATTGCAAACAAGAAATAAGTCATATTTATACAGAACACAGAAATCAATGTGTCCCTGTGTGTATGTGTGCTGAATATGTACTTTATAAAATGCCTCACTCCATATATTCTGAGCGATGTACAAAATCCTTTCTTTTATCTATACAACACACACACACACACACACACACACACGTCTTTGGGGATCAGCATCAGCTGGAGGGTTGAAATTGTAGGATACAGATTGTCCTCGATTTACAACAGTTCATTTAGTGACCATTATAAAAGTGCCTTAGGACTGTTTTTCACAGTTGTGACCTTTCCAGCATTCCCATGATCACATGATCAAAATTCAGATGCTTGGCAACTGGTTCCTATTTGTGACCAGTTGCTGGGTCTCAAAATCATATGATCCCCTTTTCAGACCTTTCGACAAGCAAAGTCAATGGGGGAGCCCGATTCACTTAACAACTGAGGGTTATTAATAACTGGGTTATTAACTTATCAACTGTAGTGATTCACTTAACAACTGAGGCAAGAATGGTCATAAAATGGGGCAAAATTCACTTTACAAATGTCTCACTTAACAACTAAAATATTGGGCTCAATTGTAATCGTATGTTGAGGACTACCAGTATTTTCTTCCATACTTCTGAGGCAATGGACTTTAGGGCATTCTTAAAGTTTAAGTAGATAGGGGTCTTAAAAGGCTTTGAATATTGTCATTAGCCCTTCAAGAAAATAGAAGTTACTAGGAATCTCAGAATTATTTCAATGAGGTTAGGATATTATATTACAATTTTGAAAGCTTGTCAAACCCTTTCAATTCCAACTTACGCCTAATACAATCAAAGCAGTATTGTCATGAGTTTCATTCTTACCCTTTCTACTTTCCCAAGAGTCCGATTTCTTTTCTTTTATGATAGCCCTTTCTCTCAATCAACTCTACATACCTTCACAGTACCTTTGTTTAAAAAATTAACAATGCCACCTGATTCTATTGAATGACTAAATAGATCAGTAGTAGAGCTGAAGTATCTCAGGAAGTGAATGAGAAGACTATTAAAAAAAGATTGGCTTGGTTTAGTTTTGGCACAGGTCAAGCTTTTGCAAAAGCAATTAAGTTTCACTTGTTTGAACTGAAATGATTCTTTGTGCATTAGTTCAGTTTTAGAGTGCACATTGGAAGAATGCTTTTAATTTGCAAAAGAGAGCTCTTTTGATCTGCCCTGGACTGTGTTATACTAAAAAAATTGTGCATTCTGTTTTTGTAGACTTATAATGGCCATAAAAAACAACCTTAAACTATTTCATGCAAATATATGGCCATGCTATTATTTACCGCTACCCAGTTCAAAGAATAGGTCAAGAAACTGTGGATTACTGTAATGCATTTTATATGAGGCTGCCCTTGAAAAGCATTCAGAAGCTACAGCTGGTGCAAAATATGATAGCAAGGGCGGTTACATGCATTCCTCAAACAATATACATTATACCTCTGCTTCTTGAACTGTATTCATTACCAGTGATCTTCAAAGTACAATACTAGATGCTTTATAGGTAATTACCTATAAAGCTCTGAATGGCATGGGACCAAGATGTCTAGTTCTCTGTCTCTTTCCCTCTCCAATCCCAGTTACAGCTACCGTGTTTTCTCCAAAATAAGACCCAACTGGAAAATATGCCCTAGCATGATTTTTTTCAGGATTCTCATGATATAAGCCCTACCCCCAAAATAAGCCCCAGTTAGGATCATCAGCCAGATGAATGCATTTTAGTACTGAATTTTCCAGAAAATAAGACCTAAAGGCCCTGTCACACTGCCCAACGGATGCAAACGTTTGTAAAAAGGACACAGCGGACGAGAAAAATGTTCCATCCGTTGTTATCCGCTCTCAAAAGGGGCAAAAATTTGCATAAACAGAGCAGATAACACGGAAAGGAACAGACGGGGGGAGGACGCAGAGCGGATGGAAAACGGATGTAGAGCGGAAGCCTAGCGGATGGAAGCGGATGGAAGCGAATGGCACATCCGCTAGGCTTCCGGGGGACCTCAGCAAATCGGACGCGGAACAGATACAGCAGATGCCGAGCGGATGCCGAGCGGATGAAGCGGATGCACAGCAGATGCCGAGCGGATGAAGCGGATGCAGAGCGGAAGCCTAGCGGATGCACAGCGGAAGCCTAGCGGATGCAGAGCATTCACTGCGCATTGGGGGGGATTTATTGCATCAGCCCCGCGGATATAAAGGAAAGCAGCTCGGAAGCAGGTCACCATTCAGAGGAAAGACCTGCATCCAGACACATCGAGTGCCTTGCCAGCCTGCCCTGCCTGCAAGCCTGCCTGCCAGCCTTGCTGCTAGCCTTGCTGCCTGCCTTGCTGCCTGCCATCCTTCCAGCCTCCCTGCCAGCCTTGCTGTCTACCTGCCTGCCAGCCTCCCTGCCAGCCTTGCTGTCTGCCAGCCTTGGTGCCTGCATGCCTGCCAGCCTTGGTGCCTGCCTTCCTGCCAGCCTTCCTGCCAGCCTTCCTGCCAGCCTTCCTGCCAGCCAGCCTGCCAGCCTGCCTGCCAGCCTTGGTGCCTGACTGCTTGCCAGCCTCCCTGCCAGCCAGCAACCCCACAACCATGGGGAAGAAGAGAAAGCCTTAGCCATCTGCTGCCACCCCTGGCAAGAGGGACAGGGCCACCCTCCTGCCCGCTGGCCCTCACTCTGCTTCTACTGGGGCTTCTGCAGCACGGGCTCGCTCTTCTGCGGCTGGGGCTTCTGCTGGTTCTGCTTCTGGAGGAGCTGATGATGATGCTTCTGGCGGTGGTGCTTCTGCTTGTGCTTACTCTGCTGATGCTGCTCCTGGCGGTGGTGCTTCTGTTGGTGCTTACTCTGCTGAAGCTGCTCCTCGTCCTGCTGGTCCTGCTGGTCCTACTTGTGCTCCTGGACTTGCTCGTCCTGCTCGTCCTGCTTGTGCTCCTGGTCCTGCTGGGGCTCCTGGTGCTTTCTTTGCTGCTGCTGATCCTGGTCCTGCTGGTGCTGGTGCTGCTGCTGCTGCTGCTGATCCTGCTGGTGCTGCTGGTGCTGCTGCTGATGATGATTATGATCCTGCTGGTGATGCTGCTGCTGGTGGTGTGGAGGATCAGCCCCTACAACCTCGAAGTCCCTCTGATGAGGGCCCATATGGCCCTGCCAGAGAGAGGAAGAGGCAGACGCATGATAGGGAGAGGAGGCAATACTCCATTGAGGAGGAACATGAGGATGAGGTGCTGGAGTGGCTGAGAGAGAATGACTATCTATGGCGGAAGGGACACCGGCTCTACAGGGACACCAAAAGGAAGCAGGCTGCTTGAAGAGAGAAGGAAGAGAGCCTGGGCTACATATTGGATGTGTTCCTCGGCTGGTGGAAGCACATGCACACCTGGGACGGGAAGCTGCATCTCAAAAAATCAGGCCAGGCCACGGTTAAGCTGACGGACAGAGAGACCTATGTCATGGCAGGTGCAGCTTCCTGGAGGGTGAGATCTGCCACCGAGGAGCAGCAGCAGCCCCTCTCACGACCCCCCTGTTTTAACCATGGCGGAGCGCGTGGAGGACTCCCTGGTGCAGTGGGAGAAAGGAGACGGCACTTCCACCACAGTCCTACCTGCATCAACCCCCAGCTCCACCTCCACAGAAAGGCAGAGAGCCAGACAGGAGGGACAGAGCCACACTGTCCTGCTGGAGATCAGGGACACCATCCAGAGCAGCATAGATCTCCTCTCTCCGCTGGTCCACACCAACTCCTCATCCTCCAACCGCAAGCCCTTCCTCACCTATGTGAACCAGACCCTCATGGACATGGCGGAACCCCAGTACCAGGTGGTGAAGGACCGGATCACCGATCTGCTTCACAACCCTCCAGACCGAGAGGAACCTGCTCCCACCCAGTCCAGGTCTGCTCCTCCACCCCAGGTGATGTCCCTCCCATTTCAAGGTTTTCCACAGGCCCTCACCTACCAGGGCTATGGCTACCAGGAGATCCAGCAGCACAGGCAGCAGCCCTTCCCAGTCCAGGCACAGAGTCATCGGAGGACACCGTTGCCACCGGTTCCACTGATGCCACCGATGCCACCGATGCCACCCACGCCAGTCCTCACCCAGCTGCAGACCAGACAGCCCCACTACACTGCTCCTTCCTTCACCCCACAGCCAAGCCCGGCCTAAGTACATCTGTCCTCGGTACTGGGGCTGACACCCCATGGCATGGAGGAAGGAGCTCTCAACATCACGGGGCTGAGCCAGCTGTCCGAGAGCTTCCTCAACACACCATCACCTGTTGTCCTCTCAGGGCCAGGCACCCAAGTGGGGCTTCAGACCAGCACTCCAGCACCAGCCACTTCCACAACACCTGGACCCTTCACCCCTGAGACTGCGCACACCTCCGAGTGACCAAGAAGAGTGCCAGAGACTGGTTGGCTACCTGTAGACTTTATTTGGACACTTGACTTGGGTCATTTTTCTTTTAAAGCTTGTTATTAATAAAGTTTATCTTTGCTTCACACACTTGCTTCATTTATTATTTTTAATAAAGTCTTGGTGGAAACTTTTAGAAATGGTTTAAGCTTTTGCATGCTTGTGGGATGGGTAAGGATAGCAGTGGGATGCACAGGGATACCTTTGGGATGGGTAAGGATAGCAGTGGGATGGGCAGGGATACCTTTGGGATGGGTAATATCTGTGGAATGGGCAGGGATACCAGTGGGATGGGCAGGGATACTTGTGGGATGGGCAGGGATAAATTTGGGATGGGTAATAGCTGTGGGATAGATAAACCTACAGTGCAAGCATACTGGGACTGTATGGTCCACCCTCCCAGGTTCCACACCTATGGCCCTTTATTATCAACAACAATGTAATCATTGATCCACACATGTCAACATAAACAGAACTCTTTATTAAATGCCCTGATCATTGTAAGCCCACCCAACATACATGGACCAATCTCATCCGTGTGATGAGACAGGCTGAAGGAAGCATCCATTAATCATCTATCATCCTCTCTTGCCACTCCACTGCTCCAGCTGGGGAGTTGAACCAGTGCTTCTTCCCTTCACGTGAGGCTCTGTTGGGGCCTTGCACATCCTCAGTGTCTATCAAGTTTTGCCCTTGCCTCCATTCCCCAGGCTCCATGTCCCCATTGCCTTGTTGGAGGTCCACAAGCCTGTTCTGCAAGACTGGGTAGCGGGTGCGCATGAGATTGTGCAGGATACAGCAAGCTTCCACGATCCTCGTCACGGTCTCTGGGCGATGCTGCATGGTGTTGAGAAGTACCTGGAACCTGTTGGCCAGGATGCCAAAGGCATTCTCCACCACCCGCCTTGCCCTGGACAGCTTGTAGTTGAAGATCCTCTCTTCACGGGTGAGGTGTCTTGAAGTGTAGGGCTTCATGAGGTAGGTTCTGAGGGAGAAGGCGTCATCCCCCAAGATGAAGTAGGGCACATCTTGCGTGTCGTTGGGCAGGGGTTCTGGATCTTGGAAGCCCATGATGAGGTTGTGTTCCAGCCCCTCCTTGAGGTCACTGGCATTGTGTACCTGGGCATCTGAACATGAGCCATTGCCTGAAGCATCAGTGTACATGAACTTGTAGTCAGCATCGACCATGGTGAAGAGGACGATGCTGAAGAAGCCCTTGTAGTTGAAATAAGTGGACTCCGACTTGGCTGGAGGTTTGCAGGCCACGTGCTTGCCATCTATGGCTCCAACGGTGTGTGGGAAGTTCCACCTCTGATACCACTGCTCTGCAACTTTCTTTCAGCCTTTTTCAGTGGTGGGGCACTGGGGGAGCTCCTCCAGGTATTCTTCGATGATGGCCTGCACCACTTCTCTGACCACAATGCTGATGGTGTTGTGTGGCACCCTCCAGCCATACTGCATACTCCTGTAGGTGATCCCTGAGGCCAGGTAGTGCAGAGTGAGTGCCACCTTGACCCCAGGGTCCAGGCTAGGCCGGAAGTTGTTGCTTTGCTTGGTCAACCTGGGTGTCAGCTGCTGCACAACTTCATCAAACGTGGCTGGAGGCATCCTGATGAAGTTCTGGAATGCATGAGTGTCTTCGTTCCTGAGCTCCACCATCAGCTTGTTGTACAGTCCGTACTCTGCTCTTCTCCCGATCCATCTTCAGACCCAGACGCTTCTTGGTTGCCTTCTTTTCTTCCTGTAGTAGAGTTCACAGAGCCTGTAGATGGCTTCACACTGTTGCAGATCGATGGTGGCTACCAAAAGGAGTTTGTTACGATCCAAGGTGGACATGACTGGATGCTGTGGAAGAGGAAGAAGCAAATGAAGGCTGCAGAGGTCTGCACAGCTGGGCTGCTGGTCTGAAAGTGAGATCCAGGTGAGTTGCTCCCCCTTTTTGTAGGCAATATAGGTTTTCCACTATGTGTCCCTTTGTATCCTCTAGGCATCCTCTAGACATCCTTAATATCCAAGATAGGTCCCCTCTGCGAACGTTTTTTCCGTTTTAAATGCTTTCTTTGTGTGCTGCATCCACTTTCATCCTTTCTCCGTCCGTGCTACTAATGCTGCGCGTCTGTTCCACGTCCGTTCCGCTTCCTCCCTGCATCTGTTTACCGCTGGAGCGAATTGAGTTGCGCGGATGCGCAGCAGATGCGTAGCGGATATAGCGGATGCGTAACAGATGCAGAATGGATGTCCCCCCTATGCCTGGCGGATGCAGAATGGACGCATTTGATACATTTTCCGCTCAAAAGTTTTGAGCAGCTCAAAACCTTCTGAGCGGATGAAATTTCAGTAGACGGATGCTGGACGGATAGAGAGGAAGCAAAGTGGAGGCAGTGAATATAGAACGGAAGCATCACATTAACCAACGGATGGCAAGTGTTTTTCTCCATTTTACATCCTCTTTCCATCCATTGGTGCAGTGTGACAGGGACTTAAAATGGATAATAATCTTGAAAACTTTTTTTCGAGTAAAAAAATAATATAAGACCTGGTCTTATCGTTGGGAAAACACAGTATCTGTCTGATCACTTGTGGCAAGTGAGACATGATATGTGTCCTGTTTCTAAAGACTCTGAACTCTGAAGACGTGACTCTGCTCCTGCGCCTTGCAGTGGCAATTTCAACAGCAATGCTATAATGGGATGTATTGCTACAGTCATCTCTGACGGTAATTATGTTTATGGTAAAGTGAGTTTTAATGGTGGTTTTTGTTCTGTATATAGAATAGTAGACTCCTAATACAGGATTCTGATTGGCTAAAAAACCTAAATGGGGATTGGTTCAATAGGAACCAATCCACGAAGCTGCTCAAAAGGCGGCAAATCTAAATACCTGTCATTGGCTACAAGCCGGCAGGCAAATCCCTATAAAAAGGCTGCTGTGGCTTGAGCCGATGTTCCGTTTTTCAACTGCTGTATATAATAAAGACTTTGTTGTTGGAACCCAGTCTACCTCGCGTTTTTCTGGACGGAACACTAGCAACGAGGGTGGGATCGTCCTAAACGCGAGACTGAGCACGCGGCGACAAATAAAACTAGACGAAGAACAATGGCTAGAAATAACGCGCCGCCTGCACCCTTCAATCCCAATGAAGAGGATTGGGAATCCTATGTAGACCGTTTCCAGATGTATTTGGAAAGTAACGAGATGGAAGAGATCTCAGACCAGCATAAGAGAGCTGTTTTCTTGACACACTGCAGGCCCACAATCTTCAAAATGGCCAAGGCTTTGGCGAAGCCCCGAGATGTGAAACAATTGACTTGGCCAGAGCTCCAAAGAATACTAAAGGCTCACTACGCACCAGTGGTGTCAAACCTTATCAAGCGGCATGAATTTTACCGAAGAGACCAGAAAGAAGGCGAGACCATCGCTGATTTTGTGGCAGCCCTCCGACAAATAGGGGGAGCGTGCGAATTTCTAAATTTGGATGAAGCGATGCGGGATCGAGTAATACTGGGTTTAAAAGACTCTAATGTACAGAGCAAGCTGCTAAATAAACCCAATATAACCGTAGCCGAAGCCATCGCAGAAGCCACAGCCACTGAAGCTGCGAAAAAATCGGCTGTCAAAATGAAACAGATGAACACGAACAACAATGAAACGAGCCTGGCCAGAGGGAAGAAACAATTTCCCACCACCACTCACCACGAGAATTTTGACGAGACATCTGAATCCGGGGAGGAAGACGACGAAGTCCACCGCCTATACGCCAACAAGAAAGGGCGTGAAAAAAGGAATTGGCGGGAATGCGCTGGCTGCGGAGGAAACCATCCTCGGGCCGATTGCAGATTTCTCGATGCCATTTGCAGAGTTTGCAAGAAAAGAAGGTATATCGAGAAAGTCTGCAGGAATAAAAAACATTACAGCCCAAACAGACGCAGCAACTCCGCCGCACAAACTGAGCCAAAACAAACTGAGAGAAAGTGGCAGCGGAACAAGCGAGCCCACTAACCGAGAGAAAACACATCAGACTTTCACTATCGGAAGCGCTCAGACGGAAAGTGGGAAGAAAGTAAAAATAATTGTCAAAATAGAAGGCAACCCCTGCGAAATGGAGGTAGACTCTGGGTCTTTCCTATCAATGGTATCATGGGACACCATCAAACAACTGGTCACAGATATCAAACTCAAAGAACTCCAGAGACAAAAATTAACCCTGAAGGACTACCAAGGAAACCGAATTCCTATAGTAGGCCTAGGACATTTCCGAGTCGCCTACAAACAACATGTCGAAGTACTACCATTGACAATAGTCGACCGAGACCAACCAAGCCTCCTGGGCATCGAATGGTTCACACCATTGGGCATCAGGATGACCGGAGTAGACCGGGTGGCTGCAACCGACTGGGAAGAAAACCTGATCCAAGAGTTCCAGGACGTTTTCGATGGCTCCCTAGGCAGGTATCGGGGGACCCCAATTTCCTTTAATCTAGACCCCCAGGTAGCCCCTAGAAGACTAAAGGCCAGATGAGTTCCTTTTGCTCTGAAAGCAAAAATTGAGGAACAACTAAATAAATTAATAGACCAAGGGGTTTTAGAACCTGTTGACCATGCTAAGTGGGAAATGCCGATCGTAACACCAATTAAACCAGACGGGTCGGTTCGAATTTGTGGTGACTACAAGGCTACCCTGAACCACGCATTGCAACAAAGCGCATACCCGGTGCCAGTCGTACAACACTTATTACATTCTCTTGGGGGAGGAAAAGTTTTCGCTAAACTAGATCTACCACACGCTTACCAACAGCTCCCAGTAGACCCATTAACGGCTGAAACACAAATTATAGTGAACCACAAAGGGGCATTCAAATGCAACAGACTCCAATTTGGAGTGAGTGTAGCCCCAGGCATTTTCCAGAGCCTCATGGAACGCCTATTGAATGGTATAAAAGGGGTCGTACCCTACTTCGACGATGTCCTAATTTCGGCCAAAGATGCGACTCAACTAAAAAAATGACTAAAAGACGTACTAACTAAATTCAGAGAATCTGGCCTAAAAGTAAAAAAAGAAAAATGCTGTTTAATGACTGATCGCATCGAATTCCTGGGCTACTTAATAGACGGAGAGGGTATACACCCTACTGACAAAAAAGTCAAAGCTATTAAAGACACACCAGAACCAAGGAACAAAACTGAACTGCAGGCATTTTTAGGACTAATAAATTTTTATAACGTGTTCCTACCCCACAAAGCAACAATAGCAGAACCATTACACCGATTACTGGATAAAAAAACAATTTGGACTTGGGGTTGTAGAGAAAAGAAAGCCTTCCCAAAAATAAAAAACTTATTAACATCAAACACCATTCTTATTCAGTTTAGTAACACACTTCCATTGACGGTGACCTGCGACACCTCACCGTTTGGAGTCGGTGCCATCCTGAGCCACCAATTGCCAGATGGGAGAGGGGCACCCATCATATACTATTCAAAGACTCTGTCTAAAACCGAGCGTAATTATAGTCAATTGGACAGAGAAGCCCTGGCAATCGTCGCCGGAGTGAAACGCTTCCACGAATATCTATATGGAAGAACATTTTTGATAGTAACGGACCATAAACCGCTACTGGGAATTTTGGCGGGAAACAAGCCGACACCGAACATTTTGTCCCCGCGAATGACTAGATGGTCAGAATTCCTAGCAGCCTACTCTTATACTCTGACACATCACCCCGGGAAACAAATTTCCCATGCAGACGCATTGAGCAGAGCACCATTACTGAATATAGAGGAAGACCCGGCACCGACGATGAACACCTTGCAGATAGAGACATGCCCCGATCTACCCATATCTGCAAATGATGTCACCAGAGCCACTGCAAGGGACCCATTGACTGCCCATGTACTGAACTGTGTAGGTAAAAGCTGGCCGGAAAATAAAAAAACTGAGAACTTTAAACCTTTCCGGACCAGACAAACCGAACTCTTGATTCAAAAGAGTTGCTTGTTGTGGGGTGATTGGGTAATTATCCCTTCCAAATTACAAACTAAGGTACTGGGTTTGCTTCATGAAGGCCACCCTGGAATTGTTAAAATGAAAAGCCTTGCTAGAAGCTATGTCTGGTGGCCGGGTATAGACAGGGACATCGAATACTGGGTAAATTCTTGCAACAAATGCCAAAGAACCAGACCTTCCCCACCAAAAGCACCCATTAGGCACTGGGAAACCCCACGAGGCCCCTGGTCACGAATTCACATTGACTTTGCGGGTCCTACTAAGGGGCATACTTTCCTAATTGTCGCAGATGCATACTCAAATTGGCTGGAGGTTAAAATTATGCCATCTACGACAACTGAAACCGTTATTAAACAACTTGACAAACTCTTCGCAACCCATGGCCTGCTGGACGTCCCAGTGTCCGACAACGGGCCACAATTAACGAGTATCCAATTCGAACAATACCTAGCCTCCCTAGGTATTAGACATGCCCTAACCGCGCCGGCCCACCCGGCTGCAAACGGTAGGGCAGAGAGAATGGTCAGGTTTACCAAAGAAGGGTTAGAAAAAATGGACATTGGGGATGTCCAAGATAAAATAAGTCGCCTACTCACTCTCCAGCATATTACACCGGGTACTATAACAAACAAAAGCCCGGCGGAATTACTAATGGGAAGAAAACTGAGGTCGCAATTAGACAGATTGCACCCAAATTATACGCCAGAACCCCCCCCCCGACTCCTCCACCTGTTTCAGGACATTTGAAATAGGCGACCTAGTCTATGCAAGAAAATTTACCGGGGACCCATTATGGCTTCCAGGTACAATAACACAAATTACAGGCCCCTGGTCCTACCAACTAACCATAGACGACGGCAGGGAATGGAAGTGGCACATAGACCAGCTTTGGTCCCGAAACATAGAAAGAAGTACAAACACACAACCACAAATATTAAAAAACAACAAAAATCAAACCAAAGAAGGGGGGGAAATACGAAAAAATAATAAAGAACCGTTTAAATTAAACACAGAATATGATAAACAAAAAGAGCAAAAAAGAGACTTACAGTTAGAAGAAAATTGTGAGAAGAGTCCACTCGAAGGGATTCAGCCAGGCCAGCTCGACCTGCCCGGAGAAAACAGGAGGGAGCGGCAAAACCGCCATCCTAAGAAACTCAGGCGGCAGTAAAATGGCTGACTCACCCTTCCAGGCGGTTCCATGGAGAAGGACCGGAGAGACAGCAACCCCATCTGAACCGGTCGAAGTCTCCAGCAGAAATGAACCGTGCAAGTCCAGTCGAGTCAAAAGAAGCCCCACCTACCTGTGCGACTACGTCACCACGTAGGACTAAACCAAGAGGGGAGGGGTGTTCTGTATATAGAATAATAGACTCCTAATACAGGATTCTGATTGGCTAAAAAACCTAAATGGGGATTGGTTCAATAGAAACCAATCCACGAAGCTGCTCAAAAGGCGGCAAATCTAAATACCTGTCATTGGCTACAAGCCGGCAGGCAAATCCCTGTAAAAAGGATGCCGCGGCTTGAGCCAATGTTCCGTTTTTCAACTGCTGTATATAATAAAGACTTTGTTGTTGGAACCCGGTCTACCTCGCGTTTTTCCGGACGGAACAGTTTTAGAATGGTCATTGTTGTATTTTATTGTTTTTTTAATTGCTGTGAGCCAGCCAAAGTTACCTATATGAAATGAATGGCCATTGTAGGGTAATCAATTTTCAGATAAATGGAATATTTCAGGACAAGAAGAATGTACCACTGCAATGTGTAATCCACAGTGGCTCATTGTGAGTTTTTACCCATTACAATGCTTGAGTCTCAAGATGCAATGCTCGTTTTAATGAAGACCATTGTTCTCTGCAGATAACAGAAGGACAGGAAGTAACCCTGAGATCTATTTCATTATTTCTTATGAATTATTCCCCCCTCCTTCCTGAAGTGCATAAGTAGAAGTAAATCTCTTTGTCTGCCATTATTTTTTGGAGGACACCGCTGCCTAATATCTAATAAACAGTGTAGTGAGCCTTGATTATTTTCTTTGGATCCTGCATTAGACAAGTTGAATGAATGCATGAATGAATGAATACATAAATAAAGTGCATAGAAAAATACCACCAAAGATAATCTAAAAGAAGTCTAAAGACTAAAATAGAAAAACAGAACAACCTCTTAGTTTATGACATAGTTGCATTGCAAAGGAGGATAGGGTTTAATCCTGCTTAACTTCCCTCCATTTCACAATATCCCCTTTTATCCCATCAAGCTCAGCTTTTCTTATCCAGGAAAAAAAAAAAACAATCCACAGTACAAAAATGTAACTGCATTTTGTCTAAATAGGCCAATGCTGTGCTGTTTGATTTTTTAGCTCACTGAAGAAATAACATTGATGATATCTGAAGCTTTGCATGTATTACTGTAAGCTGCATTACATTTTTCTGCCTTTCTTTTTGTATTTTTTTAAAATGTTTTTTAAAATAGGATAATAGCTCCAGGAGTGTGATTAACACTCTGAAAGCCTCCACGTGTTCCACTGACACCTTTGTTCTTCTTGCTGTCCACAGATATTCAGGCTGATACTGCTTTTGCTAGATGTCCTTTAATAGTCCCTTTCTGAGATTCTCTGTCTTTGTACATGAAGAGGGGGGTATAGTTGGGTAATATATTTTCTCTTCATCTTCCCTGGCTTCTGTCATTGCTTTTCACCATCAAGTTCTAACCAGCTGAGATGCTTCTTAACTCCATACCCTTTTTTGTCCAACAACACAGTCAGATGTTTGTATAAAATGAAATTTGCCTGCAGCATACACCAACAGAGTGTGCTGTTTTTAAATGGTTTGTAATTATACCTCCAGTTTGCAATAACTCTTCAGGTTTGCCTTTTTATTTCCAGAAAGTTCATATGGTGGTCAAACAAATGCACTGAATTGGAAGCAGTGATAGACATGGATTCTGGGTGGAGAAAAAGTAGAAAACTATATACATTGGTCTTCATATAAAGTAGTAAGATAGCACTCTATGTGGAGTTGCCCTTAAAAAGCATTAGGAAATGTCAACTGGTGCAGAAGGTCGCATCATGGTTAGTCAATGGCACCAGCTACTTGACACTACTTTGTGAGCTGCATTAGCTGCTGGTGTGCTGCCCAGTGCACTATCTAACCTCTTAAAGCCTTTTATGGCTTGATACAGAATTACCTGAAGAATTGTATCTCCCAAGTTTTTCTATCTATCCTACCCAATCAAAGATGAATCTGCTCTAGGTCCCATTGGCCAAAGAATGTTGATTGCTGGAGGTATACTTTTTGTACTGTAGTGCCAGTCTTGGATTATTCTCCCTTTGGGAATTGGGATGTCTCTCAACCTCCTGACCTTTCGTAAGGACCTAAAGATGTGGGGCGTGGAATGTGTGAAGGAGCCAATCTCCTGGCTGTGTTTTAGCAACTGTCAATTTGATACCTTCCTTAGTTGTTATGTATTTTAAATTTTGTATTGTTGGTGGTAGTTGTATTTAATTTTATTTCAACTTTGTGTATCATGCAGTCACTTATAGAGATGCATGGCTAAATAAATAAATCATATATTTTGTTTAGTGTTAGCTTTATCTGTTGCATAAACCCAAATTTTTTTTTTGGGTTAAGTTTTATTGATTTTTAAAAACAAACAAAAAACAAAACATAAAAACATCCAACTTTCTTCCATAAATATACAAGCAGTGTGTTGGTTGGTTTACAATTTTTTTGTGCTTTGATTTCATAGTCTCAATTACAGTTACATTACATAATAACTCACATTATCGATCAAAAATTGAATATCCTAGTATTATTATTAATCAATTATTTGACTATAATTTTGTTCATTCATACTTTGCAAGATAGCTATACTTAGTTTATTTTATAACAATTCATATAGTCCTCCCAAATCTATCCTAAAAACATTATATATATATAATAATAAAAAAAGAAAAGAAATACATCTTTATATATTCATTTTTTTCTAAAATTCTACTTATTCTGTAATTATATTTTGTTATCTAGCCATTGATAAAAAGGTCCCAAATTTTGTAAAATTGTTTATCCTCTTGTTCTCTAATTTCAAATGTCAATCTACTCATTTCAGCACATTCCAGTATTTTCTTGATAGTTTCCTCCTGCGATGGTATTTTCTCATTTTTCCAATTTTTAGCAAATACAATCCTAGCTGTTGTTAATACATTTACAATCAAATATTTTAAATCTTCGCTATATGTATCAGATAGAATTCCCAATAAAAATATCTCTGGTTTTAAATCTATATGCTTTTTAGTCATTTTTTCCAACCACGTGTGGATTTAAGTCCAATATTTTTTTGCATCCGCACAAGTCCACCACATATGGTAATATGAGCCAGGTATCTGATGACATTTCCAACATCTTTCGGATTTATTCTTGAACATTCTTGCTATTCTTGTCGGGGGAAATGGCACCTGTAAAACATATTATACAAATTTTCTTTAAATGCTGTTGACATTGTCATTTTATAATTTTGACACCACAATTTTTGCCATTTCTCTAGATCAATCCCATATCCAAAATTCTTCCCCCAAGCAATCATAGTTTCTTTAACTTGTTCTTCTTCTAGTTTAATTTCTAATAAATATCCATACAGTTTTTTAATCACCTTTTCATCAGTACCTGTCAAAATCTTATCTAAATCAGCCAATTTATTATAGAAACCTTCTGTTTTAGAATCTTTTTCATACCTTGAATGTATTTGCACATAAGAAAACCAATTCATCTTTATACCTTGTTCCTCTAGTTTTTGCAACAATTTCAGTTCACCCTTTTCATTCAAAATTTCCCCATATCTAACTGTTTGTTCCTTCTTATATGTTATAGGATAAGAAAATGCTTCAATAGTTGATTATCAGACTGGAGTTTTCGAATAACATTGTCTTTTAATCTTCTCCCAATTTAACCACAGAAACTCCTGTGTATGATGTCTTCTAAAATAACCCTGTGTTTTAGTTCCCTTATATTATAAAAAAGCATGCCGCCCTAACAACAGACCATGTCCTTCTAATCTCAACAATCTAGCATTTCTTAATGTTATCCATTCCTTAGCCCATGTCAAGTTTGTAGCTTGGTAGTACAACTCCCAATTAGGCAGACCAAATCCTCCTCTAATTCTAGCATCTTGGAAAAGTTTTAACTTTATTCTCACTTTCTTACCTTGCCATATATATTTCAACACAATTTTGTTTAAATCTTCAAAGTAGTCCTTTCCAAGCCTAATTGGTACTGTTTGAAACAAATATGAAATTCTGGGTAAAATATTCATTTTGATTGTTGAAATTCTCCCTATTAGTGACAATTGTAGGTTTTCCCATTTCATCAAGTCTAGTGCTATCTGTTGTTTAAGTTTAATGTAATTGTTCTCTTTTAATGTACTACATCTTGCTGTCAAATGTATCCCCAAGTATGTAACCTTATTAGTGACTTGAATTTTCAATACATCTGCCAATTCATCTTTTTGTCTTAGTAACAAAGTAAACTTTGTCAAAATCTTTGTCTTGTCTATGTTTATTTTCAAGCCGGCCACCTTGCCATATGCCTCTATCTTTTCCAATAGTTTTGGTGCTGTTTCTGGAGGGTCTTCTAAAATAAAGGCCAAGTCATCCACAAAAGCTTGCAATTTAAATTCTTCCTTTTTAATTTTCATTCCTGTTATACTCTTTTTGTCTCTAATGTTTCTACTTAACACTTCCAAAGTTAGTATAAATAGCAAAGGTGATCGTGGGAAACCTTGTCTTGTACCTTTTCTTATATTGATGGAGTCTGTCAATTCTCCCTCTATCATTACCTTTGCCATTTGCTTATCATATATGGCTTGTATTGCTTGAATAAATTTTCTGGCGAAGCCCATCCGTTCCAATAATAATAACATGAATCTCCAGTTCACATTGTCAAATGCCTTTTGTGCATCTAAAAATATCAAAGCCATTTGTTTTTTGGGATGTGTCTCATAATATTCCAAAGTGTCCAATATTACTCTCATATTATCTTTAATTTGTCTCTTTGGCAGAAATCCATTTTGGTCAGGATGAATAAAATTATTTAAATATTTTTTGAGTCTCTGCCAATATTGACGCGAAAATTTTATAATCTTCATTTAATAAAGAAATGGGTCTATAATTCTTAATTTGTAATGGATCAGTCTCTTCTTTTGAAATAAGTGTAATGTAGGCATCTGACCATGTTTTAGGTATCTTCTTCTTTAACATAACTTCATTCATGACTTCTAGCAATGGAAGGTTCAGCGATTCTTGTTATATTTAATAGAATTCTGTCAGAAATCTATCTGGGCCTGGTGCCTTCCCATTATTTTGTTTCTTAAGTGCTTCAGTTAACTCCATCCTGGTTATATTGCTTTCTAACATTTTTTCAATCTCTTTAGGTATCTTAGGTAGATTAGCATTCTGTAAATACTGTTTAATTCTTTCCCCATAAATATTCTCTTGCTCATATAATTTCCCATAAAAGTCTCGAATGATTTCCTTCTTCTCTTTATTGCCGTGGCAAACTTGACCTTGATCATCTATTAACTGTGGTATTTTCCTTGATTCTTTTTCCTTTCTCAATTTGTATGCTAATTTTCTGTGCTAATTCTTTCTCTATTAAACTCATTTTATGTTTAATTGTATACAGTTTTAGCTCAATGTCTTTTTTCTGTGGCATTTTCTGTAGTTCTTTTTCAAGTCTTTTATACTCATCTTCTAAAGCTTCCGTGGCTTGCCTTTTCCTGATGTTCCTTTTCCTTGTGTAGTCTATTATCAAGCCTCTAGCATATGCCTTCATTGTGTCCCATACATTCTGGATTGAAGTGTCTTCTTTTTTATTTTCTCAAAAGAAAAAAGCCAATTCTTTCTCCATCTGTTGTATAAAATCCTTCTTCCTTTAGAATAGTATTATTTAGCGTCCATCTCAATCTTCTTTTTTGTCCTTTCCATTTAATTGTCACTGGATTGTGATCTGCCCAAGAACTTGTTTCGATATTTGTTTCTTGAATATTAGATATTAGTTCTGTTGAAGTCCAGATCATATCTATTCTAGACCACGATAAATGTATATTTGAGTAAAAAGCGTATTGTTTGGTTTTAACATTTCTTTCTCTCCATATATCTTTTAAGTTTATTTCATCTATCATTTTAAAAAAGGATTTGGGGAGAATCTTTCTATTTTGCTTTGTTGTTGTTGTTGCTATTTAGTCCAGTTTATTGTCTACAATTCCATTGAAATCTCCCATCATAACTATATAGACATAGTCTATATTTTCATGTGTAATTTTTTATAAAATTCTTCTTGTTTATTATTCGGAGCATAAATTGCAATCAAGAGTGTTTTCATATTATTGCCCATTATTTCCACCAGTAATACTCTTCTGTCTTCATCAGTATAAATCAATTTTGCTAAGATGGTCTCTTTAATATATGAAACCACTCCTCTTTTCTTAGATTGAGTCAAAGAAGTAAATATTTCCCTAATTTTGTTTGTATCAACAATTGTTCATATTGTTTTTTAATATGTACTTCTTGTTGACAAATTATATCAAATTTTAGTTTCTCTAATTTGTGAAAAATTTTCCTTCTTTTAACAGCTGAATTAAGTCCATTTATATTCATTGTAATCAGTTTTTTCTCTTCCATTATTATGCTTTATAATTAGGTTTGGCAGCTCTCATAGATCTTGGTTCACGTTGTTCTTTAATCTCCACCGATCCACCTACTGCGCCTTCTTCTTTTTCAGTCTCCATTTGGTTGTCTTGAAATTCAATTAGTGAAATCTCTTTTTCTGCCTCCTCCTCTCTCCTTCCAAAAAATTCTGTATAAAATAATTCTGCTTTCTCGATTGAGTCAATTCTATGTCTCTGTTCTTGCCATATAAACATTAACCCTTCTGGGATTAGCCATCTATAATTCACCTCTTTTTTTCAATAACATTTTAGTCAGAAATCGGTGTTGTCTTCTCATCTCTCTCACTCTTCTGGGTATTTGCTTTAAAACCACAGTCCCCTTGCCTTTGTATTTCAATGTTTTCTCTTTTACCACTTGTAATATTTGTGTTTTCATGACTTTTTTTGTAAATCTGATATGAACTTTTGGTAGGTTATTTCTCATCGCATATCTTGTAAAAACTCAGTATACCTCATCTGCTCCATCCATCATCTTCTCTTCTGTTATTTCCAAAGCTTCAGCCAATATTTCTATCATTATCTCAGCTAGATTTTGTCCTTTTTCTTCCTCTATGTTTTGAAATCTGAGATAGAATTCTTATCTGTCCATCTCCCATTTCAGCATCCCACTTTTATCTTGTTCAACCACTGTTAATCTGCTATCAATATCTCCAATCTTCTTGTCTCTTTGTTTATCTTCTTCAATTTTTTGGAATCTCTCATCATACTTCACCATCATTTGTTGAATATTCTCCACCTTTTCATCAGTTTTCCCTGTTCTTTGTTCAATATTCTCTGTTCTTTGCTCAATATTTTCTACGCTCTTTTCAGTGGTGTCTGATTTTATTTTAAGGTCTTGGATTCCTTGCATAATCATCTGTAGAGTTAATCTTTCTTGATCTTTGTCTTGCTTTAATATTGTCTGAATTGAACGTTGTCCTCCAGATGGTGGGGAGGTGGAAACAGAAGTTGAGGAGCCAGAAGCTATAAACTTCCTACTCATTTTAAACAATTTGGGATCTTCAGGTTCTTGTAAACCCTAATCCAATTATGGAATAACCAATTATAATCCAAAATAAAAAATAAAAATGGTATAGAGAAAAAGCCAATAATAATAAAAAGAAAAGGAGAAAAAATTTCTTCTTGTTCTTCTTAACCTTAATTCAATCAATAATTAGGTAGAAAGGAAGGAGAAAAATAAAAAGGTTTTAAAAGAGAAAAAAAAATTGAAAAAATAAAAATAATTCTTCAGGTTCTTCAAAATTCCAATTGAGAATTCTCAAATAAAAAAAACAACCATAAAAGTGAACCAAAAGAATAGATCAAAAAACAAAAAATCCCAAAGAAGAAAGGGAAAAAAAAGGAAAAAAAGAAAAAGAAAAATTTGAGGCTTTCCCTTTAAAATATTAAAAACCCAGGTTTTTTAAAGCCATTTTAGTCACTATAGATATTCTTCCATTTCTTTGGGAGTCATGGAATACATACTACCCCATTGGTTGGGTCATCATCAACCAGCTCTTCTATTTTGCACCCTCTCCGCTCAGGTGTGGGATTCTCTACTATTCTTTCACTTTCTAATTCTCGGTTCGGTTACAATTACCCTCACGATTCAAAAGAATTTATTCCATTTCCCACAGTAGCTTGCTCAAGTCAGCTGACATGACAAGGCTTGAACCTTGACTAAGATACCCGGGACCTGTTAGGGATGATTATTATGAAGTGGAAGACATCCTTGATTCCTGTCGACAATGAGGGGTTCTGCAATACTCGGTTAAATGGAAAGGATATCCACTTGCAGATGTCTGGGTGACATCTATAGATGTGTCAGCTCCAAAATTGCAAAGATTATTTCACCAGCAATATCCTACTAAGGCGGGCAGGAGAGGTAAAACCTATAATAAAAACCTTGTTAATTCTGTTACTTGCCTTCCAGGAGGAACCATTATAGAGGGGGCGGCATGTTGGGCTCGACAGCTTGCCCATATCCTGGAGCCAAACATTACCATTGGAAGCTTCATGGAGCTTATCAGCCAGTGTGAGAACCCAACTTCGGTTTCGGAGTGGGGATGTGATGCTGCTGATGTCTGTTCAGTCCCAGAGCCCAACATTACAGATGGAAGCCTTGAGGATCTCATCTGTGGGTCTGGTGGTGCAGCCTTGGCTTTGGAGTATAGATGTTATGATGCTGGTGTCTAGGGGGGCATGTCGGATTGATTGGCTGTAGCACAGGCTTGTGGAAGATTCTTAATTGTTATAATTATTAATGGTTACTTTTGATATTATTATCAGGGAGGAGTGTATGAGGGAGGAACAGGGAAGCTGGATAGGCATGGTTAATTAGGCACAGGGTAGTGGCGTGGGGAATTAGGAAAGGGGCGGATACTAGGTTAATGGGCAGGGGTGGATAAACCACTGTTGGGAGTTAACCACTCTCAACGCTGACTTTGCATGGAAACCCATTGTCATTACTACTGGCTGTGACTGGGATTACAGCATTAAACTCTACCATTCAATAACAACAAGCATTAGTAACGTGGTTTATTGTTAACAAATACCCAGTTCTCAGCAGAGTCTGACAATAACCTTTTTGGGGAAAGTTGCAGGGGTGGAATACTACCAGTTTGGACTGGTTCTATGAAACCGGTTGTTATGATTCTGCACAGTTTGGAGAACTGGCAAATGGTGCCCTGGCTGTCCCTGCTTCTCTGTCCACCCCTCCCCTCTCCACCTAGTCAGTCCTTATTGCACATGCACAACATTGCACACATGCCCGACATCGCTGACTGAATTCTTCCCTGCCCAGTGACTCCTTAAGGTTTTTCTTTTCCCCTCCCAATGATCAGCTGTTCCTATGATCAGTTGTGCCAGGATTCCGCTTGCTGTCTTACTGCTTGTCCCAGGAGGCTTCCCTGAGGTCCAGGAAGGCAAAAAATGGAGAGGGGGGGGATGCAGCTCCCCCCTGTTCCCTCCATTTTTTCCCTTTCCTGAGCCCCAGAAAAGCCTTCTGGGAGCAAAAGCACCCCCAGGAGGCTCCTTTGAGGCCTAGAAGGCCCCCAAAATGGGGGAAATGCTGCAAAAAAAGCCACTCAGTCATGCCCACCTAGCCATGCCCACGTAACCACACCCATAGAACTGGTTGTTACAAAATTTGAATCCCACCCCTGGAAAGTTGATATTGATCATAGAGATCAGGTGGGATTGTTACTTGGGTATGCCCCCCCCCCGCCTTCCTGTGCAGGGGCTTCCCTGACTGAGCTACTTGACTGTGGCTGAACTGACAATGAAGTTTTCCACACTTGTGGTGCTGAAAGACTTCAACCTACTTCATTTGGTCCAGGATAAGAGATGGCTTGGGGGTTCCTGGCCACTATGGATCTGATCCAGATAAGTGATGGCTCAATATATGATGAAGGTCAAATGTTTTTAACTTAGGCCAATAGCAATGTGATCTGTAGTTGGGGGGGGGGAATGCCTCTTCCCCTAGGGATTGGGACATTATTATGGGATCTTTGGCACGGGTATAGCTGTCCAATAGCTTTGTGTTTTTACTGAGCCTTGATGCAGCTTTAGTTGGTTTTAGTTTTAATAAATTTCTTTGTTTTTATTTTCTCACTGCATTCAGATTTTCCTGAATAGATGGGAAGCCATATAAATTGGATTTATAAGTAAGTAAATAAATAAATAATTTTTATTGAGCTAATCTCCATACTCTTCCAGACCATTTGCAAAAGAGAATATTCTGAACTGCCTCACAGTGTTGTCAGGAGAATTACTGTAGTGACATGCTTTATTCATCCCACCTTTAAATATTCATGTATTTATTTATTGCATTTATATCCCCCTGAAATCAGTTTGATTCTCAGTGGCTTGCATGGTATAAAAACAATCTGAAAATCATGATAAATCTAAAACCATAAAATCAGTCTTGATCTCTCTTTCTCTCTCTCTCTCTCTCTCTCTCTCTCTCTCTCTCTCTCTCT
>BLBF01000032.1:20144233-20167168 GCA_015471245.1 Laticauda colubrina
TCTCTCTCTCTCTCTCTCTCTCTCTCTCTCTCTCTCTCTCTCTTTCTCACACACACACACAAACACACACACATCTATGCAAAAACATTTACTGCAACAGCAGTAACATAACCTAAAGAGTTAAGTTTAGTAGTACAAGAAAATGTATATATTTATATCTAGTCATTTTAATGTTACAATACTTAAGGCTGAATGTTTTTAATGTTCTTATCATTATACATTGTGTTTTATATTGTTGTAAGCTGCCCAGAGTCATTTGACATTGAGATGAGTGGCATATAAATGTAAATAGATAAATGAAGAGAGTGTGCAACACTTCAGATGGGGGTGCAGACTTCTGTGACCCCATTATGTTGAATGAGGGCTTATCCACATTACCTGGTTGCTCTTTCATTAGAGCAGGCACGCAATTGTTTTTGGAAGGAAGCAATGGATGGTGTAATTCTATATTAATCCTCAATTGATATTCAGGCAATCCAGAGGACTTGGCTCTGCTCTACTTCCAAATTGTACTTTGCTCTGCTGTATCTGCCTATATGTACCTCTCTTAACTAGAATAGTTAAATTAATGCAGGCTAACCTAAGCCCATGTCCCACTGCACCAACGGATGCAAAGAGGATGTAAAACAGACAAAAAGCTTGCCATCCGTTGGAAAACGCGATGCATCCATTGTGTACTCACTGCGTACGTGATTCATACGCTCTATTCATCAAACATCCGTCTACTGCTATTTCATCCACTCAAAATGTTTTGAGCTACACAAAACTTTTTGAGCGGATGAACTTTGCACTGCGTATGATCTACATCCGCGACACATACGGGCAACAAACGTTCTACGTCCGTTGTCATCCGTTACACGTCCGCTGTATCCTTGGCATCCTCTGGGCATCCCCGCAACTCACATCTGTTGCAGCTGAAAGCGGAAAGAGGGAGGAAGTGAAAGGTACACGGAACGTCCACACAGTGTTAGTAAAACGGAAATAGAAAGGATGTAAGCGGATGCATCTCATATATAAAGCATTAAAATGGACAAAACGTTCATATATGGGATGTATCTCGGATATTTAGGATGTCTGGAGTATGCCTAGAGTATGTGGAAGGACACCTAGCGGAAAACCGACATTTCCTATAAAAAGGGGGAATCCCACCCCAGTTAAACATTACTGGTTCAGCAGATGGTTTTCTTTAATTATCTGAGAAACTATCTCACCTCAATGGGATTGGCCTGTCCCACTTCTTCCAGTGAAAGCATGGTAGTGCAGTGGTAAGAATGTAGTATTGCAGGCTAATTTTGCCCACAGCCAGGAGTTTGATCTTGACCAGCTCAAAGTTGACTTGGCCTTCCATCTTTCTTAAATTGGTAAAATGAGGACCCAGATTGTTGGGGACAATTACGCTGACATTGTAAACTGCTTAGAGAGGGTTGTAAAGCACTGTATATATTGTACGTCGGTGCTATTGCTATTGCTAAGAGTCCTACTTCAGACCTCATTTGCAATCAGCTGGGGTCCAGGAGAATAACCTTTTCTGCTGTGGCCATCTTTTGAGATTGGACTCCACACTTAGGGCCTCCTGGTAGAGCATTAAAATCTGTCTCTGCTGGTTAATCTGAGGCCCCCACAGAGATGCTTTATGCTGGGGGTGGCTGACTGCATAGAGAGGAATTCCCTAGTCTTTTTGTCACCTGTCTTCTTAAGCCCATGTCACACAGCACCAACGGATGGAAAGAGGATGTAAAATGGAGAGAAACACTTGCCATCCGTTGGTTAACGCGATGCATCCGTTCTGTACTCACTGCATACGTTTTTCATACTCTATCCATCCAGCATCCGTCTACTGAGATTTCATCCGCAGTGTTAAGCCTGGGTTCCCCAACCAGGGTTAGGTAGACAAGCTAAACAGAATGTGCAGCGTTAGTCAGATAGGCACACAGATAAATGAGTGAGCTAAGCTTGTATGTTTATTAACATACAGTAAAAATAACAGATACGCTTGTGCTATCAAGAATATATTTTATTCCAGTATAAGTTTATAGCATAGTCAAATAACAGTCCAATATTCATTTACCATGTAGTCAGTCCATTCAGGGGTATTCATTTAGCAAAGTCCATGTAGAATATCCTATGTCAGTTCACCTATAAATCAGTCCTTTGTTGTCTCTCCCGTTTGAGCAATGCAGTCTTGATTCCAAGCAGTAATCAGGGATCATCAAAGCCAGAGAGAGCGAGCAAGCTGTAGACTTGCTACTTATATATTGTTTACATAACCACTCCTTTAATTGCTATTTCTCACTCTAACATACACTAACTATGATTCATAGTTATTATTTCACCTAAACCAGTTAGGGTAAACAATGTTATCCCTAACATTCTCCCCTTTTAGGTTACATAATAACTATGAATCATTTACATCTTTAGAACATATTTTTCGCAACTTTCTTTAAACTTAGTTGCTCCTTGAGCTTTTGTAAATTGGTCTGCAATGTTTTCTTCTGACATGCAGTATACCAATTTAATTAATCCATTTTTCACTGATTCTCTTACATTCAAATATCTTAGGTCAGTATGTTTTGATCTAGTTTTTACAGCAATACTAGTAGCTAACTTTATAGCTGCTTGGTTATCCTCATATACCATAATGGAATCTTTTACAGTTATACCCATGTCCAACAATAACTGTTTGTAGAAAATTAAGTCAGTGCATAATAATGATAGACATGAAAATTCAGCTTCCATCATGGATAAGCTAATATGCTGTTGTCTGATTGACCTCCACCCTATTAGTGTCTTCCCAAATAATATAGCCATCCCAGATGTTGATTTTCTACTGTTTATATCAGTTGCAAAACTTGCATCTGCATAAGCACTAAGACTCAAATCACCCTTTGGTTCTATATATAATGCATGGTTTATTGTTCCCTTAAGATATCTCAATATTCTTTTTAAGGATTTCCAATGACATTCTTTTGGATCTGAATTAAAACGTGCCAGCTGATTTACACTATAAGCTATATCTGGCCTTGACCAATTGCTTATATATGATAAGCTACCAATCAAAGATTGATATATGGACTTATCAAATTTGGGACTTTGATCATTAGTTTGGCAAACTTCCTGACTCATTGGAGTCTTTGCCGGTTTACAAAGTTCCATCTTATAAGTTTTAATTAATTGGCAAATTTTATCTTCTTGAGATATCTTAAAACCATTATTTGTTTTATTTATTGTCAATCCTAGGTACCTTTTAATTTCACCTAAATGCTTTATTTTTATCTTTTTGGCTAATAATGATATAATCTCATTAGCTTCATTATTAGTCTTAGTTATTAAAGCAATATCATCAGTAAATAATAATAATAATGACACCGTTCCATTATTTTCTCTTTTAAACACACACGGATCTGC
This sequence comes from Laticauda colubrina, assembly GCA_015471245.1. Classification (NCBI taxonomy): domain Eukaryota; kingdom Metazoa; phylum Chordata; class Lepidosauria; order Squamata; family Elapidae; genus Laticauda; species Laticauda colubrina. Next base: position 20,147,639 of record BLBF01000032.1, read on the forward strand.
TAAACCAGATTTAAAACCTATATTGTTTAACTCTTTCACAATATATTGGTTCCACTCAAACCCAGATTGTTTCAACCCGTAAAGACTCTTTTTGAGTTTCCAACAATCATTACTATTTACATTATTTTCTTTTATGCCAATTGGTTTTCTTAAATATATAGTGTGCTGCAATGGTGCATGTAGATAAGCAGTTTCTACATCTAAATGGTTAATGACATAGTTTTTCTTAGCTGCCCACACTAATGCTGCTCTTAAAGATGTAGCTTTAAGGCTTGGTGCAAAAACTTCATCATAATCAGATGCAGTTTGATTAAATCCTTGAGCTACTAACCTAGCTTTATGGGTAACAGTCCCATCATTTCCAGTTTTTACTTTAAATATCCATTTGCACCCAATGGATTTTTCTCCTGGAGGTAATTTGGCATCTTCATACACTTTCATTACCTTTAATGAATTTAGTTCTTTTTCCATTGCCTTTTGCCAATTCTCCTGATCCTTAGCAGGATACATCCTAAGTTCATCTACACTAGTTGGAACTTTAGTTACTTGGCAAACTATACTTGCTTGATACCTATCAGGTGGTCTAGTTACACGTGTAGTACGTCTAGGTATTATAGGACTTGCAGGTGGACTTTCCTCTATTAATTGTTCTTGATCATGTAACTCTTCCTGATCAACTATTTCCTCTTGTTCTGGTCCTATTTGCTCTTCGTGGACTTCTTCTTTAATTGGACTCTTCTTATAGCTAATCTCATCTTTCTGCCTTTTGTAGGGTTCAATAAATACTTCATTATTTAAATCTTGCTCTAATCTATTCCATCCTACATGTTCTAGGAATTTTGCACTAGCACTGGTGTAAACTCTAGATGTACCTGGTTCCCAGAATCTATAAGATCTATGATTAGATGTATAACCTACAAAAATCAATCTTTTAGCTCTATGCTGTCCTTTGTATCTAAGTTGTGTAGGGATATGCACCCATGCTGGTGCTCCAAATGTGTGCATGTAACTTAAATCAGGTTTTGTACCATGCCACAGTGTGAATGGTAATTCACCTGTTGTTGAATTAACAACATTATTTAATATATGATTACCACACATTATTGCTTCTCCCCATAAATTGTCAGGTAATCCTGAATCAGACATCATAGTTTGTGCCATTGATTGTAATGTTTGGCCTCTTCTCTCTATAAAGGCATTATGTTGTGGCCTATATGGTGCAGACATTTTATGTTGAATACCTAACATTCTAAGTCTGTTTTTAAATTTATTATTTGTAAATTCTGTACCATTATCTGTGATGAGAGTTACTAATTTCTTTTTAGTTTTTCTTTCAGCGAATTTTAGCCAATTAAATAGATTTTGATATGTTTCAGTTTTGCTCTTCATTAAATAGCAAAACCCATGTCTTGAATAGTGATCCATTATACTTAGTATATAGCGAGATCCTCCTACACTTGGTTTTTTCGGACCTATTAAATCAGCAAATACTACTTCTAATGGCTCTTTAGTAGTAAATCCATCAACTCTATTAGCCGGTATGACCCTGCTCTTATTTTGATTACAGGCTTTACATTGCAAATACTTATTACAAGATTTCAAACTTATTCCCTTAGACAATTCATCAGTTTTCTTAAGCATTTTAAAATTTAAATGCCCTAGCCTTCGATGTAACAAGTGAATACATTCGTCATGAGGTTTCTTATTTTCATAAATTGTGTTAGCCACCTTTAAACCATCATCATTTAACACATATAATCCATCTCTTAAAGATGCAGTAATTATCTTATCTTCTTTTTCAAGTATGCAGTTATCTCCCTTAAATGTAACTACATATCCTAGTTTAACCAAAATTCTAACTGAAATTAAATTAAACTTAAGTTGTGGTACATATAACATTTTTACATTCTCTTTTATAAAAGAACAATATGCTATACCTTCACCTTTAGCTTTCAGTTTCCAGCCATTGGCTAACGATATCTGCTGTGTATTCTGGGACATTTTTATAAAAATTTTTTATCATTTGTTATGCAATGGGATGCCCCACTGTCAACCACCCATAAATTATTTTTTACAGCTCCGTTAGTATACATGGCTAACTCTAAATTTTTATGTAGTCTTTGATGATTTTTAGTATTCTGGCCAGCGTTCTGGTGCTTTGCCTTTTTACAAAATCTTGCCAAATGTCCTCTCCCTCCACAATTAAAACACTTTTTAATTGCGTATGCAGTAGGAGGTTTATTATCTTCTTTTTGAGGTTGCTCCCTCCTTAATTCATCTCTTTCATGCCTTCTTCTGGCCTCTTCAATCAATCTGCCAGTTATATCAGTTAAAGTTAAATTTTCCTTTGGCAAAATTTCAAGTGAAGTTACGTAGTTATCATAACTTTCATCAAGGGAAGATAGAATTATATAAACTTGATGTTGTTCAGAGAAAATAAGTTCTTTCTCGTGCAATTCTTGAAAAATGCTTTGCATATTTTTCAAATGACTCAGCATATCACCATTTGTTTGGAGATGTGTCCTGAAAAGCTTCCATGTTAGATTTATGTGAGCACTAACATTATCTCGAACATAAATCCTCTTCAGCTTCTGCCAACACCCAAAAGCCGTGTTCTCTCCGTGGATATTAACAAGCTGTTGATCAATTAAGGTTAATCCAATTATGCAAATTGCTTGTTGATTTTTATGCATAAATTCTTCTATCTTTAGTCTGTCTTCCTCATCCTCTGGATCCCATTCTTCTATGTTTGGTGGATTTTCAATTATGTTCCACAGACCTTCTCCTCGGAGAAGTAGACTACATTTTGTAGACCATGATACATAGTTTGTTCCATCCAGCTTGGATATAAGGGACAAACTTTGTATATTGACTTGTGCCATGTTTTCTTATATGGTTATAAAAATATAATTAATAAAACACAGCTGTCTGTTTACTGTAATGTATAACAACACAAACTCTCACTTTTTACATAAATCTGTTTAACCTAGTTAAACTGACTTTGCAGCCTCTGGGCCCATAACCAGTGTTCAGCCTGGGTTCCCCAACCAGGGTTAGGTAGACAAGCTAAACAGAATGTGCAGCGTTAGTCAGATAGGCACACAGATAAATGAGTGAGCTAAGCTTGTATGTTTATTAAGATACAGTAAAAATAACAGATACGCTTGTGCTATCAAGAATATATTTTATTCCAGTATAAGTTTATGGCATAGTCAAATAACAGTCCAATATTCATTTACCATGTAGTCAGTCCATTCAGGGATATTCAGTTAGCAAAGTCCATGTAGAATATCCTATGTCAGTTCACCTATAAATCAGTCCTTTGTTGTCTCTCCCGTTCGAGCAATGCAGTCTTGATTCCAAGCAGTAATCAGGGATCATCAAAGCCAGAGAGAGCGAGCAAGCTGTAGACTTGCTACTTGTATATTGTTTTCATAACCACTCCTTTAATTGCTATTTCTCAGTTAAAGCTGTATACACTCTAACATACACTAACTATGATTCATAGTTATTATTTCACCTAAACCAGTTAGGGTAAACAATGTTATCCCTAACACGCTCAAAAAGTTTTGAGCGGCACAAAACTTCTTGAGCGGATAAAGTATCCAACACGTCCATTATACATCCGCTACGCACACGGGGAACATCCGCTATACGTCCGTGATCATCCATTACACATCCGCTATATCCGCTAGGCATCCGCTGTGCATCCGCGCAACTCACATCCGCTCCAGCGGAAAACGGACACAGGGAGGAAGTGAAATGGATGCGGAATGGACATGCAGTGTTAGTAGCACGGACGTAGAAACGATGAAAACGGATGCAGCTTGCATATAATGCATTAAAACAGTGAAAACGTTCGTATAGGGGACGTATCTTGGATATTTAGGATGTCTGCAGGATGTCTAGAGGATGCAAAAGGACACCTAGCGGAAAACCTATATTTCCTATAAAAAGGGGGAGAAATCACCTGGATCTCACTTTCAGTCCAGCAGCCCTGCTGTGCAGACCTCTTCAGCCTTCATCTTGCTCATGTTCTTCCACAGCATCCAGTCATCTCCACCATGGATCGTCACACACTCCTTTTGGTAGCCACCATCATTCTACAACAGTGTGAAGCCCTCTACAGGCTTTTTCACCTGTTCTACGCGAAGAAAAGGAGGCATCCAAAAAGTGTCTGGGTCCGAAGATGGATCGCGATAAGAGCCAAGTACCAACTGTATAACAAGCTGATGGTGGAGCTGAGGAACGAAGACCCTCGTGCATTTCAGAACTTCATGAGGATGCCTCCAGCCATGTTTGACGAAGTTGTGGAGCGGCTGACACCCAGGTTGACCAAGGCAAACACCAACTTCCATCCCAGCCTGGACCCTGGGCTGAAGGTGGCACTGACTCTGCACCACCTGGCCTCCGGGGCCACATACAGGAGCATGCAGTACACCTGGAGAGTGCCACACAACACCATCAGCATTGTGGTCAGAGAAGTGGTGCAGGTCATCATTGAAGAATACCTGGAGGAGCTCCTCCAGTGCCCCTCCACTGAAGAAGGCTGGAAGAAAGTTGCAGAGCAGTGATATCAGAAGTGGAACTTCCCCCACACCGTTGGAGCCATAGACGGGAAGCACGTGGCCTGCAAAGTTCCAGCCAACTCAGGGTCCACTTATCACAACAACAAGGGCTTCTTCAGCGTCATCCTCTTTGCCATGGTCCATGCTAACTACAAGTTCATGTACATCAATGCTTCAGGCAATGGGTCATCTTCAGATGCCCAGGTATACAATGCCAGTCACCTCAAGAAGAGGCTGGAACGCAACCTCATCATGGGCTTCCCAGATCCAGACCCCCTGCCCCTTGACACACAAGATGTGCCCTACTTCATCGTGGGGGATGACACCTTCTCCCTCAGAACCTACTTCATGAAGCCCTACACTTCCAGATGCCTCACCCGTCAAGAGAGGATCTTCAACTACAGGCTGTCCAGGGCAAGGCGGGTGGTGGAGAACGCCTTTGGCATCCTGGCCAGCAGGTTCCAGGTACTTCTCACTACCATGCAGCATCACCTAGAGATGGTGAGGAGGATCATGGAATCTTGCTGCATCCTGCACAATCGCATGCGCACCCGCTACCCAGTGTTGCAGACCAGGCTCATGGACCACCAACAAGGGAATGGGAACATGGAGCCTGGTGAATGGGGGCAAGGGCAAAGCCTGATAGATACTGTGGATGTGCAAGGCCCTAACAGAGCCTCACATGAAGGAAAGAAGCAACGGAACCTCCTGAAATACTGGTGTAACTCCCCAGCTGGAGCAGTGGAGTGGCAAGACAGGATGGTAGATGCTTAATAGATGCTTCTTTGAGTCTAGCTCATCACACTGATGAGATTGTGCCATGTATGTTGAGTGGCCCTACAATAAAGAGGTCATTAATAAAGAGTTTTGTTTATGTTGAAATGTGTTGATGAATGATTAAATTGGTATTGATAATAAAGGGCCATAGGTGTAGCAACTGGGAGGGTGGACCATAAAGTCCCACTATGCGTGCACTGGAGGCTTATCTATCCCACTGCTATCCTTACCCTTCTCACAGCTATAACCCATTCCACAGGTATCTCTGCCAATCCCACTGCTATCTTTACCCATCCCACCAGCATGCAAAGGCTTAAACCATTTCTAAAAGTTTCCACCAAGACTTTATTTACTAAAAGAACTGAACCAAGTGTGTGAAGCAAAGATAAACTTTATTAATAACAAACTGTAAAAGCAAAATGACCCAAGTAAAGTGTCCCAAGCAAAGATAAAGTCAACAGGTAGCAACCCAGTCTCTGGCACTCTTCTCAGTCACTCTGAAGCGTGCCCATAGTCTCAGGCGTGAAGGGTCCAGGTGCTGTGGAGGTAGCTGCTGCTGGAGTGCTGGTCTGAGGCACCATTGGGGTGCCTGGCCCCGAGAGGACAACAGGGGATGGTGTGTGGAGGAAGCTCTCAGAGAGCTGGCTCAGTCCCGTGATGCTGAGAGCCCCTTCCTCCATGACATGGGGTGTCAGTCCCAAGACCAATGACAGATGTTCTGAGGCCGGGGTTGGCTGTAGGGTGGAGGAAGGAGGAGTGTAGTGGTGCTGTCTGGTCTGCAGGTGAGCGAGGTGAGGCGTGGATGGCATCTGTGGTGTTGGTGGCATCTGTGGCATAGGTGGCATCGGTGGCATTGGTGGCTGTACCTGTGCCTGGACTGGGAAGGGCTGTCTGTGCTGCTGAAGCTCCTGATAGCCATAGCCTTGGTAGGTGAGGGCCTTTGGAAAGCCTTGCAAGGGCTGTGACATCACCTGGGGTGGAGGAGCAGACCTAGACTGGGTCGGAGCAGGTTCAGCTGGGCCTGGAGGGTTGTGCAGAAGACCTGTGATCCTCTCCTTTATCCCCTGGTACTGGGATTCGGACATGTCCATGAGGGTCTGGTTGACGTAGGTGAGGAAGGGCTTTCTGTTAGAGGATGGTATATCGGTGTGTACCAGCTGACAGAGGAGATCTATGCTGCTCCGGATGGTGTCCCTGATCTCCAGCAGGACAGTGTGGTTCTCTCCCTCCGGTCTGCCTCTCTGCCTGCTTTCTGTGGAGGTGGAGCTGGATGTGGGTGTGGGTTGGTCTCTGGTGTCAGTGGCCTCTCATTGCTCCAACTGCATCAGGGGGTCCTCCAAGCACTCCGCCATGGGGAGTGCAGCTGTTGGGGGGGTCTCTGTCGTGGGGTGCTCCACAGATACCTGCCTGGACACAGGAGCTGACTCTTGGCTAGAAAAGGACTGGCTCTCTGTGGGCTGCCTGAGAGAGAGGGTTGACAGAGGGGCTGCTCCTTGGTGGCGGACCTCACCTGCCAAGAAACTGCACTTGGCCATCACGTAGGTCTCCTGGTCAGTGAGCTTGACCGCGGCCTGGCCAGACTTCTTGAGGTGTCGCTTCTTGTACCAAGTGTGCATGTGCTTCCACCACCTGAGGAGGACCTCCGAAGTGTAGCCCTGGCTCTCCGCCTTCTCTCTCCAAGGCGCCTCCTTCCGCTTGTTGTCTCGATAGAGCCTGTGTCCCTTCCACCAGAGGTACTTGTTCTTCCTGAGCCATTCGAGCACCTCATCCTCATGTTCCTCTTCGATGGAGTACTGTCTCCTCTCCCTATCGTGCGATTGCCTCTTCCTCCCTCTGGCAGGGCCTTCTGGGCCCTCATCAGAAGGGCTTTGAGGTTCTAGGGGCTGGTCCACCACACCACCACCACCACCAGCAGCAACAACAGCAGCAGCAAAAGCAGCACCAGCAGGACCAGCAGCACCAGGAGCACCAGCAGCACCAGCAGGGCCAGCAGCACCAGCAGGACCAGGAGCAGCACCAGCAGAGTAAGCACCAGCAGAAGCACCAGCACCAGGAGCAGCACCAACAGAGTAAGCCCCAGTAGAAGCCCCAGCAGAAGCCCCAGCAGAAGCCCCAGCGGAAGCCCCAGCAGAAGCAGAGTCAGCACCAGCAGTAGAAGCCCCAGCAGAAGCAGAGTCAGCGCCAGGGGGTGGGATGGTGGCCCTGTCCTTGCCAGGGCTGGCAGGAGTAGGCACAGGCTTCCTCTTCTTCCCCATGGTTGTTGGCTGGAGATGTGTCTGGCATCAGGTCTTTCCTCTGAATGGTGACCTGCTTGCGAGCTGCATCCTTTTATATCCGCGGGGCTGATGCAATGCATCCTCCCCGCATGTGCAGTGAACGCTTTGCATCCGCTAGGCATCCGCTAGGCATCCGCTCTGCATCCGCGTCGTCCGCTAGGCATCCGCTCTGCATCCATTCCTTCCGCTGTGCGTCCACTTTGCTGTGCTCCCCCGGAAGCCCCGCAGATGTGCCATCCGCTTCCATCTGCTTCCATCTGCTAGGCTTCCGTGGGGCATTCGCTAAACGTCCTCACTACGTCCTCTCCCCGTCCATTCCTTTCCGTTGTTGTCTGCTCTGTTTATGAAAATTTGAGGCACTTTTGAGAGCGGATAACAACAGATGGAACATTTTCTCATCCGCTGTGTCCTTTTTACATACTTTTTGCATCCGTCAGCCGATGTGACAGGGCCTTTAGTTCTTAGTTTCTTATTTAAAGTTAATTTTAATCAATTTTGTATTATTTTGTTTACTTTTTTATCGTGTTGTAAGCCACCCAGAATTGCTATAACAGAGAGACAAGTAGCATAGACATGTAATAAATAAATTCAATAAAGAAATAATTTTATTTTCTAATTTTCTCTGTATTTTTTTTAAATAAGTGAAATTTCATGATTTCATGGCTTTCTGATCATTTTTGAGCTCAAAGACTTTCACCATCGGCTTCCAAGTAGCTCAAATTATGGATGGACTAAGAGCAAGAGTGTCAAACTAACGTTGTCATGGTGGCATCACATGACGTATCAGGACTTTTTTCTCCTTTGCTAAACCAGACGTAGGTGTGGCCAGCGTGTGACTAATCCAGCCCATTGGTTGGGAGTTTGACAGTCCTGATCTCGTGTATCACTCTGGGTCCCAGCCCTGAGTCCATGTATTGACATTCTTCTGCAGAAGCAGAAGGCTGTAGCTTTCATGTTGCCTTGGTCTAGGTCCGCAGGCTGAATACCAAATATGACTCAAAATATATTTCAGAAAGAAGCATAGGGAGAACAACCCTTAAAATAGCAAGAAGAATCATAGATCCTGGCTAATCCTTTGGGTTAGGACTATTGCAGGAGCTTCTGCTTCAGACCACTGCAAAAGCCATTGAAGGAGTAACCTAGTTCTGAGAACCTGAAGCTGGATCAATGGCCAAACATTATTTTGCTGTGCTTGGACAAGTTTACAGAGTTTGAGACCTACCTATATGAAGTTAAAAACTGATCAGAGAAAAAAGTGATAATTTTGTTCCATAGAATGAATTATACAAATTAATTTGCTTGGGTGGGCAATATACCATGAAATTTGAGAACCTCTGTGCTAATCATAATGTGTCTGATTCTTGTATATACAATTATGTGAATTCAGCTGTTGCAGCTGATGGCTGAATACAGAATATGAACAGTTATTGTCACTAATAAAGTAATAACACTGAGGCTTAGAGTGATATGTGAACCTACTTTAGGTTTTTGGAGCAGACAAATTACTAAATATAATTAAAAGTATGATCCAATCATGGGACTCCATTATTCATAGTGCATACTAAACTATACTGTGTTCTATTTCCATAACCTAGCTATTAAAGTTTATTTGGACTTGATAAATCATCCCATGCATTGATTTAATAATAAATAATTAAATCAAATAAACTTAGCCAGTATATGAATGCAGTTGTACCCACCAAGCTTGTTGCTAAAACTAAGAAGGCATCCTTCCATATAGCTGACTTGTTACATCTTGTTGCACATCTGATGCCAACTTACACAGAAGTAAACTAAAGCCTGCATTTTGATTGAGTGCCTGCGTAGCATTTTCCTGCATTTATAAGTTAATTAAATTGAATTGATGTATCATCATCCAATCCCTCTGAAATTCCTTTATCTTCCTCTTCCAACTGCTAGGGTTTTTTTGAGTCAAGCTGGGCATTGAGAATGAGGAAAATGTAAATGATTTATTACCAGAACCTTACAAATCCTGTGCCTCAAGATTGACTCTGGATATTGTAAATGCTCAAGGAAGAAGGTGATTGTTGAAGAGGATGTGTTTATTGTCAGAAGTGATTCATTCAGTTTCATTTGACATTTTTACTTTAATTTAGGCACAGCATCTCATTTCCCAGGATTGCACAGTTTTTTAAACATTCATTGTAGTTGTTTCCACCCTCCCTCATTTTGTGAATGTGTTTTGATACTGTCATGCCCCTGGTGGAGACTGACTCTGAGGAAGGGGAGGAATGGCCAACAGGGAGTAGTAGTGTGGCTTCAGAGGTGGTGGAGGCGGCTTGGGAAGGGCAGAGGCCAGCTGAGCAGTCAGAGGAGGATCCAGGCCTATCCCCTATCCATCCTAGGTTATGCAGGGAACAGAGGATCAGGGAAAAGCGAGGTCTACTCAAGAGGAGATGACCATGATCCTCCTCGTGGCTTGCAACTGCGAGCTAAATATATAAGTTTGTAACTACACAGTTAGAATTGCTGGAGTCAAAGTTTAGTGTTTACTTTGAAAGAGATTTATCTTTGCTGGCGTTCTTCCCATGGACTCTCCTCAGTTATTTTCTTGGAATTTATGATTAGTTATCTTGGCTTGCTTTGGAAATCTCATCAATGTGGTTTGTTTTGGTTTTCTTTTTGCCTCATTATTTACTTTTGCGATTTTAAACTGTGCCTAATAAAACAGTGAAGTTAAGTTGAACGCCTTACCGGACTTTAATGTATGTTTTGGGTTATTTTGAGAGAATACAGGTCATCACATTTTGACTCCAGCCACCCCTTCAACTTATTTTTGCTATTTGTGAGGTGACCATGGATCAGCTCAGAGCAGAGATTGCCCAGTTAACCCAGCAAGTGGCTCTTTTGACTGCACAGGTGGCACAAATACAAGCTGCCCAGCCACACCAAAAATGCCCAGTGGCAGTACCAGATAAATTTGATGGTTCGCCGGCCCAATTTCTAGCATTTTTTGGGCAGTGCCAACTTTATATGAGCCTTCGGCCTGAGGACTTTCCCACTGACCAGGATAAGGTGGGGTTTTTCATTAGTTTGTTGTCAGGCTCTGCATCACATTGGGCAACTCCAGGTGTTGGACAATTATGCCGAGTTTTGCCATCAGTTTCAGACCATGTTTGAGGACCCTGTTCAAAGCCAAACAGCAAACAACATTTGGAAGAGTTGAAGCAGGGGCGTGGCTCATTCATGGATTATATTGCTAGTTTTCAGGTGGTTGTTCAGGATGTACAATGGAATGAGGCAGCACTATTAGACCAGTTCCAGGAGGGTTTGTCATCAGAGCTCCTGGATGAGTTGGCGCACACTGAATGCCCTCACACCCTTTAGGAGCTCATGTATCTGTGTCTTCGTATCAATGCTAGACTTCAGCAGTGATGGGTGCTACAACAGACAGAGACCGTATCTATTTCCAGCAAGACAGCGCCCTTGGTGGAAGTGCCTTTGGAGGTACCCATGCAGTTGGGGTCTGGCTGCCCCGCCTGAATCAAGTAGAAAAGGAGAGACATCATCCTGATGGTTTATGCCTCTATTGTAGCAATCAAGGCCATTTTGTGGCCAAGTGTCCTGTTAAGACATCCACAACAGCGATACCTACGGTGGCAGGAAATGAGCATCACTTGACTTATGGGGGTCTGTAGGTTGGGGTGTAAAGTCCTTAGGCCCACCATCTTCACCAACCTTGCCAGCCTCGCCACCTTTGACATCTCCACCACAATTGTTGTTGGTGAAGCATCTTGTGCTGAAAGCAAGTGTGTTCATGCCTGCTGTGGGAGCGGTGGAGATCCAAGCCTTGGTCAACTCAGGGGCCACAGCCAATTTCATGGATGCTCATTTGTAGAGCAGTGGTTCATTCCTCAGCAACAGGTGTCCCCGCCAGTAATGGTAGAGACGATTGATGGTCGGCTCCTTTGTTCGGGACCTGTGGTTGCTGCAACCAAACCCCTTTGCATGCGTATTGGGCAGTATGTGGAGAAAACCATGTTCTACGTTACTGCAGTGTCTCATTTTCTGGTGATGCTGGGTTTGGAGTGATTATAGGCCCATGATCCACAGATTGTCTGGTCATCTGGAACTGTGCAATTTCTTGATAGGAAGTGTGCTAACCATTGCTTGCGCTCTTGTGCAGGGAGTGTGGCTATGCCAGTGAACCTGGATCTACCTACGGAGTTGGTGGACTTTGCTGATGTGTTTGGGGAGAAGGAGGCGGATCAGTTGCCTCCACATCAGGTGTATGACTGTCCAATCGACTTGTTGCCCAATGCAAAATTGCCGGTGGGTCGGTTATATTCCCTGTTGGAACCGGAGTTGGCCGCGTTGCGGGATTTTATTGAAAAGAACCTCTGGAAAGGATTTATCAGGCCTTCTACCTCCCCATTGGCTGCACCAGTGCTTTTTGTAAAAAAGAAATCAGGGGAGCTACATTTGTGTTGTGATTACCACAAGTTGAATGCAATCACAGTGAGGAATTGGTACCCACTTCCCCTCATCCCTGAACTGATTGAGTGGCTTCGTCAAGCTAAGATCTTTACGAAGTTGGATTGGGTTGCAATGAAGTTGCATCGGGCCTACAATCTGGTTTGCATTTGTGCAGGGGACAAGTGGAAAACAGCTTTCCAGACAAGGTATGGGGATTTTGAGTATACCGTGATGCCTTTTGGATTAACCAATGCCCCAGCTGTATTCATGCATTTCATGCACGATGTTTTCTGTGATTTGTTGGATCAATTCGTGGTCATTAATTTAGATGACATTTTGATTTACTCAGACTCCCTGCAGGAACACTGACAACATGTGAAGCTGGTGTTGCAATGTTTGTGTGATAACCACCTGTTTGCTTAGCATGAGAAATGTCAGTTTGCACAAACCATGATTGACTTCTTGGGACATCATATTTCACCTGCTGGGGTGGAAATGGACCCGGAGAAAGTACAATCATTGCAGGCATGGGAACCTCCACAGCGGGTTAAGGATGTGCAATGACTGTTGGTGTTTGTGAACTACTACCACACATTTATTCCCCTCTTTGCTGCCTTGACCGCTCCCCTTTCTAATCTGCTCATGAAGGGGGAGAAGTTCCATTGGGGTGCTGAGGAGCAGGCAGATTTCGAGGCATTGAAAGTCGCCTTTGCTTCCGAGCCTATCCTCAAACACCTTGATTCAGACCAGCCATTTGTGGTGGAAACAAATGCTTCCAATGTGGCTGTTGGTATGGTGCTCCTCCAGGCCTATGCTCCCACAGGTACCTTGTTCCCATGCGCTTATTATTCCCAGAAGTTGTCGGCTCCAGAGCGCAACTATACAATTTGGGACAAGGAGCTATTGGCAGTTAAGGTCACTTTTGAGACATGGCAGCACCACCTGGAAGGGGCTCATCACCAAATCGAGGTTCGGGCAGATCATCGCAATTTGGAACACCTACGTACAGCTTGGACATTGAACCAGCATCAGGAGAGATGGTCCTTATCTTTGCTCGATTTGATTTCTGGGTGACCTATGTTCCGAGTGGAGGGAATCAACGTACCGATGCTCAAGTATATCCGAAGGGAGGACAAAATCTTGCCCCAGATGGTGATTCTGTTGGAACAGTTTGCGGCCACCGAGGAAACTGTGGACCTCCAAGTGAGGATTCAGGAGGTGCAGCGGCAGGACCCATTTGTGGCAGCTCAACGTCGAGAAATGGATGAGAATGGGAGACAAGAGACTCCTTGGGCATATATTGGGGACCTATTGCGATTCCGTGGTCATATTTACGTGCTCGGAGGTCCTCTTCATGACCTTATCCTACATCAATGTCATGATAGTCTGGCAGCAGGACACTTTGGGATGTTCAAAACACTGCACCTCATCTCTAGGACATTTTGGTAGCCGAGACTTAAACAGGATGTGTCAGGATATGTGTGTCCTCTGGGATCTGTCGCTAAGCCAAGTATGCTCCTGGTGCGCCCCCTGGTCTTTTCCAGCCCTTGCCCACCCCAGAATGAATGTGGGGGGCAGTTTCATTGAATTTCATCATTGAGTTACCACCATCAAATGGTGCCACAACCATTTTGGTGGTGGTGGATATGTTGACTAAAATGGCCCACTTTATTCTGTGTGCAGGTCTTCCATTGGCCAAGATAACGGCTCAATTGTTTATCTCCCATGTTTTCCAGTTGCATGGGTTACCAGATGACATGGTATCAGATCGAGGGGTACAATTTATGGCACACTTCTGGCAGACCCTACTTGCGAAGCTCCAGGTTCAGGCGTGTCTTTCGTCTGCTTATCACCCTGAAACTGATGGTGGAACAAGAGAGAGTGAATGCTACTTTGGAGCAGTACCTCCGCTGTTTCAGCAATACTTAACAAGACAATTGGGTGGAAGTGCTGCCAGTGGCAGAATTCACTTATAACAATGCTCAACATTCATCCACCCGTGTGTCCCCTTTCTTTGCTAACTATGGGTTTCATCCACAACTTTCCCTTTAGCCCCATCTGATTCCCCAGTTCCGGCAAACGTTCTTGCAGGAGTTAAAAGCTGTGTACCACATGGTCCACAATCAACTAAAGAGAGTCAAGGAAGACAAAAAAATGGTTTGCAGACCGACATCATTGCGATGTTCTGCCTTTAGCGGTAGGCAATCGAGTTTGGCTCTCTACTCGATACTTACCAATGACATGACCATCAAAAAAACTCAATCACCGTTACTTGGGTCCTTTTTCAGTCGAGGCGGTGATCAATCCTGTGGCTTATCGTCTCTCCCTGCCATGGACCACATGTATCCATCCTGTTTTTCATTGTTCCCTGTTAGTTCCTGCCTCAGCTGGCAGTCCGCATAGACCGGCTGCATCACAGCTGGCCCCAGTAGCCCCTCTGGAAGAGGAGGAGTATGAAATGGATAGCATCCAAGATTCACGCCAGTTGCAAGGCCGATTTCAGTATTTGGTGGCATGGAAAGGTTATGGACCAGAGGACTTCACTTGGGTCGATGCCACTGATGTTCATGCTCCTTGTTTGGTCCAGGACTTTCATGCTCGGTTTCCTCATCGTCCTTGTCTGCCTGGTCCCAGGGGAGGGGCCCCTGTGGGGGGGGATAGTGTCATGCCCCTGGTGGAGACTGACTCTGAGGAAGAGGAGGAACAGCCAACAGGGAGTGGGAGTATGGCTCCAGAGGTGGTGGTGGAGGCTTGGGAAGGGCAGAGGCCAGCTGAGCAGTCAGAGGAGGATCCAGGCCCATCCCCTATCCATCCTAGGTTATTGAGTTTCCTTGTGGGAAGCTGACAAAGAGTGTGGAAATCTTCCCTTCCCTTCCCTTCCCTTCCCTTCCTTTCTTCAAAACTGTATAACGAACATTTATTTATATCTCCACTAGGAATTGAACCTGGCTGTATGGCATCTAATCCAATCACTCACTTCACTTTCATAAAAAATAGTTAATTATCTTTGGCTTTAACCAAACTGCTTTGGTTGTATTCCAAATTCATTTAGCTGTATTATTGCTTAATACTATTAGCTTTTTTGTTGTTGTTTCTGACTGAATAGGTGGGATATTAAACTGAAATAAATATTGCATAAATGTGTGTTTCACAATAACTTTTTCATTAATAGTTTATTACACTGTTTTCTCAATATTTATAAAACAACTATCCTACAGCATCAATTAAACTTGCACATATAAAACTATATCCATTCATACATTTTGAGAGATAAGGTGTGTTTGACAGTTCACTGCAAGACAGGAAGCTCAGTTTGTGCAAAGGGTCTGAATTCATCTTTACTAAATGTGGCTATTGCCATTTTTCTTAGTATGTGGCAGTTAAAATGGGTCTGGTTGAATTGCACAGCTCTTTTTCTAGTCCCACAACTTGTGCTGTTCAGATTACAACTCAGATGTTGATTGATAACTATGAGCATTATAATTCCAACACTATTCTGCTCAGTCACTCAGGATTTAGTCACCTCCCAAATGGATTACTGCAACATACTTTACATGGGGCTGCTCTTGAACACTATATGTAAACGTCACTTTCACATTTCTTCTCCACAAACTGTATTGGCTACCAGTATGTTTCTGAGTGCAATCTGATGGTGGTTACCTATAAAGCCCATCATGGCTTTGGGATGTGTTTCCCCAATGGAGCCTACCCATCCTGTTAGATGTGGCAGGAAAGGCACATGCTGGGTTCTGTCTACAAGATAGTGTTATCTGCGAAGACCCAGAAGAAGACTCATTTAATCATCATTAGTCCAGACACTGCTGGCCTTTTGCAAGGCATTGCAAAAAATTGGCTCAGCCATTGAATCCGGGACCCTGATAGCATAGATGAGCCCATACCACAACTTAGTTGAGTGACTGTGAGTCTTCTTGGCGTCTTTTTAATGTGATATTTGTCGCCTTAATTCTGGTTTCTTATGCTGTTTTTTTCCCTTCTAATTCCATATATCTGAGATGGGCAGCCTATAAATTTAGTAATTGAATAAAAAATATAAATAAACACATCAGGCTGGTAAAGTTTGGCCTATGCTTAGAGCATTGAATGGCTGTATAAGGTATAGTCTGAAGTGATATTTTGCTCTTCATGCATTTTTTCTTCGCACGGAACTAATATTTGTACTCTTATGTTAAGCATTTATTTGTTTATGAGTACATATGTTGAATACATAGTCATAAACAACATAAATATTTATGATTAACTTTAAATCAATTCAATGGATTTTTTTTTTGCTAATTTTTCTGAATTTTTTCCCAACAGTGAAATGATAGGACAGTGTACACAGATATAACTGTCAGTCATTGTGAGAAACTCATTTCCAAAATAAGACAAAGTTGTCTTAAAGGAACTTTCCCAACATTGGTGAATTATAGATTATAGCAGAGGTGATGGTGGCAAAAAGTGATCAAAATGTCAAGAAGTAGTTTTTGTCACTGTATGATTGTGTCTGCCTTGATATTTTTTTCCTACTATTTTTCCTCTGAGAATGTCCTGTTTTTGGCATCTGCTTCCATTGCTCATATGGTATAATATATGAAGAATACTAGATCTCCCAACTCTATTTAAGATACAAATTATATATAGCAATAGCACTTAGTCTTCACACTGCTTTACAGCCATCTCTAAGCAGTTTACAGAGTCAGCATATTTATTACCCCTAACAATCTGGGTCCTCATATTACTGACCTCGGAAGGATGGAAAACTGAGTGAACCTTGAGCTGGTGAGACTCAAACTGCTAAATTGCTGGCAATCTGCAGTCAGCAGAAGTAGCCTGCAATGCTGCATTTTAATTATTGTGCCACCATAGCTCTTATCTTGTGTATCTTGTGTATATCATTCCTTTACTGATATAAGACATGCTAGTTATTTCTTTTTATTATGTCTTCTGGTATAAATGCAAGCAACTTAATCCAGCATAGTTTTGAGGAGAAAATGTGAAGATTTAAGCTTTGCAAAATAAATGTGGGTTTTGTTACTAGATTGATAGTTTTGCAAGACTTACATGGCTGTTCTTCTCATATAATGAAGTAGCTCATGGCCACCCATAAGAAACATGGTTAAGAACAAACCTCCCCTCAGGCTCCAAAACAAGCTCAGCATCTTAGCCACTGAGCCACCATGTCCCTTTGAACAGCCCCTATTCCAACCCAAAATTTGGGGAAAAGAGCAAAATGTTCACAGAAGGCTAAAAGGGCAGAAGTCCCTTGGTTCTCAGGTTAATTCCAAAGAGCTGGAATGGCTCCTGAGAAGGTGTGCCTCTGAACTTCCAGATGTACTTTATTATCAAAATAAATGTGGATTTTGCTACTTTTACCAAAAGAATGTCCCATAGTTTGAAACTTTGGGCCTCTTGACAACCATGGTCTCCTGCTGCCCTGAAGACTTTCTTCAAGTGAGCAACCTGACATATGAGGCCTTCCTGCTGATTCACCACTCCCTCTATCCCCTTCTTCCTAAGCTTGGGCATCTGTTTCCACCAGCACTTCCTAAAAGCAGCAGCAATGATTTTAGAGGTGAAACTACCATGAAAACTTTATGAACAATCCTATAGGAGGTTTCATATAATTAGACAAATAAAGATGATTTCCCAATTTACTGATAGCCATATTTAGGGGACAAGAGTCCTGACCACATTCAGGCTCATGAGAAGAATGGTTCTGCCTAGTCCTACTATCATCACCTGCTCACTTCTTCAAACTCTCAAAAACAGATGAGAGCTGTCCCCAGCTATTTTACTTAACCTTGTCATGATTATCCATCAAAAACCAGTACCGTCTTTCAAATATCATCCAAAGTGTGCTTGACAAGTCACCTTTCCTCTCTGTCCCCTGTAGCATAATATAATCTCAGTGAGGGGCTGGAGGCAACTTCATTGATTAGATTGCAGTCCATCCTGAGGCTATCACGGTGCTGTGAGCACATGCTGCTTTTATTCTATCAACATACGGTTAGCTCATTTTCTTGATGGTACCTCCTGCCTTTTTTCTCCAGTTAATTAACTATGATCCTGGGAGATAAAAATGCAACTTGGTATTCAGGCCATCCAGCCACAATAGATAATGAAATGTTCATTGGGCATCTTGCTCTTAAGCATAATGTCCATGCTGAATTTGGACCACAAATCATTCTTTAATTATATCAAAATATGATTCTTTGTGACTCATTCCTTTAACAGTCATCATATCTATATTGCCAAAGATATAACCTTTCTGAGTATTAAAGCCCATGTCACACTGTACCAACGGATGCAAAGGGGATGTAAAATGGACAAAAAAGGTTGCCATCCATTGGAAAATGTGATGCATCCGTTGTGTACTCACTGCATAGGTTTTTCATATTCTCCATCCGCCCAGCATCCGTCTACTGTGATTTCACCCGCTCAAAAATTTTTGAGCTGCACAAAACTTTTTGAGTGGATGAAGTATGCAACACATCCATTCTACATCCGCTACGCATATGGGGAACATTCGTTATGCGTCTGCTATATCCGCTAGGCATCCGCTGTGCATCCGCGCAACTTAAATCCGCTCAAGCAGAAAACGGACACAGGTAGGAAGTGAAACGTATGCGGAACGGACACACAGCATTAGTAGCATGGAAGTAGAAAGGATGAAAGCAGATGCAGCTCGGATATAAAGCATTAAAACAGAAAAAACGTTTGTATAGGGGATATATCTCGGATATTTAGGATGTCTGCAGGATGTCTGGAATATGTGGAAGGACACCGAGCGGAAAACCGATATTTCCTATAAAAGGGGGAGAAAATCACCTGGATCTCACTTTCAGTCCAGCAGCCCTGGTGTGCAGACCTCTTCAGCCTTGCTCTTGCTCTTCATCATCATCCATTGACCTCCACCATGGATCCCACACACTCCTTTTGGTAGCCGCCATCATTCAACACCAGAACCAAGCCCTCTTCAGGCTCTTTCACCTTTTCTACGGAAAGAAAAGGAGGCGGTCAAGAAGTGTCGGGGTCAGATGATGGATCGGGAGAAGAGCAGAGTTTGGACTGTATGACAAGCTGATGGTGGAGCTGAGGAACGAAGACACTCGTGCATTACAGAACTTCATGAGGATGCCGCCAGCCATGTTTGACGAAGTTGTGGAGCGTCTGAGACCCAGGTTGACCAAGCAGAGCACCAACCTCTGTCCCAGCTTGGACCCTGGGCTTAAGGTGGCATTGACTCTGCACCACCTGGCCTCTGGGACCACGTACAGGAGCATGCAGTATGCCTGGAGGGTGCCACACAACACCATCAGCATTGTGGTCAGAGAAGTGGTGCAGGCCATCATCGAAGAATACCTGGAGGAGCTCCTGCAGTGTC
The DNA here is from genome assembly GCA_015471245.1 of Laticauda colubrina. Taxonomy (NCBI): domain Eukaryota; kingdom Metazoa; phylum Chordata; class Lepidosauria; order Squamata; family Elapidae; genus Laticauda; species Laticauda colubrina. The sequence goes on from BLBF01000032.1 coordinate 20,167,081, forward strand.
CCACCACTGAAGAAGGCTGGAGGAAAGTTTCAGAACAATGGTGTTAGGGATAACATTGTTCACCCTAACTGGTTTAGGTGAAATAATA